>OY757914.1:12814573-12890139 GCA_963585895.1 Sepioteuthis lessoniana | reverse complement strand
GTGTAGGGGAGGGCGCTACTCCTTTCCCTGGATTGCTCTACTCTACCCTTGATACGTACCTTATATTGCTGAGTGTTAAGCAAGGGGGTATCAATACCATTTTAAAATTATTTGGTATGACGCGAACTGGATTGAACCCAGGTCTCCTGGACCATTGGCAAACACTCTACCCACTGGGCCAATTAGCCGGTCTTATATATATATATATCATCATCATCATCATCATGCTGTGCTGCTAGCACGGATATCGCTAACCCTCTCTCGCCACTTTTCCCTATCGTTCATCGCCGCTGGCAGATCTTCAGAGCTACATCCCGTATCCTCACATCGCTGCTGAATGTATGTTCGTGCTGGTCGTCCTGCTTTTGCCCGGCCATATGTGGGGGTCCATAGGACTCCTATATATATATATATATATATATATACATCCAAATGTTATGAATTTATAATGATGGAAAGTCAATATTAAAACATTTAGGTTTTAATAAACCTTCATCAGAAGTTTATGATGGTGAAAAATGTTGCTTGAACAATGATTGATGTTTTTATTTAAAACTTCCTTCATTGTTCAAACAAATGAAGGTTTATTAAAACCAAAACATTTTAATGTTGACTTTCCATCATAATAAATTAATCTCGTTTGGATTTTTTTCTTCATACAGACGGATTTATTTCCATTTTGTCCTTCCAAATTTATATATATATATATATATATATATGAAAATTACACTTTACTCTAGCTTTTACTCTGAGGTTTTGCATAATCTTTCTGTTGAAGTAAAATATATAGTTGATTTTTAATACACTTAGCAAACAGAGATCATAAAAAGAATACAAGCAGAATCTCCTTTATTAATCATATGATTTGTTTGTTTTCGTCTAAATAATAAATAATTATCTCCCTTGGAGAAGAGTGTGTCTATTAAGTAACAAATATACTGTCAAATAACAACCACAGAAAGCTTTTCTTACTCTTTTTTACCTTTGAAAATTAGAGACGCCGTCCCTTTGTCTGCCATTGAACAGTAAAGCAAGCATGTTTATGATCATTTTACCGACTATTTTCATGTAAGCCTTTTTCTCTTTTTGTACACCTTTCACAAATTGATTGTTCACGGAACAATGTGAGCTGTGTACTCTTTCAATGGTACTTTTGTGTATATTATGTATATATTAACGGTTTCTATATGTATAGTTGAGCTTATTTCGTATTTCTTTTCGTTTATTCAGAGTTAGTTATAATTGATAAACTAATGCTAATATCGTTCATTGATGAGTTGGGGCTCGACTAAATATCTTCCCTACCTCGAAGTATCCAAATGCCTTATTTCCCAACTGAATATCAAGTTGGATATTTTATCATATATATTTGTTCCAGTATAGCCATTTAATAAAAAAAAGACAAAATATGTGATATGCATTTTTCCAATTAATTAACGGGGAAAAATGTTGAGACTAGCAGTTTAATGATACGTTATTATTTTGAAAACTGGAGGGAGGGTTCCTGTTGAGAAGTGGCTAACGTGCTGGACCGCAAGATTATAGTAAGCGAGTTCGAACTCCGATTACACTAACACGTTCATTTTCGGACTAATACCTTTGAGGGTGTCCTCGTGGTGTAATGGTTAAAGCGATGAGCTGCGGAATCGTAGTACGCGAGTTCGTACTCCAGTCGCTCTATTATGTTCACTTTCGGGCAAATACCCTTGGGAAAGGTATGAACCCCCTTATTCTCCCTCCAGCTATGGGTAAATAGTAGGACGGACTAGGTTCTTCAGCCTTGTTGAGGCAACTAATCTAGGAGAAGGAAAACTCTGAATTCAAACCTGTTAAACTCCGCTTAAAAACTCGACCTTGTGTCATATCCTGCCCGAGCGGAGGGGTTGGTAAATATAAATACCTTTGGGGACGATATGAGTCTCCTTATCACCCTGCAGTAGATGAGATAGTATATCTACTAATTCTTTTGCCGGTGTATCTTTGGCATAAAATAATCCAAGAAGGATGAAATGCCATTAAACGACAAAAATGTTTGCTTGAAAACTTGTGATAAAAATAAGTCAAAGAAAAAAGCTTAAGAAACCAATATGATAGAAAGGAAAATACACCTTCTCCATACTGCTTTTTCATGTGGCAATATATGTATAATTCTACCATGAGAGACGTTTGTATATTCCTTCATAGTAACGCCACAGGTATGTATATAATGTATATAAGATATCATAAGTGATTTACACCTATGGACCCCTACATATGGCCGGGCAAAAGCAGGACGACCAGCTCGAACATACATTCAGCAGCTATGTGAGGATACGGGATGTAGCCCCGAAGACCTGCCAGAGGCGATGAACGATAGGGAAAAGTGGCGAGAGAGGGTCAGGAATATCTGTGCTAGCGATACGACATGATGATGATGGTGTATGTGTAATTAGATTTATCGTCGTTCTTTCCATTTATTAAATGTTAGAATATTACGGACATACTAATGTTGATATTAGTCCTTGGCGTGTGGAGACTTTACTAAATAATCTAAAAAAATATACGCTTTTTTGTGAAGGTACTATTTACCAACCCCTCCGCTCGGGCAGGATATGACACAAGGTCAATTTTTAAGCGGAGTTTAACAGGTTTGAATTCAGAGTTTTTCCTTCTCCTAGACTAGTTGCCTCACCAAGGCTGAAGAACCTAGTCCGTCCTACTATTTATCCATAGCTGGAGGGAGAATAAGGGGGTTCATACCTTTCCCAAGGGTATTTGCCCGAAAGTGAACGTAATAGCGTGACTGGAGTACGAACTCGCGTACTACGATTCCGCAGTTCATCGCTTTAACCATTACACCACGTGTGAAGGTAGTTTTTTTTCCATACTCTTAAATGAGTTCGATATGCAATAACTTTCCAGGGCACTTGATATGGTTGTTTTTACCTGATTTATATTCCTGATGAAAATCAGATGCTACACTTCTCTTGATGAAAAAAAAATCCAGTAAAACTCTCCCAGCGTTATTAAAACAAAAATGCTCGAATCCACCACCCAATAAGATGGATGAATGAAAGATGAGAGGATAAGTAATAATTGCGCTGAAAAAAAAGAATCAGAGAAAAAGATTCTTAAATTACATAAAACTTTCAGATTCAAACTTTTGTTAATATCAACTTATATGAATAGACACTTTGGAGGCGCGCTTAGTTATTACCAGAAGAAATAGAATTGGTGATTCGAGTTCAAATCCTAGATGAGGTTTGTGTTTTACTTCATATTAAGGGTTTTAGAATAGGTATGAATACATCTCTTCTTCCAAGTAGTTGTAAATGGTAGGGTAGACTGCGTTCTCTAGCCATAGTAAGGCAAGCACTTTTAAAAGAAAACTGAATTAAAACCACAAGTACTTATAAGAATAGACACTTTGGAGGCGCACTTAGTTATGACAAGAAGAAATAGAAGTGGTTATTCAAGTTCAAATCCTAGATGAGGTTTGTGTTTTACTTCATATCAATGTTTTTAGAGTAGGTATGAATCATTTTCTTCTTCCAGATATTTGTAAATAGTAGGGCAGACTGCGTTTAAAAGAAAATCAAATTAAAACCACTATTACTTATATTAATTGACACTTTGGAGGCGCGCTAAGTGTGACGGTTATCGTCATAGATAACGGAATTAGCGTCCCGAGTTCAAATGCTGGACGAGGTTATTTGTATTTAACTTTTTCTAATGCGTTAGGGAAACATGATCCATCCCTGGGAGAAAGTATTGATACATTACTTCTCCCAGCAAGTTGTAAATAGTAGGGCAGACTGTGTTCTCTAGCCATAGTAAGGCAACCACTTTTAAAGGAAAACTCTTCATTCAAACCATTAGTTTTATCTTAAAAAATGACCTTGTGTCACACCATGCCTATAGTCGAGGGATTGGGTAAATACTTATATCTAAAAACAATGTGACATATTGGTTACATGACCTGCTCTGACTCGAGAGTAATGAGAAATATCGTTGATATGGTAGGCTAAGCTGTTATGTTAATAGTCTGTTTTGGTAATAGAATATTTTTCCTGTTAAACTCATTAGATAAAATCCTATAACTATCCATTGATAAAGAGAATTTTGTTTGTCAATGAGAAAGATTGCTATGAATATTTATCCAAGAGGCTCATAGACATGTATATAAATGTGTATACAAGAAATACTATGTTAAAAGAAGTCTTAAATTCCAATTGGATCTGTAAATAACCCTTTGCAACAAGATATATTTAAATAGAATTGTTTTCATTTATATCAAAGCCATCAAGCAAAGAATCAATTATTTTAATTTTATATTCATCTTAATATACAAGAAATACACATCATGAATGAAAAGCATTTTTGATATTTTATAAGTACAATATAAGTGCCAAATTAATTGAATATTGCAGTCATATTTTCTGTGGCACAGGTAAACTAGTATTATCAAGAATATTCACCCAGCCTGTTGATGAGGCTGAGAATATGCTGACTGTATTTTCTTCAGAAGTATAAGAAAGCAAAAGGTGTGTAGTGAGTATAACACTTAACTGCATCTGCTGAGTACTCTTTCATGGTTATTACTCCCAGGTATACACTAACCCGAAGTAGTTGTACCTATCAAGATCTTTTCAATGGATCCAAGAGATTTGTTCAAGAATATTTCGAATTTTATAGGAATTCTTGAAACCTTACTGTTGTAGGTGACTAATCTATGATCAGAATAATGGACTTATCCAAAGAGAATATTAATCAAGAACTAATCTGTGAGAGCAGCAGTAGCAGCTGTAGTAAGCACCTTGCCTGTCTTCGTGTACGTTGAGCCAAGGAAACCCTCCTCAGAGACTTGGATACCCTTGTGTAGCACCTCATATCTCCGTGTTGAGTTATCTATTTATGGACCCCTAATAATCGGTCATAACACTTACAAATGGGTAAAAAAAAATATGAGTATTATATTGGAATACTTGATGTCAACTGTGTGCAAGAAAAACTGGAAAAGTGATTAGCGGGACAAGAAATCAGAGACTAAACCAAAAAACTGTTGAAATCAGTAAAATACAAAAAAGAATCCTATAGACTATCAGTTAAAACTGGTGTGAAAAACTCGAAAAAAGTATAATACAACTCGACCACACACAAAGAAATAAAAATAAAAGATAGAGAAATAGAAGCAGCAGAGGAAGAAGCAAAAGAATAAGGACTGAGTCAATTAAAAAACACCTGGGGAAAAAAGCATCCTACAGGGAAAATATGCACAAAAATATTAAAATATTAAATCCAAACCGATGGCTGAAAATGTTAGATTGAAGGTGAAGATAGAGGGGTTAATAATAGCAGCACATAACTAGATTCTACCGACTGGAAACTTAATATGAAAAAAAGCTGATCAAATCCAATATGTTGACTGTGGTAACAGAAAACTTAATTGATTGGTCACTTAGTCTCCGGTTGACCAAATTTTACACCAATATGATATAAAAGAGAATATGACTAAATAAGATATTACATTCATTGGAAAAAGTAAGTAAAGTTGGTGACTGTAGTCGAGGGTGACCCGAAGGCTCCCTTTTCCGTAGCTACAACACCAAGGTATAGCGGAGGGCGCTACTCCTTTCCCTAGATTGCTCCACTTTACCCTTGATACGTACCTTATAATGCCGAGTGTTAAGCAAGGAGGTATCAAGTACCATTTTTTAAGTTTTTGGTATGACTCGACATGGGATTGAACCCTGCTCTCCCGGAACATTAGCGAATACTCTACCCAATTGACCAATGAAATATTATTGAACACTGAAATCTGAAAAATGGTATAAACACCAACCAGAACCAATAACAGACGCCAAAGAAGCTAGTATTCTCTGAAGTGTGGCTAGCCGAACTAACAGAAAAATAAAGAACAGATCAGATATAATGGTTAAGAATTCTAAAAGAAAAGCTTCTAATTGATATATCAATCTCAACAGATGGGATAACATATCTCTTAAAGAATACAATAATATAAGGAAATACAAAAACCTGGAAAAAATACAGTTGAAAAATCCAGCCCATAGTAGTCCAAGCCTACATGAAATACAAAAATGCATTATCATATTTACCCACCCCTCCGCTCGGCCAGGATATGACACAGGGTCAATTTTTTTAAGCAGAGTTTAACAGGTTTGAATTCAGAGTTTTCCTTCTCCTAGACTAGTTGCCTCACCAAGGCTGAAGAACCCAGTCTGCCCTACTATTTACCCATAGCTGGAGGGAGAATAATTGGATTCATACCTTTCCCAAGAGTATTAGTGCTATGTGAAATGCAATCAGTCCAGGATTTGAACTCGTGTCGCCGTGTCTAATTCCTGCGACGATAACCATTACACCACGGGCAAAAATGCATTATGCGGAACTGCTTATCTCCTTAGAATACAATCAAATTGAACGGAAAATTAACAGGCAAAAGAAGCAATAAAAACACATACAAATGCATATAATCACAACCTTTCCTCACTCTAGGTCTTGGGTAAAGATTCAATGAAGGATTGTAAAAAAACAAAACCAAAGCGAGAATACGCTAAATTTATTATCATATGCAAAGGAATTGCTAACCAAACGAGGATACTTTTAAAGAAAGGTTTGTTTTCTGACCTCGAGACAGTAAAAGTATTTGGATAGGTTAGTCAGAAAGACATTGTCCTAAAAGAGTTTCTAAACGAGGTTAAATACAAAATTTTGAAAACCCAAATACCACGAAACCTAGCACAACAACATCAATGTTAACATAAGAAGAAAGAAACAATGTAGAATTAATTTTTTAAAAAAAGCATGACCCAAAAGAAAGATTCATTACCATCCCTGAGGAATCAATAATGGAAAAATGTCAACGTAGGAACCGAAAAAATAAAAAAAAAAGAATTATTAAAAAATATCCCAATAGACAACATCACCGAACTAAACGGGCTAATTTATTCAGGAAAAAACAACCCAGTTATATCCCCCGAAAAAACTTGAATAGAAATACAGAAACTGGATGGAAAATGGGGTTAGCAATTGTGACAACAAGCGAAACTACAGAGGAAAGAAAAAAAAATAATGACACAATGGAATGAAGAGACTAAAAATAGTCAACAGAAGACAAGACTGAAAATACAAACGGAAGAAGTAAATCAAAAGATATTAGCAAAAGAACAGTTACTAAAAAGATATCGGGATAGTTTTAAACAGTTCAAACAAAACAGGGCGACCAAAATAATGAAAGAAAATTTAAAAAAATAAGTAAGAAGAGAGCGCACAAAATCAAAGGAAATAACCAGATGCAAAGAAAACAGTAGTTTTTGAGCAAGATATGGGAACAGAAAAGATATAACAGATAGGGCCAACGGATAATCAAAATGAAAAAATAATTATAAGGACTTGAAGAAAACCATGAAGCGAACATACACCTGATTATCTAATTGCGACTTTAAAGAAAACCCCGAGGTGAACATACACCGGAACTCACGAAGAATAACACTCAAGAAAATTCCGTGGTGATGATATACCTGGACTAACAGAGAGAAACACTCAAGAAAACCCGAGGCAAACATACCCCTGGAATCACTAAGAGCATCATTCAAGAAAACCCAGAGGCGAATATACCCCTGGACTCATTAAGAATAACATTCCAGAAAACCCGGTGGCGAACATACACCTGGACTCACTAAGAGCAACACTAAAAAAAACCGAGGTGAACTTACCTCTGGACTCATTAAGAGCAAAACTCAAGAAAACCCGGTGACGAACATACCCCTGGATTCACGAAGAGCAACACTAAAAAAAAAAACCCCGAGGCGAACAGACTTATGGATTCAATAAGTGCAGCACTCAAGAAAACCCGGTGGCGAACAAACCTCTGGACTCACTAAGAGCAACACTCAAGAAAACCCGGTGGAGAACATACCTCTGGACTCACTAAGAGCAACACTCAAGAAAACCCGGTGGCGAACATACCTCTGGACTCACAAAGAGCAACACTCAAGAAAACCCGGTGGCGATCATACCTCTGGACTCATTAAGAGCAACACTCAAGAAAACCCGGTGGCGAACATACCTCTGGACTCACTAAGAGCAACACTCAAGAAAACCCGGTGACGAACATACCTCTGGACTCATTAAGAGCAACACTCAAGAAAACCCGGTGGCGAACATACCTCTGGACTCATTAAGAGCAACACTCAAGAAAACCCGGTGGCGAACATACCCATGGACTCACAAAGAGCAACACTCAAGAAAACCCGGTGGCGAACATACCTCTGGACTCACTAAGAGCAACTCTAAAAAAAACCCCGTGGCGAACATAGCCATGGACTCACCGAGAGCAACACTCAAAAAAAAAAAAAACCCGCGGCGAACATAACTCTGGACTCACTAAGGGAAACATTCAAGAAAACCCGGTGGCGAACATACCTCTGGACTCACTAAGAGCAACACTCCAGAAAACCCGGTGACGAACATACCTCTGGACTCATTAAGAGCAACACTCAAGAAAACCCGGTGGCGAACATACCTCTGGACTCATTAAGAGCAACACTCAAGAAAACCCGGTGGCGAACATACCCATGGACTCACAAAGAGCAACACTCAAGAAAACCCGGTGGCGAACATACCTCTGGACTCACTAAGAGCAACTCTAAAAAAAACCCCGTGGCGAACATAGCCATGGACTCACCGAGAGCAACACTCAAAAAAAAAAAAAACCCGCGGCGAACATAACTCTGGACTCACTAAGGGAAACATTCAAGAAAACCCGGTGGCGAACATACCTCTGGACTCACTAAGAGCAACACTCCAGAAAACCCGGTGGCGAATATACCTCTGGACTCACTAAGAGCAACACTCAAGAAAACCCGGTGGCGAACATACCCATGGACTCACCGAGAGCAACACTCAAAAAAAAAAAAAACCCACGGCGAACATAACTCTGGACTCACTAAGGGAAACATTCAAGAAAACCCGGTGGCGAACATACCTCTGGACTCACTAAGAGCAACACTCAAGAAAACCCGGTGGCGAACATACCTCTGGACTCACTAGGAGCAACACTCAAGAAAACCCGGAGGCGAACATACCTCTGGACTCATTAAGAGCAACACTCAAGAAAACCCGGTGGCGAACATACCCATGGACTCACCGAGAGCAACACTCAAAAAAAAAAAACCCGCGGCGAACATAACACTGGACCCACTAAGGGAAACATTCAAGAAAACCCGGTGGCGAACATACCTCTGGACTCACTAAGAGCAACACTCCAGAAAACCCGGTGGCGAACATACCTCTGGACTCACTAAGAGCAACACTCAAGAAAACCCGGTGGCGAACATACCTCTGGACTCATTAAGAGCAACACTCAAGAAAACCCGGTGGCGAACATACCTCTGGACTCACTAAGAGCAACACTCAAGAAAACCCGGTGGCGAACATACCTCTGGACTCACTAAGAGCAACACTCAAGAAAACCCGGTGGCGAACATACCCATGGACTCACCGAGAGCAACACTCAAAAAAAAAACCCGCGGCGAACATAACTCTGGACTCACTAAGGGAAACATTCAAGAAAACCCGGTGACGAACATACCTCTGGACTCACTAAGAGCAACACTCAAGAAAACCCGGTGGCGAACATACCTCTGGACTCACTAAGAGCAACACTCAAGAAAACCCGGTGGCGAACATACCTATGGACTCACCAAGAGCAACACTCAAAAAAAAAAACCCGCGACGAACATAACTCTGGACTCACTAAGGGAAACATTCAAGAAAACCCGGTGGCGAACATACCTCTGGACTCACTAAGAGCAACACTAAACAAAAAAACCCAAGGCGAACATACCTCTGGACTCACTAAAAACAACACTAAAAAAACCGGTGGCGAACGTACCTCTGGACTCATGAAGAGCAACACTCAAAAAACCCCAAGGCGAACATACCTCTGGACTCACTTAGAGCATCATTCAAGAAAACCCGGAGGCGAACATACCTCTGGACTCACTTAGAGCATCATTCAAGAAAACCCGGAGGCGAACATACCTCTGGACTCACTAAGAGCATCATTCAAGAAAACCCGTTGGTGAACATACCTCTGGACTCACTAAGAGCAACATTCAAGAAAACCCGGAGGCGAACATACCTCTGGACTTACTAAGAGCAACACTAAAAAAAACCTAAGGCGAACATACACCTGAACTCACTATGAGCAACACGCAAGAAAACCCCGAGGTGAACACACCCCTGGACTTATTAAGAGCAACATTCAAGAAAACCCAGTGGCGAACATACCCCTGGACTCACTAAGAGCAACACGCAAAAAAAAAACCCGGTGGTGAACATACCTCTGGACTCACAAAGTGCAACACTCAAAAAAAAACCCGAGGTGAACATACCTCTGGACTCATTAAGAACAACACTAAAAAAAAACAGGTGCCGAACATACCTCTGGACTCACTAAGAGCAACACTCTAAAAGAAAAAAACCCAAGCCGAACATACCTCTGGACTCACTAAGAGCAACACTCCAAAAGAAAAAAACCCAAGCCGAACATACCTCTGGACTCACTAAGAGCAACACTAAAAAAAACCAGTGGAGAACATACCTCTTGACTCACAAAGAGCAATACTCAAAAAAAAAAAAAGCCTCAAGGCGAACATACCGCTGGACTCATTAAGAGCAACACTCAAAAAAAAAAAAAACAGGTGCCGAACATACCTCTGGACTCAGTAAGAGCAACACTAAGAAAAACCCAAGGCGAACACACCTCTGGACTCACTATGAGCAACACTCAAGAAAATCCCGAAACGAACATACTTATGGACTCACAAGGAGCAACTCTAGAAATTACAGAACTGAAGAACACTTTGATAATAGTATCTAAAAATGTCCAAAATATCTGACTAAATCTTAAACTTCATCAAGAAAGCCATGGGAATCTTGAAAGTCGTATGGACAGTCGAACAAACCCTAGCAAAAGTGAAAATCCAAAGACGCAATCTCGAACGAAACTCATTTTCGCCATTGCTATTTGTTACAACAATGATCCAACTCAATTATGTTCTAGATTCGGAGACATTTTACTTGTGTTTACGGGGAACAACATCAAAATAACAACAATTATTTCGTAATTGTTAACTGATTTTTTTACTAAAAACCATTAATATTTCATTATTCAAACCCGTATTTGTTTGTTCACTGGATTTCAACTTTTTATTTTTATTTTATTTTTTCATTATTGAATGATCCGCTGGTCCGGTTATTTCGGCTTTTGGTGTTTGGATCTAAAATTCACAACGTGGACAGATAGCTGATTAGGCTAAGATTCGATTTCCACCCCCACTTCACTTTGGAACGTCAGACGTCAAGTGGTCGAGTGAATTCCACGGCAGACATTTTCATATTTAGTTGCCGTGATCATTTTGACTTTGAGGGAGCCGGCCGGGGGGACCCGTTCATAACCTAATTCCAGACAATAGGCTAGACCTAATGATAATTTGCAAAAAAAAAAAAAAAGAAAAAAAAGAGAGAATTTGCCGTATAGCTGACTTTGTCATTCTGGCGGAAGAAAAATCAGAAAAAATCAAAAAGGAGACAAGTACTTGTACCTTGCCAGAAAACTAAGAAGGCTGCGGACCATAAGGGTGATAGTGAGACCAAATGTAATTGGCGCACCTGGAACGGCCCCAATGGCTTGCTAAGGTGACTGGAGGAGTTCAATATCGAAGGACATGTAGAGTTCCTCCAAACTGCAGCTTTCCTGAGATCGGCCAGAATACTGAGAAAAGTCCTGGAGACTCGAGAAGATATGCAGTCATTCAGACTCCAGTGAAAGACCATCAGCTAATGCTGATGAGAAAAACTCACTAGAAGTAAAATAATAATAATTATAATAATAAATTGACGGCTACATAGAAAAATGCGGAGAAAGATTGATTACGGCCATCAGAAACAACACTGACAACACCAGCACCAACAGAACGACAATAACTAGAAAACAAAAAGGGAAAGAAAAACAACTGCATGCACGTTTTAAGCGCCTAATAAGCAACATCTCACACATGAAAACATGGACGTGGCTAAGTAAGGGAAACCTTAAGAGAGAAACTGAATCTCTCCTAATAGCAGCGCGAAACAACGCTATAAGAACCAATCATATCAAAACAACAATAGATGAGACGTAACAACACAGTAGACGTAGATTATGTTGTGATAGACTAAATGTTTAATTGGATAATAAGCTTATGCAGCAAATTAGCACAAAAAGAGTATAAGATAAGACACGACTGGGTGGGGAAGGTGATCCGCTCAGAATTGTGCAAGAAATTTAAATTTGACCATACAAACAAATGGTAAATGCACAACACAATGTTACGTTCCGCCCTCTGGTCAAACAAACGACAACACGGAATTTGTATATAACAATATATATTTATTTTCTCGACGGACGCTTGTGTGAAGTAGGAGCAGTCAGGAGAGGAATTAGGATCGTTCGTCGATGAGGCTTGAACTTTTCGATGTCAGGAGACGATGGCCGAGACAACGCACACAGCGTGACGACGAGAGAGGTTTTGTGAACAGCGGGATCCTTTTTTCTCTATCTTCTTCTGTTCAATTCGTCGGCCTTATATTACCTTCAAACTCCCACGCAGAGATAAAGACACGCCTCTACGCCTCTGCAATCTTCCCGATCTCAGGCGATTGGGATGTGTTACTTCCGCTCATTTGGAATGGCCTGTGTGATCGTCGTCGAGCGGAAATAACTGTCATGCAGTTCACAGGTCACTCTCTTCAGGTTCATCATTGAAGTGGGACCTTCACCTTGTCCCATATTATCAGCCGAGCACACCTGCGCGATTTCTTTCGATTATTGGCCATTGGGATGTGTCACATCCGCTATCTTTGGAATTGCAGGTGTGATCATCATCGAGCGGAAATAACTATCATGCAGTTCATAGGTCAATCTCTTCCGGCGCATCACTTTTTTTACGGCACAGTGAGAATTTTTACCTTGTCTCATATTGTGAGCCAAGCTGTATTTTACAACAACATTTGTCCTGGAGAATGAGAAACACAAACTCCTCTAGGATTTTGACATGCAAACGGATCACCTAATCACGGCCAGACGATCAGAACTTATAATAATCAACCAAAAAGAGAACTTAAAAAATTGTAGACTTTGCTGTCCTAAATGACCACAAACCAAAATTGAATGAAAGTAAAAAGAAAGGCAAATACCTTGACCCTTGACCTAGCAAGGGAAATAAAAAAAAACTGTGGAACATAAAAATAACGTTTATACCAATTATAATTGGTTGTTTGGTTTAGTTGTTTGGGTTTTATGGCATATCAACCTTTGTAGGTTATTTAACGCTAAATCCACTTTTATACAAATAATATTTTCTATTTCAAACAATTCAGTTTTGCATGATTACACATTTGGTTGTCAAAAATATTTCTATTTCAAGCTATTCAGTTTATTCAAACAGTTCTAATTAAGCCAATTCAGTTTAGTATAAGTACAGATTTTGTTTACCCTTAGTTAAATGTCAAAACAGTTTTATATTAAACAATTCAGTTTAGAGTAAGTAGTTTCAATGTCAAAAACAGTTCTATTTAAAGCAATTCAGTTTAGCTTAAGTATGCAGTTTAATTGTCAAAAACATTTCTATTTCAAGCTATTATGTTTAATCAAACAGTTCTAATTCAAACAATTCAGTTTACATAAGTATGCAGTTTAGTTCCATTTTTCAAGTGCTACAATTCCGGGACAGAGTGGACCTGGGAGCGATGGCTGTCCGCATTCCCCAAACCTCCAGCAGTACTGGAACCTTACTATCAGATTGTTTAGTGTCATATCCTGGACACACGTTGGTGGGGGTTACCCCTCGGCAGAGATGCAGTCGGCGTATTCTACAATACACAGAGATAATGTTAAAACAGTTTTATTTCAGATAATTTTGTGTAGCATAAGTACACAGTTTAGATGTCAAAACAGTTCTATTTCGAGTAATTCAGTTTAGTATAAGTACGCAGTGCTATTTTAAACAATTCAGTTTAGCATGAATTCGCAGTTTAAATACAAAAAACAGTAAACTCAAGAAACCGCGGTTTAGTTCAATTTAACACATAGATTGGACCCTTACCAGGTGCCTTCAATCCGTGCCAGAGTGGACCCTGGAGCGATTGCAATACAGAGGTACTCCGCATTCCCCAAATCTCCAGCAATACTGGAACCTCACGAATAGATTGTTGAGTGTTATATTCAGGACACTCGTTTGTAGGGGTCTTATACCACTGCAGAGAAGCAGTCGGTGTATTTTGCAGTCCCAGCAGATTGGGCCACTCATTGGGGAAGTCTTACCCCTCTGCAGAGAAGCAGTCAGTGTATTCTACTGCCCCAGCCAACCGAGCAATTGTCATTGGTGCTCTTGGTGCAGTCACCGAATGGTTAATAAAGGGACTGAAGGACTTGGAAATAAGAGGACGAATGGAGACCCTCCGAACTGCAGCATTATTGAGAACGGCCAGAATATTGAGAAGAGTCATGGAGACTTGCTGTCACTCAAACTCCAGTGAAAGATCATCAGCTAATGCTGATGTGAAAAATTCTCAAGGAGTAAATAATGATAATAATAATCAACAAAAAAAGGGAACTTGCAAAATTTTGACCTTGCGAGGGAATTGGAAAAACTATGGAACATGCAAGTGACAATTATACCAATTGTTATTGGTGCTTTTGGGACAGTAACTAAAGGATTACTAAAGGGACTGGAGGACTTGGAAGTTGGCGGATGAGTGGAGACCATCCAAACAACTACATTATTGAGAACGGCCAGAATACAAAGAAGAGTCCTGGAGACTTGAGGAAACTTGCTGTCACTCAATCTCCCGTGAAAAGCTATCAGCTAACGCTGATGTGAAAAACTCTAATGAGTAAATAATAATAATAATAATAACTGAGAAGTCTTGGAGACTTGTGGAGACTTGATGTCACTCAATCTCCAGTGAAAGACCATCAGCTAACGCTGACGTGAAAAACTCTAATGAGTAAATAATAATAATAAGTTATAATTATAGTAAGGCCAAAATCGATAATACGCAATAGAATAGCAAATGTAGATTATGTGGTAACAGAGACGAAATCATTAGTAATATAATAAGTGAATGCAGCAAATTAGTGGGACAAATGGTACAGTACGAGACAGCACTGGATGAGAAATATGATCCATTGGGAATTTGGCTCGTAAATGAAATTTAACCATACTACTAAGTAGCACTTGCACAAAACACAATCCGCCCTGAAGAATGAGACGTATAAAATTCTCTGGGATTCGGAGATACAAACATATCACTTAATTTCGGGCAGTTGTCCAGACCTAGAGATAATTTCAAAAAAGATCTTGTGGATCTCAGAATGAAAATTGAAGAAAGCGAAAAGAGAGAGAAATACTTGGACCTTACCAGAGAACGAAAAAAATTTTAGAATATAAGGATATACATGACACGCTTGGAAAGGGGATTGGAAAAGTTGGAAATTGTTGGATGAATCGAGACCATCCAAAAGTAACGCATTATGGAATAGGCCAGAATACTTACAAGAGTCCGGAGAGCTGAGGAGACTTGCTGTCACTCTGATTCCAGTAAAAGACCAATAGAAATACCTACAAGAAGATTATAAAATTCTTTCGATCTTCGGACAAAAGAGACAACAGACGTAGAATTCCAAAGTAGAATTCCAAAGGAGAACTTTTTAGGTCTATTGTGTCTTTTGTCCTATGATCGAAAGAATTTTTATATTCTTAATATGTATGTATATATAGACAGAATTTGGCGTTAAATGGCCTACAAGGGTTGATATGCCATAAAACCCAAACAACCAACTAACCAACCAACCAAAGGAGAACAAAACTAAACGACAGCTGCAACTGGTGAGAAAAAACTCACAAATAATAATAATAATAATAATAATAGTGAAAGTCTTAGTACTTAATATGAGGATGTAGTGATAAAGGGCCTGAATATGAAACATCTCTTATTTCCGAGTAAGAAAGGTTAGTGAGATCCTTCTTTTTTGTGAAATCTTTTGGTGTACAATTTCTACTTTTTTTAAATGAAGAATCTTTCTAATCGGCTAAATTATTTCCAGATCAACTATTCTGAAATATGTAAGATTTGTTTAAATCTAACGTACGAAAATCAATAATACTCAATGATCTTCTTAATCGATAAACAGTTTCCGTCCTTAATTTCACTGCAGTGTCATCAGCAGTTTTTATCAATGAAAATATTCAGCCTTAACAGAAACAATATAAAAACAGGTTTATAGATATAAACTATAAATGCTATACAGGAGAATGCGAACCTAGTTCCGGAGCAAAATCAAAAATAAGCGGGAAACGGACATTAACTAGTTAAAACTTAGGGTTATATAGACCCCATTTTTTGTGACCTGCTTTTTATGTACAGCCATCATAGCTGTTCTTGGTCACATCTGCGTCAGGCGTGCAGATCATAAACAACCCCTGGGTCTGGTATAGCCACAATATACCACCCATGATTAAAATGTCTCATCACAATATTACATAACGTGGGATCCAAGCAACAGGCCTGGGTGTCATGATCGGCAGGTTTTCTCCTGATAACCAACATGGGAGACCCGATTGTCATCCTGCGAATGTTGGCTGCTCTTTTTTCAGGTACATAAATGACGTCGTAAGAAACCACAACGACCAGGAAACTAAACGTAAAACATGGATTAGGGAAGATAATCAACTTGCACAACAATGCAATTTTAGGAGTAACCCTTCACAAAGTGGATACAGAAAAAGAATTATAGAGATCTGGCAAGATTGTGCAAATTTTCAGACAACTAGCCAAAGGCTTGCCGATCAAGTTAGAACAATATTTAAGAAGGGTTGGTTTTCTGACTTTGGAATCTTAGAAATCCATCAAAAACACAAACATAAAACCATAATACAGTACCAGACACATCAAACAAAAACAATCCAACGAAAAAAAATACCAACTTCGGAAAATGAAAACACCACACTTCCAAACAATACACAACCAAGCAACCATGAAGAAATACTATCACAGGAACAAAAGATAAATCTAGAAAATACAAAGAGAATCATGAATAGTGAAAAGACTACTGTACCTTCATTAAGAAACATAGAATGGAAAACACTTAAGACAGAAACGAATAAAATAAATCACATCCTACCCTACATACCAACGAATAATATAACCGAGTTAAATTAACTAATCTATTCAGGTGCGAAATTAGTTTGTGAGAAAATTGGAATCCCCTCAAAAAGCACGAAGAAACAGTCAAAACCGGGATGGGAAATTCGAATGGAAACGCAATTAAAAAAAAACTACGAAAACAAGCCAGAATGATTTTAAAAAAAAAGAGAGGCGCTGAAATAAGCGGGAACAAAAAGAAACAGGCAACACAAGAAAAAATAACAGTACAACTTGAGGAAATAAACTAGAAAGTGCTAGCGAAAGAAGGGAGATAAAGAGATGTCGACAAAGGGTAAAGTAATACAGTCAAAACAGGACTTTCTAAAACAACGAAAGAAAATTCTATCAACAATTGGGAGGGGATGACACGAGAACATACCAACAATCAGATGCCAAAGAAACTGAACGATTTTGGACGAAAACATGGCAACCAAAAAAAAAAAAAGACAAAACGAAAAGGCTGAATTGATAAAAAAAATATGACAAGAGAACTAGAGGGATTGAAAAAGGCCCCAAAACGGAAATACACATCGACTTACTCAAAACAACACTAAAAAGAATATCAAACTGGAATACATGGGTTCTGGTTCTGGTTCTGGTTCAAGAAATTCATCTCCATTCACGGCAGACTAGCACTAGAAATGAACAGATGCCTACAAGGCGCACAAGTACCTGACTGGATTACCAAAGGAAAGACCCAAGCAAAGGAACTGCTCCAAACAATTACAGACCGATATCCTGCCTACCAATGATGTGGAAAATACTAACAGCACAAATAAGGGAAAGACTTACTACTCGCTAACAAGCCGCGGATTGTTACCTGACGAACAGAAATGATGCCTCAAAGGATCCGGAGACACACCAGAATTACTTTACATAGATCAACACATCCTAAATGAAACCAAGACAAGACGCAAAAATCTAGCTATGATCTGGATTGACTACAAAAAGGCATATGATATGGTTCCACAAGCTGGATATTACATTACCTCAAAATGTACAAAATATCACATGAAGTCATAAACTTCATCGAAAAAACATGCAAACCTGGAGAGTGGAGCTGATACTGCTATCAGCTCCACTCTCCAGGAAGAAGATCAGCGGAAACAAAGATTCAAAGCGGTATTTTCCAAGGAGATGCACTACCGCCCTTACAATTCATAATAGCCATGATGCCACTGAACCACATACTCAGAAAGTGCGTAGCCGGATACAAACATAGCAGATCGCAAGGGAAGACCAATCATCTTATGTACATGGATGACATTAAATGAAAAAATGAAAAAGAACTGGAAAGTCTCATACACGCCGTTAGAATATACAGTCAGGACATAGGAATGGAATTTGGCAGAGAAAAATGTGCAATGCTCGTCATGAAAAGTGGCAAACGACATATGACTGACGGAATGGAAATACCAAATCAGGACAAAATTAGAATGCTCGGAAAAAATGAAACCTACAAATACTAGGGTATCTTGGAGGCTGAGACCATCAAACAAGTGGAAATGAAAGACGAGACTCAAAAAGAATATCTTAGGAGAACTAGAAAATTACTCGAGACAAAACTCTCCAGCAGAAACCTCATCAAAAGGAATAAATGCTTGGGCTGTGCCCCTCGTTAGATATTCCGGACCCTTTTTCAACTGGACTAGAGATGAACTTAAACAAATGGATCAAAGAACAAGAAAACTAATAACCATGCATAAGGCATTACATCCTAGAAACGACCTTGACAGACTATATGCATCTAGAACAGAGGGAGGAAGAGGACTGGCCAGCATCGAAGAGCGTTGACGCATCAATACAACGGCTCGAAGGCTACGTAGAAAAACAGGAACGAGGACTGATTAAGGGGGCCATCAGAAACGATACTGACAACACGATAGACGAAAGAATGACAACAACTAGGAAACAAAAATGGGAAAAAAATCTATGGCCGCTTTAAATTACTAATAAACAACATCTCATACCAGAAAACCTGGAGTTGACTAAGAAAAGGAAACCTTAAAAAAGAGAAAGAATCTCTCCAAATAGCAATACAGGACGACGTACCAATCATATCTAAGTGGGAATAGATAAGAAGCAACAAAATAGCAAGTGTAGGCTATGCGGTGACAGAGACGAAATAAGCGAATGCAGCAAATTAGCACAAAAGACGAGACACGACTGTGGCGGCAAGTTGATCCACTGGAAAATGTGCAAGAAATTTAAATTTGACCACACTAACAAATGGTATATGTACAACCCAGCACCTTTCCAAGAAAAGGACACACATAAACTCCTATGGGACTTTAACATACAAACGGATAACCTAATCCCGGCTAAAAGACTAGACCTTATAATAATAAACCACAAAGAAAGAGATCTTGCAAAGTTGTCGACTTTGCTGTTCCGGCGGAACACAGAATAAATCTGAAGGAATGTGAAAAGAAGGGTAAGTACCTCGACCTTGCTAGAGAATTGAAAAAACTGTGGAACATGAAAGTGACAATCGTACCAATTGTGATTGGTGCTTTTGGCACAATAACTAAAGGATTATTAAAATGCCTGGAGGACTTGGAAGTTGGCGGACGGGTAGAGACTATGCAAATTACAACATTACTGAGAACGACCAGAGTACTGAGAAAAGTTCAGGAGACTTGAGGAGACTTGGTGTCACTCAAACTCCAGTGAAAAACCATCAGCTAACACTGATGTGAAAAACTCTAAATAATAATAAAGCTGTAGAACAAGATGACTATGATACTAATTTAGTTGGTGTGCTTGGAACGGTCCCGAGAGGCTTGGGAAAAGGACTTGAAGACTTGGAAATCAGAGAAAGAATCGAGACTACAGCATTATTGTAATCTGCTAGAATACTGAGTAGAGTTCTGGAGAATTGAGATGACTCGTTGTCACTCAAAACTCCAGTGAAGGACCAATAGCTAAAGCTGACATGAAAAACTCACACGAAGCAAAATCATGATAATAATACAAATCCAGAGAGACAGAGACACAGAGAGAGAGAGAGAGAGAGAGAGAGAGATCTTCTAGGAAGATGCTCAATCACCATTACTATTTGTAATAGCGATGATGCCACTCAATCACATTCTTAGGAAATGCACAGGTGCATACAAACTGCACAAATCGTAAAAGAAAAATCAACCACTTACATGGATGACATAAATCTGTTTACCAAAAACCCTAACCCTAACCCCTCCACTCGGGCAGGATATGACACAAGGTCAATTATTAAGTGTAGTTGGACAGGTTTTGAATTCAGAGTTTTCCTTCTCCTAGACTAGTTGCCTCACCAAGGCTGAAGAACCCAGTCTGTCCTACTATTTACCCATAGCTGGAGGGAGAATAATTGGATTTATACCGTTCTCAAGGGTATTAGTGCTATGTGAAATGCAATCAGCCTCGTCCAGGCTTTGAACTTGTATCGCCGTGTCCATTTCCTACGACGATAACCATTAAACCACGTGCACCTCCAAACCCTAATACAGGCGGTGATGATATACAGTCAAGATATAGGGATGGAATTTGCCAATGAAAAACAGAAAATGACAAATGATGAAAGGAAAAGAACTATCAAATCAAGAAAAAATCAGAACACTCGGCGAAAAGGAAACTTACAAATACTTAGGAATATTTGAAGTGGACTCCATCAAACATGGGGAGAAGGAAGAAAAAATAAAAAGAATACGTTAGGAGAACGA
This sequence comes from Sepioteuthis lessoniana, assembly GCA_963585895.1. Classification (NCBI taxonomy): domain Eukaryota; kingdom Metazoa; phylum Mollusca; class Cephalopoda; order Myopsida; family Loliginidae; genus Sepioteuthis; species Sepioteuthis lessoniana. The sequence continues at coordinate 12,869,188 of OY757914.1, read as the reverse complement.
GAAAACAACTTGAAAGCAAACTACATAGCAAAAATTTCATCAAAGAGATAAATACTTGAGCTGCCCTCCTTCTTTCTTAGTTATGTCCTGCATGGACACTTCAAGTGCCAAACAAGCATAAGAAAACGAGGACATAACTCAGAAAGGGAAACCTTAAAAGACGGAATCACTTCTGATTGCAGCACAAAACAGCACCATAAGGACTAACTATGTCAAAGCAAAAATAGACAAGACGCAACAAAATAACAGGTGTAGATTATGTGGTGATGGAGACGAAACGATCAATCACATAATAAACGAATGCAGTAAATTAGCACAAAGAGTATAAAACTAGACACGGCTGGGTGAACAAGGTGATCCACTGGGAATTGTGAAAAAAGCTTAAATATGACCTTACAAACAAATGGTATATGCATAACTCAAAATTCTTTGGGATTTTGAGATTCAAAAGATCACCTAATCTCGGCCAGATGACCAGACCTAGTGATAGTCAACAAAAAAAAACTACCGAATAGTGGACTTTGACTTTCCAGCTGGTAACAGGGTAGAATTGATGGAAAGTGAAAAGAGAGATAAGTACCTAGACCTTGCTAGAGAATGGAAAAAAACCTATGGAGCATACTGAAAAGAGTGATGGAGACTTGAGATGACTCCAGAAGAAAACCATCAGCTTTACAAACAAATGGTGTATGCACAACCCAGCTGCTGTTCTGGAGAATGACACACACAAAATCTTATGGGGCTTTGACAAGCAAACGGATCACCTAATCTCAGCCAGAAGACCAGACATTATAGTAATAAAAAAAAAGAGAGAACGTGTAAAATTGTGGACTTTGCTGTACCGGCTGGCCGCAGAATAAAACTGAAAGAAATTGAAAAGAAGGATAAGTACCTCGATCTTGCTAAGGGAACTGAAAAAACTCGGGAACATGAAAGTGATGATTATACCAATAGTGATTGTAGCTTTTTGGACAGTAACTAAAGAATTATCAAAGGAATTGGAGGACTTGGAAGTTGGAGGATGAGTGGAAACCATCCAAACTACAGCAGTGTTAAGAACGGCCAAAATACTGAGAAAAATTTTGGAGACTTGAGGAGACTTGCTGTCTCTCAAATTCCATTGAAAGACCATCAGCTAACGCTGATGTGAAAAACTCTCAAAGAGTAAATAATAATACTATTATCTGGACCTTACCAGAGAGCTAAAAAAATGGTGAAGAACATAAATATAACTATGATATCAATCATAGTTGGATCCAAGAAAAGAAACTGAAGGAATTGGAAATCCGAGGAATAATTGTGACCATCCAGACCACAACACTCTTCAAATTGACCCGGATACTCAAAAGATCCCTGGAAACCTAAGCAGACTTTCTGTCAATCAGAATTTGATTAAAACTGTAGTCAAAAGAATCAAAATAATTATTACTGACAGATTTTACAAAATATTTTAAATAAAAAAAAACATTCTTTTGTATCAAATGCAGCTGGAAAGACAAAACCTATATGTTGGGATGTCCCCTTTAGATGGACTCGTCTTCATGCGACATATACCAACTGAGCTCCCTTCTGCCCAGTCTCAGATTCAGCCTCGGTTCAGTCTCAGTTAGCCGTTACCAATAGCGGTAAGATTCCTGATTGTTAAGCAGAGGTGGGGTTTCTCACAGCTATCGTTCGTATATGTACCCTTTTCCTTCAATATATTTCTTACCACTTATTTCTGTGTTGTGTCATCATTTGAACCTTCCTTGATCATAACAATATAATACCAATAAATTGTTATTCTTTTCATTTTCCGACAGGTTTCTTTACAAATGCGTTTAAATAAACCTTTTTAAACACAGAAAATAGTTCTATGATCTTGCATTAAGTTGAAAATATTAGATTTTTCTTTTTTAAACGATCCTATAGCCAGTATAAGGAAGATTTATTCTTTAACAAATGCCAAGTAAAAGAAAACGTGTCATTCCCATATTCATACAGATGGATTTTAAACGACCACGACTTGGATGAAATGCCGTTTTATTTTATCAAGAAGATCTGATTTCCATATAATCCATAGCCTATCAGTAGCATTACACACCTTCCCTAAACATACATTGACATCGCTTCCAGTAGATGAGATATTGCTGCCGAGGTATTTCAGATGCTTGCCACTTCAAATAGCGATGGGTCTATATCTTTTTTTCAATACATGAACTATGTTTTATTTGCTTTTACATACGGGTCAATGCCTCTGGCTGTTGTTCCAGGCTACACAGCAGGGATTTGGCTTAAGCAGATGTGTTTGGAAGAAGCATTAGATCATCCTCGTAGTTTGCAACTGTCGTGGTTTCTGCGGCTGACGGTACCACTGAATAGAAGCACTACCTGGATTCTTACAAAATGCACGGAGAAAAAGCTAGATGGTAATTGCACAAGAATACAACGCGTAGTTTTGAACAGCAGCACTGAACAAATAAGCTGCTGAACGGCCACTTGCCTCCCCTCTCACAAAATATCCAAGTAAGACGGACAGGACATGCTAGGCATTGCTGAAGAATTAATAACAAGCTCATAAGTAACGTTCTCCTAATGGCTTCTACGCATGGATACACCAGTATTGGCCGATTAGCAAAATCAGTTCTTAGCGGACACAAGATGCCGTCTAGAAGACTTACTGCGAGTGATATCCGATACGGACGGATGGCGAAAGAGAGTCAAAAGAATCCGCGCTGTTGGCATGCCTTGATAATGTTGATGATGATATGGCAAGTAAAAAACGAGTCAAATCTTTGCATACATCTCTTCGGTAATCCATCCTACACATGAAACCAAGGTCCCGAAGAGGATTAACACCATGCAAATAAACGAATAAAACTTACTTAACTGAAGCATTTGTAGGATAGCCAATACTTTAATGTAGTCCTATGCATATGAGATTATCAATTTAATTAGTTTCTAAAAGAAATTTGAGAATGTCAGTCGACTGTCTTCCGCTTACAGCGAGCGCTAAGATCGATTCTGCTTAGTGCAAAGGAGAAGTCAGTCAGAACTTGGAATCAATGTAATCAGAATGATGTAAGATAATTTCTACAGGAATTCCACAATAAAATAATTTAGGTCAGATGCGCTTTTCTCCAGACGCTGCATATTGAAATGCGTTGCATGTTGCTCCGACACGAAAGCGAAGATTCCATTTCGTATAGTCTTGAAAGCCTTTGGGAATAAAGTATGAAAATCAGGAATGGGAAATTGCAATTATTCCATGAAGAATTCTATTCAGGGCGACTAAATAGAAACGAGTCAAATAACTGGGCAGAAAAGGCATAGAAGCAGAAAACAGAATTTGCAATTATAGAATCTTCAGGTTGGAAGGCCCATGAGACTACGGGGCTTAAAAGAGTCTAGGTAGACAAGGGGAAACGATAAGTATGAAGGAAAGAATGAAAAGAAAGAAAACAAGGGAACGAAATTCTATCTAGAAGAAGAAGAAGAAGAAGAAGAAGAAGAAGAAGAAGAAGAAGAAGAAGAAGAAGAAAGGATTAAAAACAAAGAACGAGTGAATGAGATGAAAGAAAGAAAGATGAAATTACATGTAGAAGAAGAAGAAGAAGAAGAAGAAGAAGAAGAAGAAGAAGAAGAAGAAGAAGAAGAAGAAGAAGAAGAAGAAGAAAATAAGAGGAAGGAAGAAATAACTGAGATGTAAAATAGAGGGTTAAAAACAAATAGACAAGCTGGTGAAAAGAAAGAAAAAAAAGGTAAATAAGAAAGAAAGAAAGAAAGAAAGAAAGAAAGAAAGAAAGTCGAGTAAATGAGAATAAAAGATGAAGAAAAAGAACTTTTTTAAAAATCAAGAAAGAGTATTAAGAAAGAAAGAAAGAAAGAAAGAAAGAAAGAAAGAAATCTAGTTTTTAAAAAGTGCATGTGGTGAATAAAATGAAAGAAAGAAGTGATTGAAAAAAAGGGATACGAAAATAATGAATGAAGAAAAGGTCAATAAAATTAACTATGAATGTAATTTTTAAAAATCGTGACATATAGACATATATGAAAGAGAGAAATTAACGAAGGCAAATGTTTTTTTTTAAGCTGAATAAAAGAAAAGGACTTGAAATGAGGTTGAAAGATTGAAAAAAGAAAATAATAATAATAATAATAATAATAATAATAATAATAATAATAATAACGAGACGGAAAACAATAGATATGGCTTGGATTAACTACAAAAAGGCATATGATATGGGCCCGTAAAGCTGTATAATAAACTGCCGGTAAAGCTGGATAATAATAAATGTACAAGATATCAGACGAAGTCAAAAACTATCGCGAAAAACATGGAAACCTGGAGACTGGAATTGACTGCGGGCGGAAAAAGTTTAGCAGAGGCTAAGATCCAGAGAGGTATATTCCAGGGAGAAGCACTATTACCATTACTATTTGTAATAGCGATGATGCCATTCAACCACAAATTTAGGAAATTTATAAGTGGATAAAAACTAAGTAAATCGCAGAGAAAGACCAATCACCCAATCTACATGGACGACGTCAAACTGTTTGCCAAAAACGAAAAAGAATTGGAAACCCTAACATAGGCTGTGAGAATATACATTCAGGACATAGGGATGGAATTAGGCAGAGGAAAATGCACCGTTCTAGTGATAAAAAGCGACAAATGACACCTGACGTACGGAATGGAACTACCAAATCAAGAAAAAATTAGAACGCTTGGAGAAGAGGAAACGTACAAATACTCGGGAATATTGAAAGCTGACATTATTAAAAATGAAAGAAAAATTTTTTTTTTTAAATCTCAGAAGAACTAGAAAACTTCTAGAAACCAAACTATATAGCAGGAATCTTAGAAAAAGGATAAATACCTGGACTGTCCCACTCGTAAAATACTCGGGACTATTCTTGAAGTGAACCAGAGAAGAATTTAAACCAATGGACGAGAGAACAAAAAAACTAATGAGCATGCATACGACCTTCCATCCCAGAGATGACGGTGACATACTATATGTCTCAAGAAATAAAGGTGGAAAAAGACTTGCCAACATTGACGATAATGTTGATGGATTGCTACAACAACTTAAAGACTACATATAAAGGCGCTGACAAAGACTAATTACATCCGCCAGAAACAATACTGACAACACGAGGATCAACAGAACAGAATTAACCAGAAAACAAAAATAGAAAGAAAAACAACTCTGTGAACGTAAAACGTTCGCAGACTAACAAGCGACATCTAACACGAGAAAACGCGTACGTGGCTAAAAAAAGGAAACATTAAGAGAGAAACTGAATCTCTTCTAATTGCAACAAAAAAAAAACGCCGTACCAATCATATCAAAGCAAGAATAGATAAGATGCAACAAAACAGCAGATTTACGTTATGTGATAATGAGGACGAAACGATCAATCTCATAATAAGCGAATGCATTAAAGTAGTACAGAAAGCGTATAAGACTAGACACGACTGGGTGGGCAAGGTGGTCCACTGGGAATCGCGGAAAAGCTTAAATTTGACCATATGAACAAATGGTATATGCACAACCAAGAATCTGTCCTGGAAAATGAGATGCACAAACTTCTCTCCTCTGCGATTTTGAGATACAAACGGATCATTTAATTGCGGTCAGACCACCAGCACTTTTAATAATCAACAAAAAAAAAAAAAAGAAGCTTGCCGAATAGTGGACTTTGCAGTCTCGGCTGACCACAGAGTAAAATTGAAAAAGTTGAAAAGAAGGATAAGTACCTAAAATTGAAAAAAGTACGGAACATGAAAGGGACGGTGATACTAATTGTAATTGGTGCTCTTTGTACAGTCACCAAAGAATTAGTACAGGGACTGGAGGACTTGGAAATAAGAGGACGAGTGGAGACCATCCAAACTACAGCATTTTTGTGAATGGCTAAAATTTTTAGAAGAGTCCTGGAGACTTGAAAAGACTTGCTGTCACTTAACCTCCTGCGGGAAACACTCGTGTGAAAAACTCGAAAAGGAATAAAAATAATAATGTGTGTGTGTATGTGAGTAGAGAGAGAGAGAGAGAGAGAGAGAGAGAGAGAGAGTTCGCGGAGTTATGTTTAGGGTAAAGGTTATCGTTTTATGAAACAGACTCGGGACCCGAGTTTGAATCCTAGACAAGGTTATATCCTTTCCCTTTATGCTTTTGAGAAAGGTATCAATCAAACTGTTCTCAACCAGCAATGATTAAATCTTATAGCCTTAGTTAGGCAACCAGACATGATTCAAACGTGTAAAACTCCATCCTGCTCGTGTAAAGAGGTTGGTAAAATACAAACACAGAAACACAGAAACAGACATACATAGTTACAGTGTTCGCAAAGAGAGCAGGAGATTGGGGTTCAATCCCAGCTCGTCATACCAAAGACAAATTATAGTACTGTATGCCTCCTACCCTTACTCAGCATTATAAGGTTCGGATCAAATGTAAGTGAAGCAATCCAGGGAAAGGAGTAACGCCCTCTCTTACACCTCGGTGCAGTAACTGTTGAAAAAAGAGCTTTCATGTCACCTTCGACTACAATCGGTCAACTTATATATATATATATATATATATATATATATATATATATATATATATATATATATATATAAACCTGCTGTACCAAAACAATTCTGAGTACAAATTCTTCATCAATGTTTGCTATTTAGTTTCGCACACGATTATATTTCTAGGCAGCTGAAAATGAGTTCTTTTTTTTCCTTAGATTTATAAGCGAGTAGTTTTTTAGTAACTTTCTTTTTAAAGGAATTGCCACATTTCATTTGTTTACCCATAGTTAAATGGTTTCAAGTATTCTTGTCAAACACTAATAATTCAATTTGATATTAATCATTTGTTTGCACACAGTTAAAATGTTTCAAGTATTACTATTCACCATTAGTAATTCTATTTATCAAGTATTCCTATCTAATATAAATAATTTGCGTACAGCGATAAGTTTTCAAATGCTTTAAAAATGATCGAACAGTTCTATTTGATCCACTGATTGGATCCTAATAGGTACAACCTGTCTGGATAAAAGTAAACTAAGCAGTAATCGCAACGAAGGGGTGCTATACATACCCCTAGAGTTCCAGAACTGAAACCTCACCATCTGATTTATTTTATAGTCATACCGAGGACAATTGTTGATAGGATCTTACCCCTCCGCAGCAGGTATAATCGGCGTATTTCATTGCCTCAGCCGACCGGTTGGTGAGCTATTTGGCAAAGAATAGTTTTATTAAAAAATGCGTATTAATTTGTGTCGTATCTTCAATTGCGGAGAAATAAGTGTTCTAGAACTTATAAATTACTCAAAAAAAAATTCAATTTTTCTTCAGCCGCTTATTGAATGTTTTATTTTCCGAATATGGTTCATTTTTTCGTCGGTTCATATTTCTTTTATTCACATTCGACGCTGAACTAATTGATGAAAAAATTGCTACTCTAAGTATTTTTTTAATAAAGTCCTGAAGGTCTCATAAAAAAACTAACAGGCCTATGCTTCTTAAATTTTTGGAGAAAATACAATAATTCCATTTCTAGTCTCAGGAGTCTTTAAACACTAATGCGTATTGCAAATAATTTTTCAGGCCAACAAAATTAAGCATTAAAAATTTTAGCCATTAAAATGATTTCTAGAAATGAGTAAATCGCTTGGGGGCAATAGTATTTTGTAGGAAAAGGAAGAACCACTGTTGAAATGAGATATCAGATATCGATAAATATTTTTTAATCTCTTCAGAATTCAATAAAATCATAAAATTACATCAAATAACAATTTAATGTGATTGAGTGAACTGCTATTCAATAACAATCTTGCACTACAATTTGAAATAAGCTCCCACTACGTTTTTAGACAAGGAGGGGAATCAAATTTCTCAATTATTTTGATTGCAATTTTTTATGATACTTACTGAAAGATTATAGCTTTTCTATTCTGGTCCGGGCTCAGGATTAAAAATTTGATCCTTGCTGATTGATTCACATTTCTGATATTTTCTTAAAATATCCTAAGCTTAATGCCTTGGATATGATAGTGAACTGCATTCAGAGATGAGGTTTCAGTCCCGGAATTATGGGGTGTGTGGAGTCACCACTTCGTAGCTATTACTCCTAGGTCCCCTTTGACCCAGGATATTAGTGCCTATTAAAGACCTACTGTAGGGAATAAATAAATAAAAAATATAGGATTTACACTCCTGTATTTTAAAATGGCCACGATGCCACTTGTTCCCGAAACAAAGATGGCGGATGGCGGTAAACTAATCAGTCTCGGACACCTATTGGTCAAGAAAGTCACGAGGTTGGTGCTCACAACTACGTCCGCAACTTTGATTTTGTCCAACGATTTTGGAGCCGATTGCATGACAAGGATTGCTTATATATAATCTCGTCTTCCAAGAACACATTCTTTCCATTTTGACTTCCAAAGGCAGCACACACACACACACACTCTCTCTCTCTCTCTCTCTCTCTCTCTCTCTCTCTCTCTCTCTCTCTCTCTCTGACATTTTGACTTCCAGAAGTCAACCCCATAAAAATGTAAACATTCTACAACCTTTTTCTTTCTCGTTCTATCTTTTCGATTAGACTTTTTCCAGCCCCGAACACAGCCTCAGAATTTTCGTCAAACCACGAAAGAGACAAATAACCAACATGGGAGAAGGCACATGCCTTCTAACACACGTTGCTATATTTTTATTTATCATTATCTTACATGAAATACTAAGTCCTCAAGCATTTTATAGTCGACAGGACACTTTCAGTATTTAGTCTTTTTCCATAATATCCGTGTTAGTTAGTTTTAAGGGAGTTCAGGAAGACATTCCGTCAGAAGAGGCCTGCACTCTTCAAATTGGGTCAGTTGCATTTCCACCAGGACAGTGCACCAGTCCACAAGTCCATCCTTGTCACAGACTATTTGACCAATATGGGTATCAAGACAGTTCTTCAGCCTCCTTATTGTCCAGACTTTGCTCGCTGTGACTTCTGGTTATTCCCTAAGTTCAGAGGCTGTAGTTATGAGACAATTGAGAGATGAAAGAGGCTGTGACGAAGATCATTGACACGCTTACACAAGAAGACTTCCAATGGGCCTTCCAGAAGTTGTTGGAACGGTACAACAAGAGCATTGCAGCCGGAGGAGATAACTTCGAAGGGGACTAGAGTTTCATGTGTATCCTATCAATAAAAGTGCCAATACGAAAAAAATCTGAAAACTTATTTAATGATCCTCATATGATTTGTATATACATTTTGTAGATACACATGGTTAAATGATGAAAAAGATCTATTTCAAACAATTCTGAAGTCACTTGTTTGCACTCAATTTAAATGTCAAATAGTTCTATTTAACCCATAGATATAGCCCTATCATGTGCTACCACTCCGGACTTAAGTGGACTTTGGTGCGATGGCAATAAAGGGGTAGTCCCCAAAGTTCCAGCATTACTAGAGCCGCACCATCAGATTTCCAGGGCACTCGTTGGAGAGGGAGTTCCGACTCCTCTGCAGAGATGCAGTCGTATTTTCTTCTACCCCAGCAATCAGGACTAGATTTAATTTGTACCTGATTTTTAAATATAAGTCTCTATTATCATCATCATCATCATCATCAATCCTTTGCATCTTTCTCATTCTCTCGTCATTAATTCCAATAGATCATTGATCTTAGTAAGTAGTGTAACATATTGACCCTCGACCGAGCAGTCAATCAAAAGATGCACCTGCGTAAATAAGCGGAAGCAGGTGTGCGTGAGACAATTATATAACCAGGTGCCACAGACGGCTTGAGTCAGTTCGAGTTCTACTTGGAGTCAGTTGGTGACAAGATGCCGAATTGAGAGCCAATGGCAGTCAGGGGGCTTTGGGCCCTCAGTGACCCACTTTTGAGCAACCCAGCCAAGATGAGAAAGAAGTGCTGCTATGGTCAGAAGAACTTTGGGTCAATATGTAGCAGTCTGTCCCCGTCTCCAACTCACCTCTCACACACAACCAATATCAACCCTTTCGAGAATAAAGTGTGAGGGGTATATTTTTATAAAGATGTGTGTTCGTTCGTTCATTAAAGTCGTCATTATGTTTGATTATAGTTGTGAGTATACAACTGTAGTCTACAATGCATAAATTGTCAATACCGAACTGATGAATGTAAGTTTGTCTAATCAAACAATATTGGTGTCCATGAGTAAGAGTCCATAGAAGAACTCCACTTATCAGTTCGTCCTTACTTCTCCACCAGTGACCAGCATATTTTGTTCGTCTTAATTGTATAGTTTTTGAGATAAGAGGTAAGTGATCATGCAATTGTTGTTTTGCAGGATGCTGCTTCCAAGATTGGTTCAAGACAGCATGCATCATTCTTGTGTAGTTGCCATCTAGATTTTGCTCAAGGCATTTCGCTAAAGTTCAATTGGTGCAACCGTACAGTAGTACTGATACAGCGACAGCTTGGAAGAATTCCTGTTTTATTTTATCAGAAATATCCTATTTACGTATAATCGATAACTTGTCAATAGTCTCAGTAAAGAAGGCTAAAGAAATTTCTTTTCAAAATCATAGCAAGGTACTTTTTCAGAATTATCATTACCTTTTATTAACTTTTGAGTTAAAGGTTTCGACATAAGGAGAGAGGCACAATCTTTCTATGCTGACGTTTCCATCCGCTCCCCATCTCGCGCGGCGCCTGTAGCGCGCAAATTCGACTGGCCTCTGTGAGCCCCGAAAGTCGACTCTTCTCGTTCGGTGTCGAGTTCTCAACTCAAATGACTTTTTCAAAATCCCCCAAAATCCTCCGCGCACGCTTCCGATGCATGACGTCATTCACATCCACAGGTCAACCTCTCTCTGGGATTTTTATTTTGACATCTGTGAACGACACATCCTCCCGCGCGCGCGTCAACACCTGTGCTCAAGTTTGCACCTAACTAACCCATGTGCTGAGCTGAAAGGTTCTCATCCTAACTAAACCCAAAGGCAAGATATATAAAACGAAATCCCTCGGCCATTATATTACACACTAAGCAAGACTTAGATTATTTCCTAAATGAGTTCAATCCTCACAGCGTGTTACATCTTTATAGCCTTGTTCCAGACTTTGGTAATTTTGGTAGATACCGATTTGAATTTGGCTGCCATGGTACCAAGCTACGTTCACAGTACTGTGATGAATATGATCCTTGCCCTTGCTAAATTTTCATGGACTTGTGCCAGACTAAGTTAAGATTATTAATTCTTGTTATTATAAATCCCAGGTTACAGTACTTGCATTTCACCTTCTCATTTACAAGTACGTCTTTTCGTTGCCTCTTTATTAGAACCCTGGAGTAAATTCTTTTTTAAATTGCTAGCTTTACGTTTAGAGAAGAAATTACGTTTTAAAAAAACAATCGATCCCACATCGTCGCCCTGTCTGGGGAAAAATAAATAGTATCCTTGCCACTCTTCGTATCAATCTTTTTAGTAAAATCGAGAAGCTACAGCAAAAATCCAAACTAAATTCAATTTTGCTGAACAAACAAGCAACGATTTTAAAATCTTCTGTATTCCTGAAAATGCACCTTAATATTTCTAAGTATGGAACTGATTCGATTAAACGACTCCATAAACCTTGACCCGCTTCTGGGGAAATTGTTAGTAAATGGCGTCGGTTTTATAATTGAAATTAATGGAGGGACACGAAAGGAACTCATCTTTCATCATCTCCAACGACAACCACCAAGCAAGCATTTCCAGCAAACGGATAAAAACGTAGGCAATATAATTTGTTTTTGTTAACATCCCCTCCCCACCGCTTACCAAGCTTAGAAAAGGAACAAAAAAATCATTCCCTATTAAACATTATAGAAGCATTAAAAGACTAATAAAAATAGCAAGAAGTTCTCACAATAAATTTTGTAGCAATTTTACTTTGCTAAGTTTGGTACAAGGCAAGATGTATTGTGCACCTAGTGAGAACCGAACCTACTGGTAATGATTGACTAGCCTTGCTGGCTAATCATTGCAGTATGTGATGCATCCAAAATAAGCCCGCGAGGCTAAATTTGAATTTTGGAATATTATCTATATATAATCTTATTATATTTATATATATTTCGAATTGTCTATAGAATCTTGTAACTTGTTATTTAAAGGCCAGTAAAATGGTTAAATACAGATTGCAATTTTTTTACATGTTCTGTAATTTTTCAAAGCCAGAAACTCCATACAAGAGGCCCTAATGGTCGTGGAAGTGTTCTAAATTCTAATATCCGATATAGAAGAACTTGAGCAGTAAAAATAAATTCAAATCTGAATTTAAAAACGTATTTTAAAAAATTTCATTATTGTCAGTTTCCCGTTACCATGATGATCTTATCAATTTATTCGAGATTAATAATGATGATAATGCAAGCCTAAAACTGACATAGGTGATACAGTTGTTATTCTTACAATATATATATATATATATATATATATATATATATATATATATATATATATATATGTTGAAATGATAGATTGTAGTGAATCAGACAGTATGATTGAAATATGTGGAAAGTTTGATAAATGAAACAATTCAGACGCGTAATATTTCATTCGTTTTATTCCATCGAACTTCCTCTGACAAAGACCGTTTTCTGGGTTTTTCTATTTAAAAACAAATGAGAATAATAAGATGCTAGAGAGGATATATAGGTGTAGTAGGAAGTAGGCAGGGTTAAAAATCAAATGTATCAGGTTTCATCAAAGATTTTTTTGTCGTGAAAGAGGAGATAGATTTTATCGAGCCATTGGGAAGAAGTATGGAAAAGGTTAAAAGTCAAATATATCAGGTTTCATTAAAGATTTCTTTTAAGTTGAAATGGTTATAGTGAGCTGATGGGAAGAAAGAGGGAAAGGTCAGGGGAAGCGGTTTCGGCATATCTAATTTCATGGAAAGATATTGACTATAATGTGATGTCGCAGATCTTTGTTTATATTGTGATGTCTAGGTGGCAATTGGGGTAAGAAAGGGAGGAAGGTAAATTGATAAGGAAAAAATTCTCAAAGGTATGGTGGCACCGAAAATGTCTTTCCTATCCATTTTCTATTTTGATTTTGTTTTCGTTTAGTATGATATTCGCCAGGTATAATGAGAGCAGGTAAAATCCTAGACATTGTCGTATATGGTTTGTTTTGGAAATGACAGAAGATTCTAGTAGTCGTCGGGATTTTTTGCGAATGTATGTGTTTGATTAGGGTGACTTAGGAAGATTTGATATATGTTTGAGCTCTAACATGTGGGAGAAAAGGGCGTGTTGATCGTCATTTGTTTTGATTGATCGTTTGTATTCGTAAATTCTTTTTTCTTGATTGCCTTGAGTTTCGCTTATGTAATGTTTATTGAAACCTTTGCATGGGATGGAGCATATGCCTGCGTGCGTGAAAGGTGGTTTCGTTATTGGTCCGTTTTAAAATGCTTGTGAGGTTTTAAAGGTTTGTGATGTGGTTTGTATGATTGGTATACCTAACTTGGTTAGTTTGTCATAGTGTCCTATGTTATGTGTGATAGTGGGTACAGAGATCAGTCTATGGATGATTACCTTATTGTCAATATCTTTTCATGAAATTAGATATGCCAAAACTTTCCCTGTTTCTTCCCACCAGCTAACTATAATCATTTTCACTTTCAAAAGAGATCTTTAATAAAACCTTATACAAGTGATTTTAAACCTTTCCATACTTCTTCCCATCAGCTCGATAAAATATATCTCCACTTTCACAACAAAAAAACCTTCAATGAAACCTGATACATTTCACTTTAAACCCTCTCTTCTTCCTCCAACACCTATACCCTCTCCACCATTTTATCATTCTCCTTGTTTGTTTTTAAGTAGAAGAACTTAGAAAATGGTCTTTGCCTGAAGAAGTTCGATGGAATAAAACGAACGAAATATCACGCTTCTGAATCGGAATTAAGTGTTTATCCAACTTTCCACATATTCCTATCATCATCATCATCATCATTTCATGCCGCCAGCACGGATATCTCTGACCTATCTCGCCACTCTTTCCTATCGTTCATCGATTCTGGCAGGTCCTCAGGGCTACATCCCGTATCTTCACAGAGCTGCTGTAGGTCGGTTCGAGCTGGTCGTCCTGCTTTTGTTTAGCCATATGACGGGGTCCATAGGAGAACATCACTTATGAGCTCGTCCCTGCTTCTCCAGCAATGTCCTGCATGTCTGGTTCGTCTAACTTTGATAGTTTTCGCAATGGGAGGTAGGTGACAGTACAGTTAGGGCTTTGTGGGGTGTTGCCGCCAGGAATGTTCAAAATTGCTCGCAGCATTCTTGTGCAGTTGCCGTCAAGCTTTTTCTCCATACGTTTTGTTAGCGTCCATGTAGAGCATCCATACAGCAATATCGACACGACCGCTGCTTGGAAGAAACTGCGTTTCATTTTATCGGTCAGGTCTGATTTCCATATGACCGATATATATATATATATATATATGTGTGTGTGTGTGTGTGTGTGTGTGTGTGTTAACAAAACGTATCAAGACTGAAGCGTTGTTTTCTTTAAATTCAAAGGTTTAAGTGGAAACTTTTGCATAGCTGAGAAATCTAAATAATAAATGTCTAGAGGTTTGTTTACATTTTACGCCATCAGATACCGAATATATATATATATATATATATATATATATTGGATGCACTACATGGACGCTAATTAAACGGCTGGAGAGAAAGCTAAACGGCAACTACACAAGAATGTTGAGAGCAATATTGAACAAGTCCTAGCCACAACACCCCACGAGACACCAACTGTACGGCCACTTGCCTGCCATCACGAAAACTATACAAGTTAGACGAGCCAGACAAGCGGGACACTGCTGGAGAAGCAAGGACGAGCTCGTGAGTGATGTACTCCTATGGACCCCCACATATGGCCAAGCAAAAGCAGGACGACCAGCTCGAACTTACATACAGCAGCTATGTGAAGACACGGGATGTAACCCTGAAGACCTGCCGGAGGCGATGAATGATAGGGAGAAGTTGCGAGAGAGGGTCAGGGTTATCCGTGCTGGCGGCACGACATGATGATAATATATATATATATATATATATATCCGAGCGTTTTTATAGCTTTCCTTGTACAATATCAACTCCTTTAAAAAAACTATTTTAAAACTTTTAAAACAACTTTTCATGCAAAATCTTTTCTCTCGACAATGACCTAAGGACGAATATAGTGCATAGGTCTCTGCATCAGGTGTTTGTAAATAGATACATGTGCTGGAATCATAATACTACTTCGGTACTCGAGTAGCCACTGGAGGCAAATTGCCGTGTCTTTTAGCTAGGAAAATGTGCTTTACATTGTTTCTTTCTTTCTTTAATGGCATATCAACTCTTTTTAGGTTATTTAATGCCAAAGCTATTCTCCTAGAAGAACAGTAGTGGTACTATTTAACCCATAGCTGGGAGGATAAGGGGGCTCATACATTTCCCAAGGGTATTTGCCCGAAAGTGAATGTAATAGCGCGGTTAGGGTACGAACTCGCGTACTATGATTCCGCAGTCCAACGCTTTAACCATTACACCACGAGGACACCCCCGCGTTACATTGTGTGTGATAGAATCAGTCTAGTGTGCTCAATGTAACGCACATTCATGGTAAGTGAAATTCCCAAAATATAATTTGGCTCTTCAGATAAGAGTAGTCAAATTCTCATTTTCCAAGAAAGTAATCAGGTTCCCCAGTCCTTTCCGGATGAAAGGTATTTTGCTTGTCACGGTAAAAGTTACCGACCCAAACATAAGGAATTTCAGTCTTACTTTCATTATTTACTATATGTTGGTCGATAACCTGTCAAAATACAATTGATTTTAAAGCTGACTGGAGAAATAGAGAGCGTCGGACAGGTTGGGTTTTTTTTTTCTGGTAGCTCATTTCTGAGACGATACAGACTCCTCGATTTGTGAAATCAAAACTTTCTGACTGTCGAGTTCGACGATCGAATCCACTCTATAGACTTTGGTGGTCGAATACTCCCTAATAGTATCGAAATGGGGGCCTGTACTGCACAAGAATCCAAACAATTAAACGCCCATTAATCATCATTATCTCCTCTTCGCATCTGGGTGAACTTCAAAGGATCTCTTAGAAGTTGCCAATATCCCATTTCTACTGACACCGACCGTTCCTTTTTTTCTTAAGATCCTAAATATTATTATAAACTTTTGAATTAAGGGATTCCTTTACCACTTAGACTTGTTTAATCAGATCGTCTTCGAAACTTCAAAGGAACCACTTTGGAGTCGCCAAGCTGTCTGAGATTTTAGTTATTTACTCTGTGTTTGGGTTGACAGGTAATTTTATTTACTTATCCGATCATTACTTCGTCGACCCAAACTTAGATTCCTTTGGTTTGACCGAGTCATTCTTTTGTTTATTTCTTCATCAAAACAAATCTTAAAACAAGCAGTATCATTTCCCCCGACATAATGTAACAATATTTGACAATAATAAAAACACATAGGAAAATAAACGGTAAGTTGGTTGGATTTTATGGCATATGAACCATTGTACATTATTTAATGCCAAATCCATTTTTATACAAATAATCAGTTCAATTTCAAACAATTCAGTTGAGCATAATTCCACAGTTCAATCGTAAAAACATTTATATTCAAGCAGTTCTGATTCAGCTAATTCAGTTTAGTATAAGTATAGATTCCGTTTATACATAGTTATAAGTCAAAACAGTTCTATATTAAACAATTCAGTTTAGCGTAAATACAGTTTCAATGTCAAAAACAGTTCCATTTCAAACAATGCAGTTTAACATACGTACGCTGTTTAAATGTAAGTACGCAGTTTAATTGTCAAAAACATTTCTATTTCAAGCTATTCAGTTAAGTCAAACAGTTATAATTCAAACAATTCATAAGTATGCAGTTTAGTACTATTTGACCCATAGATAGGGCCCTATCAGGTGCTACCAATCCGGGCCAGAGTGGACCAAGGTGCAATGTCAATGAAAGGGTGCGCTACATTCCCCAAAGCCCCAGCATCACTGGAACCACACCATTAGAATGTTTAGTGTCATATACAGGACACTCTTTGGTGGAGGGGTCTTACCTCTCTGCAGAGGTGCAGTCAGTGTATTCTACTGCCCCAACCGACTTGGAAATATCACTTTTGTTAATCTCATATATATATATATATATATATATATATATATATATATATATATATATATATATCTTGTGGGATGCTGGTTCAGAA
The DNA here is from genome assembly GCA_963585895.1 of Sepioteuthis lessoniana. Lineage (NCBI taxonomy): Eukaryota > Metazoa > Mollusca > Cephalopoda > Myopsida > Loliginidae > Sepioteuthis > Sepioteuthis lessoniana. The sequence goes on along the minus strand of OY757914.1, from coordinate 12,851,930 downwards.
CACGGAAAGACTTTAATGTTCACATTCCCTTTTTTCAAAACAGACCACGTAAAAGAATAAAGAAGTGTATTTCACTTCTTATTAAAAGTCTAAGTGAATCGAACACTACTTAATATATTGGCTAGTTAGTTTTTGTTGTTGTTGTTGTCGTTGTTGTTTTTATTTATTTTGTGGAGTTGTCCTTTTCGTTCGGGATGGGAACAGGTAGTGGATGATTGTTAAGGCTACAAAGACATATGAATAAATAAATAAATAAATAAATAAAAAATTTCTACCTTATATTTTCCATTCATTTCGGTGGTCACATTTGGGGGACTTGTTCAGAACAAACAAATTTCCTTTTATTTATTCATCTATTTATTTAAATCTCTGAGTAGCTTAAACGACTTTCCCTTCCTCAAATGAAGGGAAAGAATATCTGAAGAAGGAGAGTATTTTACAAACCCCACAAACAAAGGAAACTATCGTTTGATGTTAAGTAAGGGAGTAAATCCAAAGGTGGGTCAACAGTGCATTTCATCAGATGCTGAGAGAAAGACCTCATTGATCAAATAGTTCAGTCATGTAACTAGAGAAACTCATCTCGAAAGTGCGGGGGGGGGGTTGCAGAATACACCAACTGCATCTCTGCCGAGGGATAAGACACCCTCAGCGAGTGTCCCGTGGCTCAGTCGGCTAGGACTGCAGAATACACTGACTACTTCTCTGCAGAGGGATAAAACTCTCCCAACGAGTGTCCTGAACATAACACTAAGCAATCTGATGGTGAGGCTCAAGTAATGTTGGTGTTTTAGGGAATGCAGATTACCTCTTTATTGCCACCGCTCCCAGGTCCACTCTGACTCGGAGTGGTAGCACCTGATAGGGTCCTATCTATGGTTTAAATAGAACGAACACTCTATTTATTCTAAACTGAATTGCTTGAAATCGAACTGTTTATATGTATAAAATATATTTGGCATCAAATAACCTACAATGGTTGATATGCCCGTGGTGTTGTAGTTATCGTCGTAGGAAATGGACACGGCGACACGAGTACAAATCCTGGACTAGGTTGATTGCATTTCACATAGCACTTATACCCTTGGGAAAGGTATGAATCCAATTATTCTCCCTCCAGCTATGGATAAATAATAGGGCAGACTGGGTTCTTCAGCCTTGGTGAGGCAACTAGTCTAGGAGAAGGAAAACTCTGAATTCAAACCTGTTAAACTCTGCTTAAAAATTGACCTTGTGTCATATCCTGCACGAGCGGAGGGGTTCGTAAACGTGGATATCCCATAAAACCAAACCAAACCAAACTAAATCATCTCTAAGGGTGACATCTATTGATGAGAAGAAAAACAGCCACCGAAAAACTATCATGGCTCTAACCCAAAACGCACATCCAAACCGTATCACCTTTTATGCGGATAAACAAGCGAAAAAAATCACCAACAGAGCCGAAAAGCAATTTAGATGCAAAAACATTAACACAACAACTTTTACCGTAAAGATCTAAAAAACCAACCAACTCCATCAGCTTAAAGCATCTGCAATCGAGCACACTATAGAGATTATATGCGTCCAAGAATATAGATATTACCATTCTAAATAAGACTTGAAATAAGATGATACCAATATTGGCTGTACATTTATCTCGTCATTCTGCGTGGAAATTCTTTGGAAAAATTAGAACAGCTTTTGAAGGAATCGTTTCTCAACTTCTCAGATTCTGACAATCTGTTAGATCATCGAAGAAGTACGGGTTAAGAATTTCAAGGCAACACTACTGTTCGTAGATTCCTGCAAAGCATTTGATTTCATAGAGTGACTAAGGATGGAGCCAATACAGCTTGCATACGGTCTTCCCAAAGAAACTCTAACAGCTATTATGATGTTTTCAAAAACACGAAAATAATGATTCGCTCACCTGATGGAGGCAAAAACTTCTTCAATGTTGTATCTGGAGTCTTGCAAAGAGATATATTTGCACCATATTTGCTTATACTCTGCCTGGATTACGTACTTCGAACATCCATCATCATCATCATCATCATGTCACACTATCAGCACGGATATCCTTGACCCTCTATCACCACCCCTCCCTATCGTCCATTGCTTCAGGCAAGTCTTCAGGACTACATCCCGTATCGGCACAGAGCTGCTGTATGTAGGTGCGAGCTGGTCGTCCTGCCTTTGCACGTCCATGTAAAAGGGTCTACAGGAATACGTCAATTATGAGCTCGTCCCTACTTCTCCAGCAGTGTCCTGCATGTCTGGTTCGTCTAATTTTGATAGTTTTCGTGATGGGTGGTAGGTGACCGTCCAGCTGCTGTTTTGTGGGGTGCTGCCTCCAGGACTTGTTCAATATCGCTCGCAGCATTCTTGTGTAGTTGCCGTCAAGCTTTTTCTCCATATGTTTAGTTAGCGTCCATGTAGTTCATCCATACAGCAGTATCGACACGACTGCTGCTTGGAAGAAACTGTGTTTCATTTTATTGGTCAGGTCTGACTTCAATATTACGGATAGCTTATCGATAACTGACAATGCCTTCGCTAGTCGCGTGTTGATGTATCTCTTGGTTGATGACACACTGCTTCCTAGGTAAGTGAATTTGTCTTATAGTTTCAGAGAGCTACTATTAAGTGTGGAGAAGTCGCCGGTTTGATCAAAGCACAAATATTCCGTCTGGTATGCATTGACGTGGAAGCCTATGCCTGCAGCAGCTCGTTCCAGACTATGTAGCAGGGTTTCGGCTTGGAGGGTGCATTTACTAGAAGCGCCGTACCTTCTGCTTCTTTCCTTTGTTAGCTTGAAACCGTTTTCTTTGATTTTATCAATAGATGTTCTAAGCACGTAGTCTAGACAGTTGATAAAGAGGTATGGGGCTAATGTGTCTCCTTACAGTACACCTACTACAATGTGTCTCCATCTGAGGGATGGACTTTTACCTTTGTTTTTCTATAGAAAATCATTATGGTTTCTTTTAGTAGGCCGTTGGCGAGTAGAATTTACTCCATCTTTCCTCTGTGAATGAAATCCAAGGCCTTGATAAAGTCGACAAATAATATTTTTGCCTCTAAGTTTTTTTTAGTCAAAATTTGTGATGTCGTGGATCTATTCCTCCGGAAGCCATGTTGGTTCTTCTTAAGTATGTTCTCAATTTTGGGTTCTCTGCGGTTGCGTTGTATATCTTAGCCGTTAAGGGTGTAAGGGTTATACCTCGGGAGTTCTGGGTTAATCCGAGGCTGCCCTTTTTATGGAAGAGGAGCATGCATCCCTTCATCCATAGGAATAATAAAAGAAAATAGTTTCACATTGAAAAAGGCAATAAACAGAAAGTATCCGGCAAAAGCTATAAAAGACACAAACTTCTCAGATAACTTTGCACTTCTCATAAATTTACCTGCCCAAGCAGAATCACTTCCACGTAGCCTAGTTTCTAACAGCAGGAAACATTTGCTTTTACGGGAATCTAAATATAACAGAGTACATATGTGTTTTAAACTAAAAAGTGCTATCACTACTTAAAGTGGCAAGCCCCTATGAATAGTAAACGAATTAGCATATCTCGGTCACAAAATATCATCAACTAAAAGTGATGTTAACACACGCCAAGTGAAGGCGCGGAATGCTAATGTCAAAGTATCGATCAAATGGAAATCTAATCTATCAAATAGAATAAAACGAGATTTTGTCTAAGCTGTGTCCATATCACGGTATGGAGGCACCACATGGATACTGACAAAACGCATCGGGATTAACTTTGGTGGCAAGTACACAAGAATGCCGTGAGTTGTTTCGAACAAACCCTGGAAACAGTACCCCACAAAAAGCAGCTGTACAGCTACTTACCTCCCATCTCACAAAGCATTCAAGTCAAACGAATGAGACGTGTGGTGTACTGCTGGAGAAGCAAGGACGATCTTATAAACGACGTTCGCTTATGTACTCCCACACATGAACTTGTTAGTTTTGGCCGACTAGCAAAACTTATATACTTAAGCGATGGATGATTGGGATGAATGAAAAAAGGGAGACAGAGAATTTTGTGCTCTTAACCAAATCGGCCGAAGATCTGACGCCCGATAAATCCAGGATCGCATATACTGACCTGAAACCAACAATTAATAAATTCCTTCACACAAAATGGCAACGACAATGGAGCAATAACATCCACAATAAACTCTTCCAAATTCAGCTCACCTTGGGAGAATGGAGAACAACATCGAGAAAATCAAGAAGAAAACAAGTTGTTATATCCCCATTGCGAATCGGTCATACAAGGCTTACTCGCTCTTTCATTTTGAAACAGGAACCACAACCACAGTGTTCAACCTGCCAGACAACTTGCACGGTTAAACACATTCTGATAGAATGCAGAGCTTTCGCTGTTATCAGAAAGCGATTTTTCAAAGTAAATAGCTTAACCGATCTGTTCGGGAATGTCAAAGTCGATGACATTCTGTCCTTCTTGAGAGAGACAGAGTTGATAACTTAAAACTGGTTAATCTGGTACAAACAAATGAAATCCTGCTAATAGAAAATTTTACCTACCTAAGTATTCTTTTTGAAATCTTTAGTTGAATATGTAGGAATAAGAATTTGGCGTTAAATGACCTACAAGAGTTGATCTGCCATAAAATCCAAATAACAAAAGCAACCAAATGTGCTTTTAACGTGATTTGATGATGATGATAGGTTCTGTCACTTTCTAATGTGTCAGTGTAATCAGAGAGGCAAAAGAAAAAAGTCGAACAAAGACTGAAAATTGGAGATTCTCAAATTCCATTCAGACACGTTGCGTACACCATGCCTGATTTAACAACGAAATTCCTTCAACTTTAATCATATAAGTACGAGCTTAGATAAAACCTCCATTTTATTCTGATGATTTTCACCGCAAATGGAAACTTTGGCGTTACATAATCATCATTTCCTGTATCCACTGTACTAAGCTTACGCTTGGAAACGTGATGAGTATTTTTCGCTAGCCAAAATTTGTTTGAAAAATTAAAGGAATGTATTGTTTGCTCTGCAAATCACCAAAAAGAAATAATTCCATGAGCCAGTAAGTGTCAAATATAAATCTAAATAAAGTCAACATTGTGGTTTGGCCCAGCATATTCTTACCATCATCAATTATTTCATTCGGTTCGATCAAGTAAGCCACTAAGGTACGTTTTGCAAATATTTGAGGCTTTAAAACTGATGATAATTTAACAATATTGATAAATCTGCTAAATGAGTTGTTGCTATGGATTTCGTAATATTTTTTGCAAAGGTCATATACCAGTGCCCAATTTAGCTCATAAAGCAAGCTCTAAAATACCATCGTCTTTGCAAGATGAGCTGCCGTCATTTTATGTTGATATTTGGAAAGTGAAATTTAAAAGAACAAGTCTTCCATATCAAGTGGTTTCTTATCCGACGCTTTTATTAAGGGCGTCTACTGAGATGTGCATTTACGAACCAGATGGCATACTTTAATTGGATTCCGACATTCGATTAATTAATTTCACCTTTAGACTCACCAAAACAAATATTTTAGCGAATGTAAGAATGATAGCATTCTTATGTAATTGCGTAATTGCCGTCTAGCTTCTTCTCCAGACGTTTTAATAGAGTCCATGTAGTGCATCCATCCTGGCGGCAACACCCCACAAGACACCAACTGTACTGCCACCTGCCTCCTATCACGAAAACTATTCAAGTTAGACGAACCAGACATGCAGGACACTGCTGGAGAAGCAGGGACGAACTCATAAGTGATGTACTCTTGTGGACCCCCACACATGACCGTGCAAAAGCAGGACGACCAGCACGAACATACATTCAGCAACTATGTGAGGATACGGGATGTTATCCAGAAGACCTGCCTGAGGCGATGAACGATAGGGAAAAGTAGCGAGGGAGGGTCAGGGATATCCGTGCTACCAGCACGACATGATGATGATGATGAAGAATGATAGATTAACAGAACAGAACACTGATATCGCATAATGAGAGAAAAACTGACACGAACGAAAATATGTTAGAATAATAGAATAACAGATGCAAAGGATAATGAAATATGATTATGCGAATATAAGAATGATAAATTAATAGAATAGAGCATTGATATCGCATAATGAAAAAAAAAAACTGACACAAACGAATATATGTTAGAATAATAGAATAACAGATGCAAAGGATAATGAAATATGATTATGCGAATATAAGAATGATAGATTAATAGAATAGAGCATTGATATCGCATAATGAAAAAAAAAACTGACACAAACGAATATATGTTAGAATAATAGAATAACAGATGCAAAGGATAATGAAATATGATTATGCGAATATAAGAATGATAGATTAATAGAATAGAGCATTGATATCGCATAATGAAAAAAAAAACTGACACAAACGAATATATGTTAGAATAATAGAATAACAGATGCAAAGGATAATGAAATATGATTATGCGAATATAAGAATGATAGATTAATAGAATAGAGCATTGATATCGCATAATGAAAAAAAAAACTGACACAAACGAATATATGTTAGAATAATAGAATAACAGATGCAAAGGATAATGAAATATGATTATGCGAATATAAGAATGATAGATTAATAGAATAGAGCATTGATATCGCATAATGAAAAAAAAAACTGACACAAACGAATATATGTTAGAATAATAGAATAACAGATGCAAAGGATAATGAAATATGATTATGCGAATATAAGAATGATAGATTAATAGAATAGAGCATTGATATCGCATAATGAAAAAAAAAACTGACACAAACGAATATATGTTAGAATAATAGAATAACAGATGCAAAGGATAATGAAATATGATTATGCGAATATAAGAATGATAGATTAATAGAATAGAGCATTGATATCGCATAATGAAAAAAAAACTGACACAAACGAATATATGTTAGAATAATAGAATAACAGATGCAAAGGATAATGAAATATGATTATGCGAATATAAGAATGATAGATTAATAGAATAGAGCATTGATATCGCATAATGAAAAAAAAAACTGACACAAACGAATATATGTTAGAATAATAGAATAACAGATGCAAAGGATAATGAAATATGATTATGCGAATATAAGAATGATAGATTAATAGAATAGAGCATTGATATCGCATAATGAAAAAAAAAACTGACACAAACGAATATATGTTAGAATAATAGAATAACAGATGCAAAGGATAATGAAATATGATTATGCGAATATAAGAATGATAGATTAATAGAATAGAGCATTGATATCGCATAATGAAAAAAAAAACTGACACAAACGAATATATGTTAGAATAATAGAATAACAGATGCAAAGGATAATGAAATATGATTATGCGAATATAAGAATGATAGATTAATAGAATAGAGCATTGATATCGCATAATGAAAAAAAAAACTGACACAAACGAATATATGTTAGAATAATAGAATAACAGATGCAAAGGATAATGAAATATGATTATGCGAATATAAGAATGATAGATTAATAGAATAGAGCATTGATATCGCATAATGAAAAAAAAACTGACACAAACGAATATATGTTAGAATAATAGAATAACAGATGCAAAGGATAATGAAATATGATTATGCGAATATAAGAATGATAGATTAATAGAATAGAGCATTGATATCGCATAATGAAAAAAAAAACTGACACAAACGAATATATGTTAGAATAATAGAATAACAGATGCAAAGGATAATGAAATATGATTATGCGAATATAAGAATGATAGATTAATAGAATAGAGCATTGATATCGCATAATGAAAAAAAAAACTGACACAAACGAATATATGTTAGAATAATAGAATAACAGATGCAAAGGATAATGAAATATGATTATGCGAATATAAGAATGATAGATTAATAGAATAGAGCATTGATATCGCATAATGAAAAAAAAAACTGACACAAACGAATATATGTTAGAATAATAGAATAACAGATGCAAAGGATAATGAAATATGATTATGCGAATATAAGAATGATAGATTAATAGAATAGAGCATTGATATCGCATAATGAAAAAAAAACTGACACAAACGAATATATGTTAGAATAATAGAATAACAGATGCAAAGGATAATGAAATATGATTATGCGAATATAAGAATGATAGATTAATAGAATAGAGCATTGATATCGCATAATGAAAAAAAAAACTGACACAAACGAATATATGTTAGAATAATAGAATAACAGATGCAAAGGATAATGAAATATGATTATGCGAATATAAGAATGATAGATTAATAGAATAGAGCATTGATATCGCATAATGAAAAAAAAAACTGACACAAACGAATATATGTTAGAATAATAGAATAACAGATGCAAAGGATAATGAAATATGATTATGCGAATATAAGAATGATAGATTAATAGAATAGAGCATTGATATCGCATAATGAAAAAAAAAACTGACACAAACGAATATATGTTAGAATAATAGAATAACAGATGCAAAGGATAATGAAATATGATTATGCGAATATAAGAATGATAGATTAATAGAATAGAGCATTGATATCGCATAATGAAAAAAAAAACTGACACAAACGAATATATGTTAGAATAATAGAATAACAGATGCAAAGGATAATGAAATATGATTATGCGAATATAAGAATGATAGATTAATAGAATAGAGCATTGATATCGCATAATGAAAAAAAAAAAAATGACACAAACGAATATATGTTAGAATAATAGAATAACAGATGCAAAGGATAATGAAATATGATTATGCGAATATAAGAATGATAGATTAATAGAATAGAGCATTGATATCGCATAATGAAAAAAAAAACTGACACAAACGAATATATGTTAGAATAATAGAATAACAGATGCAAAGGATAATGAAATATAAGAATTCGAATAAAAGATAAGGAAATGATGATAATATAATCGCAGAATAAAGAAGGGTGTATCCCTTATACCGGGTGGCAACATGGCTAAAACGCTCGACTGCGACATCTTAGTAAGGGAGTTCGAATACAAATCTTTCTATAACGTTTACTTTTAGATTAATACACTTGTCAAGGGCATGAACTCACCTATTTCCCCCATCTATAGCTTAAAAGTAACCTTACCATTTTTTTTACGAGAATAGTTTTGGCATCAAATAGCCTACGACGGTTAATATGCCATAAAAAATCTGCAACCTATGTGAAAATTATCGATTCACTTATCCACCACCCCCCATCTATGAGTTAATTTGTACGACTCCTTATTTTTCTAGTATGGCTTTGGCATTAGATAACTCACAAAGATTGATATGCCATTAAACAAAAGAAAGAAAGCCAAAGCAACCAGAATGATAGATTAACAGAAGCATAGGATAATATGATATCAGAACGATTTAATGATATAAGGGAATGGTTACATCGGACAGTTAAAAATAGAAATGACTGAATAAATATGAGAATGATAGATAAAGAAAAACTTATGGTGATATATAGGCTTTTTTTTACACTTTTACTCTTCTACCTTTTGTCTTCTATTTTAATCAGTGTCTTCGTCTTTCGTTTGTCACCATGTCTGTCTTCTATCATCGGCTGCCATCTTCGTTATTGCTGTCGCTTCGTCTCACATCTCTGAGAATTCTCATATGGTCTTATTCGTCGTTATAGCCCCAACTATCTAAGTTCTTCTTTGCTGGGATACAAAAAAACGCGGACTCTATTCTTGTGTTCATATTTCTTATTTTACATCAGCCATTTTACGAGCGTGACATTTATTGGGAGTTGAGAGCACTGGTGAAACAATCGTTTCATTTAAATCTTCCTTCGCAATTGATCAACATAATTATAACTTCTGGAACAGTTTTAAAACAATCCATTCAGAGCTGTGACCTCAGTTTGACCTCGGGATTTGTACCTTTCAATTCCACTGAGTGATCTATTGTATTTTCCCACGTGTTTAACGGTTTAGAACGTAATTCAAAGGTTATATTATATCTCAATAATAGATTTCCTTAATCTATTTTATAACAATGGTAATATGATATCCGAATGAAAAAATGACAGATGCGAATAAAATCGTATCGGAAGGATAGAACAAAACAGAATGATAATATAATATCTCGAGGCTAAAACAACAGAAAGTAAAGATGATAAAATATCTGAATGATAATTACCAGAATGATCGAATAACAAAAGGGAATGATACTACAATACCAGAACGATTGAGTAACAAAAAGGGAATGATACTACAATACCAGAACGATTGAGTAACAAAAGGGAATGATACTATAATACCAGAATGATCGAATAACAAAAAGGAATGATACTATGATACAAGAATGATCGAATAGCAAAAGGGAATCATACTAAAATACCAGAATAATCAAATAACAAAAGGGAATGATACTATAATACCAGAATGATCAAATAACCAAAGGGAATGATACTATAATACTAGAATGATCAAATAACCAAAAGGAATGATATTATGATACGAGAATGATCGAATCACAAAAGGGAATCATACTATAATACCAAAATGATCTAATAACAAAAGTTAATGATACTATAATACCAGAATGATCGATTAACCGAAGGAAATAAAACTACAATACTAGAATGATCGAATAACAAAAGAGAATCATACTATAATACCAGAATGATCAAATAACAAAAGGGATTGATACTATAATACCAGAATGATCAAATAACAAAAGGGATTGATACTATAATACCAGAATGATCGAATAACAAAAGGGAATCATACTATGATATCGGAATGATAGAATAACAGAAAGAAACATTGCTCTAATATTAATAATGACGAAATAACTGAGGCAACCGATAATATAATATCGAAATAATAGAATGACAAATTCGAACGATAACATAAACGACGAATTCCAAATTCTAGAACGCTTTATAACATTACAAGACTGAAATTACAATGGTTTATATCAGAATCATTTATGAAGATTATAACAGTGTTTATATAATTTCGACGGAGCACTGAGACATCAAATACAAAAACAGAAGAATCTTTTAGAAATTGTAATATATTTAAGTTGTCTGCAGTCTTTAATTGTAAACATGCCCAAAAGAAAAGTAGAATCGTATGAGAATAATTGCATAAGAGGAAAACAAATTATGAAGTAATAGTGTGTAAGAATTCTAAATAACTTTCTTTTTGAATATTTACATCTATATATAAAGCAGCTGAGTCTGTTTGTTTGTCCGGGTTTTACATATGATTTTCTCTCTTAGACAAGTGCTTACTTCTGTCTCAAATTTTCTAAGTAGCCTGCAGGTATATTTGTTAATTTACTACATGAACAGACAAAAATAGTGTTTGTCCTAATTGTATATTTTTTCTTTGAAAATCCTTAAGAAAAAAAAAAAGAATAAAAAAACAGGTTATTACAAAAAAAAAGATTGAAATTGAATAAATGTTTTATTTATTTATTTTCAGTCATATTTTCTCTAATAACCTTTTTCCATTTTTTTTTTTTTTGACAGGCAATTTCTTTTGTTGATAGATTTTATAATCATTCTCAGGTGTGATTGAGTTATCTCCCTGAATTCCTTTGAATCAGCAGGGTTAGCTTTATCCTTAAAAGAACCAGAAACCGAGACAAAAACAAAAATACATTTACCAACAAAAATGAACCGCTTAATTCATAAAACTGAATCAAGTTTTCTTTTCAAGTTTTTATTTTGTGCGGGGCTATTTTGTCTTCTGTTGCTTTCATTATTGTATTTCATTTACTTTTTCGTCTGTGAATTTTAGGGGTGCGAGGTTTTTTGTTTGTTGGTTGGTTTTTTTATTTGTTTGTTTTTTGTATATGTGTGTGTGTGTGTGTGTTTTTTTGGGGGGGTGCTTTTCTAGTATTACTGTATTTAATTCATTTCTAGTCGTTTTTTATGGGGGTACTGTTTTTTATTTAATTTATTATTTGCATGGTTCCTTTCGGTTTCATTGTCATATAAACCTTCGTAGGTTATAAATTTAACCCATAGCAGGTGGATACAGGGATTCATAGGCTTTTCAAGGCAATTAGTTGGTAAGTGAATGTAATAGCATGACTGGAGTTCGAACCCACTTTCCATGCGGACACAATTTTGTACGTTAACCACTGCGCCTAGGAGACTTCTGCCTTTTTTTTTTCTATCAATATTCTATTAAATTGATTTTCTGACAATTACTTTTATTTGTTTTGTTGTTGCCATTGGTTTTTGTTTTTAGTTTTGTTTTGTTGTTGTTTTTGCAGTTGTTTTTTGTTGGTGTGGGTGGGGAGGCAATTCTCCATCATTGTATTTAATTTAGTTCTGCTAGGTAGATGGGCAGCTATTTTATTACCTAACATGATATCTTTGTAGTATATAAATGTAATCTTAGATTTCTGAAACCATGGCATTTTCATATGCTTTTGTTTAAACCCTCTAATTTTCAGTTCATTCAACTATGACCACTAAGGAACGAATAAAACTGGCATATTTGGCGCGGCTGGGAAAAAAAAAACTAAGTGACAAGCGCCTGAAATGCTTCGACAAGTGTATTGAGATAAAATTGAGTCGTACACACGTGTTTTTGAGAGACACCATAGGTCCTAAAAAGTTTTAAGGGGGTTAAAGATTACTCGAGGAGCCGGAGGCTTTCAATAAGCAGGACTAAAATCAACATCAAACAGGTAAGGCAAGTGGCGTGTAACGATTGTCTGTTAACTGTTCGAATGGTTGCAAGTCAGCTGTACATTTAAAGGACTGTGTTTGGAAGATTATCATCGAAGATTTGGGTAGGTCTGAAAAGTAAGAGGACTGAGTGTGCTGAGTATATGGCAATTCCTGTCTGAAAGAAACATCGCCGCTCTCGAATAACTTCCCTATTCACTTTGTGTGACTTTTTTCCCCAATCTCGAGGAGATCATCTTGGGGGGCTCGTTTTTAAGTCGTGGAAGCCATCAAGAGGGCCATAACGGCCGCCAAAAGGCATCCCGAAAGAAACCTTCCAGCAATTTATAGACGCATGACAGAGACGGATAAGAAAGGGAATTGAGGGGGAGTACTTTGAAGGGGAAATCATGTAACTTGTTTAGAATTTGAATAAATTGTTACTTTTTAGACACACCTCATACCTAATAAGAAGAGTGACTTGACATCAAGTAATTGGAGAAAATAAAGACCTGTTATTGGGAATATTTACCCGCTTTTAAGGTCGGTGGTTTTCTAGCACTCTTGTGTTATGAGAGGCCCCAAAATGTTTATAAATCATTCACATATGACTAGAACATTCTGACTTTTCAAAATAGGAGTAGTTGAGACAATGTTTTTTTTAACCAATCCGTCCATCAGAAGAACATTCTGGGGTGAAACCTGCACCTCCTGTAACCGCGAATGATGTAGGTTTTTTCCTTCTTTTTAGGTAAATATTACTGAAATTTAGTGAGTAAGATTGACTTTTTCTTACGATAAAAACAGATTCAGGTACAGGTATTGCTTGATGTCATCGATTTGTTACGTAATGTCATACAATTAGTGGCTGTCACCTCCGCCCAATATGATGCTTCGGACCCGAAACCCTGCCTGAACCCAGAGTCATCATCTGATGAGGGCTTCGTTGGGAGCAATGTATAAACATCAGTCATTGTATGATATCTATATGTGCGAAAAGTGGAAAAAAAATCTTATTTGTAGATATAAAATATAGAAAAACAAGAAGTTCAGAGAATTTATTTATTTAGATATGAATAATGTTTAACATTTTGGAGATGCTTTTCTTTTCTTATTTTTCTTATTGGTTTATTATAAAATTTATTTATTTATTGTTAAACTATTTTTGAAGGATGTTACTATGCGTTGTAATAAATTTTTGAATTTTTGAAATTTTGAACACTAATTACGTCACAAACATTTTAATACAGAGAACTACACTGATAGAACGATTGGAATTTTCCCTTTTTTTTTTTTTTTTTTGTTTCACTTTTTTCACTTGAAAATAATTTTTTGATAAGACATAACATTACCTACTAATACCATTAGACTTGGCATATTATTCAATATTATCAAATAAATACACCCGTTAAATATCTTGTTTTTCATATTTCATATTCATCTTAACACATACACATATATCTATATGCATATATATAATGTTTTTTTTGGGGTTTTTTGTTGTTGTTGTTGTTGTTTTTAGTTCGACTTCACCGGCGGCTCAAATGTGTTAGATGGCCTTTGAGTAAAAAACTTCCTCCGCTATTTGACAGGTCTTGTATTTCATCCCGCCTGGTGTCTAGCCACCCTCCACACCAGACTAACCAGGTAGGAGTACCGGTTTAGTCGCAATTACCTGACTATGAAACTGGTAGTAACGGGTTACAAAGTACTAGTTGCACTTAGAGTGACCTGATACAAAGGTAGAACTGGATTATATAAACCAACTTGACACCTTTCGCATACGTTGTCTTAGTTCGATATGTAAGATGAATTGGAACGACAAAATCAAGAAGAGTACAATACTGAAGAAAAGTAACAACATCACAGGCTTTGGAAATATTTTAGCTACCAGATGGTCTGGTCATATAGTGAAAATGAATGAGAATAGGCTTCTAAAGAAGGTGCTGTATGGGCAACTACCAAACCCCAAGCGTTCAGATAGACGTCCAATCTTGCGCTACAAAGATAAATTGAAAGACAATTTGAACCGCCTTAACTTTGATTTAGAAACTTGGGAAGATCAAGCATCAAATTGAAAGGATTGGCATAAGACATGTTTCATTAAGTTGAAGGGTTTTAAAGACAGTACTCTGAATCAAATAAGAAACGTCTTCAAAATCCTTCTTTAACAAATTTCATCGGTCGATGAGGTTTTGTAGCCCGCAGGAAGGCTGGGCTAGTATGACACTCAAAAAACCGCAAATGAAATATTTTCTTGTCACCTGATTTTTTTTTTCACAATCATCCCTGATAGCATGCGTTGGTGTGGAAACTTCGTTCATGGTAAGAGTTTCCATTGTGTTCGCCAAAGTTCCGAGAGACCTGGGTTCAATCCCAGGTCGCGTCATACCAAAGACTTTAAAAATGGTACTTGATACGTCCTTGCTTAACACTCAGCAATATAAGGTGCGTATAGAGGGTAAAGTGGAGCAATCAAGGGAAAGAAGTAGCACCCTCCCCTACACGTCGGTGTAGTAGCTATTGAAAAGGGAGCATTCTAGTCGCCCTCGTCTACAGTCGCCAACAACAACAACAAGCAATATATATATATATATATATATATATATAGAGAGAGAGAGAGAGAGAGAGAGAGAGAGAGATAGATATATAAATGATAATTTTGTACTGCCTTCATTTGAGCCGAACGTGATTATTTAATCATACTAATTCTCGATATAATGGACATAATTAGGAAGCACAATTTAGAAAGTTTCTCGCCTTCATAGACTGATCTATCAAAATCATTATGAACCGCTATTAATTATGAAGTACTAACCAGAAATCATTCACTCCCTCTTTGTTGTATAATTGCGGAAGGATTTTTTATATTATCCTTTTTCGTAGGTTATATCTTATCTTTCGGTTTAGTAAGGCTTAGAACTATTGGGTTTAGTGCACGGGTAGGGGCACACATTGAGCGCAGGTGTTCACGCTCTCGCGGGGAGGATGTGACAATCACAGATGTCATAATAAAAACCAGGATAGGAAATGGGACTGGGGATGTTAATGAGTCATGCCCGGAAGCGATGGGCTGAGGATTTTGTGTGATTTTTTTTAAATAAAGCAATTAGTTGAGATTTGAAGCTGGACGAAGCGAGTTGATTTTCGAATCTGGGCCAGGCCATGCCAGTTGGGTCTACGAGATGCGCCACGCGTGGTGGGGTCAGATGGAACAGTCAGTATAGTAGAAATTGTGTCTCTCTTTCCTCGTGTTGAAAACCCAAAAGTCAAGAAGGTAATAAAAGTTTTGTACCTGAACCAAGAGAGTCGTCAGTATTTCGAGTGTTTTTCGGATTCCTATGTATATGAACGTTTTACATATCCGTATATTTTACGTATTCGTATTATGGCTATGTTACATCTTAAGAAGAAGCAAAAATATCGAAATTTAATTTCTGCTTTGAAAATCGGCATTCAAAGACCTGATATTCGTTCTGACATCGATAGCTGAGACAATGTATGGATAGAAAACTGCTGCCCAGTTGATCCATAGACAAACAAACTGAACAGGTATGAAAGAGTTTAAAGAAGTAAAGACTCTCAGATTACTGCGTGGGTGTGCGATATATATTGTATCAATCTACTAATATTGGAAGAAAATGTCTGCGTGCTTTGTTACGTTCGAAATCAATGCACGTAGCGAAGGTAACGATGCAATATCAGGCACAGGCAGCCTAAAACAAAAGAATTGATTCAATAAAAAAACAAGGTGTATACAGGTCCTAAACATAAGCAAAGGGTGAAGGATACAAGTAGTAATTTACGAAGCTCTTTACTTCGACGCAGTACAAGGCAGAAAAAAATGGAACACCAAATGAGACTAGAACCTACTCGTGTAGGTTTGCTAGTCTTGCTTGCTAACATTACACCACCAGATGTACCCAGGATACAACAAATTAGGCTTTAAAGATGAACTGACTAAACTAATGAGATAGATAGATAGATAGATAGATAGAGAGAGAGAGAGAGCAAGAAAGAAAAACTGTCGAACTGGGATATATAGATAGAGAGATAGATTGAGAGAGAGAGAGAGAGAGAGAGAGAGAGAGAGAGAGAGAGAGAGAGAGACTCTGTCGAACTGAGATAGAGAGAGAGAGAAAGGGGGGAGAGGGAAAGAAAAACTGTCGAACTGGGATAGATAGATAGAGAGAGAGAGAGAGAAAGACTGTCAAACTGAGATAGATAGATAGATAGATAGATAGATATGAACAGACTGAGTTCGTAGATATAAAATGAACGAGATCTTAATTGATGGATTGATTGCGTTTAACGGCATGTCAAACAGTCCAGGATTATTTCATGCCAAGAGTTAAGAATTGCATTCATTGTATATTTGTACTTAAATTTTTGTGAAGTTGTTTCTTAAAATATTTTTACAAAGTTATGTGATATTAATTAGTTTAGTTCGGTTTATTTTATGGTATATCAATCTTCGAGGGTAAATTAATAACTAAGCCATCCCTGTAGGAGATCATTTGTGGTACTTTTTAACCCCAAGTAAGAGTGGATAAAAAAGTTCATATCATTCTTAAACGTATTGATTCGAAAAGTAAACATATTAGCGTAAGTATAGTTCAAACACACTTACAATGATGTCATAGTCCAGCTCGTTAGCCTACACGCAATGGGGACTCTCCCATTGGATATCAAGTATCCTTATCTAATTCTAATAAGTAAAGTTGGCGACTGTAGTCGAGAGCGACCAGAAGGCTCCCTTTACAATAGCTACTACACCGAGGTGTAGGGGGTGGCGCTACTCCTTTCCCTGGATTGCTCCACTTTATTGTCCTGATATGACACTAAACAATATGATGGTGAGGCTTCCGTAATGCTGGAGCTTTGACAAATGCAGAGTACTCCTTCATTGCTATCACTCTTAGATCCACTCTGGCCCGGAGTGGTAGGCACTTATTGGGTCCTATCTATGGGTCAAACAGAACTAAATTGTGTACTTATGTTAAACTGAATTGTTTGAAATAGAGCTGTTTTAATATATAAAATGTGTAATTTAACTGTGTGCAAATAAATTTGTGATGCTTAATTGAATTATTAGTTATACATAGCAACACTTGAAACCATTTAATTTTGTTGACTAAACTAATTTGCTTGAAATAGAACTGTTTTTGACATTCAAACTGTGTATCTATGCTAAACTGTATTGTTCGGAATAGAACTGTATATATGCATAAAAATGGATTTGGCTTTAAATAACCAACAATGGTTGATATGCCATAAAACTAAACCAAACCGAATCATGTGCAAACAGATCTGTATGACCTATCGATGGGACTCGGCCAGTTACTAGCACTCCGAATCGGAGTGGACGTGGAAGTAATGGCAGAGAAGGGATATCTAGAATAGAAGCCTCACCATTAAATACAGTTTAATGCCATGCCCATGAAGCCCTTTTTTGTGGATATAAATGCAGGGGATATAGTCTCTGCATTCTAAGCCCTGTCGACATGGCAAATAAAACGAATGAGATTGACAGAATGATATAGAAAAGGTGTCTGCGTTGATGAGTCGATATGCATATATAAATTACAATTTCTTACATTCAAACATAGGTGCCCGTTTTATTAGTTTTATATTTGTAAATATATGCATAGTGATTCTTTCTATCTAATATGTATGCTGCGATCAATCTTCATTTGGAAATCCATGTATATGCAATGATAAATCAGAAATAGAAGATTCTGCAGATGCAATCGGTTGTAGATAACGCTAGGTTACTATTTGCACTTAGCATAATAACAGGTTGCTCTTTCTTCGGTTACAATGCGTATTATTTGAACTCATTTAAGAAATAACAAGGTTTGGTCGGTTTTCGAAATTTTGCACAAACTGAAAACGTGCCGAAAGGGGAAAATGACGTTCTAGAATAGAAATCAACACATGAAATACAAAATCTTATTATCTCAACAGACAGCGAAAATAAACAGTCCCTAAAATGATATATTCGAAAGCTGATTATATAAACAACTATCACCCACGCTTCGAAAGGTTGATTTATAGCATTTTCTCTTTTACGAAATATCGGCAGATTTTTCCCGATATTCGAAAATTCGTATACCGAATAAGTACTTACAAGTAATCAATAAAACAATCTTTTTTAGCGTTTCCAGAAAATAAAAATAAACCACTGTGTCTTTCTGCCTGGATATCGGAGGTCAAAGTAAGTCGACTGATGCGGTTAAAGTGGAAGGCTTTAAATAAGACGGTATTTTTGACTGCTTCACCTCGCAGTCCTTTTGAGGGACACAAAACATCCTGTAAATATACCCTAAACCAAGGTTATACTTTTCGGTAATCACAGAAACCTGAAAATCTCACGAACGGTTTATTTTGGGCTTGGAAATGTTCAAAGATTCTACCCAAATAAAATAACGATGATTGCCTTTTCACTTTACACCACTTAGACTTACGAAAAAGTTTACTTCCTCACACTCACACACACACACACACACACACCCGCCAAACATACAGACATATGTGCATAGAATATATATATATATGTATATAAACATAGATAATTTCAAAATTTCAAAATAATCGTGATTCATCAACAATCCTGTCGACTGCCTCATTACATCTTTAGGTTTTATGTAGCTAATAAAGCTACAATAGTCAGATATATGATCAATAGTTATATTGTTTGCAATATTTGTAAATAAAAGGTTGTGTAATGTTACCCCAACGAAATGACTCTAAAGGAAAATACAGGTGTAACGTTACTCATTAAACACGAAACGATTCTGTTGGTTACTTAATACGAAGGTTCATTTGTTATTCCCAAGCTTGATGGCAGGCGCAACAAGACAATGCATCAACAATAGATATGCAGAAAGATATGAGCCCCGAGAGACGGATAACATTTGTATCGGACTTGGTTGTAGTTCTGCGTGTGTGAATTTCTTAGGATGTCCCTCCGTCCGATCCAGGTCTTTGACTCTTACTGACCGTCTCTCAGACTCTTTGTCTGACTTCGACCGACTCACACTGCTAATATATATTTCTAATTATATGAATAAATAATCAAGATAAGAACACGTGTCCTTAAAAACTCGTCAAGTAAATCAGATGTCATTTCATTCAAAATGTTTTTTTATTTGCTGCGCCGAAATGACCCGAAAAGGATTGATACGCCGTAAAACAACCAACCAAAACCAAATAGTGCCTCTCTCTCTCTCTCTCTCTCTCTCTCTCTCTCTCTCTCTCTCTCTCTCCTACTGTCTCTAATTTCCCTCTCATATATGTTCCTCTTTTTTCTCTGTCACCTGGTAGACCACTAAATATAGCTAGGAAACCATTACTACAGAAACAATCAACTAAAATCCCTAATTGTATTACATCTTTTCCGACGTAGAATTTGTAAGAACAGGGAAGGGTTTATCCAACCTTTCACCAGCTAGATTTCAATTAAGCCATTTTAATTGTTGGGGAGCCACACATGATTCTAGATTTGGGTGGCTGCCACAAAAATTGTCTGATCCTATCAGCATTCTCATTTTAGGAACCTCAGGGCATAAATAATAAACAACACTACCAAGCAAATATTGTCTGAGGGGAAGGTTTACAGGGACCAGGTGATCAACATAAAAGCATCCCACCTGGCGAAAATTCCAGCTGAACCCTGACTATGCCAAGTACGAAGAACTATTATCCTGCTAGTATTAAGGATAATGATTGACAGAGCTTCATAAAAAAATAGCATAAAACAAAACCTCAAAAGTTTTTCAAATATTTATTGGAGAAATATTTGAAGGTATATGTAGCACAAACACCGCGAGAAAATGCTGAAAATTTACAAGTAACTTTTTTCAGATCATTTGAATGATGGATTAAAAACAAATAAAACGATTTTTGAAGAAGAAAGTCTCTCTGTGATTTGACTCGATGCCAACACCTGTCTTTCCGTTACAAATACAAAACAGCAAGCTGTCAATGAGCAAGAATGGGAAGTTCTACAGCCAATTCTCCAGAGGTCACCTTCAGACATTCAGTTGTTTTCATTCTATGTGATACCACTAGTCTGGTTAGTAGGTCGAACAAATTCAAGATATTAAAAATCTATGGAAGAATTCAAAGGCATATCAATCTTCATAGGTTATTTAATGCAAAAGCCATCCTGGTAGAAGATCGATAGTAATACTTACATTTTTTATATAGAGGAATTATATTAAAATCGAGTTAACATGGCCCGGAAATCCGCGTGACATACAGAACCACTGTTTTGACCTTATTAGGTCTCAACAGCAGAGTATACCGTGAACTCCTCCACTGGAGATCGAACCAGTGACCACTGACCAACAACTCGAGAATTGAGAAAACCCGTTGTTTATCAAGAACAAAAAATTGTTTTTATTGAAACAAGTTTGTGAGACAATAAATAACAAACAAACGAGGTTTGCTTTCCTGACAAACAGAAGAAGGAAGAATATCGTGAAGAGTGACAATGAGGTGAGGTTAGAGTAACACTAACGTCTCTAAAGTCTGGGACTTAGAAATTTTGTAAGCTATGAAGTTTGTTCGGAGTGCCTCAGGTCTAGAAGAGATACTTTTTTGGCAGTCTTGAGTTTCTTCTTGGTCCCTTTTTCTCATTTTCTCTGAGGATTCGTTTAATTATCCCATTTTTATAGATCAATATCTGGACTAAAAACGGTTTCAGATTGGTTGTCCAATAAGAGAAGATTAGGTGTCATATTCCCATTGGTCAGCCAATTCTAGTTTAGAATTATATCTTACATGTATAGAGAAAACCCTTTTAGATGCTTTGACCAATGGGAACAGGTTTAGAGCAATTGGGGTTGAGCAAAAAATTCTCAGCCTCACCTGACTGGATGATCCATGCCAAAAAATTCTCAGCCTCAGCTGACTGGATGAGCCATGCCAAAAAATTCTCTGCCTCACCTGACTGGATGAACCATGCCAAAAACTTCTCAGCCTCACCTGACTGGATTGAGCCATGCCCAGCTCGCCACCCTAAGGTGGAGTAAAATTAAATCTCCATTTTGACATTGACCATCAAGATAAGGGCTTGAAAAATATGTTTTACGAAATGACCCGTTTCATCATTGTGATTGATGAAGTTAGTTGACAAAAAAATCAAATAAATTTGCTAACTTTTAAAATCAAAAACCATAGTCTCACCCTTAACTGACCTTGAGGAACGATCAACCAGCTTTTTAGGTCAATATAAGTCTTGAACAAAAAGATACTTATTTTAAAGATATTTTTTTGTTTTTGAGATATATATATGTATTAATTAGAATATATTTCATAAATTCTAATTTTTACATATTAATTAAGTACTCAACTGCACGTCCTGTCACTTGTGCCAATTCCTCTGTGCATGATTATGTCGAAAATCTCTAATTTCTTTCATTACTCCATAGTACTTGTTTCCAAAAACAATTTTCTTTGTCCAAGAACGTTCAGACAAAATCAAACCCAGGAACAATGTAACATGGTTCCTAAAAATGGGTTCATCATGGTCGATTTCTATACAACTTATTTTCAATTTAAACGATGTTGTATAAGCACTTACGCTGATACCCTTTATATCTAAACTTTTGGCGAGGTGTTTCACAACAACTCTAGGCTTTATATTAATCTCCTGATAGCTTTTTGTGCAATTCTCGGTGAAAATTTGGGGTTTCTTTTACGCGCAGGCAAATTGCCTGTCAAGCCAAACTGTTTTAACTTCTTTATAACGGACTGTGCCGGAGATCTTGGGATAGCTAACCAGTTCTAAATATTGCTGTAACTATTTCTCGATTTATGCAAGTTAACAATTCTCTTTTTCAGTTCAACGTTAAGCCTCTTTGTTTTCCCCATCTTGTCGTTATCGTAAGAATGCCAATGTTAACACTCTATGCGCCAAGTGAGGTTATTTGCTGTTAATTATCCGCTGTCTCACCACGCCAAAATGCGGCTCAAAGCTATTTAAAGTGGAGGTCACGCACTGGTAAAGACCTATATGGGACAGGAACAAAAACTTTTGGCCCCGTCGGAATTCCCTTAATGGGTTGCCTCAGACGCTGAGCAATTAATTCAACCCAGCAAAACAGGTAACAACCCTGTCCGCTGGGACTGTAGAATACGCTGACTTGACCTCTGCAGAAAGGTAAAACATTATTAGGACCGTGGGTGACGACTCGTGAGTGACCGTGGGTGACGACTCGTAAGTGACCGTGGGTGACGACTCGTGAGTGACCGAGGGTGACGACTCGTAAGGCGCTAGGAAGGTTTTCTGGTGATTGAGCTATCATTGATCCGGCGACAGTGCTCAATGACTTGCAACACACCACATGGGCTCTTACTTGGTCGGATAGGCGGTCGGAGAGGCCCGATCCGATCAATCGGTTGGTTATATCAAGCCCTAGTACCTATATATTTTATCCCGACCTACTTTTAAATCTGCACTTGCAGCAGATTCCTAACCATTATCTTTTAATTGCTAGAAAGCGTTGGCTGAGGGTCAATTGTGTTGAGAAAATAGGAATTTGACCAATGCTGAAAAACAGAAATTGGCAACGGCTTGAAAACCTACCCTCAAGTCGACTATGCTGGTTGTGTATCCCCGTCTAAACCAAGACGAATGGGTTTCCCCCTTGGTACATTCCCAACACAAGTTGAACTCTGTGGCAGATGGTAGAACACAGGGCCAGCGAAAAATATACAGCAACTATTGCATCTTTAAATAAAAAAAAAAACGAAACCTATCAGAATCACACTCGCGGGGTGAGGTAGCAGACTTCCCAATATTCATTAAATCTTTGGAAGAAGTCTAGCCAAATTCTCGCCTTTTCTCATAGAAAAAGTTATTTCAACAAGGGCTTCACAAAAACACAAAGAAAATTAGAAACGGTTACATGCTTATCGAAGTTGTGAGCTGGAGGCAAGCAGAAAACATATTGAAAATGAAAATCTTCCATACAACTAAGTGCAAGACCTACTCGCATGAAAACTCAACACTTCCAAAGGAGTTATCCGGAGTAGGGAGTTGGCGTTGGCATCAGAAGTGGAAATGTCGGTAGCCCTCAGAAAACGGGGTCACAAACATAAAAAGAATAATAAGTAGAAAAGTAGGAAAAAAATCGAAACCAACACCTACATCCTGAAATTCAACCACCTCACATCCCCAAGAACGTGAAGATAAGCTTTTGTGTAGTGTGGGTCGAACAGAACGTTCCAGGTTCCTTGAGATGCTTCAAATGCAAAAAAATATGGACACCACAGGGAAGCCTGTAGAGAACGACACACATGTGCCAAATGCGGCGAAAATGACTAGGACCATATGGAGGAAGATTGCGAACTGCCGACAAAATCACCTGGCTTACGCAAAATCTTTTAAAGCCCACAAAAATGGAGAAGAAATGCTTGAGGTGAGATGCAATAGGAATGTATCTTTCCTGAAAGGGAGGAAAAGAGTAGGGACCTAGATGAACGAAAACAGCTACACCTCTGTTGCACAGAGAGTGGACACAATCAATCAAGATAACCAATATAGAGATCTAGAGAGAAATTGATCCATTTGGAACAGAATGATATGCCAAAATTCTAGGAATAACCAAAGAACCTGCAGTTGGCTGAACTTCAAGCCCAACCAAGACCATTCAGTTCAGATAAAGAAAGAGTCAGTGAAACAGCTAACGTAAAATCACCAACCAACAAACAAACAAACCCCACTGTTCAAACACAAACTACTCCCCAAAAAGAAAATCACCAGTAAAACTTACCGCCCACAAATCGCTAATCCAACCATCTTCATCTAAATTAGATAACCCAAATATTTTGTGACAAACATGAAGGCTCCCCACCTTTCAAAATGGATCATGCACTATCATCATCTCGGTGGAAACGAATGAATGCGTCGACCCTCCCTAAAAGATAATAACAAATTCAAAATTCTCGAAAGAAGAGAAGCAGAAGAATCACATAGTACCAGAAACAAAAAGAAAAATAACCCCAATCCATCATAATAAACTTTAACAATTCAAACAAAACAGGCAGTCCAACTCTTATACAGTGGAACTGCGGAGGAACCAACTATGAACAAGTGCAACACCTTTTGACAAGCTGCAACCCAAGAATAGTTTGCTCCCAAGAAACATTCCTGAAAAAAATCGAATACAATGATATTCAAACACTATCAACTGAACAATCATTTTAAGAAAGACGGAAACAGAGCCTCTGGAGTTTGTCTCGATTCTAGTTAAAAGAAAATACCTCAACACCAAATTCACATAGATACCGAACTTCAAGCAATCGCTCTCATAGCAACCCTACGTAAGCCAATAAACATCTGGAACATCTACATCACATGACCCCATAAATGATACACCCCCCCATAGAACAAATTTCTAAAGCCCAGTTATTGCTGGTTGACCTAAACAGCCATAGCACTGTATGGGGGGGGGGGGCAGAAAAGCAACAAAAAGGTAAAGATCTAGAGAAAGTCATCAATATAAATAACCTTTTCATTCTAAATAGCAAATCCAATACTTGCCTCAACCCACTCACAGGCTCCTTCCAGCCATTGATCTAAGCTTATGTGATCCTGTAAGATATATGGACAATGGGTAGAAAGTCCACAACAATCTCTGCAGAAGTGATCACTTCCCTATAATTCTCGAAAGTTTACAACCTCTCCATGAAGATAGACTCCCTCACTGGAAAATAAACAAAGAAAACTGGCAAGTCTTTGAAACCATCTGTAAACAGAAACTGTTAAAAGACCCCTTGCCCAGTCAGTTGGGGCTGTAGAATACACCGACTGCACCTCTATAGAGGAGTAAGACCTCCCCCAACGAATGTCAGATATAACACTAAACTATATGATGGTTAATTTCCAGTAATGCTGGAGCATTGGGAAATGCAGAGTACTCCTTCATTGCCATCACTCACAGGTCCACCCTGGCCCGGAGTGGTAACACTTGACAGGTTCTTATCAATAGGTTAAATTGAACTAAACTTCGTACTAATGCTAAACTGAATTGTTTGAAATGGAACTGTTTTGGCAAAAACTATACTTATACTAAATTGAATTGCTTGAATAAAAACTGTTTGACTTAACTGAATAGCTTGAAATAAAATTGTTTTTGACAATTAAACTGTGTACTTATGCTATGAGTAGAGAATTCGCCAATGGTGCGGAAGACCGGGGTTCAATCTCAGGTCGAATCATACCAAAGACTCAAAAAATGTTACTTTATGCCGCCTTGCTTAACACTCAGCACTATAAGGTAAGTATCAAGGCTAAAGTGGAGTAATCCATGGAATGGCGTAGCGCCCTCCCTTTCACTTCTGTGTGGTAGATATTGAAAAGGGTGCCTTCGGGTCACCATCGACTAATGTCGTCAATTTTACTTACTTATGCTAAACTGAATTGTCTGAAATAGAGCTGTTTATTTGTATAAAATTGATTTGGTATTGAATAACATACAAAAGTTGATATTGCCATAAAATCCAAATAAACAAACAAACAATAAAAGACCCTAAAATCATACAGCAAACAAAACACTTTACCGAAATCCCCATATCCATAGCATACGAAACAATTGTAAAAACCTCAGCCTCAAACAAACTCATCACTCGTTGATTTAACGATGACTGCAGAACAGTTATCTGCCTACCTAAGGCTGCCTTACGATTATTTAATAAAGAACCAACTACAAATAACATCAAAGCATGGCAAAAACAAGAAAAATCATAAAGGAAGCCAAGAACAGTTGATAAAAAAAACTATATCAACCCACTTGGTTCCTCCACCAAAGAAAACACTATCTGTACGATGATGAGGAAAATATCCGGAAAAAGCCAACTAACATCTCACGAAAACCAAAACGGAAGCAACTGCCAAGAAAGGCTTAGCAGACACGTTAGTTGTGACATTTTCAGCTGATTCTTCCTTTAATAACGTCAATCAACATTTCTTTACTTTCACAAACAACGCAGAAAAACAAAAACTCAACTTCAAGTCGAGTAATTCTGAAAAATACAACCAACCCTTTTTACACCAGCAGAACTACAAAAAGCTATCGAAACATCACACAACTCAGCAGTCGGCCCAGATGAAACCCATTATGAATTTCTAAAACATCTATCAAAAGATTTACTCGCGTACCTTCAGACACTAATGATATATGATAAACAGTAATTTCCAAGAATCATGGAAAATAGAACAATCATCCTTATAACTAACCCAGGGAGAGATAGCTCAAATCCAACTAACTACCGCCCAATAGCACTAATTAGCTGCCTCTGCAAAACTATGGAGTGAATGGTCAACAAAAGATCGGTCAGGTTTCCTGAGTCCAACAAACTTATCATCAATTTTCAATGTGGATTCAGAAAGCAGAAATCTATAATAAATCATGTGGTCAAATTGGAAACCTCCATAATAGAGGCCAACATCCAAAAATAACACTTTATAGCAGTTTTTTTTATCTGGAGGAGGCTTATGAGAACACCTGGAAGTTCAGATTAATCAAAGACCTAAATAGCATGGGGGCTGCGAGGCAGATTGCTCATCGTCATAAAGAGTTTTCGCTCGGACAGAAAATTCCGAGTCTGAGTCGGATTAACCTTTTCTAATCTCCACAAGCAGGAATGGGGAATCCCCCAAGGGAGTATTTTGTCAGTGACACTGTTAAAATCAAAATTAAACAGCATCACAAAGTGCTTCACTCCTAGAATTGAGAATTACTGCTATGTTGATGACTTCTGCATCATTTCCAAATCAAAATATATGTGAACTGCCGAGCGTCAACTGCAACAATGCACTGAACTTTTCCAGTTGACAGCCCATGAAGCACCCCCACAACTCAGAGGGGAAAAACTGGCCCTGCAATACTACACAAAACTCAAATCTTGCCCATCCAACCCAACTTATGACTGCATCTCAATCCTAAATACGAGCAACACTTTGAGAAAAAGAAAAAATCAATAAAAACTTTTGACCTTCGGATGAAGTCTTCTTTCAAAGAATCCAATGCTCTCGAAATGCATCAAGGTATCCTTGGATTATTAAAAAAAACCGAAGTAATCTTCTGAATGAACTCTCTAAAACAAAAACCCATCCCAGTACTTATCAGGAGAAATTTTCACAATATCCTCCAACACCATCCAAAACACCTATATGTCTTTAAAGAAGTCTCCAGACACTGACAGAACGGCTTGCACAGCTGTTCTAAATTAAACAATTATCAAGAAATCTCTTCCAACAAAAAGCTCCATCTTCACAGCATAAGCTTGTGCAATAGAACTAGCTCTCATCATCATCTCGCTCTTGGTCTTACTATAATTAAGCAATAAAAAAACTTGAGAACCCTCGAATTATTAAACTGTTGAGTAGGTTAGACTCAATGTCAAATTCCAAAGAAATAATCATATGCTGGATCTCAAGCCACATTGGAGTGAGAGAAAATGAAAAAGCAGACTCTGCAACTAAACCGGCCTTAGATCTGACCCCCGTCAAATTCAGGATTCCATATACTGACGTGAAGCCCACTATCAATAAATTCCTTCACGCAAAATGGCAACAAAGCTGGAATAAAAACAGCAACAATAAACTCTTCCAGATCCAGCCCACATTGGGAAAATGGAGACCAGCTTTCAGAAAATCAAGAAGAGAACAAATCAAAATATTCTGATTGAGTATTGGTCATACAAGACTAACTCATTAATACTGAAACAAGAACATCAACCACAGTGTTTGACATGTCAAACACCTTGCACCGTTAAACACGTTCTCATAGAATGTAGAGCTTTTGCTCTCATCAGAAAGCGATTTTTCAAAGTGAATATTTTGACAGATCTGTTTGAGAACATCAAAATGGAAGACGTTCTGTCCTTCTTGAGAAAGACAGGATACTATAAAAATATGATGAACTAAAATCATTTAATCCTCTGCAAACAAATGAGATCCTGCTTATCTAAAACATTATCTACAAAATATTAATTTTAAAATGTTTGGTTAAACATTTATATATCTAAACAAAATTTGGTATTAAATAACCTATAAAGGTTGATATGCCATAAAACCAAAACAACCAACCAACCAAAGCAGGTAAGGCCTGGGCGTCTCATGGAGTCGTACCCCATGAGACTAAGTGTTTACCAGCAAACTAAACACCTGGTATGAATGCCGTGATTTTCTTGGTTTGTATACATCTGACATCCCACCTGGCCAAAATGCAGTACAAGGTAACATTTTCTCTTTTAGACATGTTTCGTAAAACAGAATAGGCACTTTTTGTCTGCCTATTCTATCTTTCATCCGTTCAAGTCTTCGTATGAATCGTTTGACTTCTGTAGGGAATGAATTCAGAAGAACATCGTGCTTTCGCTCCCCCCACTGCCTGGAGCTCTCTTCGAGGGAACAAATGATGAAATCATTTACACTTATAAAAAGAGTAGTAGGAAGAACTTGGAAGGGGAATTTACGAAAGAGAAGAATTTTACTTAAGGTAAGAGAAAGAATTGTCAAGACGTTTAACAGTTCACCTACCCGCTACTAGCTCTCTCTCTCTCTCTCTCTCTCTCTCTCTCTCTCTCTCTCTCTCTCTCTCTCTCTCTCAACACCTCAACACATTCATATTCCTCCTCTATAAACAGAAAATTTCTAACTAAAGAATGTCCATATCGCACAAAGAAAAATAAAACAAAATAAACCAAATTCTTAATGCCCTCTATTAAAGATTAACAAACCATCCTTTAACAGGATCAACTTTGAATATAGCATCTACATTCTAAAATTCCTTTCACACTTTTATCTGCTCATTCTTTATAAAAGACAAGTGATGGATGAAAGTGAATTATCCATTTTGCTATCAGTATATATCATTAAGCACCTCCTTCGATAAGATGAACTGAAGGAGTGCATTGCAGCTAAGAAACCATCATTAACTAAAAAGCATTTGAAGACAAGATTAAGTTGGTCAAATAGGTATGAACTAAGGAATACTTGGAATGAGATCATATTCAGTGATGAAACTAGGATGGTGTTGATTTCAAATAAGTGAGAATTTGTCAAAAGACCTCCAAGAAAGCGAAATGATCTGTATTACACGTCGAAGACAGTGAATTTTGGGTGTTAGAGTTTGATGCCTTGAGGATACATAAAAAGTGATCATTCGAGAAAGTTAATAAATATCGAAGGTAACTTGAATTATGCCAAATACATTCAGTTGCGGAAAAACAATTTGATACAGACTTGATGATGGTAAAATTTTTCAGCATAACGAAGCTCGAAGCCACAGATCATGTGCAACACAATGACATTTGGCTGATGAAGATCTAACCGTATTGAAAGATAAGCCAACTCAAATAATTTAGTTAAATATCATCAAGAAAATGTAAATAGAACTAAAGAAGAATCCAGGCAATTCTGAAGAGCTTTGGAAACTCAGGTACATAGAATGGCATCTCATATCTGTGAAGGAATTATACACAGTTCTTCTCCAGCATAATGAAGCAATTAGAATACACTGTAGAATACACCGACTGCAGGAAAAGACCCCCCCCCAACAAATGTCCTTGATGGTGAGGTTCCAGTGATGCTGGGGCTTAAGGGAATGCAGAGCACCCCTTCATTGCCATTGCTCCAATGTCCACTCTGGTACCTTATAGGGCCCTATCTATGAGTTAAATCGAACTAACTGCATACTAATGCGAAACTGAATTATTTGAAATGGAACTGTTTGACTAAACTGAATAGCTTGAAAGAGAAATGTTTTTGACAATTAAACTGTACTTACATTTAAACTACGTGCTTATGCAAAACGGAATTGTTTCAAATGGAACATGAAATGACATTGAAACTCTACTTAAACTAAACTGAATTGTTTAATATAAAACTGTTTTGACATTTAAGCGTGTGTAACCAACATATGTACTTATACTAAACTAAATTAGCTGAATTAGAACTGTTTTAATAAACTGAATAGCTTGAAAGAGAAATCTTTTGACAATTAAACTATGTACTTATGCTAAACTGAATTGTTTGAAATATAACTGATTATTTGCATAAAATGGATGTAGCGTTAAATAACCTACAAAGGTTGATATGCCATAAAACCCAACGTACCAACAGCAATTATTTAAGCTAAGGAAACCCATGCAGAATATTAACAATCAACGGTTACTTCGTCTAAAAACCATTATGTAATAAGTTATCGTTATAGACATTTTTCTGTTTTAAAATTCTGTATCTTGATTGGTTTATGTGAGGTGCCTGAAAAATTGTGCATGGCCATTTCTGGGGGTGGTCTTACATCGTACTCTCTCATTCAAAACCCCTACAACAGAATAGAATTATTATGTATGAAAATGATTCCAACAGGGCCAATATTTCATCAGTAAAAAAACGCAATACGAATCATCCTCTTAAAAGTTGGCAATTAGCAGAAATTTACAATAATTTAAAGTAGCCAAAGACTTTCGCACGAAATTGCTTATCCAAAAGTGATAGAAAGCCAACGTTAAAACGTTTCGTATTTAATAAACCTTCATCAAGACTTTATGATGGTGAAAAGTGTTGCTTGAACAACGACGGATGTTTTATTAGTATATCAGGAGAAAAGATAAAATATATATACAAAGGAAGATCTCATAACTGTTCAAATAACGTTCCTTCGTAAAAAAAATCTCATATGTTTGGCACAGGCAATTCATCCTTCTTGGATTACTTAGTTTTTCTATTTTCTTCATACAGTCGCATTTATTTCCATTAATCACTTCCGTATATCCATATACATATAATGGACTCTCCTCTCGTTTTCGACATATGAGGCTCAATAGTTCGGTTAAAAAAGCTATGAAACTGTTGGAATACCTTTACAGGTCATTTATTTATAGTGAAAAG
Organism: Sepioteuthis lessoniana; assembly: GCA_963585895.1. NCBI lineage: Eukaryota > Metazoa > Mollusca > Cephalopoda > Myopsida > Loliginidae > Sepioteuthis > Sepioteuthis lessoniana. The sequence continues at coordinate 12,820,359 of OY757914.1, read as the reverse complement.
GGTTGTGTCACCTACTGTCACCTACGTGAGAGAGAAGGGGTTCAATGTTTGAGTCGTTCACTTTTATGACTCAGAACATGAGCAGGAGAGGCCTTAGCAGCTAATAAGAAAGACAAACCTGACCACACAACCAGGGAGAGCAGGTTCTTACAAGAACGAAGAAAGACCTTCGAATCTATCCATCCTGTTAAGTCTGTTTCAAACGTATTTCGACGGAATCGGTAACTGGACAAATGGAATAAACAAGAAAAGGTCTCATACTTGAATGCTTGATTTTAACGACATCTCGACTCGTCTGGGGTTATTTTATGCCTCGATTTTACCATTTTGTGATGTTTTTAAAGTGGTTTTTGCAGGCGGTTATATTATACCAAGTATTCCTATCAAACGTAAATATTTGGCAAACAGTTTTATTTGGCTCGCCGATGACAGCCTTACATGTACAAACATTATGGATTCAAGTGGAACTAGGAGTAATGGCAATAAAGGGATTCTCAACACTGTCAAGATCTCCAGAACAGACGCAATTTAGTAAGATACGCAAAACAGACTTTTTAAGGAGGTCTTACCCCATTGAATGGGACGCAAATTGTGTTTTGGTTTTGTTTTGTTTATCTGTTTCCTCTTACCCACAAGACGATCACCCTCGCTTAAACAGTAGTCGTCAGTGACTATGCAAAAGCATCGCACAAGAAAATTTTAGATGAACACTTTGCACAAAATGAGCCCACCTTTTCGTGGTCAATAGAAGATGCACTTCTATTTCAAAACTATCATTTTTTTGCGTTGGTAGGCAAAAGCGAAAAATCATAGTAACTTGTTCTACTCCACACTTCCATCATCCGTCATCTTTAATGACCTGCTGAGAAAAATATGAAGAAGTATTCTCTCATTTTTAATTAGAGCACAAACATCTCACAATGTTTAGGAGGAAAGAAAACTATTCCTGCTTGCGTCCAATCTTTTTTATTATCTCACTGTGTCGACTTTCAGACTTTTTGGCGACAATCGTTCGGCTGCTGCATCTAATTTTTTGACGTCATTCACTGATTGGTCTTCTTCTGCCGATGGCGCACCAAGTGACCAATTAAAACAAGCCACATTTCTTTGGATCTCTCATGACTTTATCTCTACTTTTTGAGCATGGTTGTGACGGTAAACTGACACAATGTGTGCATTCACAAAAAACAGACACACACATTCACCAGTGGCTCGGGAGACTGGGGTTCAATCCTCGGTCGAGTTATACCAAAGACTCGAAAATGGTACTTGATGCTTCCTTGTTTAACACTCAGCATTATTAGGTAGGGACCAAAGGTAAAGTGGAGCAATCCAGGGTAGGAGTAACGCCCTCTCCTACACCTTGGTGTAGGAGCTATTGAAAAATAGGGTCACCCTCGATTACGGTTGCCAACTTCATATATATATATATATATATATATATATATAAGATCGGTTGATTGGTTGGCTTTTTTAAGGCGTATCAACTCTTGTGGTTTATTCAAAGCCGAATCCTGTTTTTATATATGATTTGTAAGCGAATAGTTTGTAGTTAATTATATTTTAAACGAAGCGTTAGAGCTTGCCAACGTTTGCCAACGTTTGCCAACTGTTGAATGGTTTCAAGTATTCCTATCTGATACAAGCAATTCTATTTTATCTTAATTATTTGTTGTTCAGCGTTGAATGGTTTCAATTATTGTGACTTGTTATTTGTAATTCTATTCATCAAGTATTCCTAAATAATATGAATAATTTTCATACAGCTATATGGTTTTGAATAAACAATAATAATTCTTAGTAAACGACTGAACAGCTTTATTTGACCAATAGTTTGGAGGTAACTATTTTTAGACGAGTGACTCGAGCTCATTTGTTTGCAGACGGTTAAATGGTTTCAAGTACTGTTATATGAGATAATCAATTTATCAAGTTTTTCACTCGAATACAAATAATTTGCCAACAACTGTAAGGTTTCAAATAATAATAAATCTTAGAAAAGGATTGAACCGTTCGATTTGTCCAAATAGATGGCACTCTAACAAGCACTGCCAATCCATTGCCCAGTCGGCTGGGGGTGTTGAATACACAGACTTCACCTCTACACCCCACCCAACGAGTGTCCAGGATATGACACTAAACAATCTACTGGTGAGGTTCCAGTAATTCTGGAGCTTTAGGGAATGCAGAGTACCCCTTTATTGCCATCACTCCCAGGTCAACTCTGACCCGAAGTGGTAGCACCTGATAAGAGGAATATCTATGGGTTAAATAACTCTAACTGCATACTCATGCTAAATTGAATTGTTTTAATAAACTGAATAGCTCGAAATAGAAATCTTTTTGACAATTAAACCGTATTTACATTTAAACTGTGTGCTTATGTTAAACTGAATTATTCGAAATGGAGCTGTTTTTTGACTTCGAAACTGTACTTACACTAAACTAATTTGTTTAATATAGAACTGCTTTGACATTTAACTGTGTGTGAACAAAATCTGTACTTATACTAAACTGAATTACCTGAATTAGAACGGTTTCAATGAACTGAATAGTTTGAAATAGAAATGTTTTTTACAATTGAACTGTGTACCCGTTTTGAACAGAATTGTTTGAAATAGAATTCATTATTTACATAAAAATGGATTTGGCGTTAAATAACATACAAAGTTTGATATGCCATAAAACCCAACAAACCAACCAACCAACTACCAATCCAAGTCGGAGTGGACCAGGCTGTAATAGCAATTTAGGGGTACTCCTCATTTCTCAAACCTCCAAGACTAGAGTCTCACCATCTGATACAGTTTTGTATCACAACCAAAACACTCATTGGAGGAGTTTTACCCCTCTGCAGAGGTGCAGTCAGCGTATTCTACAGTCACAATCTTTGAGTAGAAGTTTGGCTGAAATCACAATAAAATTTAGTGGACAGATTGAGTTGATGTTTTCGATTTATAGACTACTTTTAATTCTTGGGGCGCGTTTAACGTCTTGAGGCTAGTACTAAATCGTTACTAAATCTGCAACATGAAAAATAATCCCTTCTAATCGCCTGAAGAGGAGTCTCACCATCAGATGCAGTTTAGTTTCATAGGACACTGAATTCGTTTATTTTTGTTTAATCATATAAAGCAGATTTGTAGTCAATTTTTTTCCCCAGAAAAAGGTTATAAATGCTTTTTTCTAGTTACCATAAAATCTCTCTGTTGTCATTAAAATTCATAATATGTGTACCAGGAGGCCATAAACATAACTATCAAAAGCGTTTATTAACTTATAACTCTTCGTAACATATTGTTCCAATAAATGTCTGTATTTATTATGTCAATAAAAACATTATCAAGGATCAAATAATTGTCAGATTACGTAAATTGAAATTCCACACATGCAATGATGTGTCTCGTTTCTATTTTTATTTAAAAACAAAAAAAAGTATCTTTATTTACGTTTAGAAATTTTTTTACCCGAAGCAATAAAACATATGAATCATAAGACTTTTTCAATACTTTTCTGAACCCTAAAGACATTTTTCCGTCTTTTTTAAAACGAAATAATTAGAATATTTTTGTTTGAAAGTTTCTCTTTCCTCAATGTTAAGCGAATATAATTCTTTTGAGTACAAAAAATATATTATTCATCTTTTTTATTCTTTCTTTTTATTATTTAGCGATTAAAAGGACGGGAAGAGTGTGAGCCTGGGTGTCTGAAGGATGCCTTTGTCTGGAATTATAAAATTTGATTATATACAGCCCGTCACTCATCAATATTTTTGATTGATTACGCCCATACGTGACGCATTGTTTAGTGAATTGCAAAATTTCTGAGCAACGAGACTGATGGAATTTTCAATGTCATTATGCACACAATCTACCAGAAAGAAAACAAATTAGCTACCATTGAACTATATTCATTTCTTGTGTTATTTGAGGGGGTTGTTTTTTAGTTTATTTGGTTTTTTTAACTCTTCAATTTAAAATATTTTGAACATACAAGACGCACTTCTGATAATTTTTTGCCGCTAAACAAATCAATAGAATATTACAGAGAACTTTGTTTGAAAACTTAAAAGACAAGTGTTGATATAGAAAAAAAAAGATAAATTACTTTTGATTAAAGAAAAACAGTTGAATATTTCTTTCTTTTTTTAATGAGCTTTTCACACCAACGTCAGCTAGTGATCTTTTATTAGAGTCTGAGTGATAGCAAGTTCCTTGGGTCTCTAGGACTATACTCAGTAATCTTGCAGTCTTAACAATATTGTGGTCTCAATGGTATCGATTTTCCTTCAGATTTCTACTTATTCCAGTCTTATTTTAAGCTTTTGGAGATCGTTCCAAGTGTTCTATCAACAATTAGTATCACTGGCACCTTCACTTTTCTCTGTTTGTTTGCTTTCATTTTTGTTTTGTTGTTTTTTTTTTTTAAGTTTTTTTTTAATTTGATATTTTTTTAATTTAATTTTTTTTAATTTAATTTTTTTTAATTCAATTTTTTTTTAATTAATTGGAAGGTTCAAGTATTTATCTTTATATTTTCATTTAATTTCAGTCTGTTATCAGTCGGAATGGAAAAATCCACTACATAACAATTTCCGTTTTTCTTGCTAGTTGACACAAGGTCAGGTTTGTAACCAGGATTAAGCGATCCGTTTGTATCTCAAAATCCCTGAAAACTTTGTCCGTCTCATTTTCTTAGATGGATTCTGGGTTGTGTATATACTATTTTTCCGTCAAATTTGAACCTTTTGCACATTTCCCACTATATCACCTTGCCCTCCCAGTCTTATACTCACTTTGTGCTAATTTACTGCGTTCGCTTATTATATGATTGATCATTTCGTCTCTCTCATCACAAAATCTATTCCTGCAACTTTGTTGTGTCTTGTTTATTTTTGCTTTGACATAGTTAAACCTTATGGTGCTGTTTTGTGCTGCTATCTGAAGAGATTCTGTTTCTCTCTTAAGATTTCTCTTTCTTAGCCACGTCCGCGTTTTCTCGTGTAAGATGTTGCTTGTTAATCGTTTGAAATCTTCTTTTTTCTCGTGTAAGATGTTGCTTGTTAATCGTTTGAAATCTTCGTTTTTCTTCCGACTTTTCCTGGTTATTTTTGTTCTGTTGATGCTGGTGTTGTCTGTATTGTTTCTGGTTGCTGTAATCAGCCTTCGACCGTGCTTTTTAATGTATTCAAGTCGTTCGATCAAAGTATCGACTCTATCTTGAATATAGGCAAGTCCTCTCCCTCCTTCTTTTCTTGGCATATAGAGTCTGTCTACGTCATCTCTGGGATGTAAAGCCTAATGCATGATCATTAGTTTTCTTGTTCTCTAGTTCATTGTTGGAGTTCTTCTTTGGTCCACTTTAAAAATGTTTTCGAGAATCTTATAAGGATGAAGCCTGGGTGTTCTCCCTCTGATGAGATTTCTCCTATATACGAGGATCATTAAATAAGTTTCCAGACATTTTTTTCGTATGGGCAATTTTTTTTTGATAGTACACACATGAAGCTCTAGTCCCCTTCGAAGTAATCTCTTCCAGCTGCAATGCACTTGTTGTGCCGTTCCAATAACTTCGGGAAGGCCCCATCGAAATCCTCTTGTGTGAGCGTGTCAATGACCTTCGTCACAGCCTCTTTCATCTCCTCAATGTGAGCTTAGGGAATAACCAAAAGTCACTGGGAACAAGGTTTGGACAATAGGGAGAGTGAGAAACTGTCTTGATACCCATCTTGGTCAAATAGTCTGTGACAAGGATGGAGTTGTTGACAGGCGGATTGTCCTGGTGGA
>OY757914.1:12649573-12809573 GCA_963585895.1 Sepioteuthis lessoniana | reverse complement strand
AAGTGAGTTCGAGTCACATTGGGTCCTCCATTCATATGGTCTTGAGTCACATGTAAGCAAAAAGCTTAGTAAATTAAAGGGTGCTTTGGGTTGCGTAATGGTTAGCAAGCTAGACAAGCAAAAACCTTAGTAAATTACTACAACTGGGAAGATAAAAGGGTCCATGGCTTTCCCTAGGATATTAGTCCGAAAATGAACTTAATGACGGATTGTTATTTTTTTCATACACATATATAGACTGTCATCCATATTTGCTGTTTTTCAATTTCAAATGAAACATGTGAAGTCATCTGATGAGACTAAGAGTATAATGATATTCTTTGCCGAAATAAATTTATAATGACAATTTAACCAGGTTTGAGTTTTCTTCTAATTGCATTATATACACTGTGTATGGGAATTTTATTATATAAACCTGAAAATAAATATATAACAATAGCCATACATCCAGCACTCCCGTAGATTTACATGAAATCCCTCATCTATTCTATACGCGAATAATCCACACCCATTGTCTTCGAACGCTATCTGGATATTACTAGTATATATATATATGTGTGTGTGTGTGTGTGCAAACAGATATTACAACTCCAAGTCAGAGTTGACTTAGTATTAGGTTTGGTCGGTTTATTTGTTTAAGGGTATATCAATCATCCTTTAACAAAAAGCAGTAATCCTGGGTTTAGGACGACCGAGTTCATGCATCAAGTCTAGGATATCATAAACACCGTACCCTGCAAGTCAATGAGAGCCATCGCCGAACAGTTTAAGGTGGTGGATCTTGTGGCCTTTGAGATTTCCTAATCTGGATCCCGTAAACTGCTATGACCAAGACGTTGACGGAAGGGAACAAATTAGTTGCCCTTCATAATACATTAAATTTTGCTATCGTGGAATTGTCCATCACCGAGACATGCAATCGCTTCCAAAACTGCATTAAGACCATCTTCGTGACTGGGAATAGTTCTATTGAATAAATACCCCTTTTTTTCTGTTTTTTATATGATGAACATATGTATATTTCTATGGAGAATGTTATGATTTTTCAACTGAAAACCTTTGATTTTCTTTTATCTTATTTATTCTTGAATACCTAGTGCACTCTGTATATAAATATGTTTAAAAATAATGAAATATATCTGAATTTGGTTCTCCAGTGGAAAAGAGATCTGCTTGATTTCCAAAAATGATATAATCAATAAAGTTGAGTCTTTATCATCAAGGCGATTTTATTGCTGTCAATTTGATGCCATAAGTTATGCAAAAAGTTTGAAATGATTTCTATATCAAGACAATTTTATTTTGTTAAAGATGGCTTGTAGGTTAATCATCAATTTTGGCCTCTACAGGTGACACGTGTGCGTCCATATACTTTCTGTATCGAAACCTCCCGAATTAAGAACGTTATTCAGGAAATGCAAGGGCCCTATTTGCCCATGTCATTGTAGAATTGACGCATTAACATTTTAGGACAAATAAGTTTCAAAGTCTTTGAAATTGTCGCATGTAGAAATCCGGAAAGTTGGAGTTAAGTGGTTTTTGTAATTTCTGAATTGTTTAAATTTCAGGGGCCCAAATCAAAGATTAGAATAGATATAGATACATGGTAAATTCAATAAGTTTCCAGATTTTTTTGTATGGGCATTTAAAATTGGTGTAGACTCTTGAAAATTCACTATGTTATTGCTATACATCATATGAGATGACTGACTAATTTTTATGATTTCAGGTTCAAATGAACAGTTACAGCAGGAATTGGAATACACCATGCTAAAGTCTGATTGTCACAGCTGGTAAATTTCAAAAATGTAATCTGGACGTGAGGACGCTTTAGAAGAACGATATGTAATAAAATTCTGTTTTAAACTTGGAAAAATGTCACAGAAACGTGTGGAATGCTTCATTCAGACTGCTTTTGAAGCATCTTGCATGAATCGAGCATCAGTTTTTGAGTGGCATAAGAGATGCAAGGAAGGCAGGGTGTCTGTGAGGTATGATGAGAGATGTGGGAGGAGTAGTTGATTGGCCAAATCTTAGGGTTAGGGTTAATATGTTGAGGTTTTAAGGGCGTTCAAAAAGAAATTCCGTCGGAAAAGGCCAGCACTCTTCAAATCGGGTCAGTGGCATTTCCAGCAGGACAATGCACCAGTCCACAACTCCATACTTGTCACAGACTATTTGACGAAGATGGGCATCAACACAGTTCCTCAGCCTCCCTATAGTCTAGACGTTGCTCCCTGTGACTTTGGTTATTCCCTAAGCTGAAGGAAAAACTTAGAGGCTGTGGTTATGAGAGAATTGAAGAGATGAAAGAGGCTGTGACGAAGGTCATTGACACGCTCACACAAGAGGAGTTCCATGGGGCCTTCCAGAAGTTATTGGAACGGTACAAGTGCATTGCAGCCGGAGGAGATTACTTCGAAGGGGACTAGAGTTTTATGTGTGTACTATCAATAAAAGTGCCCATACGAAAAAAAGTCTGGAAACTTATTTAATGATCCACGTAATTGTGTATAAATTATCAGTATTAGATAGAAACACTTGATATAAATTGACATTATTTATATTAGATAAGAATACTTGACACCTTTTAATTGTGCAAACAAAAGATTATATTTGCAGTCAAGTAAAAGAGTTTGATAAACAAAAATGCAATGAAAAATTGAAACTTCGAAGGGGACTCGAGTTTTATGTGTTTACTATCAATAAAAGTGCCCCTACGAAAAAAGTCTGGAAACTTATTTAATGATCTGCGTATCTCATTTCTAAAAATCAAGGCTCACCTACAGATGCACTCTAAGAATTTCGTAATTTTATATGGTTTTAATATTTCTGTGATGAATTATTAAAAACAATTACCGACTCAACCATTGTTATTTATCTATAAAAAGTAGTAGAACTCTCTTTGTCGGGATTTAACATTTGATTGGAGTGTTGTGTTCAATTGATTTGTCACCTTGCCGATGAATTGTAACTAAAGATATATCGTGATCTTCTACCTTTAGTCATCCATCTTCATGTCTGTTGCAAAGATGTAGAAAATACAACTCAATTTGCTTTTATTATAATCGTGAAAATCTTTTATTCGAACCTTTCACGTTGAATAAGGAGAAAAAAGAGGTCATTGAGGGATGAAGTTTATTGTTCTGCAGTCGTCTAACAAAGAATAATCATTTCTTTAATTCATTTCGTCTGACCGCTTCCAGAAAGAAAGAAGGAACGAAGCAGAAGCATCAGTTTCTGGAGACTTGTTGTTTTAGATGTGCGCCCGATGGTCAAAGTGTGTGATTAGTTACAATGTATTGTCTTCATAGAATTAAGTGTGTCATTAACATATCCACTGCTCGCGCCATCCTAAACTTTATCTTCGTTTGACATCGTTACCGAATATATGAATTTCAGGGTGTGTGTATGTACGTGTGTGTACGTGTGCATGTGTGTGTGTGTGCAGTATTTTTATAGGGTTGAAGAAGCTTAAACAGTGTGTACGAATATTATTATTAACATTTTTCAGCGTAATCCATTTTGATATCACTGTGTATAATTTGCAAGTAAGCTATTTCCAAGAAAACGAACGAAATAATTATGATAATCTTCGAAGCATCTCTGGAGACGGGTTAAAGAAAAATTACACTAAACTTCATTCCTTTAAACGAGAGGGTTGGTGCGGCTGAGATCTCTTGGAACTAAGTGTCTTTAACTTTTGAAAAAGCCGGCTCCTCTGTCAGCTTTCACGAAAAAAGACACCAAGAGATGTCTGTTTTGTTTATTTAACGGTACCTCAACTCCTTTGGGGATATTCAATACTGAAATTAAATTAATTTCTAAATGTTTGATAACTATTTTCATTTTCAGTTTTTCATTGCATTTTTTTATCTGCAAATATAATCTTTTGTTTGCACAATTAAAAGTCGAATACACTGACTGCACCTATGCAGAGGGGTAAGACCCCACCCCCATAACGAGTGTCCTGGATATGACACTAAACAATCTGATGGTGAGTTTCCAGCAGTGCTGGAGCTTTCGTGAATGCAGTGTACCTCGTCATTGCCATTGCTTCCAGGTCCACTCTGGCCCTGAGTGGTAGCACCTGATAAGGCTCTATCTATGGGTTAAATAGAACTAACAGCATACTTATGCTAAAATGAATTGTTTGAGTAAACTGAATAGCTTGAAATAGAAATGTTTTTGACAATTAAACCGTACTTACATTTAAACTGCGTGCTGATGCTTAACTAAATTATTTGAAATAGAACTGTTTTTTGACATTAAAATTGTATTTACACTTAACCGAATTGTTACATATAACTGCTTGAATAGTTTGAAATGGAAATGTTTTTGACACTTAAACTGTGTACTCATGCTAAACTTAATTGTTTTAAATAGAACTGATCATTTACATAAAAATGGATTTGACGTTAAATAATCTACAAAGGTTCATAAGCCATAGAACCCAACAAACCAAACCAACCAAACAATTAAAAGGTGTCAAGTATTCTTATATAAATAATGTCAATTTATATTAAGTGTTTCTATGTAATACTGATAATGTATACACAATTATATGGTTAAAAGTAACCATTCCTGTTTCATTTGTTGGCACACAGTAGTATGGTTTCAAGTATTTTTCTAACGCCAACAATTTGTGAGCAAATATATGGTTTCAAGTGAATAATGATATTAATGATAATAATAATAATTATAAATGTAGATTATATAGTGAAAGAGGCGAAACAATCAATCAACTGATGAGCGAATGCAGCAAATTAGCCCAGAAAGCGTATAAGACTAGACATGACCGTGTGGGCAAAGTGATCCATTGGAAATGGTGTAAGAAATTTGAATTTGACCGTACGAATAAATGGTATATGCACAACCCAACATCTGTCTTTGATAATGAGACATTAACTCCTCTGGGATTTTGACATACAAACGGATCAGCCCGACGACCAGACCTTATAATAATCAACAAAAACATAGGGAACTTGCCAAATTGAGGACTTTGCCCTTCCGGCTGACCACAGAGTAAAATTGAAAGAAAATGAAAAGGAGGAAAAATAACTTGACCATGCTAGGGAATTGAAGACTGTGGAATATGAAAGCGACGTTTATACCAATTGTAATTGGTGTTTTTGGTATAGTCACCGAAGGATTAATAACGGGACTGAAGGACTTGGAAATAAGAGGACGAATGAAGACAATCCAAACTACTGCATTAGTGAAACCGGCCATATACTGAGAAGAGTCCTGGAAACTCGTGTAGACGTGCTGTCACTCAAACTTCAGAGAAAAATCATCAGCTAATGCTTATTATTATAATTATAATTATTATTATTATTATTATTATTATAATAATAATAATAATAATAATAATAATAATAATAATAATAATAAGAAGAAGAAGAAGAAGAAGAAGAAGAAGAAGAAGAAGAAGAAGAAGAAGAAGAAATAATAATAATAATAATGGACTTTAACATACAAACGGATCAACTAATCCCGGCCAGAAGACCAGACCTTATAATGATCAACAAAAAAAAAAGAGAATTTTCAAAATTGTCGACTTTGCTGTCCCGGCGGACCACAGAATAAATCTGAAGGAAAGTGAAAAGAAGGATAAGTACCTCGACCTTGCTAGAGAATTGAAAAAGCTGTGGAACAAGAAAGTAACGATTGTGACAATTGTGATTGGTGCGTTAGGCACAATAACTAAAGGATTGTTAAAAGGCCTGGAGGACTTGGAAGTTGGCGGACGGGTAGAGACTATCCAAACGACAGAATTGCTAAGAACGGCCAGAATCCTGAGATGAGTCCAGGAGACTTTAATTATGATTATTCACTCATTAGAGCTTTTCACATCAGCGTTAGCCGATGGTTTTTCCCTGGAGTCTGAGTGACAGCAAGTCTCCTCAAGTCTCCAGGACTCTTCTCAGTATTTTGGCCGTTCTCAATAATGCTGTCGTTTGGATGGTCTCCACTCATCCGCCAATTTCCAAGTCCCTTTAGTAATCCTTTAGTTACTGTTCCAAACACACCAATTACAATTGGTATAATTGTCACCTGCATGTTCCACAGTTTTTTCAATTCCCTAGCAAGGTCGAGGTACTTATCCTTCTTTTCACATTCTTTCAGTTTTATTCTGTGGTCAGCTGGGACAGCAAAGTCGACAATTTTGCAAATTCTCTTTTTTTTTTTTTTTTTTTGTTGATTATTATTAAGTCTGGTATTCTGACCGGGATTAGGTGATCCGTTTGTAGGTTAAAGTCCCATAGGAGTTTATGCGTGGCATGTTCTCGGACAGGTGCTGGGTTGTGCATATACCATTTATTAGTATGGTAGAATTTAAATTTCTTACACATTTCCCAGTGAATCACCTTACCGACCCAGTCGTGTCTCGTCTTATATTCCTTCTGTGCTAATTTGCTGCATTCGCTTATTATATGATTGATGGTTTCATCTCTGTCACAACATAGCCTGCATTTGCTATTTTGTTGAGTCTTATCTATTCTCGCTTTGATATGATTGGTTCTTAGGGCGCTGTCTTGTGCTGCTATTAGGAGAGATTCTGTTTCTCTCTTAAAGTTTCCTTTTCTTAGCCAGGTCCAAGTTTTGTCGGGTGAGATATTGTTTATTAGTCGTTTAAACCACCCATAAAGTTGTTTTCCTTCCTATTTTTGTTTCCTAGTTATCGTCATTCTGTTTTAGGCCAGAATACCGAGAAGAGTCCTGGAGACTTAAAGAACTTGCTATCGCTCAAACTCTTGTGAAAAAACAACTGCTAACGCTGGGCTGAAAAACTCTCAAAGGAGTATAAAAAATCCTCAGTAAACAATAAGAGATTCAAGTAAGTATTCGTGCATAGTCATATGACATTGGTCTAATGAGTAGAGTGTTCGCCAATGGCCCGGTAATTGATGCTGCCTTGCTTAACACTCAACACTATAAGGTAAGGATCAAGAGTAAAGTGGAACAATCCAGGAAATGGAGTAGCGGCTTACCTTACACCTCAGTGTAGTAGCATTTGAAAAGGGAGCCTTCGAGTCACCTTCGACTCAGGTCGACAACTTATATGACATCAAGTATTTCTATCGATTACAAATTATCATCGAACTGATCTATTTGAGCCATTGATAGCAGGTACTATTATTCCGACGAAGAATGGATCTAGGGGTAATGACACACTATACCCATCGAAGAATCAGAACTAGAACGTAAACAGTGGATGCAGGTTAGTGTTGTACCCATTTTGGGAATGTGGGGTGGGGTCTTATACCCCTGCAAAAAGGGCTGCCGGCGTATTCTAAGACATATTTACATATTGGTATATATATATATATATATATATATATGTATATATATGTATGTATATTATTTAATATTATATATATATATATATATATATATATTATCTTAAGCCACCTCTACATGGTCGTGTATATATATATATATATATATATATGATATTTACATATTTTTATACATATGAATATATATATATATATTAAATGAATAGGTATATATCACGTATATTTTATATATATATAGTATATATATGAATCATATACATGTATATATATACATACATCTATATGATACATGTATATAATATAATATGTATATATATATATATATATATATATATATATATATATATATATATATATATATATATATATAAAATGTTCGTAATATATATTCATATGATATATCCAAGATATATATACATATATATATAACCATTTTCTCTTTTTAAAATATCTATTTCTTTTACTACATTTATCTATCTATCTATCTATATATATATATATATATATATAGATATAAAGGAGAAGAGAGAGAGAAAGAAAGATTTGATAGCTACGTATCATTCATGGACACCACTGTATGATAACTTTTCTTATCCAATATTAATATCTTCTTTTGTGGTAACTTTTGAAAAACAAAGAACAATTCGTAACCACATTTTCTCTGAGATCTTGTGAAATTGTTGCTGAATATAACTGCTAGCTTTGACCAAAGTAATGAATATCTCTACTGTCAGTGAGATATTTTTTAATCAAGTTACCATCCTGAAAAGCTAACTGAAAGAAACAACGATGCCTTTGTCCGATCGATGAACAACAATATTCGAAAGCCTTGTCATTTGTCACAATATTCAAGAAGCTCGAAAAAAATGTAAAACTGCAAAAAAAAAATCTTATACAGTGAAGAAAACAGGTTTCTCTACGTGATTGGGAAGTACTCACCGTCCTTCAATTTGGACTTGATTGAAGACAAGATATTTTTTGTGTGGACGATAGGTTATATCGTCGATGAAATGAGAGAAAAATACAAGGAATGGAGTTGAATTAAAGGAAATTGAAATCGTAATTCTCTTGGGTAAATTATACCAGACATTTCGGCTCAAAGACAAACGAATGTCTTACGAATGTCAGCATTTCAGTTTCAGCAATAGGGAATCGAATCTTTCAATAGATGATTTCTCTTCAAGCATACCAACAAAAAAATATTGCATTCCTTTATTGTTCAAGGACATTAGCTTCATAGTAAAAGAATAACGCTAACAAAGATAATCTTAGGGAAATATTTCATTATTGCGAATTCAGAAATTCCAAAAGAAGGTTCTTCGAAAGAGAATATTGTTCACTTATTAGATTTTATTTAGACTTGATAGATAAAGTCCCCAATATTCCCTTTCATATTGTGTATAATAAATCGAGGTTTAGGCACTCTACGTTCACACACACACACACACACACACACACACACACACACACACACACACACACACACACACACACATATATATATATATATATATATATATATATATATATAAAACTATGTGTTTGCCTATTCTATCTTTTCTACGTTCAAGTCACCGAGAGCGTCCTTTAACACTGGAATGGAATGACTTCAAGAAGGCATCATATTTTCCCAGGTACTTTCGGTCCCATCTTGAGCCATCTTTGAGAAGATCAAATAACGTTGGTATAATAAGTCAGATACAAATATATATATATATATATATATATATATATATAAGAGCAATTTACGAAAGAGGAATTTACGGAAGGTTAAATTTTTTTCAGAAGATATAAGGATTAGGGGGAGAGGAATAAGTGGGAAATATGTTATAAGCATTTTAGAGTGTGACTGCTATATTCGAAGTTGATCTTCTACAATGAAGGATTTTTAATCTTTATTGATGCAGCTTCCAGAATTTGAACGTTTATTTCGTATTTCTTTGAGTAATATGGAGATCTTTTTAGTAAATATTTTTCTGTATTTTGTGGTAGGGCAATTTGGCTTTTAAAGTGATGAGATATTGAACTAGTATCGGAAAGGTAAAATGTCAAACGCCCCGACAGAGTTGTAGACGCCCCATTAGTTTTTTTTTTTTTTTTTGTCAAAGAAACATTCTTTTACACTCCATTGGTTGTGTCTGCTAAGATGCTTGCTTACATCCATAATAAAAATCTGAGACGAACTTTCGAAGTCGCTGCTATCTCATTGTTTAATTCACTAAATACTCATCCTGGCTTTTATAATATTTCTCCTTAGTTGAGTAAATACATTTTAAATAGCTACAATATATTCCATCCTTGGTTAATATTTTCCACATATAACATAATTTTTATTATTTCTATTTTTCTAATTTTTTCTGAATCGAAACCTTTCCCGATAAACAAACATAACATAAATTCTATACAATATTCCTAATAAGTCAAACAACGTAATTGAAAACAACAAACGCTGATTCGCCAATTAAACGACCAACTTTTTCTTATACAAATTTTCCTCAAAATTTTTGTATTTCGGATTTTTAAACATCCATCGTTGACTTAAAATCGTTAATATCACTCCTCATGGTCCTGATGATGGTTCAGTAGAACGGAAACGCTATAGTGTCGACCGCTCAATAAATCTCTCCTTCCACTTGGATCGTTATTATCAATTTTTCTACATATTGTCGGATTACAATCCTTTATTTACTTTTCACTCCATTGGTTCTACTGATGTAATTCGTCAAGGGAGACAAGTTATTTTATATGACGTGGTTAGTTGTGTTACATTTGAGATAAAATATGATAAGTTATATTTCATTATTAGGGTCGATAGGGGAAAATCCATTACGTATTAAAGTTTTTAGTTCTATTTGATTTAGTTTGTAGTTTTTGAGCATCTGGTCGTGAAAAATAGTGTAAGGAGTCTCGGTTTTTTTACGTATTTTTTTTCATTGCAATAAAAGTTAATATTTTTAATGGCTCCTTTGGTTTATTCGTCAACAATGTGGTTTGGGAAATCGATGTTAATGAAGGTTTCATGATATGTTATAGAGATAAGCCCACACGCACAGACACACTCAGACTCATATAGACACAGACATATATACGAAGTGCATACGATAAGTTTCCAGACTTTTTTTCCTATGGGCACCATTATTGATAGTACACACACGAAACTCTATTCCCATTCGAAGTAATCTCCTCCAGCTGCAATGCACTTGTTGTACCGTTCCAACAACTTCTGCAAGGCCCCATGGAACTCCTCTTGTGTGAGCGTGTCAATAACCTTCGTCATTGCCTCTTTCATCTCCTCAGTTGTCTCATAATCACAGCCTCTGAGCTTAAGGAATAACCAAAGGTCACAGGGACCAATGTCTGGACTATAAGCTGAGGAACTGTCTCGATGCCCATCTTGATCAAATAGTCTGTGACAAGGATGGAGTTGTGGACTGGTGCATTGTCCTGCTGGAAATGCCACTGATCCGATTTGAAGAGTGCTGACCTCTTCCGACGGAATCTTCCTGAACTCACTTAAAACCTCAATATAGTAACCCTAACCCTAAACCTAACCCTTCGGCAAATCAACTCGGGTGTATTGACTTCCTTATTCCTCCCACACCTCTCATCATCCCTCACTGACGCCCTGGCTTCCTTGAATCTCTTATGCCACTCAAAAACTGATGCTCGATAAATGCAAGATGATGGAAAAGCAGTCTGAAGCATTCCATACGTGGCATTCTGTGGCATCTTTTTCAAGTTTAAAACAGAATTTTATTGCATATCGTTTTTCTAAAGAGTCAGATTGCATTTTTGAAATTCACCCGCTGTGACAATCAGGCTTTAGTAGGGTGTATTCCAATTGCTGCTGTAGCTGTTGATTTGAACCTGAAATCATAAAAAGTCGTCAGTCATCTCATGATATATCGCAATAATATACTGAATTTTCAAGAGTCTACGACAATTCCAAATGCCCATACGAAAAAAGTCTGGAAACTTGTATGCACCTCGTACATATATACACATGAGTATATATGTTTATATCATCATCAAAATCTCCTTTGCTATTCATCTCTATCACCCATAGCTCCTGGAAGTTCTCCTAGACTACAGCCAATGCTCGCAGAGAGTTGATTTATCCTTGCTGGTCGACCAACGCTGGTATGTCCACGTGTAGGAGTCCAAAAAAGAATGTCACATGAGTTCGGCCTTAAATCTCCAGCAATGTTCCTCATGTCTTCTTAGTCTGACTTAGATGGTTTCGAAGATGCGAAGCAGGTGGCTGTACAGCAGCTATTTTATGGAGTGCTGCTTCCAGGATTTTTTTATAACAGCACGTTGCATTCTTATGTACTTTCCATCTTGCTTTTTCTCTATGCGTTTCGCTTGGGTTTAGGTGTTGCATTCATACTGTAGTCTTGACTCAACCACAGCGTAGAAGTAATCCGGTTTTATTTTATCAAACAGACCGGATTTCCATATGATCAATTACCTGTGAATAGGTGTCCATGACTTCGCGAGGTGTTTGTTGATACCCCTTTCAGTAGATGAGATATTGAAACCGAGGTAAGCGAACTGGTCTATTAATTTCAGTGGCTTAGTACAAAGACTAGAGATGGCTCCTTCTTGTTTAAACTAGTTAATTCTATTTTTATGTCGTTCATGCTGAGACCATTGCATCCCCTGCTTGCTACATAATATATATAAGAGATTCGACTTTCTATTTACGACAAGAGCTTGGTGATCTATGTAGTCTGCGTCAGTCAAAGTTTCTATGGGATATCAATCGTCTACCTCTGTTATATATCGGAGGAGAAAAATTATTCTCACTCAATTCAGGTGGCATTTCCGCTGTCCCTTGTTTATCTTAAAACACAGCTGCACATCCAGTTTTTGAAATCGACATGAACCAGCTGATCAAAAGTCATTATGCAACACCTCTGGTCATTTTTAATGTGAAAGTATTTTCTTTTATTGGATCTATTGATGTTTACGGTACATAATCTAGGCTGATTATAAATCTATAGTGTTAATATATCGCCTTCAAGACTACAGCGACAATGTCTAAGAAGTCGGTGTCTCAATCAGATGAGTGAAGCATTGATTTTGGCTTTTGTAAAGAATCATTAGAGCAGTAAAAGTTTCTTTGAGGAGACCCTATACAAGTAGTATTTGCTCGATCTTTCCCTCTTTGCGTGTATTGATTCGAATGCTTTGGAGAAATCTACGAACAGTAGTGTTGTTTCAAGATTTTTTGCTTGTATTCCTGCGATGATTTGACGGATAGTCAGTATTTGAAAGAAGTTTCTCGACTTCAGATCGGATACGATTGAGAAGCAGAGTTAATTAATCTTAACATGTATAGCAGTAAGAGTAAGGATTTTGTAGTTCTTAGTGGTTACGTGGTTGCCTTTCTGGAGGAAGGGAAGAATCTAACCACTTCTCAATTTTTCTATTGTGTTTTCATTAGAGACAGTGTTGCATAATCGGAAGAGTAAATCGTCGAATTCTTCCTACTTTAAAGGATATTTCATCGGGGCCGGTGGCTTTTCGGCTTTCAATTTTTTACAATTATGCGTCAAGTTCTCCCTCCTTAAACTATCCTAGTTTTACGTCGAGTTGGCCATTAATAGTTTTTGCATAGGTTTATCATATTTCCGGAGGGTTTTTGGACAGATGCTTCAAATGTGCTATCAACTTTTTAAACCTTTCTTCTTGGCTTGTAACTTTGGTCTCGAAGTGCTCTTCCAACCTCTAACTTGATTTACAATCTGCCTTACCAATCGTGATCGTCTGTCTTTTTCAGAATTTCTAATTTTATGGATTTAACCTCGAAAGTGTTCAAGTTATTCTTTTAGATGTGTTTGTTTCCTTTTGATTTTCTGAAGTTTCTGCAATTGGCTTTCTTTATTTAGTATGCATCCTTTTTATCGATATCTCATTTTTTTCCTTATTGGCGTTGACTCCCGAGGTACTCCACTTGTTTAGGTGGTATGTCCTCGGATACTGCAGCTGTTGAAGACAACAAAGTTTTCATATTCGTCGTTCGGAGCATGTATTTACTCACTCCTCTCCTTGGGCAGGATGTGCCACAAGGTCAATTTTTAAGCGGAGTTCAATAGGTTTAAATTCAGAATTTTCCTTCTTCTAGATTGGTTGTCTAACCAAGGCTGAAAAAATAGTCTGCCCTACTATTTACTCATAGCTGGATTCGTACCTTTCCAAAGAATATTAGTGTTTTGTGAAATGTAATCAACCCCGTCCAGGACTTGAACTCGTGTCATCGTGTTGATTTCTAACGAAAATAGCTGTTCCACCACGAGCACCTCCAATGTTTCGTGTAGAATATCAAACTTGTTTCTCACAGTTACTGTATTTTGATTGCTTATATCAATTGTAACGGCAAATTGACTAAAATCCCAACAACGGGACTTTATTTTTGCAGGTTTGAAGACGGGGCAGGTTGGCACTTGATCCCCTATATAATAAGTCCTCGTTCAGAGTTTTTCTCTAAGGCATATAAGACCTGGTATATTACGTGATGGATTAATTTAGGGCCAGACTGACCGCCGCTGGCAAGGGGTTCCAAATTTCACACTATCACACACCCACCAGTCCGCTAAACTTCTTTCCCCTAGACAACAGAAGAATATGGGCCTATAGGTTTTAGTCGTAATAATATTAATATTGTAGTAGTCGGCAACTCCGGTTTCCCGTGTGATATTTTTAAGGAATTAATAGGACAATTCTAAGCAAGATAACATAAGGCGAATAGAAGCTGAAAAGGAAGCATGAAGTAACAACATAGACCACGTGGTAACATAAAGATATGATTCCTTTACTACAGTTATATACACTTTCAAAGTGTCAAAACATATAATAATTGGACAGTCCACGAATATAAATGTCTTTTCTTGACTTTTGTTTTTCTTCAAATCGAGAGAGAGATAGAGAGAGAGAGAGTGGTATACAAAATTTGGGTATAAAGGAGAAATGTCCCCAAAGTTACTCATCTTATTTTTCGACGGGGTTCCACTGGAGAATCTTTCTTCTTTCACGGGCTAATAGAATTTGTTCTATTTTTTTTACCCTGGCTTGAAGAACCTGGGGTCCCTCGTGTCTCAGTTATTCTTTTGTCTTCAACCCGGAGTAAAATGGCTATGGTTCGTCTGCCACGAGCCCTGCTCAAAAAACTGACTTTCTTATTATTTACTTCCGCTGAAGGGGGAGCCCCACTTCCGTTTTGGGGTTCCAGCCAATCATTTGGCTTCTCTCTTCCTCCCCCCTTGGTGTCCGGCGACCTGAGGTTACTAAGTACCAACATCTGTTGATACCCCTCTGTGACCCACATTCTCTCTTAACGGTCACTTTTTGACGGGTCGCTACTGTTCATTCCAACGGGAGGATAGTATTAATCTTATTTCTATCATTTCTGTGGGCTATCACGTGACACAATATTTGCTTGTGAGAACAGTTCATTGCGTAAATCTAACTGTTTCTTATTTCTGTGGAGACTCAGGCGAAGCTTTCCTGGTACGATTCTGTGAGCGAAGGTATTCTTTCTAAAGAGAAGTATGCATCTCAGTTCAAAGACCTATTTTTCCACTTCTTCTCTAAGAGATTACAATATAGCAGCGATTTAAAGATATTTGCGTCGAGATAAGGCCATAAGTTTCCACCTTGTGTTTGGTAATGTGTCGAATAAGGGAACATAGCAAGTTGTATAATGTTCGTATCATCACTGGCATGGGTTGGATTGTATCAAGAAATGATTGTTGTGTAAGAGTTGTCATGAAAAGTTGCACGCATCTTTCTTGGTTGAATTCCTTCTATGCCTTTGAGGGATTTTAAGGCACACGAACCGAAAAGTATTCTTACACTTCCTATGAGGTTATTGACAGAGTTTCTCCATGGCAATACCCAGTTGTTATCCATTATCATTACCATGATACCAGCGATAGATGAGCATTTACATACATGTATACATATTAATATATACATACATATCAATCATCATCATCATCATGAAGTGCCGCTAGCAGAGATTTCACTGACGCTCTCCCGCCATTCATCTCTATTGTCCATCGCTTCCGGCAGGTCATCCAGGCCGCATCCTGTATCAATACAAAACTGTTATAGATTGATTCTAGCTCGTTGCACAAACCTTACTCGCTCATGTGAAGGCAGCAACGGAAGTACATCACTTATGAGTTCGTCCTTACTTCTCCAGGAGTGTCCTGTGTGTCATGTTCGTTTAATTTAGATGGGTTTCGAGATGGATAGTACGTGGCTATAAAGTTGCTGTTTTGTAGGATGTCATCACCAGAATTTGTTCCGTACAGCTCGTTGCATTCTTGTGCAATTGCCGTCCAGCTTTTTCTCTATACACTTTGTCAGCATCCATCTGGTGCATCCATTTAGTTGTATTGACAAGACGGTTGCTTGGGAAAAAATTATCTTATCGCATAGGCGTGACTTCCAAATGACCGATAGCCTATATACATACGTATATATGTACATATACATGTACACGGACACAGAGATAAGCACACACACATGCACAAACACACACACACTAATATATATATATATATATATATATATATATATATATATATATATATATATCTTACTTACATCATCTTCTTGCTGACAATAGATGTAGTTTGGAGGACATGCCGGGAGCGATGGATAATAGGGATAGATAGTGTAAAAGAGAAAGAGAAATAGGAAAATCCGTACTGTCAGCGAGACCTAATTATAATAACAAATATATATATATATATATATATATATATATATATATATCATCATCATCATCATGACGTGCGGCTAGCACGGATGTCCCTGATCCTCTCTCTCCACGTCTCCCTATCATTCATCGCCTTTGGCAGGTCTTCGGGGTTACATCCCGTATCATCACATAGCTGCTGTATGAATGTTCGAGCTGGTCGTCCTGCTTTTGATTGGCCATATGCGGGGGTCCACATGTATATATATATATACGAATACATATGAATGTATATATATACATATATATGAACACATTTATATTCACAAATGTAGGCATAAATATGCATAAGTAAATAGATGGATAGATATTCATTTATATGCAGATAGATAGATAGATAGATAGATATGTACACTTCATATATATAAATACATATGTATATACATGCATGTAGATATATATGCATATATGCATATACATATATATACATATATATATATATTCATATATATGTATGTATGTATATATACACGTATATATACGCACATGTGTATGTGTATGAGAGTGTGTGTGAGTGTATGCGGTTGTATGAAGGCGTTCTGATTTTTACAAGCACCGAAGGGTTTTTCGAAACCTAATAATGTTTATCTCTTTCAAACTTCCAAAAATTAAATTTAAGAAATGGAGATAATTGTAATTGTTTAGAAATAGTAGAGAAAAAATACGCTATTTGTAAAAAGGATGGTATATTTTAGAAACGTTTCGTAAATTTTGTGCTGCCTCTTTCTGTTTTTCTTTTTTTGTCTCTCTAACTGTCCGACTGTCTCTGAATCTTTCTCTCTCTCTCTCTCTCTCTCTATATATATATATATATATATATATTAAGAGGTTGAAATGACTCCAGTAATGAAGGCAACACTTCTAGGAGAAATCAAAACTGGAGAAGGAATCTTTAGCGTCAAAGCTCTGCTGATTTGTAAGTATCCATGAACGGAAATGTCGAAGATAAGTTACCCTGAAATAATTCTTGCAGATTACAAAGTTACCAGTTCTCATTCTATAATTGTCACAGAGCTGAACCTATATAGACTTAGAGGGTGGTTTAAGTGTCATACAAGCTGTGTAGACTTAGAGGGTGGCATGAGTGTCATACAAGCTGTGTAGACTTAGAGGGTGGCATGAGTGTCATACAAGCTGTGTAGACTTAGAGGGTGGCATGAGTGTCATACAAGCTGTGTAGACTTAGAGGGTGGCATGAGTGTCATACAAGCTATGTAAACTTAGATGGTGGTATAAATGTCATATAGCTACGTAGACTTAGAGGGTGGTATAAGTGTCATTCAAGGTATGTAGGTTTAGAGGGTGGTATAATTGTCTCAAGCGTATGTCACTATAATCCAACAACATATAGATGTCTTACTACTGTATCATCTTAGGCATCTTGAATATTTTTCATAAGTTGAACTTGTTATTAATCAGGAAGCTTTGGGGATGATTTTTGTGGTAAAGACGGCTCTCATCGGTCGAGATGTCACCGTCATCACAATCACACACACTCAAACTCAGCTTCACAAGATCCCGACTTGGAGCGTATCACGTGTCTAGCCACGCTGGAGAGTTGTGATACAAGGAAACAGTCAGTGGATGACAATATATACGCCCCGCTCTCCGGATGGTTGAGCGCTCTGGCAAAGGAATATAACGGTTTGGTATAACGAATTGAGCACTCCGGCATCGGATAGCGCAAAATGTAAAAAATCAAAATTTGATATATATGTGTTAATTCCCGATTTGACGTTAGTCGCAGGCGGGGCTTAAGGGTATGTTATCAACCTGACATAGATTTAAGCGAGTTTGTGATCCCGCTTTGCAGTGTCTAGCCACACTGAAGAGTTGTAATACAACCAAAAAGTCTGTCTGTGGATGATAATATATATATATATATATATAAGAAAAACCTTCAAAAATCACTCGTATTTTTGTAATAATTATTATTTCAGTAGAAATTTTTTTTAAATGTTAGATCTGCATCTTCAGACAAAGAAATAAAGAGAAATTTGGAATGAAAATTTAGAAAAACCCACTAACTTCCGGCTACTCTATCTCCCTAACCGAAATTTCATCATTTTTTATTAAGACCGGAGAATTTGTTTTTCCTATCTGGTTGACAAATGACATTCGATTCCTGGATCAATTTGTATCAATTGTTGTCTTTCCTTTCCTTTTCACCTCATTTTTATATAATGGCAAACAAACTTTTAAACCGAAATGAAGGAAATAAATAAAAAATAAAAGAATAAATGAATTTAGGGAAAGAAAATTATCTACCATAAACAACTTACATGGGTATTAACAACCTCTTAACAAAGTTGAATTATACTATAAAATATCACATTCTACCAGCTCATTGGCCTAGTTGGTAGAGTGTCGGCCAATGGTTCGGGAGACCTGGGTTCAATCCAAGGTCGAGTCATACCGAAAACTTTAAGATGGTACTTAATACCTTCTTGCTTAACACTTAGCAATATAAGGTACGTATAAAGAGTAAAGTGAAGCAATCCAGGGAAAGGAATAGTGCCCTCCCCTATACATCGGTGTAGTAGCTATTGAAAAAAGAGCCTTCTGGTCGTTCTCGACAACGGTCGCCAATTTTACTTACTTATTGCTCCATACGATGTTAATTATAATTATCTTTTTTTTCCGTTTATGATATCAGTGATAAATTTACAATTAATTTTTCAATTGACGATTTAACTCATGAGCAGTCTAGTTTGAAAAAAAATGTCAGGTCATGGTTCACTAAACAGGATGACATGTGAGGAGGGTAGTTAGTTACAAAGCAGGGCAAAAAGCAAAACCTGTCGAAGGGAAGCAAACTTCTCTTGGGGTAAAAGGTCATCTAGCATATATTTGTGATCATTCTAACATCTCAGTCGGCTGGGGCCGTAGAATACACCGACTACTTTTCTGAGGAGGTGGAAGACCCTTCCCTGCCCCCAGCAAGTGTCCTGGATACGTTAAACTGAAATATTTGAAATAGAACTGTTTTGATATTTAACTGTGTGTAAACAACACTATGCTTATACTAAACTGAATTATTTTAATTGGAACTGTTTGATGAAACTGAATAACTTGAAAGAGATACATTTTGACAATTAAACTGTGTGCTTTTGCTAAACTGAATTATCTGAAGTAGAACTGTTTGTATAAAAATAGATTTGGCATTAAATAACCAACAAAAGTTGATTTACCATAAAACCCAAACAAACAAATTTAACTTCTGATGTGTAGCACACAATGCACCTGCAATGCTAATGTTAGTTTGTGCAGCACTTGATATCACTACTGAAAACAATTCACAAACGGAGGTTTTTCAGCAGTGCATACGAACATTCTCTGTTTTCAGTTTGAGTTCTTGCACGACTTGCAGATAACAAAATTCCATGGCGAGGAAGATATAACGACGCGGACAAGTAAAGGATCTCACTGGGTGCCCTCAGTTTCAACTTCACTCATAAATGGTGAGAGATGACCAATGACAGAAAAATTAAAAGTAATTCTCGTTTTCGTGTTTTTATTTCGAAGCAGTTTTTTTTAGAGATACCACTAGTTTGCTCACAAAAAAGGGACCAAAAACCGCTTATGTTCCGAATTGCTTGTTGTTCCGTCCCCAGCAATGGGTAAAATATTAAGGTAGATTAGGTTCTCTAGCTTTAGTAGGCCGACTAACAAAGGAGAAGGAAAAACTCTGTATTCAAAACTTGAGAAGTGTTGTTCAAGAGAATCTGTATCAGATTAGTCTACTATTCTTTTGTTTTCAGCTTAGCCAAGAAGTGTGACTGGTTCTACACAAACCTTCTCCACTATAAACAAATCACCTGTGTATCTTTAACCGAACTGTTGGGCCCTCATACGTTGAAATTGACGGGGACATTCAGATATTTGAATTATATATATATATATATATATACATATATATATATATATAGAGAGAGAGAAAGAGACGGAGATAAATTGATAGACTTTCATCTGCATGGTTTAACTCGACAGCTGAAAGATTAATTAAATTTCGTTTTCAGATTTATGCTCATGATCAATAAACTTTCAAGTCAAAGATAATACCTTCATATGTGACATTTGCCTACACTAGATGACCATTTATATAATATACATATATATACTGTCATGCAAAGACTGACAGTTTCGTTGTATCACAACTGCTCCAGGGAGGCTAAACCCGCGAGATGCTTCAAGCTGGGACCAAAACCCGATTGACGTAAAGTCAGCCGGACATCTTACCCCAGAACCATATTCCTTTTCAGCATTAGTAAAGGAAATATTTTTCGTATATCTTTTTACATATACGTTATCGGCTACCTGGAATACTCAGTTCTTTAGAGGAGATGAAAAAAAGTTTTTTGCTTGGTTTGGTTTTATGGCATTTCCACTGTTGTAGGTTATTTAATGCCAAATCCTCTTTATATATATATATATATATATAATTTGTAAACACATTTTGTTGATAATATTTTTAAACGAGCCTGAACTCATTTTTTGGCACACAGTTAAATAATTTCAAGTACTGCTATCCAATACGAATAATTCTAATTACTAGTTATCTTTTGTTTGCACACAGTTAAATGGTTTCAAGTATTGCTATATAATAAACTCAAATTAACATCAGTCATTTGTTTGGACACATTTAGATATATATATCATATATAAGAGATTAGTTTGTTGGGTTTTTTAAAATTTAAAATGAGTTAGAAATAATTTTTAAACATGTAATACACTTGTTGCATAAAATCTAGGCATGTAATCGCCCTTGACGCGTTGACATGCCGTTAAAATGAGTCATTGCCCTTATGCCAGTCTATATTATATTTAACAAATATCAATAAAGATAGCAAAAGTCACCTCGAGAGGATTTGTGAACATTCTGAATTAAGATCATATCAATTTTTTTTAGAATTTCACTTCTTTTCACAGCAAATGCTCGTGTAATTATACCAGTAAAATCTTCCGAAATATGGCGTTTATACTTAACAAACATATCTCTAAGACGCTTTTGAAGTCATCGAATCAAATATTCAATAAGATGTTGGACTTGCCCTCGTCAAAGAGTAAAATATATATATATATATATATATATATATATATATATATATATATATATATCTTTGAGTTAATTTTGAATGGTAGAAAATGATTACTCACCGAAAGTCTTCGCGTATCACGCTTTTAAGTCATCGACAGAGAAAATAATCTTTATTCTTGAACTGCAGGGATTTTCGTATATCTTTCATGATGTCTTGATATATCCTTGTTTCCCAATCTCTTTTCTGCCAATCGATTGCGATTAAAGTCACAGAATTGATGCCATTTGTGGCTGATCCTATAATATTATCTGTAATGAAAGTAGTGATATTCCCTTTAAGATTTCTCTAGTTATTTACAAAGATTAACTTCGGTTGACGTTAGGCTTCACTAGTCCAGTGCCCTATGAAAGGATTTACTGATTGATTTTCAACCCATCAAGGGTTATTCTGTGCCAATAGATAGGGGAAACGTGATCATTATATATTTATATTTACGTTTTTTGTATTGTTAAAATCTAAGATTTTCGGGCGCAGGTCATTGGCCTAATGAGTAGAGTGTTTGAAAATAGTCCGGTAGACCGGGGTGCAATCTCAGGTCGAATCATACCAAAGACTCAAAAAATAGTACTTGATATCTCTTTGCTTAACACTCAGTATTATAAGGTAAGAGTAAAATGGAGCAATCCTGGGAATGGAGTAGCATCCTCCCCTAGACCTCGTTGTAGTAGCTATTGAAAAGGGAGCCTTTGGGTCAACCTCGACTAAGTTCGCCAACTTTATTTTTACTTATATATCAGGTATTCCTGCCTAACACAAATAACATACAGTTTTATAGGATCAAGGATGCATATCAAATACTGAATGTTATATGGTTTCAAGTCATTATTTCTGTTTATTTATTTGCGCACAATTGAATGGTTTCAAGTAAGTTATGCTAATCCTTAGTAAATAATAAGAAAATAACTTTAATTAACAATCGAATGCAATTAATTTTTAAACAGATCTATTTGAACCATAGGTGGGTGTCTGACATGCACAACCACTCCTGGACTGCGTGAAACTGGGAGTAATGGAACAGAAAGGAATACTCGACCCTCCCCCGAGAGCAAAAAATATACAGCCATTTATGTAATTTATTGCTATGTCCAGGACACCTCTTTTTGAATAGAAGAATACAATTAGCAATTTCTAAGACCTGATAACGAGGCAAAGCACCCTGTTGGGATCAAATTCACATCGCAAACAAGAATAGTTTTCTGACATACCATACAGGGTGCGGAAGCAAAATATGAAATAATATTTATAACTTTTTTTAGTCCGATTTTGGGGTAAAAATGCAATTTTCATCATTAGCCCGATTATACAAACACTTTTCATTAAGTAAGTAAAGTTGTCGTGGGCGACCCGAAGGCTCCTTTTTCAATAGCTACTACAACAAGGCGTAGGGAAGGGCGCTTTACTTTACCTTTGATCCTTACCTTATAGTGCTGAGTGCTAAGCAAGGCGGCATCAAGTACCATTTTTTGAGTCTTCGGTATGACTCGTCCTGGGATTGAACCCCTGTCTCATTGGCGAAAATTCAGTCCAATATCAATGCACTAGAAAAGAAATGACAAAGAATCTATGCTTTGCTTAATGCTGAAATCTAGCCAAAAAACTTACGAAATGATTGTAGTTTCTTCATGACCTCCATCAAGCCCAGACCTTAAACCCATTCATTACGCTCTATGGAGTGTTTTAGAAAACAAAACAAATGCAACTTTCCATCCAAATATTAGTTCGCTTATGACTTCTACTTAAGAAGAAAGAAATAAAATGTCTGAAGAATTTGTTTTAAAGGCATGGAAATCCTTTTGAAGACGTGTTGATGCAATGATTGAAAAAAATAGCGGCCATATTGAGTAAATTTACTGTTTTGTGTCTATCTTCTTATTTTGTTGCGTATTTTCTAAAATTAAAATTAATCTTGTTTTAGAGTCGTTTATTATTGTAGCAGAATATTCCTAATTTTGCTTCTACACCCTATATTTCCCGTCATAGGAGACGTTTACTTTACAGGGTTTTTTTTTTGCGAGGGAGCATCTCTAAATGCAATACTTTCAAGATCCATACCAGTCTATTCTAAATTTCACTACATAAGCCTCTAGTTTCAATAACAACAAATAAGCGACTTGTATCCAGGGAAAATTTCAATACATTGCAAATGTATAATTTGGTATTTACCAAACTTATCTTTGGTTCACTTATTTACAAAACATCACAAGCCCAATCGGCTGAAGCTGTAAAATACACTGACTGCATCTCTGCAGAGAGATAAGACCGACCCCACAACAAGTGACCTGGAAATGATAATAAACAATCCGATGGTGAGGCTCTAGTAATGCTGGGGCTTTGGGGAATGTAGAGTACCCCTACAGTGCCATTGATCCTCGGTCCACTCTTTCTCGAAATGGTAGCACCTGATAGGATCCTATCTATGACTCAAATATAACTATTTGACAATTTAAACTGAGAGCCAATAAATGACATATTAAATCGAATTGTTGAATATATTTGTTTGATCATTTAACTGTATGTAAACAAATAACTGATGCTTAATCAAATGCTTAGTAATAGATAGCAATACGTCAAACGATTTAACTGTGTGCAAATTAAACTATGAGTGTGGAAGGGGTGTCCCCGTGGTGTAATTGTTAAAAGTGTTGGACTGCGGAATCGTAGTACGCGAGTTCGTACTCCAGTCGCGCTATTACGTTCACTTTCAGGCAAATACCCTTGGGAAAGGTATGAGCCTACTTATCCTCCCAGTTATGGGTTAAATAATACCACTACTGTTCTTCTAGGAGAATGGATTTGGCATTAAATAACCTAAAAAGAGTTGATATGCCATTTAACAAAAGAAACCAAACCAAATTGTATGAGTGTGGAATACTTGAAACGGTTTACCATTATGTAAAAAAGAATTAGTGATGTTACATAACAATTATTGGAACGATATGTGTACAAATGAATGAATAGTGTTCAATAGAATAATTAATGTTAAATAGTAATACTCGAAAGCACTTCACTGTCAGCAAAAAATGATTAAAATTGAATAGATATATTAGTGTTAGATCACAATATTTCAAACCATTTAAAGGTTTTAAAACCATAGCAATACTTGTGTGCAAATAAATCAGTTCTTACTTATCTAAAAATTTAAAAAATACCTACAAACTATTCACTAGCAACTGATGTATATATAACCATTTGACTGTGTGCCAACAAATGACTTAGATTTGATTAAATTGTTAGTGCTGCACCGCAATACATGAAACTATTGAACTTCTTTCGAACAAATGATTCACAGTAAATAGAATTATTTGTGTTAGAAATACTTGAAACCATTTGACTGTGTGCACAAAAAAAGAACTCTAGCTCATTTAGAATAGTTATCTACAAGATATTCACAAATCATATAAAATGATTTTATATGCATTAACAGGTTTTGGCATTAAATAACCGACAAGTGTTGATGTGCCATAAACCCCAAGCAACCGAACAAAACTAGTATTAGCCTTCCGGGGAAAAAAAGGTAAAAGATAAAATGTTTTAATAAAGTTATTCTGATATACAAA
This sequence comes from Sepioteuthis lessoniana, assembly GCA_963585895.1. Taxonomy (NCBI): domain Eukaryota; kingdom Metazoa; phylum Mollusca; class Cephalopoda; order Myopsida; family Loliginidae; genus Sepioteuthis; species Sepioteuthis lessoniana. The sequence goes on along the minus strand of OY757914.1, from coordinate 12,784,843 downwards.
GTGATTCAAGAAATGTTAACATTTCTTTTATGACAATATGATTTTAAATTTTCCAAATGTTCTCCATATCAATTGAAAAATGTTGGTATCTTCCTTACACGGTCTCCGTAATATCAGTTCTGTTTTTCTGATAAAGATACGCTTTCTTTAATGGCATATCGACCATCATGGCTTATTGAAGGCCAAAGCCATCTTTATAGGTGATACTCTTTAACCCGTGCTGTAATTGTTATCTTTGTTGGAAATGGATACGGCGACGAAGCTGATTGAATTTCACATTGTACTAATCCTATTTACCAACCCCTCCGCTCAGGCAGGATATGACACAATGTCAATTTTTGAACGGAGTTTAACAGGTTTGAATTCAGAGTTTTCCTTCTCCTAGACTAGTTGCCTCACCAAGGCTGAAGAACCTAGTCCGCCCTACTATTTACCCATAGCTGGAGGGAGAATATTTGGATTCATACCTTTCCCAAGGGTATTAGTGCTATGTGAAATGTAATCAGGCTCGTCCAGGATTTGAACTCGTGTCGTCGTGTCCACATCCTGAGACGATAACCATTACACCACGGGCACCTCCTAATTGTACTAATACCCTTGGAAAGGTATGAATCCAACAATTCTCCCTCGAGCCGAAGGAAAAATAATAGAGCAGTGCAGGCTCTTTAACTTTGGTATGGCAACCCGTCTAGGAGAAGGACAATTCAAACTTGTTAAACTCTGTTAAAAAATGACCTAGTGTCACATCCTGCTTGTGAGCAGAAATGGTTTAATATATAATATTTAACTCATCGTTGGGGTGTAATGGATAAAGCGATGGACGGCGGAATCGTTGAAAGCGAGTGCGAACTCCAGTTGCACTATAACGCTCACTTTCGGACGAATACCCTTGGTATGAACTCTTTTATCCTCCCCCACCAGCTATAGGTTAAATAGCATCACTGCTGTTCTTCTAGAAGGATAGATTTAGCATTAAATAACCTTCAAAGGTTTATATGCCATTAAACAAAAGAAACCAAGCCAAAGTTGAGATAAGGGGGTTCAGATTATGTATAATAGCGTGACTGGAGTTCGAACCTGCTAACTTCGAGTCCGCAGTCCAGTATTTTAAGCATTTAGCAACGAGGGCTCTCCCTTTGATAGGGATTCGAACGATGTCAAGACTGTTTGAAATCACAAAGAAGTTCGAGATTTTCTATTACGATGTGTTAGTCCATCAGCCAAAACGAAAAGGGGTTGAAACATGAAGAAAAACTCTGATTAGTTTAAAATCACAATCAAATAAATTCTTCACTGGACCCTAATATAATAAAGTGGGGTGTCCTCGTGGTGTAATGGCTAAAGCGATGGACTGCGGAATCGTAGTAAGCGAGTTCGTTCCCTTTCGGGCAAATACCCAAAGAAGTTCGAGATTTTCTATTACGATGTGTTAGTCCATCAGCCAAAACGAAAAGGGGTTGAAACATGAAGAAAAACTCTGATTAGTTTAAAATTACAATCAAATAAATTCTTCACTGGACCCTAATATAATAAAGTGGGGTGTCCTCGTGGTGTAATGGCTAAAGCGATGGACTGCGGAATCGTAGTAAGCGAGTTCGTTCCCTTTCGGGCAAATACCCTTGGGAAAGGTATGAACCCACTTATCCTCCAAGCTATGGGTTTAATAGTACCACTACTGTTCTTCTAGAATAGTTTTGGCATTTAATAACCTACAAAGGTTTCATGAGAAATACATTTTAAGATCAATGACTGGCCATGGAAGTTGACGCGGTCCAGTGGCTAACGTGCCAACCTGCGACATCATAGTGAGCTAGTTCGAACTCCAGTTGCGAAATTACGGACAAATACGCTTGGGAAAGATATGAACCTCCTCTTCGCAACAGGTTTATTAGTATTACTACTGTCCTTCAACAGGAATTGCTTTTCAATTCAAGAATCCATGAAATTAATATTAAATATAGAAACGAAACTAAATCAATCACATGGAACTGGAAAAATCAAAATATTTTGGATCAATTATTATAAGCATCAGATGGCTGAGTAGAGGATCCTCCAAACTATCGTACAAACTTTTAAGTCTTCTTCACTTCTTTCTCGTGAATATCCAACATAAAACTGGTCAAAAATGAATCTGACCTTGTGTACTATAATGGCCGAGGGATTTCGTTTAATATATCTTGCCTTTGGGTTTAGTTAGGCTGAGAACCTTTCGGATCAGCACATGGGTTAGTTAGGTGCAAACTTGAGCACAGGTGTTGACGCGCACGCGGTGAGGATGTGTCGTTCACAGATGTCAAAATAAAAATCCCTTGGGGATGTGAATGACGTCATACACCGGAAGCGCGCGGAGGATTTGGGGAGATTTGAAAAAGTCAGTGAGTTGAGTCTTGCGGTCCGAAAGAAGACGGTTGACTTTCGCAAGCTTGGCGAAGCCAGGCAAGTGGGCTTGTGGCGGGTGCGCACGTGAGCGTAGGGGGCAGATGAAAAAGTCAGAATAGAAAGAATGTGCCTCTCTCCTTATGTCGAAAACCCTTTTAACTCAAAGGTAATAAAAAAGTTTCGTGCCTGAACTAAGAAGTCGTAAGTGTTTTTCGTGTTCCGGGATTCCTATGTTCTATGTATATATGTAATGAACATTCTATGTACGTTTCACATATCCATGTATGGGTATGTTACACTTGTTTGAACCACCGCTTTGTTCTTTATCTTAAAATCAAGCCAAAAATTGTTTGTCATCGAATTAATTCCACTGATAACAAATGACCTCAATGATCCACATAGTATAATCTGTGTTAGAACCAAGTTTCGGGTTTTAAAAAAAAACAGGTTTTAGGGCCTTTACTTTGGCGATGATTCTCAGACAGACAAAATAAACACACTTTAAAAACATAGAATTAAATGACACAATTACCGAGCACTTAAAAAACAGATTTAATTAATAATAAGCTTCCACAGCATTCCATAATTATCATGTCACGCTGCCTTGCACGGATCTCCCTGATCTTCTCTTGCCCAATTGGCTGGGGCTGTAGAATACACCGACTGGACCTCTGCAGAGGGTTAAGACCCCCACCACCACCAACAACGAGTGTCCTGATATATGATACTAAACACTCTGATGGTGAGGTCCCAGTAATGCTGGAGCTTTAGGCAATGCGGAGTACTCTTTCATTACCATCGCTCCCAGGTGCACTCTGGCCCGGAGTGGTAGCACCTAATATGGGTCCTATCTATAGATTAGATAGAACTAAACCATGCTTTTTTTACTATACTTATTTTTGCATTTAAACTGCGTATTTATGCTAAAATGAATGGTTTACAATAGAACTGTTTTGACATTGGAACTGCCTACCAGTGCTGAACTGAATTACTCGAAATAGAACTGTTTTAACGTTTAAACTGTGTACTTATGCTGAACTGAATTATCTGAAATAAAAGTGTTTGACATTTAACTCTGTGTATTGCCCTGATAGGGCCCTATCTATGGGTTAAATAGAACTAACGACATACTTATGCTAAACTGAATTGTTTGATTAAACTGAGTAGCTTGAAATAGAAATGTTTTTGACAATTAAACCATACTGACATTTAAACTGCGTGCTTATGATTAACAGAATTATTTTAAATAGAACTGTTTTTGACATTGAAACTGTATTTACACTAAACTGAATTGTTTAACATAGAACTATTTTGACATGTAACTGTGTGTAAACAAAATCTGTACTTATTCTAAACTGAATTAGCTGATTAAACTGAGTAGCTAGATATTGAAATGTTTTTCACAATTAAACTGTACTTACATTTAAACTGCGTGCTTTTGCTAAACTGAATTGTTTTAAATTGAACTTTTTTTGACTTTGAAACTGTACTTAAACTTAACTGAATTGTTATATATAATTCCTTGAATAGTTTGAAATACAAATGTTTTTGACAATTAAATTGAGTACTTATGCTAATCTGAATTGTTTTAAATAGAACTGCGAATTTACATAAAAATGGATTTGGCGTTAAATAACCTACAAAGATTGATATGCCATAAAACCCAACAACAAGAACAACCACCTGATCCTCTTACGCCACCCTTCTCTATCGTCAATTGCTCCTGGGAGGTCTTCAAGGCGATATCCTGTATCGGCACAAAGCTGTTGTATAAAGGTTCAAGCAGGTCGTCCAACCTTTACTCATCAATGTGAAGGGGTCCACAGGAGTACATCACTTATGTGTTTGTGCTTACTTCTTCAGCAGTGTCCCGCATGTCTAGTTCTTCTAGCTTGGATGGTTTTCGTGATGGGTGGTAGGAGACCGTGCAGCTGCAGTTTTGTAGGGTGTTGTCTCCGGGACTTGTTCGATACAGCATTCCTGTGTAATTCCCGTCAAGCTTTTTCTCCACACGTTTAATTTTGCGTCCGTGTGGTGCATCCATATAGCATCGGTGCTTGGAAAAAATCTGTTTTATTTTATTGGTCAGATCTGACTTCTATATGACCGACAGGTTATCGATAACTGTCTGTTCTCGGTTGATGAGACACTGCTTTCTAGGTAGGTGAACTTGTCCACTAGTTTCAAATAACCACTCTTTTGTGTGGAGATGTCGCCTCTTTGATTAAAGCACATGTATTCTGTCATGTCTGCGTTGACATAGAGGCCTCTGCCAACAGCTGCTTGTTCCAGATTATGTAGCAGGGATTTGGCTGGGGCGGGTGTATTTGCTAGAAGCGCTATGTCATCGGCATTGTCCGTGTTCGTAATTGTTTGGGAGGGGTATCTTCTGCTTCTTTCCTTTCCCAGCTTGTAAACGTTGTCTTTCGTTAAATCTATAGATGTTCTAAGTACGTAATCTAGGCAGATAATAAACAGGTATGGGGCTAATGTGTCTCCTTGTAGCACACCTGTCAAAGTAGTCTGTCTCTCCATCCTGTGAGCAGACTTTTACTTCCGTGTTTTTATATAGCAACATTATGACTGCGACGGTTTCGGGGGTGGGGAGGCCGTAGACGAGACGTATTTGCTCTATCCTCCCTCTGTGTATGGAGTCAGATGCATTGGAGAAGTCGACGAATAATATTGTTACTTCATGGTTTTTTAAACCTACACCTTCAAGAATTCGATGGATGGTCAAAATTTGTAAAGTCGTGGATCAATTTCTCCGAAAGCCATTTTGGTTCTTCCTAAGTATATTCTCAATTTTGAGTTCTCTGCAGTTGCGTAGTAGAGCATTGTAGATATTGGCCGCTATGGATGTAAGGGTTATACCTCTGTAGTTCTTGGCTAATCTGAGGTCAGGCTTTTTAGGGAAGGGGAGGATGAATCCGTTTTTCCATCTGTCTTCATGTGTTTTAGTTATATACGGCATTACAGCGTCGGAGCAGTATGTCGTCGAATTCCCTGATCTTCCATACTTATCAAATTTAGCTTAGTCTGGCTCAAGGCCAAAATGTTCTATATGGATCATCATCAGCTACCTAGTCACATTCTTGTTCATTATACCCACGTCATTTCAGTGTTGATGAGATAAAACCAGAATTCTTCTAAGCTGTAGCTATTTCAGTATTACGAGATGTATGTGCGGACACTAGCTGTCGTCTTGAAGACTTAACTAGAGCCATGGCCAATATGGATGGATAGCGAGAAAGAAAGAGACTTAAAACATCGGTGTACGTCTTGATAATGATGATGCTGTCTGAATTATTAAGGATGGGAGGTAACATACCTTTGCGATGCTATATCTAATTTTTTTTATAGGGAAGGTGGGTAACATGCCTTTGTGATGCTATATTTAACATTTTTTATAGGGAAGGGTGGTAACATGCCTTTGAGATGCAATATTTTACTTTTTGTCGAGAAGAGAGGTAACATGCCTTTGCGATGCGATATTTTACTATTTTATAGGGAAGGAAGGTAACATGCCTTTGCGATGCTATATCTTATTTTTTTTATAGCGAAGGGAAGTAATATGCCTTTACGATGCGATATTTTACCTTTTTATTGGTAAAATGCCTTTGCGATGCGATATTTTACTATTTTATAGGGAAAAGAGGTAACATGCATTTGCGATGTTATATTTTACTTCTTTTTTATAGGGAAGGGAGGTAATATACCTTTGCGATGCTATATCTTATTTTTTTTATAGGGAAGGGACGTTATATGCCTTTACGATGCTATATTTTACTTTTTAAAGGGAAGGGAGGTAACATGCCTTTGTGTTGATATATTTAACTTTTTTTATCGAAAAGAGAAGTAACATGCCTTTGCGATGCGATATTTTACCTTTTTATTGGTAAAATGCCTTTGTGATACGATATTTTACTATTTTATAGGGAAAGGAGGTAACATGCATTTGCCATGCGATATTTTACTATTTTAAAAACATTGTAAAGGTGACATTTAAAGAGTATACAAGCTTAATGGCATCTTTCTGCTGATTGAGTTATTCCGCGTGAGAGCGTCTGCTCACGCACGCGCAGAAAGATCTTCTTTAATTGGTCTCTAAAATAAAAAGTCACGCACTCCGTTGTCATTACAGGCCTCTTCATCAGTCACAGTTCATTCTCGAAGAATACATATTCATCCATCTTTTTGCTTTAGCACTGAATTAAATCGGTAGGTGAGACAACAATTCTTGTGTACCCCTTCTTGCCATTATTCCCCGTTTCATTCTGACACAAAAGGGTAAAACCTGTTTGGGCCCAATCAAAAAGATCTGCTTGAAAACTATTTGTATTAGATAAGAATACTTGAAACCATGTGGCAGCAAATTACATATATTAAATATTGACAATTGAAGCTATAATTGTTTACAGATGACTAACTACCTGAGTTACTTGAAAGCAAGTAACTGCTTACAAAAAAGGGGATTTCGGGATTAACAAATTCGATGTATGCTCATTTTTAAAATCCTTGTAAATCGGGTGAATTATCTTCAGAGAATTTCCAAAAAGGGGAACTTGTTCAAACAAGACAATTATATATATATATATATATATATATATATATATATTTATATATATATATATATATATATATATGTGTGTGTGTGTGTGTGTGTGTGTGTGTGATAGAAATACGTGAAAAGTTGGGTAAATCAAACACTTAAAACCTATTTAGAGGCGTGATATTTCGTTCCTTTATTTCTAAGAACATTTTCAAACTGAAACCGTCAATCAAAACAAATGACGATCAAAACACCCTTTTCTCCCACCTGTTAAAGCTCAAACACACCTTCAGTTTTTCCCAAGCCACTCTAATCAAACCCATACATTGCAAAAAAAACCACAGACTATTAGAATCTGCGGTTATTTCCAAAACAAACCATATAAGACAACGTCCTGGATGTTATCAAATCTCACCTTACACGGCGCACATCATACCACATGAAAACAATATCAAAATAGAAAACGGATAAAAAGGGACATTTTCTCCACTCTGAGCCACCATACTTTTCAGGGTTCTTTCCTTATCACTTTCTTTTTCCCCCTTTTTGGCTCCCTTTCCCACTTAGACATCAAATTATAGTCAATGACTTTCGACGAAATAGGATATACCGAAACCCCTTCCCCTTCACCTTTTCCCAATTTCTTTCCCATCAGTTCCCTAAAATCTTTTTCACTTTCACACAATCAAAAATCTTTATTGAAACTTGATACATTTGACTCTAAAACCCTCTCCTTCCTACTACAACTTTATCCTCTCCATATTCTAATCAATTTTCTCATTAGCTTATAAATAGAAAAAAACTCAGAAAACGGTTTCAGTTTGAAAAAATTCTTAGAAATAAAAGGACGAAAAATCATTCATGTAAATAGGAGTAAGGTGTTTGATTTATCCAACTTTCCACATATTTCTATCATATTGTCGGATTCACCGCAATCTATCATTTCAACATATGTCTGTATATATCTGTATATATGTTTTAAAAAGTTATGATAATCAATTGTGTATTATAGTAGAATGGCACGAAAACAATAATGCACTGACTTTAATTATTTTGGAAAGAAAACTTTACTTCTAACGATGTTTTTATACATTACTACTGATTGATCAGTGAGCAACTGATAGGAAAGTGCCTTACATAAAGCTACAGAAAAACAGCAAAACGGCGTTTCTGTCTATATTCCGTTAGCAGTAGATATGTCGACTGACAGCAGAAGGTTTAAATAACCCAATGAGAGTTGTCATACCCTAAAACTAACCATCATCCGAATCAGCCATCGACCATCAACCCACCCACCCAAACAACCAACTAACTTGGCCACCAACTAACCCAGCCAACCATCAGTCTAACTAACCAGAAGGCCAACTAAACATCCAACCAGGCAAACAGCCAATCTATTACCCTGTCAAACGACCAGCCAGTCAGCCAAACAGCCACACAACAAACCAACTAAACTGCCCACAAACAAGACAACCAACTATCAAGTCAACCATCAAGACAACCAACTAACTAACCAACAACACAACCATTGAAACAACTTACCACCCAACTAACCTGCCCACCAACAAGCCAAGCAACCATCGTCAATCAACCAATCTTACAACCATACAAACGACTTCCCAAATAACCAGTCAACTAGTCAAGCAACCAGCAAACCAATTAACCAACTATCAAAATGTTGTAGGTGACTCACCTATGACCAGAATAATGGACTTACCCAAAGAGAATATTAACCAAGAACTAAGCTGGTAGAGCAGAGAGTAGCAGCAGCAGCTGTAGTAAGCACCTTGCTTGACTTCGTGTACGTTGAACTAAGGAAACCTTCCTCAGAGACCTGGGAACATTTATGTGGCACTCATATCTCCGTGTTGAGTTATTTATTTATTGACTCCTAATAACCTGTCATAACACAAGCCAACACTGAAGCCAACCAACCAAAGAACCAAGCAGCAAGTCAACCAACCACCAAACCACCCAACAAAATAACCACTTAAATAGTCAACCCTCCAACCAACCAACCAACCACACAGACAGTCACCCCTCGAACCAAAAAAGCTACTAATCAACCAACCAACAATACATCATCAGTTAACTAACCAACAAATCGACTAACAATCCAACTTAACTGCCAACCAACCCACTAACCAACTAGCCAATCAGCAAATCAACCAGCCAGCGAAACTATCTTCCAATTAACCAACCAACCAACCAGCCACACATCCAACCAACCAACCACACAACCAATCAACCAACCAACCACACAACCAATCAACCAACCAACCAACCACACAAACAATAACCACACAATCAACCAACCAACCACACAACCAATTATACAACCAACCACACAACCACCACACAACCAACCACTCAACCAACCAACCAACCACAAAATCAACCAACCAGCCAACCTTACCTGCCAATTAATCAACAATCAACCAGCCAATCCATCAGCCAGCCTATCAACCAACCAGCCAATTTGGCAACAAACAAAACAACCAAACAACCAACCGCCACACCAACCGCCACACCAACCAACCAGTTAATCAACCAAACGAGCTCAGAACCAACCACCAAACCAGCCAACCAACCAACCACCAATTCCTGCGTATAGATACATATTCTCGAACACACTTCTTTTGGGATATATATATATATATATATATATATATATATATATATATATATATATATATATGAATTATGGAATCGAATTTTGTGGATTCTTTTTTAATATCATACGAATAAATTCATCCAGGTTTTTGCCAAAGTCAGTAAACCTTCCACACGCCTTGAGTCATCACAATTTGCTGGCGTGCTTCGAACCAATAACAATTTTGAACAATATGGGATGGGTTTTGGCTTGATCTAAGATCAAAGGATTGGGCAACAGCTTGCGAGAAAAGCACTTGTTGTCATCATATTATCCCAGAAAAATAGGAAAAACAAAATTTTGCTAACAAAATTTTTATTGAAATCAAAAATGTTGAATCATATGTTTTGCTTTTGGCTAATGACATTTCTCTTCATTTCTTTGAAAAATTGAGAAAAGAAATATGCAGGAAAAATTATATATATAGAAATATATATAATTTTTCACGAATATTTTATTTCTCAATTATATATATATATATATATATATATATATATATATATATATATTCATTCCTATCAATTTTATTCCTGGCTTATTTATTTACCTCATTCTTTTTGTATCTACATATCACATGTACAGACTCATAAACACACATATACACACTCATAAACACACATATGCTCTTTGTCCCTTTGTTTTTCAATAGTATGCTCTCTCTCTCTCTCTCTCTCTCTCTATCTCTCTCTCTCTCTCTCTCTCTCTCTCTCTAATTGCTCTGTCGGCTGAGACGGTAGAATACACCGACTGAATCTCTGCATAAAGGGTAAGATCCACCCAAAGAGTGTCCTGGTATGACACTAAACAATCTGATGGTGAGCTTCCAATAATGCTGGAGCTTTGTGGAATACAGAGTACCCCTTCATTGCCATCGCTTCCAGGTCCATTCTGGCCTGGAGTGGTAGCACTTGATAGGGTCCAATCTATTGGTCAATAGAAGTAAAAAATAATTATGCTAAACTGAATTGTTAGAAATTGAACTGTTTTTCGCATATGAACTGTGTACTTATGCTGAACTGATTTGTTTGAAGTAGAATTCTTTTTCTATTCAACTGTGTGTAAACAAAAAACTGTACTTATACTAAATTGAATTTTTTGAAACTTTTATCAAAATGACTTAATTCGGAGTTAAATGAACCAAAAAAGGTTAATACGCCGTACAACAAAACAACCGACCAACTCTCTCTCTCTCTCTCTTAGTTTTAGCCATTAACTTTCTTTTCCATCTCTTTCTCTTATTCTCTAAAATTCTCATTCCTTAATCTCTTTCATTCTCTCTCTCTTTCTCTTTCCCTCTCTCTCTCTCTCTCTCCGTCTTAGTTTTAGCCATTAACTTTCTTTTCCATCTCTTTCTCTTATTCTCTAAAATTCTCATTCCTTACTCTCTTTCTCTCTCTCTCTCTTTCTCTTTCCCTCTCTCTCTCTCTCTCTCCGTCTTAGTTTTAGCCATTAACTTTCTTTTCCATCTCTTTCTCTTATTCTCTAAAATTCTCATTCCTTACTCTCTTTCATTCTCTCTCTCTTTCTCTTTCCCTCTCTCTCTCTCTCTCTCCGTCTTAGTTTTAGCCATTAACTTTCTTTTCCATCTCTTTCTCTTATTCTCTAAAATTCTCATTCCTTACTCTCTTTCATTCTCTCTCTCTTTCTCTTTCCCTCTCTCTCTCTCTCTCTCTCTCTCCGTCTTAGTTTTAGCCATTAACTTTCTTTTCCATCTCTTTCTCTTATTCTCTAAAATTCTCATTCCTTACTCTCTTTCATTCTCTCTCTCTTTCTCTTTCCCTCTCTCTCTCTCTCTCTCTCTCTCTCTCTCTCCGTCTTAGTTTTAGCCATTAACTTTCTTTTCCATCTCTTTCTCTTATTCTCTAAAATTCTCATTCCTTACTCTCTTTCATTCTCTCTCTCTTTCTCTTTCCCTCTCTCTCTCTCTCTCTCTCTCTCCGTCTTAGTTTTAGCCATTAACTTTCTTTTCCATCTCTTTCTCTTATTCTCTAAAATTCTCATTCCTTACTCTCTTTCATTCTCTCTCTCTTTCTCTCTCTCTCCCCCTCTCTCTCTCTCTCTCTGTCTGTCTGTCTGTCTGTCTGTCTCTCTCTCTCTTTGCTCCGTCAGCTGAGGCTGTAGAATACACCGACTGCACGTCTGCAGAGGGGTAGGACTCCCATAACGAGTGTCCTGGTATGACACTAAACAATCATCCTGGCCGTTTTTCACCACAAGAAACAAATTTCATTAGCTTCTTTTCTTTCTGTTTTAATTTTTTCTAAACGTTTTCCTGTGGTAGTCCCCTTGTCGTAAAAGCTAAAGTGTTGAAATGTGGCCTCAAGTTCAGTCAGTTCGTAATCCAATCGTGCTATTACGTTCATTATCGGAATAATACCCTGGAGAAAGATATGAACCTTCGCATCTCCCCAACCACCTCAGAGTTCAATAGTAATACTGCTGTTATTCTCCAAGGGTGATTTCGTCTATAAATAATCCACAAAGTTTGATATGTCATTAAACAAAGAAGTCAAAACAAAACAAAAAAAATTTCCTTGCGGATCATCATCGGCTAAACCTACCAAACGAAACACTTCTTGGTTTTTATTTTTGTATCAAAGTTGTCACCCCCACCCACAACCGTGGAAAACCTGCCTACTCACTCACTTTTCACATCAGCTCACAATTCTACTTATTTGCTATATACTTCTCGAATTTCAACACTTTCCACTCGCAGAAATGCAATTAAATGGCAAATATAGCATCAAATGATTCTGACTAATAAAGTCTTCCATAAGTTTGCAAAACTTATCACCCTGAATTTCACACATGTTATCAATTATTGAATCAATTAAACGATTTTTCTAATCATCCAAATTGGCTTGTAAAAACGGCTGTTTTCTGTATTAATGCAATCGGAGACGAAAGGCGGCAAATATTGAACGGATCGATTTGATCGATCAGCAATCACCTCTTAATATCTTCGATTCATACGGCGCCCACATTAGAAGATGTGAAAAATGTTTTACCCTATAAAGACGCAAATTTTCTAATACGAGAAAATATGATCAAAATACGCCAAATACGTCTGAGATCAATACTCATTCAACTGCATCATTTCCAAATAAAAAGTGACATGTACTTTTAAAAGAGTTTAAGATATGATTTGTAATCGCTATTTTTGATGCATCACAATGACACTATTGTATCAGACAAAGATTTAACAAATACTTATTTGGAATACTAAAAGAAAATATAATTTAGTCAAAATTAAGGTTGACTGGTAGTTGGTTGTTTTGTTTTACAGCATATCAACCCTTTTCGGGTCATTTAACGCCGAATTAAATTTCAAACAATTCAGTTTAAAATAAGTATATTTTTTTACCAACAGTTAAATGTCAAAACAGGTCAATTTCGAAACTATTCAGTTGAGCTTAAATACACAGTTTCAATGTCAAAAACAGTTTTATTTCTAAATGTTCTGTTTTGCATAAGTACACAGTTTAGTTCTATTTGACCCATAGATAGGACCCTATCAGGTTGCACCACTCCGGGCGAGAGTGGACCTGGGTGCGATGGCAATAAAGGAGTACTCTGCATTTCCTAAAGCTCCAGCATTACTGAAAGCTCACCATCAGATTGTTTAGTGTCATAACAGGACATTCACTGCTGGAGTCTTACCCCTCAGCAGATAAGAAGTCGGTGTATTCTACTGCCCCAACCGACTGGGCAATCAAAATTAAAGAAGAAAAGTATTGATTGATTTTAACGACACTGGAGTTGTGGAGGGCTTAGTAGTTTGCGGGGCAGAAAATGGAATTGGTGACCCTCGATCAAACCCTTGGTGAAGTATTTGCATCCACATTGCACAAGTACTTTAGGGAAAGGTGTAAATGTGCATCTTCTCCATTCAGCTCGTGGCAAAAATTATTTATTAAATCAACTGTCGATTAATGGTGCAGTTTTGGATGTTTCATTAAGGAGATATTTTTTTATTCTTTTCATTTTTTTTTCTCATTCTATACAGTCAATTTCTTATTTGATTTTCTAAATGAAATCTATTAAGTAGATTAGTCATAAATGTTAAAACTATTATTCAGTAACGCTATAAACAAGTCCTGGCGGCAACACCCCACAAAGCTCAAACTATACACCCACCTACCGCCCATCACGAAAACTATCCAAGTTAGACGAACCAGGCACGCAGGACACTGCTGAAGGAGCAAGGACGAACTCATAAGGGATATACTCCTATGGACCCCAACATATGGCCGAGCTAAAGCAGGACGACCAGCTAGAACATATATACAGCAGCTGTGTGAGGATACGAGATGTAGCCCTGAAGACCTGCCAGAGGCGATGAACTATAGGGAAAAGTGTCGAGAGAGAGTCAGGGATATCCGTGCTGGCGGGACGACATGATGATGATGATGATATCCAATTGGATTAGCAAAAGGACGACAGAAAATTCAAAACCAGCTGTACTCCTCTTGAAAATTGACCTTGTGTCGCATTCTTCTCATAGCAGAGGGGTTGGGTAAATACTTATATATTAGGGTGTATTGAAGAGTTTTCATTCTTACTGAACTTTTCTTCGATGATTATTTCATCTATACATGCATTATATCATATATATTTATATACTTCCCAGTTATGGATAGATAGAATAGCAGATGAGACAACTGGTCTGGAAGGAGAACTCTGCTCTAAAAAATTCACCTTGTGTCACATTTTTGTGTTATTGTTTCCTAAAAATATTTATTTATTTATTTTATTACACATCGAATATAAATAATGTTTAAACTGATCTATTTGACCAATACTTGGGACCTTAACAGATCTATCTGACCCATAGATGGGACCCTAAGAGACCTATTTGACCCATGGATGGGGCCCTAATATGCACTACCAATCTAGTTCAAAGTGGATCTCGGAATAATGGCAATGAAGAGGTATTCCACGCTTGCCAAATTTCCTTTATTGAAGCCTCGCCGTCAGATGCAATTTAATGTTATATCCCAAACACCCCTGTTTTGTGGGGGGGTGCTCTTACCCCATTGCTAGAGATGCAGTACATTCCATAGAAGGGCCAAAATTTGATTACGTTAATGATAATGACTGCATTTTTAAAATTCCATTTTTTTTTATTCAATTTCCTTATTTTGCCTACGATCATTTGTTTACCGACTCATTGGACCGGTGGGTAGAGTGTTCGCCAATGATCCGGGAGACATGGGTTCAATCCCAGGTCGCATCATACTAAAGACTTTAAAAATGGTTCTTGATACTCTCTTGCTCAACACTCAGCAATATAAGTTACGTATCAAGGGTAAAGTGGAGCAATCCCGGGAAAGGAGTAGCACCCTCCCCTACACCTCAGTGTAGTAGCTATTGAAAAGGGAACCTTCTGGTCGCCCTAGACTAAGGGAGACAACTTTACTTTTACTTTACTTATTTGTTTGAATACCTTTGTATAATTTGTGGCATCATCCCTATTCCCGATATACAATGAACTCTTCCAATAAACATATAAAATTTGACTATAATCCACTCTGGGAATTTAATAACAAATAGCTACACTGACGACATTATATTACTTGTTTCCTGTTATATATAACTTTTATTCTTCTACGTGTTTGTTTTATTCATTTTATGCGCTTTCTAAGACATGACACAAATAATTCACACTCATACTGATTGAAATAACAATTCCTATTGAATTATATTTGTTGCTACAATTATTCAATTCCAAGAATTCCCGCTACATATTGACCTTTGAGAGGCCATGTAAATTCGTGTATTTCAAAAACAGAATTCAGCCAGCTGTGTCTTAAGGCAAACAAGAGACAGCGGAAATGCCAAGTGAATTATGTGGTCGTGATGCCGGAAGGAATAGTGCGTGGGTGTCCGAAAAATATATAACGACAATATTTTAAACCTCGGGACACAGAGCAGTGAGCCATGGTAGTTGGCACAGAGCTGAGAGACTAGACGTCACGCCGTTTTGTATGTGGGTCCAGGAGGTGGGGGCGTTGAGAGGTTGAGAAAAGTCTAAATGTACGAGACTCGCTAATGTCTAAAGCAAGTATGACCCCCAGAACGAAGAAGAAATGAAGATGATGAAATGTTTTCGGTCGGCTCTACACCAGCCTCGCGGAGGTAGAGAGAACAAGTAAAGCTCACTGAATATATCGTTTCTCAACCATTAGCAGTTCCTAACTCTCTCTCTCTCTCTCTCTTCGCCAACTATTTCGATTATTTCGTAAAAAAGAAGAGAGATAAATATTTTCATAAATGTGTCGTCTTTTTCTTTCCTTTTTATGCATCATTCCTGTCTAACACCAATTATATGGTTTCAAGTATTCTTATATATCACCAATAATTTTCAAACAATTATATGGTTTCAACTAACTAATAATAATCCTTAGTAAACAATTACAGTATCAAGAAACTATTCTTAATACAATTAATGGAATATCCCTTCATTGCCATCGTTCCCAGGTCGACATTGGCTCGGAGTAGTAGCACCTGTTACGTTCCTATCTATAGGTTGAATAGAACAAAACAGTGTACTTTTACTAAACTGAATTGTTTGAAATAGAACCGTTTACATGTATAAAAAGGATTTGGCATTAAATAACCTTCAATCGTTGATATGCCAAAAAACCAAACCAAACCATATATATATTTAATGTATATGTATAAAAAGGATTTGGCATTAAATAACCTACAATGGTTGATATGCCAAAAACAAAAAAACCAATTAATCTGCACAAAAATAAATGATAATAAGTATTCTTTTCAACCATTGATATAATTCTATTTGATAATTATCCTTTGTTTGCACGCAGCATTTTTCTTTTCACGTATTCCTATCCAATATTAATTTTTGAACAAATTTATTTACTCCTCAGATCGGATCCTAGCAGGTCCTGCCAGTTGGTTGTCAGAATGAACCCGAGAGTAATGTCAATGAAGAGGTACACTAGACTCGCCAGTGCCCAAAAACTGAAACCTTACATTCAGTTAAATGCCACACTTAACATGTTTTTTTTTATTGGGGGTGGTCTTACCCCTCAGCAGTGAATAAAGTCAATGCATTCTAAGCCTTGTGAACAGGGTATTTATCTTTATAAATTATACTGATATTATTTGTTTGGTTTGGATTCTTTGTTTAATGGCATATCAATTCTTTTTAGGTTATTTAATGCCAAATGATATTATTTGTGTTGAATCGGGATACATGTTACTCTGTAACTAAGCGAACAAATGATTATTATTTTATTCAAATATTCCAATACGTACTTAGTCCAATCAGCTATGGCTGAAGAATACATTAGCTGCATCTCAGCTGAGGAGTAAGACTTCCCCAACGAGTGTCTTGGATATGACACTAAACAATCTGATAATGAGGCTTCAGTAATGCTGGAGCTTTGGAAAATGCAGAGTACCCCTTCACTGCCGTCATTCCAAGGTTCACTCTGACCTGGACTGGTAGCACTTGATAGGGTCATATCCTTGGGTTGAATAGAACTAAACAGTGTACTTATGCTACGCTGAATTGTTTTAAATTGAACTGTTTTGACATTTAACCTGTTTACTTATTCTAAACTGAATTGTTTGAAATAGAACTGTTTTTGACACTTAAACTGTGTTCTCATGCTAAACAATAACAGTTGCTTGAAATAGAACTGTTTATATATATAAATATGAATCTAGCATTGGAAGTGCCCGTGGTGTGATGGTTATCGTCGTAGGAAATGGACACCGTGATACGAGTTCAAATCCTGGACGAGACTGATTGCATTTCACATAGCACTAATACCCTTGGGAAAGGTATGAATCCAACTATTCTCCCCCTAGCTATGGGTAAATAGTAGGACAGATTGTGTTCCTCACCCTTGGTGAAGCAACTAGTCTAGGAGAAGGAATACTCTGAATTCAAACCTGTCAAACTCCGCTTAAAAATCCTGCCCAAGCGGAGTGGTTGGGTAAATAGGATTGAATAACCTACGATGGATGATGTTAAAAAACGAAAGCAAATCAAATACACAGTGACTATTCAAATTAAGCAAATACAAATTTACAACAAAAGGAATTGAACTAAGTTGTGCATTTGATTTGGTTTAGTTTGACTTTATAACATCATTTGTTTCTGAGTTGTTGTTTGAACTATAAAACAAGAGTTTTAAACTTTGCCCTCGTCCTCTATACCAGTGGTCTCAAACCCTCGGTCTAGGGTCCAAAAAAGGATAGGGACAGCTACACTATACTTTAACAACAGCGTAGAAGTAAATGATGTGAAATCCTTTTTTCAGGATAATGAAATATCTATTCTAGAATTACTTAAAGAAAAGAAGAGCTAATTTAGTCTCATCTATCCAGAAGAAACCACCCGAACATTCCAAACGGCCGTGAAAGAAGATATATTTTTAAGAATTTTACTACCTGACAAAAAATAACTAAAAGCTCTAATGAAGCATTTAAAAAGAGGAGACATTGTGATAAAAAAAATCTCACGATGCCAGAAATATAGATATTTGGGTTATACTGGAAAGTCTTAACAGCAGTAACTCTGTCGCGCTCGACAATAGATGTAAACGACTAAACCTTTTTGGGGATTTGTTTATCGTTATAAACGCTTGTATATAAACTGCCACACTTAAAGGATGAGCTAATAACTCAAAATCAGTACTCTGAATAGCCACTAAATCACCCGAACAACCCCTGGGTGAGAATTCATGGTTTTTCCTTCTCTTAGACTGGTCGTCCTACCAAGACTAAATAACCCAGTCTGCCTACTATCG
Organism: Sepioteuthis lessoniana; assembly: GCA_963585895.1. Taxonomy (NCBI): domain Eukaryota; kingdom Metazoa; phylum Mollusca; class Cephalopoda; order Myopsida; family Loliginidae; genus Sepioteuthis; species Sepioteuthis lessoniana. The sequence goes on along the minus strand of OY757914.1, from coordinate 12,766,473 downwards.
AGACAGGATGGTTTTATACCTTTCCCCAAGTGCATTTTCTCAAAATAAAACATCTAACCAAAAAGGCTAAGAAAGCCAATTAGCAAACGTGCTTCAAATTTACTTATATAATGACATCCTTAATTTCAAAGTCATGCAGCTCAGTTAACGCAACACATATTCAGAAATGGCTGGTTGATTTTTCTTTTTCAACTTTTTTATATTTGAGGAGGATCAATAAGTCCATAGCCTTGATTTTAAATTTTCGCTGCATAATAATTGATCTATGCGATTAATATTTACAAAGGCTTTACGTGCATTCACAAGGAAATTGATTACATATCTATCTATCTATCTATCTATCTGTGTGTGTGTGTGTGTGTGTGTGTGTGTGTGTGTGTGTGTGTGTGTGTGTGTGTGTGTGTGTCTGTGTGTCTGTGTGTGTGTGTTAGGTTTCATAAAAACGTTCATTAAAGCCACTCACATTGTGATAAACAAATGTACCAGAATATATATATATATATATATATATATATATATATATATATATATATATACGTTCGGTGTTGGTCCATCTTTATTCTTTATATATATATATATATATATATATATATATATATATATATATGTATGTATGTATGTATGATTGCATGTGTGTGTTTAAACGAAGTGTTAGAACTCTCTATTTTCTTCCATTGCGTTCAATCTATTCGCAACATTCTCTTACAATTGTCATCATCAAAAATTAGACAAACTTTAAATACAGGTTATTTATTTAAAAAAATCATTTTATTAGTAATATTTGCGCCTCAAAAATACACAAAACCTTTAATGGCTGGCTGATTGGCTAGTTGACTTGATTTATGGCATGCCAACCCTAATTGGACTATTTCATGCCAAATACAGTTTAACAAGAATTGTTTCTAATAATATACAATACAACAATATATTTTCACGATCATTTTAAACATGTGAACACTTCATAGTGTCAAACAGATGTATTTTCTCAAAAGATGGGACCCAACCAGGTACTCAAGTCTTGGATTAGAGTGGAATTGGGTGTAATTGCAAAAAGCAAAGCAGCCACTCTCCCAGAACTCTACCCTCACTATCGAATTGAGTTTAATGTGCAGCGCGATAAAATAACAGAACATTATTGTTTTCTTTCAAATTTTTCGTGAAAATATTTCAATGAAGAATTCAAGATCATTTTCCTATTGAGGACAAAGTCTTAAATTGGAAATGAACGAGATCAGTTTAATCCAAGACTTTTCGTATAAACACATTGGGATGTGAATAAAATTTTGGCTGAGAGCAAAGAAAAACATAGGAGTTTAAAGGCGGGTGAATTTCAGAGTTTTTATTTACAAATCCCTTTATAACGAAACAGAAATCGCTGAATCAGACTAGTTACGAGATCTCGTATTCCGAAAGGGGTGGCTTCTCAAAATGGTTCATATTCTCTCCCAGAGGCTGGGGAGAATAAAGTTTTGGCCGGTTCAGTAAAAGAATAGGTGTCTACTGAACCTGAATTTTGTAAGTTGGTATTTACAAATCCCTTTATAATAGAACAAAAATCGCTTAATCAGGTGGACTAGTTACCAGATAGCATACTCCCAGCAAACTGCCTGATAGGGTGTAATGGTCACTAGTTCACATACGACCCGTTCAAAACTCAGGAGTCAAACAATTACATTTTAAATATATATATGTATATTTATATATATATATATATATATATATATATATGTGTGTGTGTGTGTGTGTGTGTGTGTGTGTGTGTGTGTGTGTGTGTGTGTGTGTGTGTGTGTGATATTAGGAAAAGTCTTTAGAAAAAAGTTTATTTATCAAAAATAATAAAAAGTATAGATTTAAAGAAGAAACAACCCTAATATAAAATGGAGATTCAAAAAAGAAAGTATCCTAATAAAAAACAGAGATTTAAAAAGAAAGTATCCTAATAAAAAACAGAGATTTAAAAAGAAAGTATCCTAATAAAAAACAGAGATTTAAAAAGAAAGTATCCTAATAAAAAACAGAGATTTAAAAAGAAAGTATCCTAATAAAAAACAGAGATTTAAAAAGAAAGTATCCTAATAAAAAACAGAGATTTAAAAAGAAAGTATCCTAATAAAAAACAGAGATTCAAAAAGCAAAAATCCAAAAGAAAAAGAGAGATTCAAAAAGGAAGAATACTAATCAAAAATAGAGATTTAAAAATAAAGAATCCAATTAAAAAACAGAGATTTAAAAAGAAAGTATCCTAATAAAAAACAGATTTAAAAAGAAAGTATCCTAATAAAAAACAGAGATTTAAAAAGAAAGTATCCTAATAAAAAACAGATTTAAAAAGAAAGTATCCTAATAAAAAACAGATTTAAAAAGAAAGTATCCTAATAAAAAACAGATTTAAAAAGAAAGTATCCTAATAAAAAACAGATTTGAAAAGAAAGTATCCTCATAAGAAATAGAGATCTAAAAAAGAAATAATTCTAATAAAAAATAAAATTTAAATTCAATGCTTGAAATCTTATTTCTTATCTGTGGTAACAGATTTTCAATCAATAAAACTAAAACTAAATGAGTATTAACTAAAATTTCGCACTGACAAAAGAGATCTGTATCTTTATTTCGCTAAGTTTTAGTATTGCCAGATATTTGTTGGTGTGGGTGTTATAATATGATTCAATATTCCATTTATTATAGCTTTTTGATAGTTTTGTAAAAATTTGAAACTAAAAACATTTAAAACCAAAAATATTTTAAAAATCAACCCCACTCATTATTGCATTCAGAGAGACCAAGAAAAATGTCGTCAATATTCAATTAATTTTGAGGGGTTGAAAGAAAATTAAATTTGGTTACAAGGATGCACCATGTAAAAAGTTTCAGAAGCCCCAGGTTAATTGTTAATAATTGCTGATGTTAAAATTTCCCTCTGGAACAGTTTCAAAAACACTGAAGTGGTATTTTCATATCGATCAAGGAAAGATTTATTCTTTGATGAATCGTAATCGACCTCTAATAAAGAAGCTGTTTCTCTTAACCCTAGGAATTTGGTTATAGCTTGTCAATCCCCCGGTAACTAATTGATTGACGCTTTTCCAAAATCTCCAAATCTCACGATTGTGAACGTCGCTCGCACCTTCTTGGGACTAACATTTTGTTGTCGATCACAGAGCCGGGAATCTGGATCACCGGTGATTGGAGGTAGCAATTATATTACAGGATGCAAATATTTTACGATAGATAGATAGATAGATAGATAGATGCTCGCACATATACACATATGTATGTATAAATAATACTAATATAATTTGCAATATTCATAGATTGTGCACTCTCAGTATTTGAGCATATATATCAAACCTATATATATATATATATAGAGAGAGAGAGGGGGGAGAAAGAGAAGGAGAAAGAGGCAAACAGAAAGATGAATTAAGATAGAGAGAGAGGGGGTGGAGACGGAGATTTCCAGAGATAGATAAACTGACACAGAGAGGGGGAGAGAGGAGGAGAGAGAAGGAGAGAGATATGAATTGCCAGAGATAGATCAACTGACAAATAGATAGATAGATAGAGAGAGAGGGGGGAGAAAGAGAAAGAGGCAAACAGAAAGATGAATTAAGATAGATAAAATGACATAGATAGATAGAGAGAGAGGGGGGAGGAGAGGGAGATTTCCAGAGATAGATAAACTGACACAGAGAGGGGGAGAGAGGAGGAGAGAGATATGAATTGCCAGAGATAGATCAACTGACAAATAGATAGATAGAGAGAGAGGGGGGAGAAAGAGAAAGAGGCAAACAGAAAGATGAATTAAGATAGATAAAATGACATAGATAGATAGAGAGAGAGAGGGGGGTGGAGAGGGAGATTTCCAGAGATAGATAAACTGACACAGAGAGGGGGAGAGAGGAGGAGAGAGATATGAATTGCCAGAGATAGATAAACTGACAAATAGATTGATAGAGAGAGAGAGAAGGAGGAGGGAGGGAGAGAGATGAATTGTCTCAGATAAATAAACTGACATTGACAGAGGAACACAGAATGTGTGTGAGTGTGTGAAAATTATCCTAAGGACACAGTGGCCTCATAAAATGATAATTTGTTCTTAAAAGCAATGTTCGTCGATGTTCCATCGGTCGCATAAAAATGGAATCTATGTCCTCAATATAAAACTAACATAGATTATAAAAATCCGATTCGATAAATAATGCCTGCAAATAAATTTAATTCCTTCCTTCCTTTTATTCGTTCTTTTCTCACCTTCGTTTCCTCGTTTCCTTCCCTGCTTCCTTTTTCTTTCCTTTCCTTCGTCTCTCTCTCTCTCTCTCTCTCTCTCTCTCTCTCCCTTTTTCTTACTCTATCTCTCTCTTATTTTCTCTCTCTCTCTCTCTCTCTCTCTCTCTCTCTACTTTCGTTTATCTCTTCCACCCTTCTACCTTCCTCCTCTCATTTCTTTCTTTATTCCTTTCCTTTTTCCTTCTGTGCCTCTTTTTATTTCTCTTCCTCCATCTCTCTCTCTCTCTCTCTCTCTCTCTCTCTCTTTCTTACTGTCTCTGTCTCTGTCTCTCTCTTTCTCTCTCTCTCTCTCTCTCTCTCTCTCTCTCTCTCTACTTCCTATTGTCTCTTCCTCGCTTCTACTTTCGTCTGCTCATTTCTTTCTTTATCCCTTTTCTTTTTTCCTTTCCTGCTTTCTTTTTTCTTTCCCTTCCTTCATCTCTCAGTCTCTCTCTATCTCTCTTATTCTCTGTCTCTTTCTCTTTCTCTCTCTCTCTCTCTTCTTTCGTTTATCCCTCCCACCCTCTTTCTTACCTCCACTCATTCCTTTCTTCTCTCCTTTCCTTCTCTCCAACCTCATTTCCTTCTTATATACCTCTTTTATTTTATTTTCATTCCTCTCTCTCTCTCTCTCTCTCTCTCTCTCTCTCCCCTTTCTTCTTTTCCCTACCTCCTTTCCTTCCTAACTTCCTTCCTTCCTACTTTCATTTTCACTTTCCTTTTTTCCTTAATTGATTTAAACTATTTTCTGCGTTGGAACCGAAATCATCCCTGAATATAATTTGGGAAATTCTATGACAAAAAATCAATTTTCTATCAATGATTTTTTTTTTTTTTGCCTTCATATTTCTCCCGATTTCATTTCTAGGCCTTTGAGAAATATTAGAAATTGATCTCTCATCAATAATAATACATTCACACATACTGAAGCATGCTATACACATATATACGCATTCATACAAATAGCGTCTAGTAATACATACAATGACACACGTATATTACTATGACATTACAATGACATATGTATGGCATACAATGACATACCTATAATGACATACATACATTGCATATAAACACCATCATAGGAAATAAGCCCGGTGACCCAAGTTCAAATCCTGCGCTAAATCTCTTGGTGAAATTAAGAATCCAACTATTTTTCCTTTAATTATGTGTAAATAATAAGTTAGACTGAGCTCGTTAACCTTGCCGTGGCCACCAATCTGGTGGACGGAAAACTTTGAGTTCAAACTTTTTAAACTCCGATTGAAAATTGACATTGTGTTGCACCCTGTTCATGGTGGAGGGGTTGGGTAAATACACGCATTACACTCATATACGCGTGTGTGTGTGTATGTGTGCGTAATTTGTATGACTACATAAATAATGAAATTTCAGTGGGCTTATAGGTTATCTCCCAGCAATGGATAAAATAGAATCACTACTGGATAGTGTTTGCCAATTGCTCGGGAGATCGGGGTTCAATTCCAGGTCGAGTCATACCAATGACTCAAAAAATGGTACTTGAAGCGTTCTTGCCTAACACTCAACATTTATAAGGAAAAGATCAAGGGTACAGTGGAGCAATCCCGGGAAAGGAGTTACACCTTCTCCTACACCTCACTGTAGTTGCTAATGAAAAAGGAGCATTCGGGTTGACCTTGACTACTGTCATCAACTTTACTTACTTCTAATAGGAAGACTTTGGCATTAAATTATCCACAAAGTTTGATATACCATTAAAGAAAGAAAATGAAACTGTCATTCACATAGATAGAATATTATACAGAGGAATTTTCACATCAAAATCTATGTCAGTTTACGACTTGCTAATAGATCCACCTATGTATATTTGACCGGCCCATTGGCATAATGGATTGTGTGTTTGCCACTGGTCCGGGAGACTAGATTTCTAATCCCAAAGGTTCAAAAAAGGTATTTGATGCTCTTCTTGCTTAACAGTTTGCATTTTAAAGTATGGATCAAGGGTAAGGGGAGAAATCCAAGGTGTAGTCGCTACTGAAAAGACAGCCTTTGGGTCAACCTCGACTATGGTCGGACAACTACTACTATATATATACACTGCGGAATCAATTAATTGATTTCTTGATAGATTTTTACAGTCTGTTGACCAGTTTTGGGATATTGTATACGTCCGGGTTTGAGAATTGCGTATATTCTATAATTCTATTGAAATCTTTTCTTCTTTTTTTTTTTTTGTTTTTTTGTCTTTTTTCTTCTTTTTTTTTTCTTTTTTTTTTTTTTTTTTCTTACACACGACTCTGTTGAACAGGAATGATTTTCAAACCATAAAAAACAATGAAGGACTACTTCATACTCCCGAAAGCTCCAGAGCTGGAGCCTCATCACTATATCCAAAACAAAGAACGTGCTAAAGGAGCAGATGTTGATCCAGGTTAAAAGATAAGAGAGGAAGAGTATTCATAGTGTAGTGGCTAACGTGCTTGACTGTGACATTGTCGGAAACAAGTTCGAACTCCAGTTGCGCTATTATGTTTACTTTTGGATTAATACCCTTGGGAAGAATATGAACCCTTATCGATTCCGTTAATGGTTAAATAGTTGCACCAATGTTCTTCTGCTAGGATGACTTTGGCATTAAATAATCCATGAATGTTGATATGCCACTGAAACAAAGAAACTAAAGACCAGTCTGTTGGAGCTGTAAAATACGCCGGTCTGCAACGAATGTCCTAGACACTAAAATACATCTGATTGTGAAGTTACAATCCCGGAGCTTTGGGGAATATGGAGTTCCCATTCATTGTCATTAATCCCAGTTCCTCACTGTGTCTGAGTAATAATACCTTCAAGGGTCTCTTCTATGACTGAAATAGGACTATTTCATTATGAATTATTACTGAAACAATTTACTTGTGTGCAAAAAGAATATCTATGAATAATTAGAATTACATAGCAATGTTTGAAACTATTTCTCTGTCTGTACATAGAATTATAAGGGTTAGACGACAATACTTGAAACCATTTAACTGCATTCTAACAGATATGTACTGGCTCGGTTAAAAAAAAATATTAAAACGTATGCACTTAAAAGCCATCTGCAAACAGGATTTGGTATTATATAACCCTCAGGGTTTGATATACCATAAACTACAACCAACCAATCAACCAAAGAAACCATATATATATATATATATATATATATATAAAGAGTAAATAAAGGATGGTAATCCGACAATATGTAGAAAAACTGATAACAACGATCCAAGTGGAAGGAATGATTTATAAACGAGTCAACACTATAGCGTTTCATTTCTACTGAACCATCATCAGGACCATGAGGGGTGATATTAATAATTTTAAGTTAACGATGGATGATTAGAAATGTGAAATACAAAAACCTACGGGAAAATATGTATTGTAAGAAAAAGTTAGCCGTTTAACTGGCAAATCAGCGTTTGATGTTTAAATTACGTCATTTGACTTATTAGGAATATTGTATAGAATTATGTATGTTGTTTAACGAGAAAGATTACGAGACAGAAGGAAGAAAAGAAAGAAAGAAAGAACAAAAGAAGAATAAAAAGCATGGAAATTATGAGATATACGGAAAATATTAACTAGGATGGAATATATTATAGCTGTTTAAAATGTGTTTGCTCAAGTAAGGAGAAATATTATAAAAGCCAGGACGAGTATTTAGGGAACTGAGGAATGAGATAGCTGCGGCTTCGAAAATTCGTCTAAGATTTTTATTATGGATGTAAGTAAGCATCTTAGCAGAGGTGCCCGTGGTGTAATTGTTATCGTCGCAGGAATTGGACACGGTAACTCGAGTTCAAGTCCTGGACGAGACTGATTGCATTTCACATAGCACTAATACCCTTGGGAAAGGTATGAATCCAAGTATTCTCCCTCCAGCTATGGGTAAATAATAGGACAGACTAGGTTCTTCAGCCTTGGTGAGGCAACTAGTCTAGGAGAAGGAAAACTCTGAATTCAAACCTGTCAAACTCCGCTTAAAAATTGACCTTGTGTCATATCCTGCCCGAGCGGAGGGGTTGGGTAAATAGGATCTTAGCAGAGTTGAAGTCAATGTTATGATTATGTTGAGAAGTGTGTAGGAGTAATGCGTTGTTAGAGTTACCAATTCTTATGTCTCTTTTGTGCTCTTTCAAACGGATATGAAGGTTTCGGGATGTTTACTCCTACACACTTGGCAGTATATATATATATATATATATATATATATATATATATATATATATTTATATATATATGGAGAGACAGAGACAGAGAGAGAGAAAGAATCTGAGAGGAATCATTTCATTATTTGAGAAATTCGGAGCCGATCCATTTTTTTGACCTTTCTCACTATCTCAAAAGCTAAGATGAGTTATCGTCCGTTAGATCTAATCCATTTACAAACTTTTTGTATTTGGGAGGGGGGAGTTTTTTTGTTTTTTTTCTTTTTTTCATGAAGAACTTTTTCTTAATTCTAGTGAATAAGTCATTTTTGTAAGTATTCCAGCTTATATCAATAATTTGCACAGTTATATGATTTTATGTCTTCCTATCAAATATTTAAAAAATGAAAACAGATTTGTTTGATCCATAAAGTGATCAGAATTGACTTAAGAGTATTGACAATGAATTGGGTAACTCCACACATTTCAAAACTACAGAAATGGAGCCTCAAAGAAGGATTCAGTTGAGTATCATATCCCGGACATCATTTCAAAATGAACTCCACACATTTCAAAACTACAGAAATGGAGCCTCAAAGAAGGATTCAGTTTAGTATCATATCCCGGACATCATTCTCTAGTCATCCTAACTGCAAGAAGTCTTTCTTGCCATCTATCCTACCATCCTGTAACAGGTCCTCAAGATTGTATCCAATGTCTACTCAGAACTGATATATATAAGTCCTCACTGGTCAGCCAACTCGGGTACATCCGTGTATTGGAGTCCATAATTTAACGTCACCTTATGAGTTCGACCTCAGTTCACAAGCAGCGCCCTGCATGTCTTGTTCTTCTGACTGAAATTGTTTGCAAGATGGGAAGTAAGTGGCCGTACAGCTGTTTTGTTGCTTGTTGCTTCAAGCATTTGCTCAAAACAGCATATAGTATTCTTGTGTAGTTTCCATCTAACCTTTTCTCTGTGCGCTTTGTCAGCGTCGAGGGAGTGCACCCGTACAGAAGTACTGACACTGCCAAACTTGGGAGAAATCTCGTTTTATTTTATCAGGAAGATCCATAGCCTGTCTTTGGCATTCTTCGCCACCTCGATGTGAAGGTTGACTGCTTTCAGATCAGATATTGCTACCGAGTTATGTAAACGGGTCCACAAATAATATCACTAAATAGCACCAAGAAAATCCCGATTGGAATATTATGTGCTTGTGGGTAGAGTGTTCGCCAATGGTCTGGGAAACCTGAGTTCATTGCTAGGTTGCGTCATACCAAAGACTTTAAAAATGTTACTTGATACCACCTTGATTAACACTCAGCATTATAAGATACGTATCAGGGTAAAGTGGAGCAATCCAGGGAAAGGAGTAGCGCCTTCCCCTACACCTCGGGATAGTAGCTATTGAAAAGGGAGCCTTCTGGTCGCTCTCGACTACGGTCGCCAACTTTACATTTAGTGACAATCCCTACACAACGATCGTATCATACTCCAGTCCTGCTAAAGCTAGAAATGAAATGGACGACCGCACCTTCTAACGAAAAGTACTTTAACTAAATATAATAAAGTTACTGAAGTCCACTTCAATCTACCCAAACTAAACCCAAAAAAACAAAAAAACAAAAAACAATACCCACTTAAAAAAGTTGGTAAAATGAAATAATCTCCATCATATTGATATGGAAATCGCTTGGGAACAAAACTTAGGGAAACTGCTCTATCAAGTGAACCCTAGTACAAAGAATCTAACAAGAAAGAGAAAGGAAAGAAATTTTCGTGGCCTTTAACCAAACTTGTCAATATATATATATATATATATATATATATATATATATATATATATATATATATATATATATATATATGTGTGTGTGTGTGTGTGTGTGTGTGTGTGTATTCCATCTTAAACGGCTAGGCTTGAAGTCTCAGAAGCTGAAATTCATATGAGTTCTTTTAGAGGTGCCCGTGGTGTAATGATTATCGTCGTAGGAAATGGACACGGCAACACGAGTTCAAATCCTGGACGAAACTGATTGCATTTCACATAGCACTAATGCCCTCGGGAAAGCTATGAATCCAATTATTCTCCCTCCAGTTATGGGTAAATAGTAGCGCAGACTGTGTTGTTCAGCCTTGGTGAGGCAACTAGTCTAGGAGAAGGAAAACTCTAAATTCAAACCTGTTAAACTCTGCTTAAAAATTGACATTGTGTCATATCCTGCCCGAGTGGAGGGGTTGGTAAATATGATATGAGTTCTTTCCACTAAAAATATCGAAAAAAAATGTCAAATCAGATCAGAAGGTTTCATTTTAACGGCATATCAACCTGCCGTGTATTATTTTAAACTCGTTTGTTATTTACATTTTTGTGTAGTTGTTTCATAAGTATTTGTTTTGGTGGTGTGTTTGTTTAATGGCATATCAACCATCGTACGTTATTTAACGCCAAATCCAGTCTTCTAGAACAGTAGTGGTACTATTCAACCAATAGCTGGGTTGATTAGGAGGTTCATACCTTTCCCAAGGGTATTTGTCAGAAAATGAACGTAATAGCGCGACTGGAATTCAAACTCGCTCACTACGATTCTGTAGTTCATCACACCACGATGACACCCCCTGTTTTCTTTTTTCTTTTTTTTTTTTGCTTTGCTTTTATGACATATCAACCATTGCGGGTGATTCAATGCCAGATATATTTATACATATAAATTAGATATTTGTAAACATCAGTCAACATAGTTAAATTGTTCCAAGTATTGCTACGTATCATTAACATGAGTTATTTGTTTATACACAGTTAAATTATAAAACAGTTCTATTTCTAACAATTCAATTTTGCATAAGACAAGGTTAAATAGTTCCAAGTATTGCTATGTATCACTAACAATTCAATTAAACATCAGTCATTTGTTAATACACATTTAAATGATTAAACAGTTCTTTTTCAAAGAATTCTGTTCAGCATAAGTCATTTGTTTGCCTTCAGTTTAAATGTCAAATAGTTCTGTTTGACCCATAGATAGGATCCTTTCATGTGCTACCACTCCGGGCCAGAATGAACCAGGGAGCGATGACTATGAAGGGATATTGTGTATTTTCCAAAGTTATAGCATTCCTGGAGCTTCACCATCAGATTTTTAGTGTCATATCCAGGACACTCGTTAGGGTGGGGGTCTTACCACTTAGCAGAGAAGCAGTCAGTGTATTCCAGCAGCCCCAGCCGACGAGGCTAGAAAATGTTTATATTTTTTGCTTTTGTTTGTTTTGGGGTTTTTGTTTCTTTTCTTTTTTTTTTCATACGATCCAATCGAATACGAATAATTTTTAACAAGATTTTTTTTACCCATATATATAGGGTGACCCAAAAAAACAGAATCTATATATTTTTGACTGAAATTCACAAATTTAATTCGAGCCTTTTTTTTCAGGATAGGAAGTAGATTCTGGGCATGAAAAATTGGGACCATAGTATTCACCAGAAGTTCGAATGTACAAAATTAGAATTATTTTGCTTTATTTTTGTAGAAGTAATAAAAAAAGATTTTTTTTGGTCACCCAGTAGAACTCTAATATATTCTACGATTCCTGGTCAGAGTAAACCTATGAATAATGGCAATAAAGAGATATTCCCCTCTCCATAGATCTCCAGAACTGGAGCCTCACCATTCGATGCAGTTTAGTGTCAATTAGAGGAAATCCTTTTTTTTAAGTGAATGGTTGGATACAGTGATCGTGTTCGTAACCCTGCCGACAGAGTGATGGTTCATCTGTCTTATACAGACTACCACCTTTATTTGCTGCTCTATAAATCGAAATGTATGTTAATACAATATTTTTGCCTTGTTGTTTTATATAAATAGATATGTAAAGATATGTAGCTCGAAGCGTATTTGTATATTCCTATTTTCCTTTCGTTATTTTTACAAATGAAGATTGGCCTCTAAATATACATTTAGATTTAATGTTATTTCGATCAGGCAATTGTCTTCATGGGAGTGAATAATAGCATTTCTACAAATAGCCTCCACAACAGAAATCAAAAACATTAATTAAGTATTTATGTGTATATAAAATTGTGTTTTACCAGAGAGGATGTAAAATAAAAAGCAAGTTAAATTTATTTGAATACGAAAGTTATTAAATGAATAAGAAGATTTTTTTGAAAAAAGTAGAAATTATTTTTATTTAATTTTTTCTTTGGTTTCTTGGCATATTAACTTTTTAGGTTATTTAATGACAAAGCCATTCTCCTAGAAGAACAGTAGTGGTACGATTTAACCCATAGCTGGGAGGATAAGGGGGTTCATACCTTTCCCAAGGGTAGTTGCCCGAAAGTGAACGTAATAGCGCGACTGGAGTATGAACTCGCTCACTACGATTCCGCAGTCCATCGCTTTAACCATTACACCACGAGGACATCCCCGAACTGTAGTGGTACTATTTAACCCATAGCTGGGAGGATAAGGGGGTTCATAACTTTCCCAAGGGTATTTGCCCGAAAGTGAACGTAATAGCGCGACTGGAGTACGAACTCGCGTACTACGATTCTGCAGTCCATCGCTTTAACCATTACACCACGAGGACACCCCCTATTTTATTTATTTATTTTTTTTTTTTTTTTTCATAAATATATTTGAAATTACTTCATAGCAGAAGTTATTTTAATCACTGAAAATTATTTGTTTTGAGGCAATTCAAAATGACGGATGATCGGAGTTCACCCGACTTAAACAGAGGTCTATGTTTAATTTTTTTATGGCTGAGAATTGCAAACCATGTGAAATTTACAGAAGCGTGTGTGATATGTATGGAGAAAAATAATTACAAATTGGTTATTACATGGTTTGACACTATTAATTGAAAAGACAATCAATGGATAAGAAACACTGATTCTTCGGTAAAGAAAAAATTTAGGGTGCAGCGGTCAGTAAAGGTGAGATTGACTGTCTTCCGGGATCATGAAATGACCCATCACAATTGATTTCTTTAAAAAAATATGCAACTATGAACAGTGTTACCTATATCCATCTCCTTAGGTAAATTTCTCTTTGTTTAATGAATGATCCTCGTATTATTATCAAAAATCTAATCATCTTTATTTTCAAAGACGACAACCCCAAAAAAACACAAGAAAATATCGTTAGGAGGGAAGGTTCTTCCACATTCTCCATATGTCATCATCATCATCATGTCGTGCCGCCAGCACGGATATCCCTGACCCTCTCTCGCCACTTCTCCCTATCACTCATCGCCTCCGGCAGTTCTTCAGAGTTACATCCTGTGTCCACACATAGTTGCTGTATGTAAGTTCGAGCTGGTCGTCCTGCTTTTGCACGGCCATATGTGGGGGTCCATAGGAGTATATCACTTATGAGCTCGTCCTTGCTTCTCCAGCAGTGTCCCACGTGTCTGGTTCGTCTAACTTGTATAGTTTTCGTGATGGGGGGCAAGTCTCCGTATAGTTGGTGTCTCGTGGGGTGTTGTCGCCAGGACTTGTTCAATATTGCTCTCAACATTCTTGTGTAGTTTCCGTCTAGTTTCTTCTCCAGCCGTTTAGTTAGCGTCCATGTAGTGCATCCATATAGCAGTATCGACACAACCGCTGCCTGAAAGAAACTGCGTTTCATTTTATCGGTTAGGTCTGATTTCCATATGATCGAGAGCCTATCGATAGCCGTCCATGCCTTCGTCAGTCGTGTGTCGATGTCTTTTTCGGTTGATGAGACGCTACTTCCTAGGTAGGTGAATTTGTCTACTAGTTTCAGAGAGGCTCCGTCTAGTGTGGCAATGTTGCCTGTTTAGTTGTAACACATATATTCAGTTTTGTGTGCATTGACATTATTCTCCATATGTACTATAGCCACAATTAACGCGATGTGCGAAATAGATATATAATGTTCATAACGATAGAATATATAAAGAACATAGGAATCTCGAAATTCAAAAACACGTAACGACTTCTTGTTCAGGTAAGATACCTTTTTATTAACTTCGAGTTAAAGGTTTCGACATAAGGAGGAGAGACACAATCTTACTATGCTGTCTTATTCATCTGGTCCCCATCTCGTGCGGCACCCATAGGGCGCAAATTCGCCTGCTTCGGCGAGCTCGTAAAAGTCGAACCTCCTCGTTTGGCGTCAAGTTTTCAACTCTCTACCTTTCTTTCAATTCTCCACAAACCTCAGCGCGCTTCCGGTGGGTGACGTCACTCGCACTCCGTCACCTGTTTCGTCTCGGACTATTGTGACATCTCTAAGTGACACCTTCGTCCGCCCGTGCGCGCCCGCGTTAACACCTGCATCAATGTTTGTACCTAACTAATCCATGTGATGAGCCGAAAGGTTCTCAGCCTAACTAAACCGAAAGGCATGAACCGAAATCCCTCGGCTATATTACACATACTCAGAAGATTTAGCACCGAGAGATTTTCATTTGCTTTGATCACCTGAACATTTCTTGTATTAGCAGAATATTCTGAAACAAAGAAGAATTTCCAGCAAAGAAGTGTTGATTCAATGATGTAAGATTTGAATAAACAGACAAAAGGCTACGGCATGGTACAAGATTTCATTAACGAAACTTCCTTTTAGTGATATCAGTGTTAATTACATGTCTAAATGGAATGTAGAAATAACGTTCTATATTGTAAGAATTCAAATCACTTATTTTTAAGCAAGTAACAATGTACAAAGGTATACAATATGTTCGAGGGAACGACTAACGCTGAAAAGTTTCATTCGATATTACTGTATATATTATTTAATTAGCATGACTAGAAAATTCGGCAAACACCTACATGTGAAATACGGAACAGCAGTTTCGACTTTATTGGATCTCATCAGCAGTATATACCACTGGAGATCGAACCAACAACCATAGAATGTAGAAGCCGAAACTCTACAACTGGGCCACAGGTCCATATTACACATGCGCGATTCCAAATTAACTAGTCATGGTGACAATGCGCGACTACTTAAACCTAATGTTTCTTGAAGGTACGTGTGTAACAAATAGGTCCAAAAACACGACCAAGATATGTGAATTGTATATAATATATACAGATATGTAGAACAAACGAAAACGTTCATTATGCATACGCATAGGAATCCGCGAAACACTGACGACTTTCTTTAGTTCAGGTACGAAAATTTTATTTACCTTTTTGAATTCAAGGTTTTCCGACATGACGAGAGAGAGAGACACACAATTTCTTACTATGCTGAATGTTCGTACGTCGTCAGCTCTCAACTCACTGACACAACCAACGCCCAGATCAAAAATCGAATACCTTCCTCTAGCGTCAAATCTCAACTAACTGCTTTTTTTTTTTCAAATCCCCAAATCCTCAGCCCGTCGCTTCCGGGCATGACGTCATTTACATCCCCAGTTTCATTTCTATCTGAGGTTTTTATTGTGACACCTGTTATTGTCACATCCTCCCCGCGTGCATGTGAGCACCTGCACTCAATGTGTGTGCACCTTACTAACCCATGCACTAAGCCGAAAGGCTCTCAGCCTAACTAAACCGAAAGGTAAGATATACAAAACGAAAAATGATAATATTAAAAAAAATCTTTCTGCAATTATATAACACGTGTTCCCAGTAGAGGAATAATAAAAATAAATAAAATAATAGTAATAAAAAAATAAAATCAATAAAAATATAACACCAATTCCTCTATTCAAATATACATATATATATAAATATATATATTATATATATTATGTATTATATATTATATATCATATATATTATACATACATACATATATATATATATATATATATAATCCAAATAGTCTTCTAAGTGGTAAGATTAAATAAATAAGGAAAGAATTATTTTCCAAAGTATTTTCATTGAAATATTCTATTTTTTGTCGTGAGGCGTAAACACTCACGTAATTAAGTTGACCGACCGTAGTGGAGGGTGACCCGAAGGTTTCCTTTTCAATTGCTACAACATTGAGATGTAAGAGAAGGTGCCACTCCTTTCCCTGGATTGCTACGCTTATCCTTGATCCATACCTTATATTGCAGAGTGTTGGGCAAGGAGACATTTAATACAATTTTTGAGTTGTTGGTATAAATAGAGCTAGGGTTGAACCTTAATCGCCCAAACCATTGGCGAATGGGCCATTGGGCCGTGTGACAGGTATATAATAAAACGAATGTTATCTATTAAAATATATCATGTGATCTAAACAGGTTTTCTCACCTCTTATAAAATTTGAATTATCTAAAATATCTATCACATGATAAACATCATTTACTTGGTAAGTTTAAAATTTGGATGCCAACTCTAATCGTACATTCAGCAACTTATTTAGATCAGAGAGCCCCACTAATCGCTGCTTCATCCCTCTAGGAATGAATAAAGGGTTGGTAAATTGGATCCCTCTAGGAATGAATAAAGGGTTAGTAAATTGGATCCCTCTAGGAATGAATAAAGGGTTGGTAAATTGGATCCCTCTAGGAATGAATAAAGGGTTGGTAAATTGGATCCCTCTAGGAATGAATAAAGGGTTGGTAAATTGGATCCCTCTAGGAATGAATAAAGGATTGGTAAATCTGATCCCTCTTGGAATGAATAAAGAGCACCATTACTGTTCTTCTACAAGAAGAATGGCTTTGGCATTAAATAACCAACGGTGGTTGATATGCCATTAAACAAAAACCTAAACCTATAATACACAATTGTCTTTATTGGGAATTCCTTTTGAGATGAGGCTTCTTAATCTGAGAATTATTTTTTTATTTATTGCGGTTTCAATTCCTACCCCAGCCGGCCAGAGGTTTACTTGGTCAAAAACATGGTGCGACAGACAACAACTATGGAAGTCAGTAATTACTGGAGATACGGTTACAAGACTCAGCATTCCTATCTGAGGTCGCAGTTAATCACCTGAAGAAGACCAGAGGTGAAACGTAGTGAAAGAAGAAACAACACAAAAAAACTACCAAGATGAGGACAAAATGTCCGCAAAAAATAAAAAATTAATTCTCCTATTAAACACAATTTCTTATCTGTATAATATCTACAGAATTTTGACCCCTCATAGCATTTTACATTCGATTTTAGGTTTTATTCCACTTTGATTGTTCAATTCCCATATAAATTCAGAGTAATGCTATTAGTATAGCGTTTATTTACGAAGGCCAAATTGGGATTATAAGAACTTTTTCTAAATTGTGTTTCTCCCATAGAAATCCTGTCCGATACTTGTCCGTTTTTAACAGTTGCTCGATTTAACAGATTTTTGATTAGGCTCTTTTCTTAGGCTTGAATTTCTTTTTATCTGCAATTGCAAAGGGATTCTCCAATATTTTCTCTCGTATTAGTTATTTCGTTGTGATATTTTTAGATGATTTTTGTACATTATGCAAATAGAAGTAGCAGATTTTTACGATATTTTTATTGAATATTTTCTACAACTTATTTGCTTTAGGAAAATGTTGTTACATATTGAGCTTTGACAGCTCGTTATGGTTGATTTCCTTAACAGGATATTAGAGCTGTGTCTTAAGATAAACAATGGACAACGGAAATGAATCACGTGACTTGAGCGAGAGGGGAAAATGCGTGAAAAATATATGATGTAGAAATTTTTCGACCCCAGAGAGATAAGCGGTCAGTCATTCGGAGAGTAGACAGCGATTTGATACTTCAACCCGAACGGAGCCAGGTGGTCCCCGGGTTGAGAAACTTCTCTGTATCAAACCTCCTGTCAAAGAAGCAAGGCTCTGAATATGTATCTCCAGATGGTGTGAATCATAGTAGTCCTGCGTCTCTCAATCCCATAGTCATCCATCGCAAACGTTTCGAATAAGAGAGCTTTTATTTTCAACGCACAAGTGTTGTTGTCAACATCCTCTCCTGGTATAAAACAATGTTTCCAATTTGTGTCATTTCAGCTTTATTAAAAGGAGAGTCAAACTATAATATATTTCTGCTCGGATTTCTCCTTCTTTGAGTGAGATCATTCATGTTTTCATTGAAAATGAGATTTGTATTTTTATATCCACGTGCACCTAAGAGATCAGTAGAGTTACGGCTGTTTCCTATTCAAAGATTTTGTTATTACTTGTGTTTACAAACTGTCTGTGGCATATTAACCCATATGGGTAATTTAAAGCTAAATCCTGTATATAAGAATATGATTAATTAAGCGAATAGATTTTATGTAACTATTTTAATGATTTTCAAGAGATCATTTGTTTGCATATAGTTAAATGGTTTCAAGTATTTCTATTTAACATCAATAATTCTATTTATCAAGTATTCCGATTCTATACAAATAATTTTGTATTGTTTCAAGCAGCCAATGATCTAAATAATGAGACACGAACCAGTACTACAAATCCGGCTCCGAGTTGACCTAGGAGTAATTGCAATGAAGAGGTATTCCACATTAATAAAAAATTCCAGGACTGGATCCTCACAAGATACAGTTTAGTATCATACTTAGGACACTCATTGGAGAAGGTTTACCTTTCTGCGAAGGTGAAGTTGGCGTATCCTACTGTCCCGTCTGACAAGACAAAATGATGGTTAAATGAGATATCTAAGCAAACTGAGGCATTATTTTGCTTTTGGGGAGGATTGTGTTTACTATTTTTACGTTAATCATAATTTCAATCTTGAGCTCTTCATCCTGAAATGATTTTATTTTCATTTTTATTGGTGTTGTCTGTTTTTCTGCAATTAGCTTCTTTCAAAATTGTAATGGTATTGTTTCCGTATAAGTCTATTTGGTCCTTATTGGCTATTTTTTAAGAGTTAATAAATTGTAACCATTCTTATACTTCGGTACAATCATAGGCTCCCATTGTTACGTCAAAGTTGTTCGTTTGATTTCTTATGGTCAATACAATTTCTTTATGGAATTGAATCATCTTTTGCCTATGATTGATGATATCCGCGATGTTGTCTGATGTGTAAATTAATGATCTAATCAGATTTATTTCTCTAGTTAAGATTTCTTTTGTGCTTGGCGAGTAGAAATTTTTTGTATAAATTTCATAAAACTTCATTTTCTTTTTCTTTTGGTGGATTTCCCTCTTTTCCTTCTTAAAAACATTTATATTGTTCCATAAATGCTTATGTCACATGACAAACAATAAACTATACAAACGAAAATATCTTTTTAAAAAAGTAAAATTATTATTTCTTAATTACTCCACTCAGACACCAACCCGAGGATTAACATTCTGAAAACTTGACAATTAGAAAAAATTGGCAAATGTTTATATTTAGTATTTATTGTATATGAGCAATATACTTATGAAGTATAGGGCACTTTTTATTGTATATGAGCAATATACTTATATTTAGTATTTATTGTATATGAGCAATATAATTATGAAGTATAGGGCACTTTTTATTGTATACGAACAATATACTAATATTTTGTATTTATTGTATATGAGCAATATACTTGTGAAGTATAGAGCACTCTTTACTGTATATGAGCAATATACTTATATTTAGTATTTATTGTATATGAGCAATATACTTATGAAGTATAGAGCACTTTTTAGCTCTTAATTTTTTCTTTTGTTGTTATTATTATTTAAACACATACACACACACGCATACTCGCACGATCTTATATAATGAACTGTGCTGCATTTAATAAAGAGTGATGAATATCGGTGATGGGTTATATGTAGACCAAAGAGTGGCGTAGAAAAAGAGTCAATAACACTTGATGACTGTTAGCTTCTTACCTGTCTAAATATCAGACCAAGCGGCTCGCATATAGTGGGTGTTCTCTAATTAATTGTTGTATGGTTTATGATGGGAAAGGTAATTTTTTGAGTGGGATTCGTGGAATGCCGGTCTAATCTATTTACGTGCTATATCATATCAATTTTGTGATTTGTAAATTTATTCACTCAATTTTATCTAATAATATAATATCACTATGGGATATTTAGACTTTAAACTTAAGGGAAACAGAAATTTAAAACATCTCAATAACCACTCAGATACTTGCTACGGTTTGTCACAAGATATGTGTCTCTGAGGGAGGTGAGTATTTTGCAAGCCATACAAACATATAACAATGGAAATTATGGGATGCAGCATGTTGGATGTGAAGCAAGATGGATAAATCCGAAGTTAGGTTAAGGGCGAGCTTTATCAGATGATGAGCTGAAGAAGGTCAAATACGCAAAGATGAAATTAATAATTTTGCTTACACAACCTGCCAAATAAAAATGACAAATATTTAACAGATTTTTTTACTCTAGAAGAAAAAAGAAAAATGTAGACCTACACTTATTCAAATAACGCTAAAGCACAGCAAGATTATATATTCATAAACAAGAAGTGGAAAAATAACACTTTAAACTGTGAAAAATAATCCTCTTTTGAAGGAGTATCTTCCGATCACAGAATCAACATGGCAAGGATACACCAGGGTCAACGCAAAAATAAGAAGCAAACCGACAAAATCCCACGTTCCAACTGGTCCTCACTTATCAATAAATATACGGCATTAGCCTAATAAGTAGAGTGTTCCCCAATGGTCCAGGGGACCGGGGTTCAATCCCAGGTCGAGTCATACCAAAGACTCAAAAAATGGTACTTGATCCCGCCTTGCGTAACACTCAACATTATAAGGTAAGGATCAAAGTTAAAGTGGAGAAATCCAGGTAATGGAGTAGCGCCCTCCCCTACACCTCGGTGTAGAAGATACTAAAAAGGGAGCCTTCGGGTCACCCTCAACTAAGGTCGCCAACTTTACTAATTATAGGAAACAAATGTGATACTCTTCAGGAAATATATGAAACACATCCACGGAAAGACAAAAATAGAAATGTTGTCACTGCCCATATGGAAGTATCTCCAAAGAGTATATCAACCAAGCCAAGAGTCAACTGTAGAGTTACCTGTGACTCACAAGTAGTTAAGAAAAACAAAATTACAAAAAAAAGTATCCTTATTCAATAAAAGAAACCAAACAAATGCCAACGCACAGAAAACTTTTAAAGGCCCATAAAGAACTAACCAACACATACCAAAAAGAGCAATTAGAATACATTCAAATCCAAATCGATAAAATCTGAAATTCTGTAGAAGATAGACAATCAGGAATAGCATGGCAGACAGTAAATGAAGTGAGCAGATGGAAAAACAGTTTGAGAGCAAAAGTAAAGAAGAAATAATTCTGAAGTGGAAACACAATTTCAAGAATATGCTGAGAAACCTTCCTGAAATCACTGACAAACCTATCCAAAAAATAGCCGACTTGACGTCAAACAAGGACAGTTTATGGAGTAATAACTTGACGCAGAGTTTTAAGAAATACAGGAAACTGCTGGCTTCGATGATATACTCCCTGAAATTTGGAAAACAAGCAAATTTAACGACATACTTCTCTGACTATGCAAGGCAGTCTATATACGAAAGGCTGCATCCTTCCCTTCCTCAAGAAAGGCGACCAAGAATCACAAAGAACTGCCGAGTTATAACTCTAAATCGCTATAGCTGCTAAGTTTTAAAATACCCTGCTTCTCAATTATATCCAACCCGAAATCGAGAAAATTCTTACAAAATATCAGGACAGTTTTCAAAGGAATCACTCCTCAACCTCATAGTTTCTGATAATGCGTCGAATCATCGAAGAAGAACGAACCACAAATCCTAAGGCTTCTTCGATATCGTTGCTAGAATCTTGCAAGGAGATACATTTGCGCTATTTTTGTTTATAACGTACATAGATTACGTACCTCAAACATCCACAGATCCAATAAAAGGAAATGGTTTCAAATTTTAAAAAAGCGCAAAGCAGACGAAATCCTTGAGAAACTATAACAAACGCAGACTATGCGGATGGCCTAGCACTTCTCGTTAATACACATATCCTAGAAAAATCCCTACTGCATAACCAAGAACAAACAGAGGGAGGCATTCACCTCAAAGTAAATAAAATTAAAAAAAGAATACATATGCTTTAAACAAAAAAGAGCCACCTGCAATCTAAGTGACAGGCGTCTAAATTTAATAGACCAATTCACATAACTCGGTAGCAATATCTCATCTACTGAAATTGATGATAATATATCCCTTCTGAAGGTGTGGACTACTACGGACAGGTTATTGATCATATGGAAGTTTAATCTGTCCGTTAAAATAAAACAGGATTTCTTCCAAGCAGTGCCAGTGTTCATACTACTATGTGGATGCACGACATCGGCACTAATAAAGTGCATAGAAAAAAAGCTGAGCGAGAAATATACAAGAATGCTGCGCGCTATCTCGAACAAACCTTGGAAGCAACACATGACAAAACCACAGCTATTTGGCCACTTGCCTCCCATCACACAAACCATTCAAATTAGACGAACACAATATGCGGAGCACTGCTAGAAAAGCAAAGGCGAACACTTAAGTGACGTTCCCTAATGACCTTTTACACGTGAATAGCTAGTGTTGGTTGATCAGCAAAGACTTACTTATATCAGCTCTATGCAGACACAAGCTGCAGACACAAAGACCTGCCAGAACGGATGGCAAGGATGGATGGTGAGAGAGAATCAGGAAACCCAGCGCTGTCAGCGTGGCTTAATAATGATGATTATTGTATCTAATTTATTGTTGTTTGGTTTGTTTTTTTAACTTATTTAATATAAGATAGCTAAGTATATAACCACATTGTATAAAGTAAAACGTCTTTCTCAAAATATCTCATGAAGTAGAATGCCTTTCCAATATGCCTCATACAGCAATGTATTGACTTTGCGTTTACCATTACTCTAAATTATATACAAGTGTGTCTCTGTGTGTGTATGCGTGTGTGTTACGATAGAGTTAGGATAGTGTTGGCGTAAAGTCAGCGGAGCTTGATAACGTCATTTTCTTGTTTATGTGATCATATTTACCCAACCCCTCCGCTCGGACAGGATATGACACAAGGTCAATTTTTAAGCGGAGTTTAACAGGTTTTAATTCAGAGTTTTCCTTCTCCTAGACTAGTTACTTCAGCAAGGCTGAAAAACCTAGTCTGCCTTACTATTTACCCATAGCTGGAGGGAGAATAATTGGATTCATACCTTTCCCAAGGGTATTAGTGCTATGTGAAATGCAATCAGTCCAGGATTTGAACTCGTGTCGCTGTGTCTAATTCCTGCGACGATAACCATTACACCACGTGCATCTCGTTTATGTGATCGTTGGACCAAGACTTGGTTTGATGAGCTCTTAGGCGAGAAACTAACAGTTAACAAGCTCTGTTGACTTGGTGTCTACGCTATATTAACTTGATATATATGTTCTAAAAGTGATATTGACAATTCTCTATCCGTAAATATAGCAAACTACATTATCAATATATATCATCATCATCATGTCGTGCCGCTAGCACGGATATCCCTGACCCTCTCTCGCCACTTCTCCCTATCGTTCATTGCCTTTGGCAGGTCTTCAGGGCTACATCCCGTATCCTCACATAGCTGCTGAATGTATGTTCGTGCTGGTCGTCCTACTTTTGCCCGGCCACATGTGGGGGTCCATTGGAGTATATCACTTATGAGCTTGTCCTTTTTCTCCAGCAGTGTCCTGCATGTCTGGTTCGTCTAACTTGGATAGTTTTCGTGATAGGAGGCAGGTGGCTGTATAGTTAGTGCCTTGTGGGGTGTTGCTGCCAGGACTTGTTCAATATTGCTCGCAGCATTCTTGTGTAATTGCCGTCTAGCTTCTTCTCCAGCCGTTTAGTTAGCGTCCAAGTTGTGCATCCATACAGCAGTATATATATATATATATATATATATATATATATCGCATAAGCAATTACATGATAAAATAAAACATTCTTCAAGTTATAAGCTTTCTTATGGCTTTCCTTGTTCGATCCACGAAACTCAGTAACATTGTCCTACATTTAAGCATGTATAATTGAATAATAAAAACACATTTTGTTTATATAATTTTCTTGGGATCCTTTCAAGTTTCCTGAAAAGTGCTTTGGTTTTAGATTGGCGTTGGTAGATGAACTTACCGAAATAATCCCGAGCGCTTTAAGACCTTTCATAGGCCAACATAAGGGGTTGTCTGCAAGTGTAAAAATTGATCCGACCATACGTTAACGTAATTTTTGAAATGTTTTAAAAAAAGATTTTTTTTAAAAGATAATCTTTATACTTGCAAACAACCTCTGTTGATGGCCTATGAAATTGTCTGGAGCGCTTTTGAAGCGCTCCAGACAATTTTGATAAATTCATTAACCTACTCCAACCTAAAACCAAACCACTTGTAAAGAAACTTGAAAGGATCCTAATAAAATATTATAGACAAAATGTGTCTTCATCATTCAATCAAAAATGCTTATATATATATATATATATATGATCGAATGAGTAGATGAGGGTGTGTAACAAGACAATGGAATAAAAAGACAATGCTAGTGATTGTCTTTCTGTCATTGTCCCAGTTGGAAATCAAAGTGAGACTTAACAGTTAACTTGGGCATACCAACGCAGAAAGCTGAAGGAGAAACGGAAGCGGACATAAGTGCACTTGTTATGGGGAGGTGCCCGTGGTGTAATTTTTATCGTCGTAGGAAATGAACACGGCGACACGAGTTCAAATCCTGGACGAGACTGATTGCATTTCACATAGCACTAATACCTTTGGGAAAGGTATGAATCCAAGTATTCTCCCTCCAGCTATGGGTAAATAGTAGGACAGACTAGGTTCTTCAGCCTTGGTGAGGCAACTAGTCTAGGAGAAGGAAAACTCTGAATTAAAACCTGTTAAACTTCGCTTAAAAATTGACCTTGTGTCATATCCTGCCCAAGCGGAGGGGTTGGGTAAATAGGATAAGTGCACTTGTTATCCACGTATTTTAGTATTGTTCGATCAAGCATTTCTTGTTCTTTTGAAAATAATAGCTTTCTGTTTTTCGGTGCAAAATAAATATGTAAATATATTTCAGATCAGTAATAATCATTTTTTCTGAAGATCTGGTTGATTTAAATTAGATTAGCTATTTACTACCCAGACAAATAATGCTGCAATAAGAGTCATCGAGCCCTTTTTTTAATTAAATTTTAGTTATACCAACTTTTGGCATCTCCCCTTTTTACTATCTTCTTCCTTAACCCTTTTAAACTGTATCTTTGGACATAACATATTGACTATTAAAACAATATCTATATAAAAATCAAATTCTGTTAAGTAATTCATCTGATAGTTCCTCAAAATGCTTCATTATTTTTTTTTTCTTTGCATTTTTTTCGGAAATCAACTGATTCAATCATAAATTTTTTTTTTTGTCTATGGCCGGTTTGATCTGATTAGGCAATTTATTCCCGAAATGTATTACTCTATAAGTAAAAAAGATCCAGTTGGTTTGTTGACTTAGTTTTTGCAATCTGCCTTGACAGTAAATTTCCAATTCGAGAAAAAATATTGAAAAAATGTCTACTATAATTAGACGTTTCATTAATTATCTTAAAAGTTTCAGTTAGATCGCCTCTCATTCTTCTTTCTAGTTGTTAAATTTAGTTCTCTCTCTCTCTCTCTCTCTCTCTCTCTAAATATAATCTTTTACTCTTTTCATTACATTCGTCTCACTTTAAATGCTTTCAAATTTCAATATCACACAATTTCCCTGTTGTAGCACTTGATCCTGAACCTAAGTACAGTATTCAATTTGAGGTCTTCTTTAGGTTTCATAGATTTTTGAAACAACATTTGTTTCTTTTGAAATAAAATTTCCAACCAGCCAGTCAATCATTTCATTTGCCCCTGATATTATAGACAAAATATGTCAGCTTTAAATGTAACATTAAAGGATTGTATTCCTTACTTTTTCGATTTCTAATCGGCATTCAGAATATCTAAAGACATTAGGTTTTCGTGATATAAGTTTAATTATTTAAACGTTGGGTTCTCGTCGTAAAAAATGAATGGAGATTTAGTTTCTTTGTCTAATGAAACTATAAGAGCTCTAAACTGCAGCTGATGGTGAGGTACTAGTCTTGGAGTTTTGGGGAATGTGGTGTACCTCTTCATTACCATTACGCCCAGTATAATAATTCCCGTGGTGTAATGGTTATCGTCGTAGGAAATGGACACGGCGACACGAGTTCGAATCCTGGACGAGTCTGATCGTATTTCACATAGCACTAATACCCTTGGGAAATGTATGAATCCAATTATTCTCCCTCCAGCTATGGGTAAATAGTAGGACAGACAAGGTTCTTCAGCCTTGTTGAGGCAACTAGTCTAGGAGAAGGAAAACTCTGAATTCAAACCTGTTAAACTCCGCTTAAAAATTGACCTTGTGTCATATCCTGCCCGAGCGGAGGGGTTGGTTAATAGGATAGGATAACAATTCCCTCACTCCGCACACGTCAACTAGACCTTTCTGGCCCACTCTTTATTGCTTTTGATGTGCAACATTCAGTTCGGGCCCTGTTCGTTCCAGTATCCGGAATGGGTGGATATTACAATTCAAAACTGGCTTGGTACCAGTTTTAGTCGTTGATTGCCTAATCAAGTTCTTCAGAAGTGTTGTGATTCTTACCGACGTAGGAAAATTCCTTTCTTCCGGAGACAGTAAGCCGTGATATGTTTTCTTATGACAACTTCCCTGAATGGAATAAGTTGAGCTTTATTAATGAAATAAGAATGCCAGTTTTGACTATATATAGACAATTTAATAAAAGTAAGAAATAATCTACAATCGAATATATTTTGGCAATCTATTATATAATAGAATACAAGACATCGATCTGCAATCTGATTGAATGTGTCAACAAAATTCAATCAGAAGATCAGTGAATGCCAGTGTTATTTGGGGGTGTTGCGCCTTTTGCGTGTGTTCTGGTCTGCCTTCCAATTAGCTTGTCATGTACCATCTCTTAGCTTGTCCTCTGCTGTCTCTCAGGGCGGACAAAAATGGCTGCTTATATGCGTAATTCTCTGCCCACATATTAAATTGACTCACACGCCAAAACACTGGGTCAAGATATCATTTCCTAAACTTTGATTTTTTTTTCACCATTTCATTCATGGCTACCGTTCACAAAACCAAAACATATCCGGCTGATATCTTGGGCAGAAACGACATCAAAAATATGTGTTTCAACCTATCCAATCCGAGGTCACACCTGACTTCGACAAAAACGTTCCCGACTGGGAATATTAATTACATCTAATCCTACATTATCTTGTCCGAATCGACGCCTTGCGAAAATTACAATACGCTCCAATAATATTACAGACTACGATATTCTTTAAAATCCAGTTACCTTGTTACACTTGGTCGATTCTTATTTGACGGGATAATACCTGATTAGGGTCATATAGAACTGTTCAATCATTTGTTTTTCAGAACTGTACAGCTGTATGCAAATTATTTATGTTAGATAAGAATTCATGATAAATAGAATGAATAATATTTTTTAAATTTGAATTAATCTAATTTGATAATCTAATTTAATTTAAATAATTTAACCAGAAAAAAGTTTTATAAGGCGAACAGCATCAAAGAACTATTTAAAAATTTGCTCTCAAAAACATAATCAACTTCTTAAAAACAATTGGCTTCCTATTAAAGATATAGACTATGTTACCAACACCTTCGACCATCAAGTTTATACATTCAAAAAGCTTTGACCTATTTTAAAACATATTTTCCGGACTATTTATTTATAATTAATATTCATTTATATGTATATATATATATATATCAGAATTTGACACTCAATAACCCTTAAGAGGTTAATTTGCCATAAAACCCAACCATCACCAACCTAAAAATATGCTTTTACAAATCATATATATAATATGTGTAAAAAGGCTCTGTTATTAAATAGAGATTGATATGCCATTAAATCCTACCAACCAATAATTTAACTGTGTGACAACTTATCTACAAATCATATATATATATAAACAGAATTTGACATTAGATAACCCACAATTGTTGATATGCCGTAAAATACCAACCAACTTGAATCTATACTTGCTTACAAAAGATCAAAATGATTAGTTAATTTAAACGATATAATTATTTGAAATACTTGAAACCATCTAATTGTGATGAAATTATTATTCATCCTGTCAATTTAGTTAAGAATATACTGACTGTAAGCTTTGTAGAATGCAAACTCCGCCTCTATTCAATAGATCCTCTTGAATTCTTCTGTTGTCCTTGTAAAACTACTTCACATATATTAATCCATTTCTTACTGGATTAAAGAAGATAACATGAGAAATAAAGCGAATTTTGTTTTTTGTTGTTTTGTTTTTTGTAACCACTTGTCTATCTTTTCCTTTCCTTATATAGACAACCGCATTTCATTGTCATCTCTTCATCTTGTATCTATTTCTACGTCTCATTAATTACTCCAAGCTCCACTCTGATCCAAAGTGTTTATAACTGTTAGGGTAAAATGAATAGATTCAAAAACAATTTGTATAACATAGGAATACTTAAAACCGTACGTAAAACAGAAAATTCTTTGAATCATAAATAGTTGGAGCTATATTTAGGTGACCTCAAATTCTACCAATGTACTTAAATCTCTCTCCCTCTCGCTCTCTCTCACTCTCTTTCTCTGTTTCTCTCTCTCTCTCTCTCTCTCTCTCTCTTGCTCGCTCACTCTTCGTCTCTCTCCACATATACATAGAGAGAGAGAGGAAGAGTGAGAAAGAAAGAGAGGGAAGGAGAGCCTAATATACATCGTGGCTAAAATTGGGTTTTAGAAATCAAGACTTAACCACAGCTATCAATAGGCTATCGATTATATGGAAGTCAGACCTGACCGATGAAATGAAACGCAGTTTCTTCCAGGCAGCGGTCGCATCGTTACTGCTATATGGATGCACTACATGGACTCTAACAAAACGGCTGGAGAAGAAGATAGACGGCAATTACACAAGAATTTTACGAGCAATCTTGAACAAGTCCTGGCGGCAACACCCCACAAGACACCAACTGTACCGCCACCTGCCTCCTATCACGAAAACTATTCAAGTTAGACGAACCAGACATGCAGGACACTGCTGGAGAAGCAGGGACGAACTCATAAGTGATGTACTCTTGTGGACCCCCACACATGGCCGGGCAAAAGCAGAACGGCCAGCACGAACATACATTCAGCAACTATGTGAGGATACGGGATGTTGTCCGGAAGACCTGCCTGAGGCGATGAACGATAGGGAAAAGTGGCGAGAGAGGGTCAGGGATATCCGTGTTACCAGCACCACATGATGATGATGATATATATATATACATACATATATATATATAAGTTGAACAAATTTACGAACCTCGGTAGTGGCGTCTCATCTATTGAAAGTGACATTAATATGCATGAACTGCTATCTATAGAGTATCGATCATATGGAATTCTAACTGTACATGATAAAATAAAACGCGATTTCTTCTAAGCAATAGTTGTGTCAATTCTACTGTATGGAAGCACCATATGGACGCTGACGAAATGTATGGAGAAAAAGCTTGATGGTAATTGCACAAGAATGTTACAAGCTCTATTGAATAAATCCTGGAAGCAACATCCCACGAAACAACATTTGTACGGCCACCTACCTCTTATCTCTAAAACCATCCAAATAAGACGAACACGCATCTTCTCCTATGGACCCCGTCACATGTACGTGCCAGTGTTGGACGACCAAGAAGAATATACCTACGACAGTTCTGTATGTACACGGTATGTATTATGGATGACCTGCGATGGACGATAGGGACGATTGGCGAGAGAAAGTCAGAGAAATCCGTGCCAGCTGAACGACTTAATGATGATGATGGCGTTGGCCAACCGTAGGCGATGGCAACTGGAAGGCTACCAGATGGCTCCGTTTTGAACAGCTACTACACCAATGTGTAGCGGAAAGCACCACTTCTTTCCCAGAATTGCTCCACTTACCATTGATCCGTGCTATATAATGCTGAGTGATAAGCAAGTAGGCATCAAGTCAATTTTTCTCGTCTTTGGTATGACTCAACCTGGTATTGAACCCTGGTCTCCCGGACTCAACATTATGTCAATGAAACTTATGACATTTGTATTGCAATAATATTGTTATGCATATATTCTTATGGTTTATATTTTCCGTTATCTTTTTGTCTAGAGAAATAGGCTCTCACAATTATTCTCAACTTCATATTTCTATAAAATGATGAAGAATGTCAGTGAGCATATCTCTGGTTGATAATATTATATTTTGTATATTATAGATTTTTCTGTGGTTGCATTCGGTACATTTTATTTGATAAACAAGAAGGTGATGTTGATTCAATAAGATCGACGAGGTTCGCGTATTATTAGTTTTTGTTGTTGTTGTTGTTGTTGTTTGTTTCGTTTGATTTTTTTTTTTTTTTTTTGTCTTTGCTTTGTTTTGATTTGTTTTGTTTTTTTTAACTTTCTGCTTACGAATTTTCAAATGGAGGATTTAAACAAAAAAGAAAAGTCGTCAAGTTTTTGAAACAGCAAAGAATCGACAAAGAGAAACTACGAAAAGATGAAAAAAAAGTAAAAAACATTTAATCTTCTTTTCTAAAAGAATAAAGAAAAAACTACAACAATAAATTAAAAAGACGTAAGAAGCTGACAAAATCTTCACTCTTCCTTTTTCAACAGAGCAGGTTGGTAGCAAAGTTTCTTTTTATAATAATAATAATAATAATAATAATAATAATAATAATAACGGCGACTGGAAATGGTGGCGGGGTAGTTGTGTTTGAAAGTTAAGAAAAGGAACTTAAAAAATGAAACTTTGGTACAAGTTGAGCGAAAATAAATATAAGTTTTCAAGTTTCCATGTTACACAGCAAAACATGGTGAGATTTTTAACACACACACACACACACACAAACACATACATATATATATATATGATTAGAGAGAGTGAGTGAGTGAGAAACGGAGAGAGAGAGGTAGAAATTGATTAAGAAAAGACAAATGGTAATACTTCTTTCCTGTTGTTTATTTTGTATTGTTCTCAACTTGTTTCAACCTCAGATCATTGACAGGAGGAAAAGTGACGCAGAGAGAAAAAGGAAGCATTCTTTTCGAAAACTTTAAATTTCTTCATTAATCGTGTTAATACGCTTCATGAAAAGCAAAGTAAAATATACTATTGGCCTGGCATATCCAGTGGTCTACGAAGAATATTATCCTACCAAAGTGTCTAATTAGTCTTATCACCTCCAGTTTTATTGTGTTTTCTTTAGATTTTGGCAGAGGGTGTTTCGAATAAGCCACGACTTGACCGCCTTGCTTGCTTGTTTTGTTGGATTTTTTCCACCGTGTGCTTTAAGCCGATCAAATATACGAGTTGAATTTTTAAAATCTCGGGTTGTAAGCTGTATTTACTAAAACAGAACTCGACTATAGATGAAACTTTAATTATTTTTTATTGTCCCTTTAGTATTCAGCTCTCTTATTTCAGAGAGTTATCCCTTCTTTTTTTTTAATTTGGTGTGAAGCTTCGTTGCAGTATTTATTTTTTGTAAGTCCGCCATGTCCTCAAATCTTGACTAATGCAGCCTTATGAGACTGGACACAATTTATTTTTCAACTGAAACCAGATTACCAGGAACCAACACAAACTATTTACTGGACAAGTCCAACGAATCAGACAGCCAAAACACAATCGAGATCTATATTTATTGTTAATTAAAACTATCCACCACTCATTTCACAGGATATAGAATAAACTTTAATGGATCAAATACACGAGCTGTTATTTTTTGGATCTAAACAGGAGCTGTACTTACTAAAACAGCAACTTAGTATAAATGAAACTAAAAATTTCTTTTAAATAGTCCCTTTTATATTCAACATGCTTATTCCAGTGAGTTTTCCGTTGGTCGGAGAACCTCTAAAACTCTTCTTTTGATATAACGAGAAGTTAAATTTCTTTTAATGTCCTCCACGTCTGCAAATCTTATGGTTAAGATGAATAGTCAGCTTTAAAAAAAGCAATAAAGTAATACGGGGCTCAATCTACTCAATGTTAAGGATACTACACTTTGTACAGTTCGATGTTTTATCAAAATAAACAGATAAATAATATCAAAAAAGTTTTCGGTTTTTGCTTTGTTTTTGTTTTTGTTTTCGTTTTGATTTTTTTTTTTTTTTTGGTTTTTGTTTTCGTTTTTTAAATTTGTCCTTACTCGTCTAAACATTATCAAATTATTCTTTTCTGTTCAACTCTTCCTGAGTATTCCAATAAATCTTAGATTTTAAAATTAAGAATAACAACTTCAGTCTCGATACATTTTGAAAATGCCACGTATAATTTAGTAATTAATTGCATAGATGTGGCACAAGGCCGTATGAATCGATCACCAAATGAGACTCAAATCCATTCCCGTAGACGTGCTAGTCTAGCTTACTAACCATAACTCCACCAGAGGTACTTTCATTATTGTGATTTTCAGTTATATTATTTGTGTTTGTATAGTTTTTCTAAACGTAGATTATATCCTATTCTTCTCCTTCCATGCCTCTTGCTTCATCTCCTCCTCATCCTTGCTTTTTCGCAATGGTTATATGTGTTCATCCATATGTAAGATTGCATTGTGTTCTTTTTATCTGATTAAAAATCAATATCTTTAAAGAATATGTTTGTTCTTTGTTTTAAATAAATTAAAATCAAATAATAAAAAAGCATATTCTACAAAAGTCATCTTTTATAATGCCACGGGAGGAAACGAAAAAAAAAGTGATGGTAGATGAGCAAGAGGGTATAATTATTTATTTTACTTTTCAAAGTTAGCAAAAGCAAGAAGATTGTAAGACACAATGATACACTGAATACAAACGTTGGCATCGAAGACACAGTTTGACATTCTTACGACTCTGAGAGTCTCTTGGTGCGCAAAAGAAATATCCTGCAATTAGCTTTTACAAAAACAAGCAGGAATTCGGACGGGGCGGTCTTTATCTTACGTCATTCTTGTATCGACTTTTTCGCTGACATTTATTTTATCAGTAGAAAATATAAAGTTCAACATCATAAGATACAATTCTAAACTTTCTATACTTTTTGGATATCTATCTATCTATCTATCTATCTATCTATCTATCTCAGTCTGTTTATATCTATCTATCTATCTATCTATCTATCTAAGTCTGTTCATATCTATCTATCTATCTATCTCAGTCTATTTATATCTATCTATCTATCTATCTATCTATCTATTTATCTAAGTATGTTCATATCTATCTATCTATCTATCTATCTATCTATCTAAGTCTGTTCATATCTATCTATCTATCTATCTATCTATCTATCTAAGTCTGTTCATATCTATCTATCTATCTATCTATCTATGTTCATATATATCTATCTATCTCAGTCTATTTCTTTCTATCTATCAATCTATCTATCTATCTATTTATCTCAGTCTGTTCATATCTATCTATCTATCTATCTCAGTCTATTTATATCTATCTATCTATCTATCTATCTATCTCAATCTGATCATATCTATCCATCAATTTATCTAGCTACATGCCTAGCTATATCATTCTATTTATATCGGTCCATATCTTTCTTGTTCATATCTATCGATCTATTTTTGTCAATCTATCTTCCTATCTATCTACTTCAGTCTGTTTATATCTATCTTCTTCAGGCAATTCATATCTATCTCAGAATGCTCCTATGTATCTATCGATTCGTATCCATCAGACTATTCATATCTTTCTCTCTATCTCAGTATGTTGATATCTAGCTATCTATTCATATCTATCAATCTATTTATATCTATCTGTCTACTTCATTCTCTCCCTATATATATATATATATATATATATATATATATATATATATATATATATATATATATATATTTCTCTACCTATCTATGTATCTATTTATCTATCCTTCTATATGTTTCTCAATCTGCTTTAGTCTTTTCTTATCTAACTATCGTATGTTTATGTACATAAAAGTTTGCATTTCTAGCACCAATAATTAAAAAGTATGTATTATTCAATATATATATATATATATATATATGTGTGTGTGTGTGTGTGTGTGTGTATGTCTCCTGTATCGTTTAAGTTTTGGATCTTATCATATAAGTTATTTTATTCAATTTTTTTGTTGTTTGTGTCTTTTTCTATCCCACTTTCCTTTAGTCTTAATTTGATGAGGAAAGTGAAAATATATTGCATTAATCTGGCCGTAATATTGTTGTAAAGCTATAATGATATCAATAACAAGTTATAATACAAATAGAGGCGGACTCTGTTATTTCGGATACGAACGGGTTTATTAATTTCTGGCTTCAGTCTTTGGCGACACAAGAAGAAAGACACAAATCATAAAAGCCTATGCTAACCATGCTATGCTGATTCCCACCAACACGCGCAGCGCATCTTGGGGTGTTGAAAATCTCTGCCGTTAGAGACTCAAACTGGTTAGATCAGAAAAGCTCAACTGCGCGTTTTAACGGTCGACCCCAATTTTACTATTCCAAATTTTTAAATTCTCTGGACATCTTTACCGGGCATGAGGTTATCAATCTACTCACTTCACTCTAACGGCTGTTTAGCCCTGTTTCCTGACTAGGTTTATTATGACAGTTGATGATTGTCATATCCTTTCTGCGCGACTGTAACAGAGCACTATCTGACTATGCACCTAAACTAAGATATACCGAGATACGATAATTAACGAAAAATGATTAATATAAAAAATCATTCCTTTATTATATAACAATATGATTGATGTAGTCGCAATGATTCAGTGGACTTTCTATAAAACTTCATTGTGATAAAAATGTCCATTTGATTTCATGTACTGTCTTTGAAGGAACTCCCTGGGACTTCAAGAAAGTAGTGAGCGAGTTCGTACTCCAGGTGAATTTTTATTTTCACTTCCACTTTCGTACGAATACCCTTGGGGAAGGTATGAACCCCGTTATGCTCCAGCTATGAGTTAAATGGTATCATTGTTGTTCTTCTACAAGGATGGCATTGGAATTAGATAACCCACAAAAGTTGATGTGTCATTGAACAAAGAAAGCGAAACAAACCGTGTTGTCTTTTTTTTTCCTTTCATCGGATTTTATTTCAAACCTACTCACATACACACTCACACATACACAAACACACACACACACACACACACATATATATATATATATATATATATAAGTGCCAGCTCTTCTCACTCTCGTAAAGGGCATCCATGAGCACACATTTGACGCTTCAGGCTAGCTTCACACTTCCTGCCCAGCCGTATATGTAACAAGCAAATCCAATTTTGGACCAACTGAACCCATTGCAAATGTTACAAAAATGTTCAGGCTGAAAAGTGCCATACCTCCAGATCCACTCTGACCCGGAGTGGTATGACCTGTTAGAGTCCTATTTATGAGTCGGATCTATTTTAAGGTTATTCATATTCTAAAAAAAACATGTGCAAAAATCTCCTAAACAATTACACAAAAATATAAATGTTCTTCAACATCTACGCATAAGATAAACCTAGACGAGATGAAATGCCGTTAAATATCAATCTATCTACTTTTTTTATCATTTTAGGAATATTTGATGTTATATAACTTTAAGTCATTTGTATCAAGTTATTTACTTAAAGCTATAATAAATTACTAAGGATTATTATTAGTTATTTGGAATCATATTGTTAGTATTATATCGGAATACTGGATACCATACAGCTGTGTACAAAAACCTCTGAAAAATAACTTTACAAAAGTAGATATGAATGTACAAAGAACACCATTCTCGAAATCCTAGGCATGAAATAATGCTTAACATCACTTTTAAGATTTACTTAGTTTGACACAAGGCCAGATGTATGGAGCGTCCAGAGAGAATTGAGCTCATTACCAACGATATACTATTGTAGCTTGCAAACTATTTAATTACATAAAGCAACTTCAAAGTATTGTTATTTACCAAACATACGAGGATGATTAAATAAGTTTCCAGACTTTTTTCGTATTAGCACTTTTATTGATAGTACACACATGAAACTCTAGTCCCCTTCGAAGTAATCTCCTCCGGCTGCAACCCACTTGATGTACCGTTCCAACAACTTCTGGAAGGCCCTATGAAAGTCCTCTTGTAAGAGCGTGTCAATGACCTTCGTCATAGCCTCTTTCATCTCTTCAATTGTCTCATAACGACAGCCTCTGAGCTTAATGAATAACTAAAAGTCACAGGGACCAACGTCTGGACTATAGGGAGGCTGAGAAACTGCCTTGATTCCCATCTTGGTCAAATAGTCTGTGATAAGGATGGAGTTGTGGACTGGTGCATTTTTCTGGTGGAAATGCCACTGAGTCTATTTGAAGAGTGCTGGCCTCTTCCGACGGAATCTCTTCCTGAACTCCCTTAAAACCTCAACATAGTAACCCAAACCCTAACCCTTTGGCCAATCAACTCTGGTGTATTAACTTCCTTACTCCTCTCAAACCTCTCATCATCCCTCACTGGCTCCCTGAATTCCTTGAATCTCTTATGCCACCCAAAACTGATGCTCGACTTATGCAAGATGGTTCAAAAGCTGTCTGAAGCATTCCATACGTTTCTGTGGCATTTTTTCCAAGTTTAAAACAGATTTTTATTGCATATCGTTCTTCTAAAGTGTCAGATTGGATTTTTGAAATTCACCAGCTGTGACAATCAGGTTTTAGTAGGGTGTATTCCAATTCCTGCTAGAGCTGTTAATTTGAACGTGAAATCATAAAAATTGGTCAGTCATCTCATAGGATGTATAGCAATAACAATTTTCAAGAATCTACGACAATTTTAAATGCCTGTACAAAAAAAGTCTGCAGACTTATTTAAGGCACCACGTAGCTTACATATGGCACAAGGCCACGATTATAGCGCACCTAGTGAGAACCTAACTCACTATTCAATAGTAACTGATTTGCACGACTATCTTGTTAACCATAACACAATGAAAAAGTCTCCTTACCACGTAAGTATTCCTTTATATGAAATTTGCTTTAGATAAGAATTTTTAATGCTGTATAACTCTAAATTATTTGTATTAAGAATAGTTACTTGAAGCTATAATAGTCTACTTAGGATTATTATTAGTTACCTGAAACCATATAACTACGTGTTAACACATGATTATTATTAAATAGGAATAATTATTTGAAACCATATGATTATTAGTATTTGATAGGAATACTTGAAATTATACAACAGCGTGCTAATTCTTTGTGTTTGGTAGAAATAATTGATATCATATAACTGTGTGCAAAAACTTTTTAGACACAACAGAACAAAAATATGAATATGAACCACTTGAGTAAGTGGGGTTGACATGATATTTCAACTAATCAATATATGACTGACTAATTTAAACTTGTGCTTAACGAATTTATTTTTATACTATGAGTTTCTGTTTACGTCTTTGTAAAAATTGCCCAACCAGGAACAAAGAATCGAAACGTACAAAGCGTTGATTTTTCGTAAAGATTCCATTCAAATAACCCTCGCTACCGACTTCGAAAGCTTCCCAAATTCCATTATAGTGTCGATTTAAACAAAACGCGACAAGCACATATTTGCTAAAGGTACAGATATTCCTGTCTGATCGTTAAATATCACTTTTAATGGCCATCCATCGAATGGTGCCTACTAGTATATGTTCTTGTGGTAAGCGCTAAAATGTGTTTGGTTATTCACTTCGACTAAATAAAGTATTTACAAATATCCGTTTTAACTCTTTCTTCACTTATCAATGGAGACCATAATATCCTCACTTGTAAGTGAAATACTCAGTATTCAACAATTTCTGGCTATTAGTAACCTGCTGTGAAAATACTGTCTCTAACCTAATGTTATTTTTATGACCATGTAACATGGTAACTGTCACTATGTAATATCTATGGTTAGAAAACTTAAGTAAGATATCTGCAAGCAGAATTTCCTACTCTGAATGTCTATAGCTTTAAATTCTGGATACAAACATGAATGGCTCAAGATTTGATTCTTCCTAAACTACTAACCTAGCAATAAATCGAATCAATATTTGATTGATTGATTGATTGGAACGCCAAATCCATTTTATGAAAATAGTTCTATTTCAAACAATTCAGTTGAGCATAAGTACGCAGTTTGAATGTAAGTACAGTTTACTTATGAAAAACATTTCTATTTCAAGCTACTCAGTTTAGTCAAGCAGTTCTAATTCAGCTAATTCAGTTTAGTATAAGTACAGATTTTGTTTACGCATAGTTAAGTGTCAAAACAGTTCTATATTAAACAATTCAGTTCAGTGTAAGTACATTTCCAATGCCAAAAACAGTTCCATTTCAAATAATTCAGTTTAGCATAAGCACGCAGCTTAAACGTAAGTACGGTTTAATTGTCAAAAACATTTCTATATCAAGCTATTCAGTTTAGTCAAACAATTCAGTTTAGCGTAAGTATGGAGTTAGTTCTATTTAACCCATAGATAGGGCCCTATCAGATGCTACCACGCCGGATTAGAGCGAACCTGGGAGCAATGGCAATGAAGGGGTGCTCCGCATTCCTCAAAGCTCCAGCATCACTGGAACCTCACCATAAGATTGTTTAGTGTCATATACAAGACACTCAATGGGAAGTCTTACCCCTCTGCAGAGGTGAAGTCGGTATATTCTACAGCTCCAGCCGACTGGGCAAGAATCAATATTTGGTTGATTGATTGATTGATTTTAATGGCATGGTAATCCGTCTGGAGTTATTTTATTTTTAAAGGTTAGGGAATTGCATACATTGTACGTTTATAATAACATTTTTGTGTGGGTATTTCTTAAGGGTTTTTGCTGACTTTTATAAGATATCAATAAACATTTTCAATATGAACCGAAAAGTGACGTAAGCAATTTATAGAGTGATTGTTTTGATTGCTTTTAATGGTATATCGACCCGTTTAGGGCTACTCAATGGCAACAGGTTAAGAAATCGCAGTTAATGAAAGGAAATTATTTTATTTATTAACCTAGAGCGTTTAAAGTATATTTCTCAAAGGACAGTAGAATACCATGCGTTGATTTTGCTCACTGATGGTTAAATTTTTACAGATAAATACATGCATAGATACATATAGATATAAAGGAGACACGCACAGCGTAACGGTTATCGACAGTGGAAATACATTTGGCAACCAGATAAACATAGGTATGAAAATACTGAGTGTAATGGTTGTCGTCATTGAAAATGGAGTCGGTGACCTGAGTTCAAATCCCGGACGAAGTTATTTGCATTTCACATAGCCTTGGGGAAAGTATGAATCCAATTATTCTCAGGCTTGGTCAGGTGGGGCTGCAGAATAATCTGACTGCATCTCTGCAAGGAAGTAAAACTCTCCTAAAGAGTCCTGGATATGACACTAAACAATCCGATGGTGAGGTTCCTGTAATGCTAGAGCTTTAGTGAATGCGAAGTACCTCTTTATTGCCATGGCTCCCAAGTCAACTCTGGCCCGGAGTGGTAGCACCTGATAGGGCCCTATCTATGGGTTAAATAGAACTAACGTCATACTTATGCTAAACTGAATTGTTTGACTAAACTGAATAGCTTGAAATAGAAATGCTTTTGACAATTAAACCGTACTTACATTTAAACTGCGTGGTAGCACCTGATATCTATGAGTCAAATAGAACTAAACAGTGTATTTGTACTAAAATGAATGGTTTGAAATTGAACTGATTTGACTTTTAAATGTGTAAACAAAAAACTGTAATCATACAAAACTGCATTGTTTGAAACTTTTGTAAAAATGACTTAATTCGGCGTTAAATGACCCAAAAAGGGTTGATTGGCCGTAAAACCAACCAACCAACCACTATAATTCTGAAAAATGTCCTTAAATTAAAATCTTTTTAGTTGGTCTCATATTTTTTTATCTGGATGTTACGATGTAAGTAAAAATATAGAAAGCCATTTTTATTTGTACATTTGGGATTCACTTTAAATTCTAACTTAATGTTTTATTTATCAGTAATATTTCCATGAAATGTAATATGTTATTTTCTAGTTCATAAGTAAAATAAAATAGCTTCAATATCTTCTAATCTGTATATGATTTTATTTGAATCATTTTTTGTTTGATATATGAGATATATCATCTATAAAACGGAAATATAATCTTTGGGTATTAAAAATTGAAAGGGGCCAGATACTAGAGATTGGAGGAAAGGCATGCAAAGACTACCCAAAAGGCGTACCTATGGATAAACCAGATTTTTAAAAAGATTTTCAAGATTTATTTAACGCGAAATTAAGTCAAAACAGTTCTATTTCCAACAATTCAGTTTAGCGTAAATACACAACTTAAATTTCTATCGATAGAAGCTACCACTCCGGACCAGAGTGAACCTCAGAGCGATGGCAATGAAGGGGTACTCCGCATTCCCCAAAGCTCGAGGTTTACTGGAACCTCAACATCAGATTGTTTAGTGTCATAACCAAGACACTCATTGGAGGAGTCTTATTCCTCTGCAGGGATGCAGTCGGTGTATTCTGCAGCTCCAGCCAGAATTAAAGATATGCTACACAAACAATATATTCTAGGTCACTTTTCATACAACATATCAACTACTATCAAAAATCCTTTCAAAAATATATCATAAAAACTTTAAAATCTTTCTGAAAATAGCTTTCTTTCTCACAAAGTTTTTTTCTTGAAGATAACTTCTGGTCGAAACTACTTCAGAACCATCGGTATATAAACAACGTACTCTAATTCTTCTTATAATTCACATATATATATATATATATATATATATATATATAACTTTCTTACACATGAACCAATCACGAGAATTATTAGTAAGCAATTAGACATGAAACTAAAACCATTTACTCTAGAAGAACTCGACTCAGTACTTAGAAAAATTTTAAATAGGAAAGCCGCAGGGCTTGATGAAATTCCCCCGGAAATATGGAAGACCAAACAATTCGACGACATACTGCTCCGACACTGTAACGCAGTTTACCATCAAAATTCGATAGACAGATGGATGAAGGGATACATCCTCCCTTTCCCTAAAAAGGGCGACCTCGGATTAGCCATGTCTACCAAGGTATAACACTTATATCCATAGCTACCAAAATATCCAATGCCTTACTACGAAACCACATAGAACCCAAAATTGACAACATTCTTAGGAAGAGCCAAAATGGCTTCCAAAGAAATAGATCAACAACCACACAAATATTGACTATCCGTAGAATCCTTAAAGGCGTACGGGCAAAAAAACTACAGGCAACAATATAATTTGTCGACTTTCAAAAGGCCTTTGATTCCATTCAGAGAGGGAATATGGAACACATTCTACTAGCATACGGCATACCAAAAGAGACCGTCGCAGCAATAATGATTCTCTATAGAAACACCAAAATGAAAGTACGTTCTCCGGATGGAGACACAGACTACTTCGACATTGTAGCAGGAGTACTACAAGAGGACACACTCGCACTTATACCTCTTTACCATCTGTCTAGACTACGTGCTTAGAACATCAATTGATAAAATCAAAGAAAACGGTTTCGAGCTGACAAAGAAAAGAAGCAGAAGGTACCCCGCAAAAACAATTACCGACGCCGACTACGCCGATGACATAGCGATTCTGGTAAATGCACCCACCCAAGCCGAAACACTACTGCATAGTCTGGAGTGAGCCACCGCAGGCATTGATCTCCATGTCAATGCACACAAAACAGAATACATGTGCTATAAACAAACAGGCGACATTTCTACACAAGGCGGTAGCTCACTGAAACTAGTTGACTAGTTCACCTACCTAGGAAGCAGTGTCTCATCAACCGAAAAAGACATCGACACACGGCTAGCAAAGGCATGGACAGCTAAGGATAGCCTATCGGTCATATGGAAGTCAGACTGGACCGATAAAATGAAACACAATTTCTTCCAAGCAGCGGTCGTATCGATACTGCTATATGGATGCTCTACATGGACGCTGACTAAACGGATGGAAAAAAGCTTGACGGCAACTACTCAAGAATGCTGCGTGCAATTTTGAACAAGTCCTGGAGGTAATACTCCACAAAGCAGCAGCTATATGGCCTCTTACCTCCTATCACGAAACTATCCAAGTTAGCCGAACCAGAGATGCAGGACACTGCTGAAGAAGCAGGGACGAGCTCATAAGTGATGTTATCCTATGGACCCCATCATATGGCCGAACAAAGGCAGGGCGACCTGCTCGAACCTACATACAGCAACTCAGTGAGGATACGTGATATAGCCCTGAGGACCTGCCAGAAGCGATGAACGATAGGGAGGAAAGGCGAGAGAGGCTCAGGGATATCCGTGCTTGCAGCACAACAAGAATATATATATATATATATATATATATATATATATATATATAGGCTCTCTCAAAATAGATGCAGTCCATTAATATGATAATTCATATCGCATCAAGTCATCTTTCATCTGAAAAAGCAATCATATCACTTCAGAAAGGTCAAATCAAATGACAAGGGTAGAAATTGATTGACTTTATCCTACTGAGCACGTGAAAGACTAAGTTCTTGGCGAAAGTCTTTCGAGGGACTTTTTCGGACTCCTTTTGACGGAATCTCACACCGCATCCATATTGTCAGGACACCTTGCAGTCAACCTCCTGTGATCGAGGATTAATAGTTGCTATAGTGTACTATTTTCAATTCTAAAAAAAACAAACACAAATCGATTATTCGTAGAGTTATTAACTGTCACATGGATCCCATGTATATTGAGATACCAGACAGATAGATATTTGTGCGTGTGTTGGTGTGTGTATGAAGATGAATATCAAAGTTTATATCAATTTCATTAATATATGGATACGAAAAACTGTTAAGAAAAATAAATTTATGCATACAATAAACTATTTGAAATAAGATATTGATATCAAAAACTGATACATGTATATGAAAAGTTTTATCCAAGATAGACATGGAAAACCTGTGATGTATACACTGCGAAACGAATTCTTAACGAGGAGACCTCTTTCTATTTTTTCCCAAAACTGCTCCTTGGAATTTATCTAAATTCTTACTGAATGGTGACAACATTTATATGTGTGTGTTGTACTAAAATCGTAAGGTTCCGCAAAAATTTACACGAACTAAGGTCATTTACCAAATTTACTGAAATTATAACTGTTCCGAATTAGGCAGTTGTATTTAAAACTCATGAAAATAAGAAAATAACGATTTAAAATGAAATTAAAACACCTGAAAATAAGAAAATAATGTTTTTAGATGGAATTAAGAAATGCATACAAGGGAGAATTATCTTGCAAAAATATTATGGCTCTCCTGAAGATGATCCATTTCTATTTTAACAAAGGTTCAAGGTTTTCCCTCAGTAAGGCTGTATAAGCATCTGCTGTCATTTTAATACTATCAGACAGTTTCCACGGACCAACCATTATACATCCAATAATACGAGTCAAAGTCATGTTACATCCTCTTCCTTGTTAGCATTTCAAGTGTGAATGAAGATCTCGTCCGTTT
Source organism: Sepioteuthis lessoniana (assembly GCA_963585895.1). Lineage (NCBI taxonomy): Eukaryota > Metazoa > Mollusca > Cephalopoda > Myopsida > Loliginidae > Sepioteuthis > Sepioteuthis lessoniana. The sequence goes on along the minus strand of OY757914.1, from coordinate 12,722,535 downwards.
ACGATCCAACCATTGCCCCAAAGGTCCAGGCCATCATGGAGAGCATGAGATTCATCCATGAAAAAACCTTCGATGAATGAACCTTCGTGTTATCTTCTGTCTATTTCAGACGCTTTTGTATGAGTATTTTTGCCAATGGAGGCGATGTTACCGGTCTCGCTGATATCCCGACATTTTTCAGAACATATCGAAGAGTTCTGGACATTATTAGTTCTATAGTGTGCTTGAAAATTTCTCCATTTGTCCGGCCTGGATTATTCACGGCTTCACGTTTAGTTCGTAAAAACTCTCAAGGACCGTTATAGGCTCTCTGATGTAATTTCATTGGAGCTGCAGTGAATTCTTTAACAGTTTCGAGGTGCCTTCCAATTATTTGGGATATTTCTAATATTCCAAGTCCAGAAGTTATATTAGTGTTATCAGAAGCGGTCAAGTCACATTTGTGACCCATAAGTTCGCGAATATAAAATCACTCGTAAATAATCTGGAATACGCATGTTATGTATGCAAATAGTTGCAGCTGGTTTAATCCTGAGTAGAAACTTACAGTTTCTGCACTGCTCACGCTTATAACTTTTGCCATCATTCTGTGAAAATCTCGTTAGATTACAACAAATAATTTTCTAAAAAAATGGAAAATGGTGTCTTCATTAGTAATTCGTAACGCAGTATATATATATATATATATATATATATATATATATATATATATATATATATATATATATATATGTATATATATATATATGTAGAAAAACTGATAACAACGATCCAAGTGGAAGGAATGATTTATTAACGGGTCGACACTATAGCGTTTCGGTTCTACTGAACCATCATCAGGACCATGAGGGGTGATATTAATAATTTTAAGTTAACGATGGATGTTTAGAAATGTGAAATACAAAAACCTAGGGGAAAATATGTATAGTAAGAAAAAGTTGATATATATATATATATATATATATATATGGAACAAATTCTTATGGATCGATTCATACAAAGATACGTATTACTGTTATAGACAGATAGCAGAAAATTCTTTCAGGTAGTTAACAAATTGATTGATGTAAATGAAAAACTGTTATAGATAGCTAGATGAGATAGATGTATATAAAATATTTGTTAGATAAATTGATAGATTGATAGATCATCATCAAGTCGAGCTGACATCAAGGAGTTCTCTGACTCTCTCCCTCTCTCTCCATCCCTGTTATCCTTCGATCCTGGCAGGTCTTCTAGGCTGCAGCTTGTGTCCGCACAGAGCTGATTTATGTAAATCTTTGCTGGTCGGCCAACTTTGGCATAGTTATATTCATGAATCCATGAGAAAACGTCGCTTACGAATTCTTTCTTCGGTAGTTCCCGTATGTCTTGTTCGTTTTACTTGAAGAGTTAATGAGACTGATGGCAAGTGGCCGTATAGCTGTTGTTCAGTAGGGCGTTATGTCCAGGATTTGTTCAAGACAACGCACAGCATCAAGCTTTTTTCTGTGTGTTTTGTTAGCATCCAGTTGGTGCATCCATATCCTAGTACTGACACAGTGACAGCTTGGAAAAAATCCCATATTTTTTACTTCCATGCGATCTATAACCTATCAATAGCATTCTACATCCTCGCTAGTTGACTTCACTTTCAGTAGATGAGATATTGTTGCCAAGGTATGTAAACTGGTCCACTAATTTTAAATGCCAGCCAAATAGATTACAGATGACTCCTTTTTGCTAATAACACACGTACCCTGTTTTATTTGCCAGTGCTTCTCGCTGCTTGCTCTAGGCTCTGCAGGAGGGAGTCAACTGGTGCATTTGCGAGAATTGTTAGGTCTTCAGCATAATCTGCCTCTATCATAGTTTCTGTGGGTTATCCTCGTGGAATCGGTTCTTTGCACATACTTTTTTATGATTCGATGGATTGTTGCAATCTATGAGGTTTTGGAATGATTCCTTCAAAAGCCGTTTTGATTCTCGTCAAGAATTTTTCAATTTCGGGTTGGATGGGATTGATAAGCATGGCATGATAGACCTTAGCAGTAACATCAGTTGGAGCTATATCTCTATAGATCTTAGAGATTCCGATATCTTCTTTCTTGGAGAAGGAAAAGATTTAACTTTTCGTCAATTTTCCTATTGTATTTTGTTTATAGACTGCGATGCATAGTCGGAGAGGTATGTCATAAAATTTTCTTGACTTCCTTTCTTCAAGGGGTATTTCGTCAAGGCCAGCAATTTTCTGCTTTTAATTTGTTTCTATATCGCTTCAAATTTTTCCTCCATAAAATGTTCAAGATTGACGTCTTCTTTGACGTTCATGACTTTTTGGAAAGGTTTGTTGGTGATTTCAGAGGGGTTTCAGAGCATATTCTCTAAATGTTCTTTCCACTTCAAAAGTCTTTCTTCACGGCAGGCAGATTTTATTTTTGCTCGCAATGTGCTCTTCCTTCCACCAACTTTTCTACTCTCTGCCATGTTATTCGGGATTGTCTATCTTCAACTGAAATTTTATTTTTTTTTATTTGACCTTGGATGTATTCTAATAGCTCTTTTTGGTATATGTGGGTCAATTCTTTCCGGGCTTTTTTAAGTTTCTGTTCGTCGGCATTTTTTTTTTATTGTGCAAGGGTACTTTTTTAGTTATCTAGTTTTTACCTAACTACTAGTAACTTCCATGGAACTCTACATTTACGTCTTGGTTTGATTGGTATGCACTATGCTGCTGCTTCCACGTGGGCAGTGACGAAATATATTCGTAATTCGGACTATGTGTTTCAGATATCTTCTGAAGAGTATTAAATTTGTTTCTTACAGTTACCACATATTTATTTCGTATATCTCTATTGGTAAATGAGGACCAGTCCTAACTAGTGATTTTAACTTTTCTTGTTTCTGCGTAGACCCAAGCGTGTTTTTGCAGTGACGATTCAGTAATCGGAAAATTATTTTTCAGAAGTGAAGTATGCATCACAGTTCCGAGCGCTTTTTCCCACTTCATGTTTATGAATATATAATCTAGCTGTTTTAGCGTTATTTGGATTTATGTAGGTCCATAGCTTTCCCTACCTGTTTTGGAAATCCAGTGTTTGGGCATGAAAGACTGTTCTCGATATTTCCCATTTCAGTTTGGCGAACAATGTAAGCAGATATTTTTTTTTATTTTAGTTTTTACTTATCGGAATATTTTTGTATCCATAGAGAATTAGAACGTGTTTTGGGGAATGAGTCAGACAATTATGTTGATATATTTCTTGTATAAAAATTATGCTTTCTTTGATAACTACACTATCTATCTATCTATCTGTCGATCTATCAATTTCTATCTATCTATTTATTTATTTATTTATTTAACTTAGTCTATTCCAATCTATCTATCTATCTATCTCAGTTTATTCATCCACTTTTAACATTTATAACTCGTTATTGAAAATGATGATGTCCGTTTCATCTGTGGTATTGGTGGGTCTGTAGCAAGAAATGATTATTGTGCTGGGATTGCAATTAAATGAAGCACAAATAATTCTCAGTTGGGTTTTCTCGACGCTATTTTGTTATTTTAAGGCAGGAGAACTGAGAAGCATTCCTATAGCTCCTATAATGGCATTGACGGAGTTCTTCCAAGCAGATGCCTAGAAAAATGTCCTACCATTACCGGCATCGTGGTATTTTAACCCAAGCTCACAATGGTAAAATCTTTGTTCCTGCTCGTATATGTCTATTGTGGGTTCGGCTGCAGATAGCTCGAGTATCTGGTTTATTGAGTTTAAATCTTTACGGTAAATGAAGATAGGTTGCCATGTTTTTGCCTCTAAGTAAGTTGAGCATGAGTTCTGTGGCTAGTTTTGGGAACACTTGGGCCAGAGCTCCAACTCCCACAGAAGGCGTTCCTTGTTTCCCCGTGTAAAGGTCGATGGGGTTAGGGTTAGAGTTATAGTAGTCTTTCGTTGACTAAAGAAAGAAAGAAAGAAAGAAAGAAAGAAAGAAAGAAACAGAGAGACAGAGAGATAAAAAAAATGTTAAAATTGGATGAGTAAACTGAGATAGATAGATAAATTGATTGGAATAGACTAAGATAGATAGATAGATAAGAATAGACTAAGATAGATAGATAGATAGATAGTATAGTGAGCATTATTTTTATACAAGAAATATATCAAGATAATCACCACTTCGTCTTAATTCTTTAGTGAATATTAAAACAAATCAATCGACGAGTTTTCCGTGACAATTTCAAATAAATATCCAATTAATAACAACGTGTCATTATCGCCAAATCAACCGCTAATAAGTATCAAGTTCAATTTTACGATGTAAGTAGAGAACATTCTACGCGCTCACCACTGGACTTTTTCAGCAATTCGGTCCGAACACTCGGCTAACTCGATTTTCACCTTTCGGTGTTCAGATATCAGCAAATTCTGCCATGATTGATGGTTAAGGGGAGGTGAGTTGTTAGGGGGAAAAGTCAGTCAAGTGACGAGTGAATAAACGATAATTCATTTCTGACACATTTAGATGAACAGGTGCGTTAATGATTGCAATGCCAACTTTTTCATTTTGTCGAGAAAATCGTCGAAGTGCGAAAAATAGGAATTGATACAATCGTGCCGATCAACGTGAATCAGAAGGATTTCGTTTACAATATGGCCGGATTAGTGCGCATTATGACACACATGCAATCATATTCAAAATATTTTTTAAATATTCTATAAATAATATCTTCGGGATAGTAACGGACTGTGTAGGATTGTAATTGTAAGTTTAACAGTCTGTCTTCGCTTGACAATATATACGTCCCCCTCCCAGAGGTTGAGCTCTCTGGCAAAGGAATAAACGACTGCCACCAGCGTAATGCTAATATCTTCTAACAAATTGAGCACTCTGGTATCTGATAGTGTAAAACGCAAACAAACGAAAGTTAATTCAAAATGCGTTAAATTCCCGAGCAGACGAAGGTCGCCGAAATGTCTGAGAAGTAAGTTATCTCATTAACGTAAAATTTGGCGGGTTTCGATCCCAACTTAAAGCTTCCATCGTGACTAACCACACTGAAGATTTGTGATACAGCGAAATAGTCTGTCTCTAGATGACAATATATATATATATATATATATAACTGCAGTCAGAGGATCAAATGTAACGTTATTATATCATTTTGAATGTTCATAATTCAAAAATAACAACAGGTGACTCTTTTAATCAGATACAAGAAAATATATTCAGACTGTCTACATTCTAGCAGTCCCACAAAACAAGTGGCGAGAGGAACCTTTGTAAGAGTCGATGAAAGAATCTCACAAGCAGCTATAAAGAAGCACCCACCACCTACAGTCTCATCGACCTGCATCAACATAACTTGTCTCTTTTAGTTTAAAAACTAACCTGACAAAATTTTCAAATTATCTATTTTTTAATATATTCTAAAATCAAATATTTCATCATGCTCATTACATCATCATCATCATGTCGCGCTGGTAGCACGGATATACCTGACCCTCTCTCGCCACTCCTCCCTATCGTCCATCGCCCCAGGCAGGTCTTCAGGACAACATCCCGTATCCTCACATAGCTGCTGAATGTATGTTCGTGCTGGTCGTCCTGCTTTTGCACGGCCACGTGTGAGGGTCCATAAGAATACATCACTTATGAGTTCGTCCCTGCTTCTCCAGCAGTGTCCTAATATATTCTAAAATCAAATATTTCATCATGCTCATTACATATGTCTCTAATTTTTATTTAGTTTCAAAACTAACCTGACAAAATTTTCAAATTATCTATTTTTTTAATATATTCTAAAATCAAATATTTCATCATGCTCATTACACGTGTCGCTAATTTTCATTGTGATTTTATTTAATTTCCAACAAACTTATGACACGACATGAATCCATTTACATTTGAGTTTCCGGAGCTTTCAAAAGTATTTTGACAAGAGGTGATATCTTAATAGTCACCAATGCACGAGTCAGACTTTTCCAGTTTGACTTACATTTCCAAACAAAGATTTCTAACCAATCAACATTAATACCAAATTAGATAATAAAATAATTGATATAATTAATTATCAGTAAAATTATCAATATAATAAATTATCGCCCTAATTGTTTTACACAAATCTATAGATCAGAACAATGCAATGTTTGCACAACAACCTCATATAAACGCACAGTCATCATTTCAACTGAGATGCAACATTCTCCAAAAAGAATTGACCAAAACACAGGGTGTAAGAAAATAGATGACACTCATTAATATATTTATTCCAATTGCATCAAGTTATCTTTCATCTGAGTCTTGAAAGGTAATTATATCATTTCAGAAATGTCAAACCAGATGACAAACGCAGACATTGATTGACTTTATCCTACATTGCAGGTGAAAGACCAAGTTCTTTGGAAATGTCTACAGAGGGACTTTTATCGACTACATCCGACAGAATCTCTCACCGCATCCACATTGTCAGGACATCTTGCAATCAACTTCCTGCCAGATCTGGAATTTTTTGCCTCATTTTTGAGATTGTTTTCTGACCCTGCGGCTTGAAAATTGTGTACTTAACGGTAAATTTGGCTTTTCTGGGGATAATTATTATAGCTAAACTTCCTGCGAAATTTTGCTTCCAGTTTTGAATGATTTTTATCTCCAAATATTTATTCCACTCTTGTCCAAGGCATTGTGATCGAGAATTAATACGAGGGTCATTAAATAAGTTTCCATACTTTTTTCGTCCTCTTGTGTAAGCGTGTCAATGACCTTCGTCACAGCTTCTTTCTATCTCCTCAATTGTCTTATAACGACAGCCTCTGAGCTTAGGGAATAACCAAAAGTCACAGGGAGCAAGGTCTCGACAATAGTGAGGCTGAGGGACTGTCTCGATGCCCATCTTGGTCAAATAGTCTGTGACAAGGATGGAATTGTGGACTGGTGCATTGTCCTGGTGGAAATGCCACCGGCCCGATTTGAAGAGTGCTGGCCTCTTCCGACGGAATCTCTTACTGAACTCCCTTAAAACCTCAACATAGTAAACCTAACTCTAATCCTTTGGCCAATCATCCCAGATGTTCTGAATTCCTTACTCCTCCTACCCCTCTCATCATCCCTTACAGACTCTCTTCCTTGAATCTCTTATGCCACTCAAAAACTGATGCTCGATTCATGCAAGATGATCGAAAAGCAGTCTGAAGCATTCCATACATCTCTGTGGCATTTTTCCCAAGTTTAAAACAGAATTTTAATGCATATCGTTCTTCTAAAGTGTCCTTACGTCCAGATTGCATTTTTGAAATTCACCAGCTGTGACAATCAGGCTTTAGTAGGGTGTATTCCAATTGCTTCTGTAGCTATTTATTTGAAACTGAAATCCTAAAAATTGGTCAGTCATCTCATATGATGTATAGCAATAACATTGTGAATTTTCAAGAGTCTACGACAATTTTAAATGCACATACGAAAAAAGTCTGGAAACTTATCGTATACACCTCGTAATTGGTCCTTACGGCCTTATTATATACTACTATTAGAAGGGATTTAGTTCCTCTCTTGGGGCTTTTACTTCTTAATCATGTCTACCATTTCTATAATTATTTTACTCATAAGAGAGTTTTTCACACCAGTGTTAGTGGATGATTTCCCGGTGGAGTCTGTGTGACAGAAAGTCTCCTTAAGTTACCAGGACTCTTCTCAGTATTCTGGCTGTTCCCAACAATGTTATAGTTTTGATGGTCTCCACTCGTCCTATTATTTCCCAATCCCCCAGTCCCTGTATCAATCGTTTATTAATTGTTCCAAGCGAGCTTATTACAATTGGTATCACCATCATTTTCACGTTCCATAGTTTTTTTCGGTTCTCTAGCAAGGTCTCGGTGCTTATCTCTCTTTTCGCTTTCCTTTAGTTTTATCCTGTGGTTTGCCAAAACGGCAAAGTCTACTGTTCGGCAGGTTCTCTTCTTTTTTCGTTCTTTTTTTCTTTTTTTATTCGTTGACATTAAAAAAAAGTCAAAAAAGTTCCTTCCTATTTGAGTGCTGCAGAAATTCACAAATCGCAAAAAAAATATGTCTGGTCGCCTGGTCAAGATTAGATGTATCTTAAAATCGTTTGGAAACAATTTTTACTTTCAGTAACTATTCTTGATTCATAACATTTGCTCAGTTACATGTTTTCAAACATTCCTATCTAATACCAATAATATTTTGGGGCTGTCCTCATGGTGTGATGGTTAAGACGTTGGACTGCGGAATCGTAGTAAGCGAGTTCGTACTCCAGTCGCGCTATTACGTTAACTTTCCGGCAAATACCCTCGGGAAAGGAATGAACCCCCTTATCCTCCCAGCTATGGGTTAAATAGTAGCACTACTGTTCTTCTAGGAGAATGGCTTTCGCATTAAATAACCTACAAAGGTTGATATGTCATTAAACAAAGAAACCAAACCAAACCAATAATATTTGAACAGATAAATCTGATTTATATATCGGACACACACATGTAGTTCCACTTCGGGTCAGAGTGGGTCGGGGAGCAATGGTAATAAAGGAGTACTGCATACTCTCTATAAATTGCAATTTCTTTTGCACCAAACAATTGATACGAACAAAGTAAAGCTTCTTGGGACATGCAATATTCGACATTGAAAAAAAAGTCAAAAAAGTTCCTTCCTATTTTAGTGCTGCAGAAATTCACAAATCGCAAAAAAAACAGGTAAAACTTCTTTTCTTCCTTTGCATGCGCTGACACGCGCATGCGCATCAGACATTAACGCATCTTTTATTTAGCAAGTGATCGATCTTACAACATAAAGTTTATTTTCAGATCTCTGGTGATTTAGAAGTTATCGGTTTGGTGTCAAATGGATCTTTAGATAAATAAAATATCCTCTGCTATTAGAGAATTTCTCTGTTCTTAACACACACACACACACACACACACACGGAACAGTTTGTGTATTTACTTATTACGTGTCAGTATACATTATTCACACACACACATACATATATATATATTGTCATCCACAGACAGACTGTTTCGTTCTATCAGAACTCTTCAGTGTAGGACGCTGGAAGCTGGGATCGAAACCCATCCAACTTTACGTTAGACTAAGTCTCAGACCGCTCGTCCAACAAGCGTACCACGTTGGCGAAGGGAATTTTAAAGGTATTAATGAAGCAGCAGCAGCAGCGTCCGTTTGTTTACATTCTTTTATACCCTATCGGCTACCAGAGTGCTCAATTCTTTCGAAGAGCTTTGCATTATGCGTGCGGCGGCCGAAAATTCCTTCGCCAGAGTGCTCAACCCCCATGGGGGAAGACATATCAATAATATAGTTTAATATTTTCATAAATAAAGAGTGTCCAATATCGGTGATATCTAATTGAGGATATGGAGGTACTGGTGGTGTAACAGCAATCGTCGTAAGAAAGAGACACGGTAACCCGAATTTAAATCCTATCCTAGGCAATTTGTATTTCACATAGCTCTAATACCCTTGGGGAAGGCATGAATCCAACTATTTCCTCACCAGCCATAGATAAATAGAAGAAAAAACCGGCTCTTTAACTACGGTATGAAAACAGGTCTAAAAGAAAGAAAAAAACTGGATTCAAACCTAATGTATAACTAGAGCGACCACCTGATCGCTTTCATCTTTTTCTTTTTGATTAGACAACCAGTTTAGGTGAAGAAAATTGTGAATTCACACCTGATAAACTCCACAAAAAAATTGACCTAGTGTCACCATGCTTGTGCAGATATGTTAGTATATATTTACAAAAAAAACTAAAATAGTTTTGCATCCTGCTAGTGTTAAGGGATGGGGTGGGTAAATACATATATGAGCTAGCATAGCTTGGACACAGAGTTAAGAGTTCTTGGGTGACTTCCAGTTTCTTGCCTATGTGATCGTCGAACAAGTTATTTATTTATTATTTTTGTTGTTAATATTAACAGAATCTCTTTTAATTTCAGCTCAAAACAACGCCATAAGGACCAATGATATTAAAGCTCTGATTCCGTTAACCATAACCGGGTACAATTGTTAAGTATTCCTGTATTGTTACCCACCTGCAGTCAGGATTGAACATACAACCTATGGATGATTGTCACTTAGAAACCTATTGGCGTTGGTATTCCTAAGCTTCTAAGTGACAATCATCTGGGGGTTGCAGGTTTAATCCTAACTACAAGCGAGTAACAATACAGGAATACTTAACACTTGTACCCGGTTATGATTAACGGAATCAGAGCAAGTGGATTAAATAAGGGACGTAAGTTGAAGTTCCGTGAAGGTTCCTGAGTTCGACAAACACCTGAAGAAGGCCGTAAGATATATCGGCCGAAACGTTGTGGAAATAACAACAAAGATGAAGACAATAGTTTAAAAAGCCTTAATGATAAAAATCACCAAGCTTCGTCTCAGAAATTTAGACAACTAATTCCTATTAACCATAAGTGAAGACTACAGTTATACATATCTTAAACTCAAAAATTATCCTCGCGTCCATTTATTTGGCCACCTTTTCACTGAAACGTATATACGTCCGACCTCACATGGTGGGTTCCTATATTTCTTTTATTCCTTTTACCTCAAATATCCCAATTTAATCCTATTCTTATAGTTAATTAATCATTATCTTCGATTTTCGTCGATAGTTTAAATTTATTCCTATGTCTACATCTAGCATTAAATCAAATCTCTGATTTAATAATTTTTCTGGGTCTGGGTATAGCATAATTTGAATCTTTTCTTCTAAACACGGATTAGATCTACCATCTTAGCATTTTGGAGTATTCAACTTTTTTCAATATGCTCCATTGAATTTCAGGGGTTAAAACCTTATTTTTCAAATTCCAAAAGTGCTTGGATAGGGCCGTTTGGTTCTTCAAATGCTCATGGGAGAAAGAATGATTATGATTTTATAAATATATATATTCTGTAAACAAACACTATTTTTCCTTTTAAAAAGCTCAACTGAAACAATGAAACACGGTACACAAAAATATGAGTTATCGAAACTCTAAAATGAATACACGTATAAATATTCATATAATTCTATTTTTCATTACAGACTTTGAATCTATAATGTTTCAGAATAGATAATATCTAAAAATGTGTTTTGACTGTATAATATTTACACGAGAATAAATAAAATCATGTTATCATTGATTTAGAAAAACTCGTTTAAAATGAACCTTGTGTTATTTCCTTCTCGTATGTTATGGCTGCATTATATATATATATATATAGTATCGCTAAACTTATATTGTCCTTTATTGGGAATCATTTTTGAGATGAGGCTTCTTAATCTGAGAATTATTTTTTTTTATTGCGGACTTTTGTCCTTATCTTAATAGATTTTTTTGTTTGTTTTTGTTGTTGTTGATTTTTTTTCGATAGACAACAACTATGGAAGGCAGTAATTACTGGGGATACGGTTACAAGACACGGCATTCCTATCCGAGGTCGCAGTTAATCACCTGGAGACGGCCAGAGGGGAAATTTGGCCGAAACGTAGTGAGAGAAAAAAATACCAAGATGAGAAAAAAAGTCCGAAATAAAAAAATTAATTCTCAGATTATGTTGTCCTGTCAGCTGAGGCAGTAAAATATATTGACTGCTTTTCTGCAGAGGGATAAGACTCTTAATCAATGAATATCCTAGATATGACATTAAGCAATCTGATGGTAGGTTCAAATAATGATGGGAATCCCTTCATTACCATCGCTCCCTGGTCTACTCTGGCCCTGAGTGGTAGCACCTGATAGAATTCTGTCTATGGGTCAAATAGAACTAAACAGTGTACTTTGACTAAACTGAATAGTTTGAAATAGAAAAGTTTTTCACATTGAAACTGTGTACTTATGCTAAACTGAATTGTTTGAAATAAAACAGTTTTAACTTTTAACTACAAGTAAACAAAAAAAATACAACTATACTTACACTTAACGGAATTGTTTGAAACCGAACTGTTTATTTGTATAAAAATGGATTTGGCATTTATAATCTACAATGGTTAGGTACCATCAAACCAAATCAAAATCAAAACGAACTAAACTTATACAAATAGATTCATTATATATATATATATATATATATATATATATATCGGGGATACTGTCTTTCTATATAGACATCAAAGTTAATTGATTCATATATATCTATCTATCAATCTATCTATCTATCCCAACCCTTCCGGATGAGCAGGAGCATAGAGCAAGCCGTAAGAGGCATTGTTTTCTACTTGAACTTATATAATACATGGTTCATTTGTTTAATCAAGATGGCACTATATCTTCCTAAAATGACAAGTCTCTAAATCTAGCTAACCAGTTTATATGACTCAGAACTACTTATAAACTAGAAAATAACCACACCTTGTCGTATAGTGTACCGCTGAACAAAAAACGAAAACCACGTAGATATATAAAAATATAATTTATACTTTTATTCTTCAACGGTGACGTTTGTGTGAAGTAGGAATACAGTCGGAAAGAGTTCGCACATATCTTTCTTCTGTGGCAGGGACCCTTTCTGTGCATTTGCGCGACGCCCGGAGAACACACTCAGAGGGTGCTGACACGTTTGCTTGAATGACCAGCGGGTGTCCCCCTCAGTCCAAAATTACAGACCTTATATTGTCTTTCAGCTCCAACGCGGGAATATGAACACGCCGATCACCCATATATTTTTTGTTTAGGGCTGGTTATCGGAACTTACATACTTCCGGTTTTTTTTTTTTTTTTTTTTTGAGGAGGTGGTAATTTGTTAATCTTATCTGCGAACGGAAATATATGTCACTTTAACCACCGGCAATAAATTACTATCCTACTTTATTTTCCTCTTTCCTGTGAAACCACTTAGTTGATGTTATCTTGCAACCGCATTGAATCTGCTAAGTTCATTCACGGCACTCCGTCGCCAGCTAAGCTGCCTCCTGGAAATATTACAACTTTATCTTTCATGGAAATTTTACTAGGGTTTATGATTATAATCATATAAATATATATATTCTGTAAACAAACACTATTTTTCCTTTTAAAAAGCTCAACTGAAACAATGAAACACTGTACACAAAAATATGTGTTATCGAAACTCTAAAATGAATATACGTATAAATATTCATATAATTCTATTTTTCATTACAGACTTTGAATGTATAATGTTTCAGAATAGATAATATCTAATTAGTTAGAATTTAAAGTTTATCAAAAATGTACAAATAAAAATGGCTATTTACATTTTTACTTACATCGTAACACCAAAATAAAGATATATGAGACCAACTAAACAGACTTTAATATAACGCCATTTTTCAGAATTATGGTTGGTTGATTGGTTATGGAGCAATATCTCATCAACTGAAAGGATATGAGCATAGGCACAGAAAAAACCTTTGACCGCCATTGACAGGCTAACAAGTTTAGGGAAATCTGATCGCTCTGGTAAAATAAAACGGAAATTCTTTCAAACTGAAGCCGTGTCAGTACTATTGTATAGCTGCACCACTTGGACTCGAACAAAACGCTCAGTAAAAAGCTAGATGAGAACTACACAAGGATGTTATTTTAAGAAATCCTGGCAGTAGAACCCAACAAAACTGCAACTTTACGGCTACATACCCCCCATCTCACTAATCATCCAAATGAAACGAACATGATATTCTGAGAACTTTACATAGATATGATATATTAATTGTTGATTTTGAATTGTTTTGAATGTGTTCCTTTAACAAAAAGGTATTATTTGCGCGATCTCAAGATAGAGTTAAAAATATCCCCGAACCACTCTCTAATTCATTGTCTGTAATTCTTTTTTGGTTTTGGTTTTTGTCATCGAAACCTAATTGTAAAGTATCCCCATAATTGAATATTAAATGATATCAAATTTAATTAAGATGATGAGGTTTCAATACTGCCTCCTGGAAATATTTGAAATATTGAATAAAAAAACATCACATGATAAACGGGATGGGTGGGTGTTGGCTTCCCAATGATAAAAATAAACACTCTTCCACCTTTCAATCATATAGCCAAATGATCTTTGGCAGGATTACATAAAGAATATGTGAATTCATTTCTTTGACAGATAGATAACGAACGAATTGGGATTTAATACCAAAGTCATCTTTGTAGAACGACAACAGGCATATAATTTCATCATCATCATCATCATGTCACGCCATCAGCACGGATATCCCTGGCCCTCTCTCGCTACACCTACCTATCGTCTATTGCTTCTGGTGGGTCTTCTGGACTACATCCCGTATCTAAACAGAGCTGCTGTATGTAGGTTCGAGCTGATTGTCCTGCCTTTGCTCGGCCATGTAAAGGAGTTCAGAAGAGTACATCCCTTATGAGCTCGTCCCTACTTCTCCAGCAGTGTTCCGCATGTCTGGTTCGTTTAATTTTGATAGTTTTCTTGATGGGTGGTCGGTGGCCGAACGGCTGCTACTTTGTGGGGTGCTACCTCCAGGGCTTGTTCAATGTTACTTGCAGCATTCTTGTGTAGTCGCCGTCAAGTTTTTTCTCCATCCGCTTAGTTAGCGTCCATGTAGTGCATCCATATAGCAGTATAGATACGACCGCTGCTTGGAAGAAACTGCGTTTCATTTTATCGGTCAGGTCTGACTTCCATATGACCGATAGCCATTCGATAGCTGTCTATGCCTTTGCTAGTCACGTGTTGAAGTCTGTCTCAGTTGATGATGTAATATAATGGCGGAGGGATTTCGTTTTATATATCTTGCCTTTAGGTTTAGTTAGGCTGAGAACCTTTCGGCTCAGTGCATGGGTTAGTTAGGTGCAAACATGAGCGCAGGAGTTCACGCGCGCGCGGAGCATATGTGTCATTCAGAGATGTCACAATCGAAACCCCAGATAGAAAATGTGACTGTTGGATGTGAATGACGTCATGCACCAGAAGTGTGCGCGGAGGATTTTGGGATTTGAAAAAAAGTGAGTAAGTCGAGTTTTAGCTTCTGAAGAAGACGGTTGACTTTCGGAACTTGCCGAGGCCGTGCGGCGGGTGCCGCAGGTCGTTTGGGGCAGATGGAGAAGTTGTCATAGAAAGATTGTGCCTCTCTCTTCCTTATGTCGAAAAACCTTTTAACTTAAAGGTAATAAAAAGTTTCGTACCTGAACTAAGAGGTCGTAAGTGTTTTTTGTGTTTCGGGATTCCTATGTTATCTATCTATGAGTTATGAACATTTTCGCATATTCATGTATGGGTATGTAAAAATGAGACACTGTTTCCTAGGTCGGTGAACTTGTCAACTGATGAATATTGGTTCACTTGTCAATTGTCTGACACACAAGTAGTAATTTACTAAGGTCTTTGCTTCGATGTGGCACAAGGCCGAATGAATGGGGCGCCCAATGAGACTCGAACTCACTCGTGTAGGTTTGCTAGTCAACCTAGCTAACCGTTACACCAACAGAGGTGCCCCTGACACACAAGTAGAAAATGATTCCTTTTGCCATTTACTGGATGAATATATGGGTGAATAGACACCACTCATGCAAATGTGTTGGGCAGGTCATCCTGGCACCACAGAACAACCCACCTGCTGCATTAGGCGCTATCCTATAAAATGAGGTAAGCATAACTGGTTTGCTTTTACCAAAAAGATTCAAGACCATTTTTGTTTTGTTTGTCCAATTTATTTAACTTAGCTAGAGTATGTTTGGTCATTTGCCCCCTTTCGTTGTTTTTAGTCCCCTTCTTTTGTTTGTTTTCCTTCCCTTCCCTTGTTTAGGTGACAGGAATTGGAGTTCTCCGGAAGTGTGACGGAGTGTTTATCTTTATTTATTTATTCATTGTTTATTTGTTTAATTACCTTTTATTTATTTATTTATTGTCCTTCAACACGATTTTCGACTTGTTAACTCTTCTTTCTTCCATTATTAGTTTGTAGGGGGACCCCATATTAACCATTATCTTTATTTGTGTAAATATTTTCCTCATTTTTCGTTTTTAGGGGAATTGTGTATATATATGTATGTATATATTGGATTTAAAAATTTCCCCCACCCACCCAACTCTGTAAATATGGGAATTAAGTTAGAAGTCCATGGAGCACTCGTGTTGTTTTGGTGAACGTAGTATGATAATGATGTGTTTAATTGAGGTATTATGGTGCTTTTTTTATTGTGGAGATATGTATTGGTCAGTGAATGAGTCTAGTTAAGTTAGAATTTAGGATAGCGTTGACCAGCCTTCCCCCTCCATTTTTAGGCCATGTGCCACATTTGTATCTTTCTTTTTATACAATAAATAAATTACCAAGAAGATTCAAGAGAGCTACCGTTTAGTATGGAGATGTCACCTGTTTGATTAAGGCACATAAACGTAATAAGGGAGTTCATGCCTTTCCCAAGGGCATTAGTCTGTAAGTGAACGTTATAACACGACAGGAGTTCGAACTCGCATTTTATTTTGTACGCGGTCTGGCACAAAACCACTGAAAATCTTCCCCTTCTCGTCAGATAGATAGATAGATAATGATCGAACGAATAGGCAGAATGATACCAACTGCTAATCAGAATTACTCGGTGATAAATAAGGAATAAAGACACCAAGATGTATTGAACACATTTGATTGGCGACAGGGTTTAACCCGGTTCCTTTTAATCTTTTCCCCTCCTCTTAAAAGTGAGTCTTCTTTTAACGATTACACTGGTCAACAATAAATTTGTTGTCTGCGATTTTTATTAGATTTAGGACGAATATGATGCACTGAATCCAAAAATCACATTGTTTTTTCTCAATCAGGTCAATTTTTTTTTAGCTATGGCCACATGTCATTTTTTTAAAGTTTTTGTTCACTTGTACGCATGCGTGGAGCATTTTAGAAGAAGTTGGTGGGGGTAAAATGCCATGTCGAATAATTATTTTGATTGGAAATGATTATTTTAATGACAAGAAGTATTCAGGTCCGATAGTTCTGTGTGATTATGTCGAAAAGGGATCAGTTTGAAGTCATAAGACCTCGAAATATTCCAAAAATCGGTTGCGGCAAAGCATAAAGTTGGTGGATCAAAACTAAAGTTAATGGGGCAGCCGCTCCAGGAAGTGTATAGGAAACTCCACTCGCGCATGTACGGTTGTTTTTGCTTCATGTGGATTGCGGAATATTTGAGTTGTCATGCTGGTGGCGCCAAATACGGAACGCGGTGGTCTGTGGTAGCACTAATTTACGACTAATTTGTACTTACTTTTGTACACCATTGCTCCTCATAGGAAGCCAGTCACAAGTGTCATAACATGTGCTTACCATGCTTATTTTGGTATTAAACTTGCTGATCAGGATAAATATTGGTCGCCACACATGGGTGGACCAATGGCAAGAGGAGTCTGAACTTTGGAATTCCCATGGTTTGGAGAGAGCCGACAAACCATGTCACTGACTGCTACTTCTGCGCTGTTAATGTGACTGGAATCAACAGAAAGAATCCGGGCAGCCTCAAATACACCTGATCTCATTGTGATGAAATTCCAGTGCCTATCTTCGGAGAACTTCCTGGCATTAGTGACGAAGATGCCTCCAGTGTTGAAGGACATGAAGACGAAGAAGAATTGGTTCTTGAAGATGACACTCTACATCCATTTTCCCAAAAGGAGTTGAATTGCCACAATACAACTGCACGTATGCATATACAAATATATGCGGAAACAATCAACCGATAATGATGACTTCAAGAACGAACGAATACACTTCTTTATAAAAATATAAATCTCTCACACTTTATTTTCGAAAAGGTGATGTTTGTTAGGTGTGAGAGATGAGTTGGAGACAAAGACGGACAGCTATATTGACCCAAGTTCTTCCTCGATCATAGCAGCACTTCTTCGCAACTTGGCTTGGGTTGCTCAACCGGGGGTCACTAAGGGCCCAAAGCCCTCTGTCTACAGCTGGTTCTCACTTCGGCATCCTGTCTCCTACTGACTCGAACCGCCGGGCACCTGGTTATATCATTTTCTTACGTCCACCTGCTTCTGCTGTTCTTCCGCTTATTTACACAGGTGCATCTCTTGATTGACGGATCAGTCGAGGGTCAATATATAACAGAATGATATAGTTCAGCTTGCTGAACTGTTGGCATCCATATTGAAGGTAAAAAACTCCTCTTTGACAGTGCTCGCATCAGCTTCTTCCGCAACAAGCATCAAGAGTACCTCCGTTTTTTTCTCTACAGTGAAGGACTTGGTGTACTGTGCAGATATTGTGCAGCTCCTGCGCAAGCTTGGAGTACCACAGTACGAACCCAAAGATTGAAGACTGTTGATTGACAGCAGCAAGCAATCACTGAAATGTGTTCTGCTACACAACAGCAACCAGTTTGGTCACTCGACTACACTGAAGGAGAAGTATGAAGCGGTGAAGTATGTGCTGAAGAAAATTGGTTATGATCAGCATAAGTAGTTTATTTGTGTTGATCTGAAGATGGGGAACTTTTCGTTGGGATAACAGTCTGGACACCCCAAGTACCCATGTTTCTGTGCATGTGGGATAGTAGGGACCATGCTCAGCATTACACAAAGAAGGACTGGTCTTTGCGGGAGGAATTGGTGCCTTGCAAAGAAAGGAATGTCATCAACGACCCTCTGGTGGACAGAGACAGAATACTCTTCTCACAGCTGCACATCAAGCTCGTCTTAATCAAGCAGTTCATTAAGGCTCTGGACATGGATGGTGACTGCTTCATTTATTTTTGCCAGGCTTTTCCAGGATTGACCATGGAGAAGTTGAAAGCTGGCATCTTTGACGGTCCTCAGATCCGGCAGCTCATCAGAGATCCAGAGTTCGAAAACTCAATGAACGAAGCGGAACTGGAAGCGTGGAAGGCATTTGTTCTGGTAGTGAAGAACTTTCTTGGCAACAATAAGCCCAGAAACTACGCAAGACTTGTCAACAACATGCTGACTGCTTTCAGAAACCTAGGCTGAAACATGAGCATCAAATATGTACCGGTTTCCTGAGAACCTGGGTTCAATGAGTGACGAGCAGGGGAGAGGTTCCATTGGGACCTGAAAGAGATGGAGACTAGGTACCAGGGTCACTGAGACGCAGTCATGATGGCTGACTACTGTTGGAATCTGAAGAGAAACCTCCCTGCTACTGAGCATTCCAGGAGTTCGAAGAAACGGAAATTCAAGCCCTGAAGTTTGAACAGTGGTGAAACAACAAGCAATTCAGGTGTACTTACTTTTATCAATGTCCACCATTCAGTTTACAGTAATCGATGTTTCTATCAGTTAATCAATATATGGTTTTTCTCTTAAAAACATATTTAGGATGATATGTGTTGACAAAAATCAGCTGATAATGCCACAAAAATGTAATCGATTTTGTCACAAGATCTGATTTTTTTCAAATCAACTTAGCACAAAACCTGACCTGGTGGTGAGAAACGGATGGCATTTCCTGATTCAGCAGAGCAAATATACCCTAAATCAGTTATAGAAATCTAGACAACATTCAAAAAGTAAAAAATTGTTGCCCAGTGTTACTGTTCTATACTTCCCTATCCATTATGTGACTGCTAGCTGATAAAGCCGGTTGCTTTTTTGTGGCCAGCTGAAATAAATTTATAATAGCAAAATGACGGTCTGTTGCGTTTTTCTTCCAAGTATATATATATATATATATATATATGTATATGTGTGTGTGTGTGTGTGGAGAGAGAGAGAGAGAGAAAGAGAGTTTGTTAGATAGATGCATAGAAACACATGTACAAATATAACTGTACATGCTATTGATTCATTTAGATTAAATTTGGAAATATAATTTAATCATATATATATATATATATATATATAACTTTATATATAACAATGAATACACATGTAAAAAACACAAAATGTAGACAAAATAGAAAGTGTAGCCTCATAAACTCACTCATAGTCTTTGCCTGATATATATATATATATATATATATGAAGTTTTGCGTAGTCAATCTAAAAAATTTAGTATCGATCTGTCTGACAAAATTCTTGTTTGTATATGTTTGTGCGAGCGTTTGTATGCCCGTATGCGCGCACTGGCGCCTGTGTGCGCGCATATGTGTGTGTGTGTGTGTGTGTGTGTGTGTGTGTGTGTGTAAATCTATATTCAGGACATTGATTGAATTTCTCAAGTCTCCTGGCAAAGTGCAGACCACTAAAATTTTATCGCACACAAACGCGCGGCAATATTTATAGTGCAATGGACAGCGGAAATAATCAGACGAGATCGAACCATAGATCGAATGGTGCCAAGCGAATTTCTCTGGCGCCATGGCAACACATTGGTCGCATAAAGAATCGGTACACGCTTATAGGTAAATCAATTAAATCTTTCTCGAAATTGACTTTCATGAATACATGTTTTTGCTTATTCATAAAATTTATAAGCACCCACACGCACACACACATATACATATGGTTGTATAGATAAATATATATATGAACAAAAACCCAAAAGCGGGGTGTCCTCGTGGTGTAATGGTTAAGGCACTGGACTGCGGAATTGTAAACGAGTTTAAATTCCAGTCGTGCTATTAAGTTCCCTTTGGAACAAATACGTTAAGGAAAAGTATCAACCCCCTCATCCCTCTGGTTATGGGTTAAATAGTACCACTACTGTTTTTTAGAAAGATGGATTTGGTATTGAATAACCCAAGAAGGTTGATATGCCATTAAACAGCAAATAAACAAAAAATATAATCAAATATATGATAAAAAATACAATAAAGATATGTATTTATATACAGTTGATGTATCCGAATGTAATCAATAAGATGACAGTGTCTGTTCCGTTTATTGGGAGACGGTATATATAATGGGGATATATATTTGTATGAGCTTGTATCATCATCATCAAGTCACGAGGAAAGCACGGATTTCCCTGACTCTCTCTCTCTCTCTCTCTTCGTCCGTCCGTCCGTCCGCCCTCGGCAGATCTTCGAAACTACATCCAGTGTCCCAACAGAGCTGGTGTAAATAAGTTCTTGTTGGTCGTCCAACACTTGTACGTCTGCGAGTCGGGATTCACAGAACGTCACGTATGGGTCCGTCCTTGCTTTTCAGCAGAGTCCTGCAGATCTTGTTCGTCTTACTTGGATGGTTTGTGAGATAGGAGGTTAGTGGCTGTGTAGAGATCCATAGAAGAACGTCACTTGTGAGTTCTTCCTTGCTTTTTAACATAGTTCTGCAGATTTTGCTTATCTTACAAGGATGGGTTTTGAGATGGAAGTACGACTGTTGTTTTATGGGGATGCATTTTTTCTCAATGCATTTTCTTACCGTCTATGTGGTGCATCCATACAGTAGTATTGACAAAGCCACAGCTTGGAAGAAATCCCAGTTTATATTATAAGATAGATCAGGCTTCTACATGATCAATAATCTATCAATATCAGTCTACACATTCATAGGTGTACATTAACATCACTTTCAGTAGATGAGACACTGCTAACAAGGAACGTAAACTAGTCTGCTTATTTCAGAGGTTCGCCGTGGAGATGGTTCCTTCTCGTTTAAAACCCATGGACTTTATTTTATTTGCGTTCATGTGAAGAGCAGTGCCTCCGGCTGCTTGCTCTAGGGTATGCAGCAGGAATGGAATACATACACACACACACACACATATATATATATATATATATATATATATATATATATTTGCTTATATATATATATATATATATATATATACTTGGTGCATTCAATAAGTTTCCAGATTTTTTTTTGTACAGGCATTTAAAATTGTCGTTGACTCTTGAAAATTCACTATGTTATTGCTATATAACTTATTTTATGATTTCAGGTTCAAATGAATAGCAACAGCAGGAATTGGAATACACCCTACTAAAGCCTGACTGTCACAGCTGGTGAATTTCAAAAATGCAATCTGGACTTGAGGACATATTAGAAGAACTATATGCAATAAAATTCTGTTTTAAACATGGACAAAATGCCACAGAAACGTATGGAATGCTTAAGACTGCTTTTCGACCATCTTTTCATGAATCGAGCATCAGTTTTTGAGTGGCATAAGAGATTCAAGGAAGGTAGGGAATCTGTGGGGGGTGATGAGAGGTGTGGGCGGAGTAAAAAATTCAATACACAAGAGTTGTTTGGCCAAAGGGTTAGGGTTAGGTTTTGAGGTTTTAAGAGAGTTCAGGAAGAGATTCCGTCGGAAGAAGCCAGCACTCTTCAAATCGGGTCAGTGGCATTTCCAGTAGGACAATGCACCAGTCCACAACCCCATCCTTGTCACAGACTATTTGACCAAGATCGGTATCAAGACAGTTCCTCAGCCTCCCTATAGTCCAGACGTTGGTTCCTGTGACTTTTGGTTGTTCCCTAAGCTCAGATGCTGTAGTTATAATACAATTGATGTGATGAAAGAGGCTGCGACGAAGGTCATTGACACGCTCACACAAGAGGACTTCGATTGGGACTTCCAGAAGTAGTTGGAACGGTAGAACAAGTACATTGCAGCTGGAGGAGATTACTTCGAAGAAGTCTAGAGTTTCATGTGTGTACTATCAATAAAAGTGCCCATAGGAAAAAAGTCTGGAAACTTATTTAATGATCCTTGTACATATATATATTTGTTTATATACATATATATATATATATATATATATATATATAAGTAATTAAGATCTTACTTTGTGCCATATTGTTTCATAACTTTAAATTTTATATGTCTTATATAGAATTGAGGTCATAATCATCTGATGAAACAATGAACGAAAGAATGGATTATAGATACCAAAAACTCCCGGTTCGATACAGTAAAATGAATTACTGCCTGACACAGGAACGGATGTGAGAAGGAAAAGGAAGGGAAAATACTTTTTTTTCCTGAATATCTTTTTTGATAGAAAAAAATCAATGCAAAAAACTCAAGTTAAATACATTGTCCTTGAAGAAGGATAATGGACGAAACAAACCATCCGAATATCAAATTGTTTCATTATATTAAAATAGAACTTTAAAATTCAGTATAAGGTCAAATTTTCTTTTATTATTAATAATCATCAAAAAAAGAAAACAATCTTTGCACTGAACATATTTATCTGTTAGTTCACAAAGATGTCCACAGAAATTCTTTTTCTTACATCTGATTCACTCTTTGAATTGCTGTTTTTTTATCTAAGTAATTTTATTCTAAAACATATTTCTCCATTAGTAAAAAATATTGTTTAGTAGACTTAGTTTTTGAAATCCATCTTGACTGTGTATTTCCCTATTCGAGGAAAAGTATTGAAAAAATTACAATGAAAATTAGAAATTCCATTAATTGTTTTGAAAGTTTTCATTTGGTCCCTTCTCATTCTTATTAGTAAAGTAAGTAAAATTAAAGTTAACAACCATAGTCGAAGGTGACCCGAAGGCTCCCTTTTCAATAGCTACTACACCAAAGGGTAGGAGTGGACGCTACTCCTTTCCCTGGATTGCACCACATTACCCTTGATACGTACCTTATAGAACAGTGTTAAGCAAGGAGGTATCAAGTACCATTTTTAAAGTCTAAGGAATGACGCGACCTGGGAATGAACCCAGGTCCCCCGGACAATTGGCGAACACTCTACCCACTAGGCCAAAGTAGTTCATTTTAATTCTCCCAATCTTTCCCCGTAACAGTAATCTTTTATTGCTTTAATTATTTTTGTCACTCTTCCTTGTATTCTCTCCAATCTCAGTAGTGTACTGGAATTTCCATAACTAAAAACTGGAGTCACACCCGAGAAAAATGTTTTATATGCAGTCTTATCATCATCATGTCGCACTGCCAGCGAAGATCTCCCTGATCCTCTCTCGCCACTCGTCTCAATTCGCTTATGAGTTTATCTTTACTTCTCCATCAGTGTCCTGCATGTCTGGTTCGTCTAATTTTGATAGTTTTCGTGATGGGTGGAAGGTGGCCGTAGGCTGCTGCTTCGTGGGGTGCTGCCCCCATGACTTGTTCAATATTGCTCGCAGCATTCTTGTGTAATTGCCGTCAAGCTTTTTCTCCATACGTTAAGTTAGCGTCCGTGTAGTCTATTTATATAGCAGTATCGATACGACCGCTGATTAAAAAAAACTGCGTTTTATTTTATCGGTCAGGTCTGACTTCCACATGACTGATAGCCTATCGATAGCTGTCCATGCCTTTGCTAGTCACGGTTGATATCAGTCTCGATTGATGAGACACTTCTTCCTAGGTAGGTGAACTTGTCTTCTAGTTTTAGAGAACTACCGTTTTGTGTGGAGATGTCACCGCTTTGATTAAAGCACATGTACAGCGTCTTAAGTGCGTTGACAATGAGTCATATTCTTGCAACTGCTCTTTCCAGACTATGTAGCAGGGTTTCGGCTTGGGCAGGTGAATAAGCCAGTAGCGGTATGTCATCGGCATAGTCCACGTCCGCAATTGTTTGTGCGGGGTATCTTCTCCTTCTTTTTCTTTTGTCAGCTTGAAACCGTTGTCTTTCATTTTATCAATAGACGTTCTAAGCACGTAGTCCAGACAGATGATAAACAGTTATGGAGCTAATACGTCTCCCTGCAGCACAGCTGCTACAAGTTCGAAGTAGTTTGTGTCTCCATTCAAGGAACAGACTTTACTTTGGAGTTTCTATTTAGCATCATTATGGCTGCAACGGTTTCTTTGAGTAGGCCGTAGACGAGTAGTATTTGCTCCATCTTTTCTCTGTGTACGGAGTCAAAGGCCTTGGCGAAGTTGGCAAATAATATTGTTGTCTCTAGTTTGTTTTTTTTTCTTTTTTTTTTTTTTGCACGTACACCATCACGAATTCGACGGATAGTCAAAATTTGTGACATCGCGGATCTATTTCACCGAAAGCCATTTTGGTTCGTCATGAGTATGTTCTCAATTTTGGGTTTTATACGGTTGAGTAGTAGAGCATTGTATATCTTGGCCACTATGGATGTAAGAGTTATACCTCGGTAGTTCTTGACTAATCCGAGGATACGGTATCATACTGTCGGAGCCACACTGAAGACTTCTGATAGAACGAAACAGTCTGTCTGTGGATGACTATATATATATATATATGCCTCTTTGCGAGTGTGTTTGCAGAATTAAATTGTCAAAACATTTTGTTTCATCGCTTTTCCCGAACAACTCGGGGTATCCTTGCTAATATATATATATATATATGTATATATATATATATATATATATATATATATATATATATATATATATATTTGTGTGTGTGAGTGTGTGTGTATGCCAGAATTACGTTCTCTAAACATTTTGTCTCATCTCTTTTCCGAAACAATACTGGGTATCCATGCTGGTATATATGCATATGTGTGTGTGTTTGCGCGTGTTTATGTGTCTTTATATTTGTGTGTATGTGAGTGCGTGTATGTAAAGCGAAAGAGATGTTTGTGAGCGTGTGTTTTTATTACAGTATGAACAACAAAAAGTCTAGACGTAATAAATTTATTAAGATTTATTTCAGAAAAATTACTTTATTGATTAGCATATAGTAATATATATATATATATATATATATATATATATATATATATATATATATATATATATATATTGGTATTATGTTATAGCCATATATAAGTATATGTTTGCACATGTGCGAGAGAGAGAGAGAGAGAGAGAGAGAGAGAAATATTTCTATGTAGCAAGAATCAATTGCCATTAATCAATAACATACCTAAGTCCTTTGATATATTGTCCTCTCTTTGTCCTAGTTCTGTCGCTTTGAAACAGCTTTCTCGAAACCCTCCTCACCCCCGGGAAGATTCATTCAAATAAAACAAGCCACCGAGATCAACCAACTGCCTGTTCAAAAGGCAATTTTCTCCGACTGTGTCACAACGAATAAAATTCCTGTCCGCTTTAATGTGTTACTATTTTACATTTATCTAATTCCATATTGAATTTTGAGAAAGGAGTTGGAAAATATTGAAAACCCAGAACATGAAATAAAGAAAATGCTTTATTAATGCGACTGGAAGTGAAGGTGGTCGAAAAGTATATTACAACCAATTACTTTTCCTACTTTGTCAATATAATATTTT
Organism: Sepioteuthis lessoniana; assembly: GCA_963585895.1. Classification (NCBI taxonomy): domain Eukaryota; kingdom Metazoa; phylum Mollusca; class Cephalopoda; order Myopsida; family Loliginidae; genus Sepioteuthis; species Sepioteuthis lessoniana. Next base: position 12,696,507 of record OY757914.1, on the reverse strand, counting down.
GAATTAGTTACCAACACTTCTTTACTACTTTGCCTCATATTAGTCCTCTAGATTAAATGCAGTATCTGATCGGTTAACAGGTGCATAAATTGACTCCTCGCAAGACTTGGCAGCAATTGTTTTAAATCTAACAAGAAGACAAATTTCAGTATCCCAACTTCTCGTCAGTTTCGTCGGCTGGGGCTGAAGAATACGCCAACTGCATCCCTGCAGAGGGGTAAGACTACCACCCTTCCATGAGTGTCCTGGATATAACATTAAACCATCTATTGACAAGGCTGAAGACTTGGAGCTTTGGGGAACATGAAGTAATTCGTCATTACAATTGCTACGAGGTTCCCTTTAACCCGGAATGGTAGCACCTTATAGGGTCCTGTCTATGGGTCAAATAGAACTTACTGAGTGCAAACAAATAACTAATGTTAAATCGTGAATGTTACAAGGGGCATACGATATGTTTCCAGACTTTTTTCGTATGGGCATTTAGAATTGTTGTAGACTCTTGAAAATTCAGTATCTTATTGCTATACACCTTACGGAATGACTGACCAATTTCTATAATTTCAGGTTCAAATGAACAGCTACAAGGGAATTGGAATACACCCTACTAAAGCCTGATTGTCACAGCTGGTGAATTTCAATAATGCAATCTGGACGAGAGGACACTTTAGAAGAACGATATGCAATAAAATTCTGTTTTAAACTTGAAAAAAAAATGCCACAAAATACCACGTATGGAATGCTTCAGACTGCTTTTGGATCATTTTGCATGAATCTAGCATCAGTTTTTGAGTGGCATAAGAGATTCAAGGAAGGCAGGGAGCCTGTGAGGGATGATGAGAGGTGTGGGAGGAGTAAGGAAGTCAATACACCAGATTTCATTGACCAAAGGGTTAGGGTTAGGGTTACTATGTTGAGGTTTTAAGGGAGTTCAGGAAGAGATTCCTTGGGAAGAAGACAGCCCTATTCAAATTGGGTCAATGGCATTTCTACCAGGACAATGCACAAGTTCACAACTCTATCCTTGTCACAGTCTATTTGATCAAGATGAACATCAAAACAGTTCCTCAGCCTCCCTATAGTCCAGACGTTGGTCCCTGTGACCTTTGGTAATTCCCTAAGCTTAGAGGCTGACGTTTTGAGACAATTGAGTAGATGAAAGAGGCTGTTACGAGGGTCATTGACACGCTCACACAAGAAGACTTCCATAGAGCCTTCCAGAAGTTGTTGGAACCGTACAAGTGCATTGCAGCTGGAGAAGACTACTTTGAAGGGGACTAGAGTTTCATGTGTGTATTATCAATTAAAGGGCCCATACGAAAAAAGTCTGGAAACTTATCGTATGCACCTCGTATATAGCAATATTTTAAATCATATAATTGTGTTCAAAAAAGATCTAAGGCTCGTTTAAGAATGTTATCTATAAGAAGCTCTGTGGAGTATATACTCATCTTTTTTGTTACCATTACTTTCTGCTCCATAGTGACCAGGGATTTAACGAACTTGTACGAACTCATCAAATAATCTAATAATTTTTATGATCTATCTGTGAAGCTTCAGAATACGCCGACAGCATCCCATACAATTGATACTCTCCGCCACAAAAAAGGAATCCTAGATGTGGTAACTCCTTCTTTAATATCATTGCAACTAGGTACAGTCTGAGTCACGGTGACAATACAGGTTAGAGTCAGGGTCAAATAAATCTGCTTTAAAATCGTTAGAATGATACAGTTGGTTGGTTTGTTGGTTGGTTGTTTTTTTATGGCATATCAATCTTTGTTGGTTATTTGTTGCCAAATCCTTTTTATACATATATAACGAAGGTATATGATTTGTAAACGCATATTTTGTGGGTAACTTATGGCCAAGTGGGTAGCGTGTCCGCCAATGGTCCGGAAGACTTGATTTCAATCCCTTGTCGCTGTATACAAAAGACTTTAAAAATGGTACTTGATACCTCCATGATTAACCCTTAGCAATATAAGGTACGTAACGAGGGTAAAGTGGTGCAATCCAAGGAAAGTAGTAGCACCCTCCCCAACACCTCAGTGTAGTAGCTATTGATAAGGGAGCCTTCGGATCACCATCGACTACAGTCGCCAACTTTTTATTATTTATCCTTAAACGAGCCAGAGCTTATTTGTTTCCACACAGATGTTTTAAAGTATTCCCATCTAAGCACCAATAGTTTTATTTGCACACCGTTAAATGGTTTCGAGTATGGCTATGTAACACTTACAATCTAATTCAACGTCAGTCATTTTTTGTTGGTAATTTCATTTTTTTTAATTTAGAACTTATTAGTTTCAAAACGATTAAGTAATTCTATTGTTTGTACATAGTTAAATCGATTCGAATGCAGTTATGTAATACCGATGAATAAATTTTTGCTCACTGTTAAAAGATTTCAAGTATGGCTAATCACACTAATAATTCTATTCAACATTACTCATTCGTTTTCACTGTTAATTAATTCTAAGGATTGTTATGTAACACTAAAAATTCAATTCAACGTTAGTCATTTTGTACATAGCTAAATAGTCAGATACGCCTATTTGACCCATAGATGGAACCCTAACAAGCACTACCACTATGGGTCAGTGAGGACCAGTGTGTAATGGCAATGAAGGAGTACTCTATATTCCCCAGAGTTCAAAGAACTGAACCCTCACCATTGCATGCAGTTTAATTTCATATCTTAGACACTCGTTGGAGATATCTTTGCAGAGATTATTATTAAATAGAAATAGTTACATGATAACAAAAAAATATCACCAAATTATTAGTTTTATGTGGGATTACTTGAAATCGATACCGGCTCATTCAACAAGTGGGTAGACTGTTCGCCAATGGTCCGGGAGACCGAGGTCCACCCCAGGTCAAGCCATACCAAAGACTTTTTTAAAAAGTGCTACTTGAAACCTTCTTGCTTAACAATCAACATTATAAGGTACGTAGCAAGGGTAAAGTGGAGCAATCCAGGGAAAGGAGAAACGCCCTCCCCTACAGCTCGGGGTTATAGTTATTGAAAAAGGACCCTTCGGGTCACCCTAGACTACAGTCGCCAACAACTTATTTGAAACCATACAAGTACTTGCAAAAAATGGTCATACATTGTTAGTATTTGATAAGAATACTTGAAATTGTAGATTACAATAATTCGTATGAGATATGTATTAATAAAATCAAATAATTGGGTGGAAATAAATGATTACTTTATTGTATAATAATAGTGACAGGTAATAATTGAATATTAATAGCGCGAGGCAATAATTTTGTAGGAATAATCACATGTAATAATGGTACAGGAATATTGACAGTTAATAATCGTATAGGAATAATGGCAAGTAACAATTATATACTAGTAGTGAAAGGTGATAATGTAGTATGTTGTCCTGCTGCACAAAAAACGAAGAACTCGTAGATATATAAAATATAATCTATATTTTTATTCTTCGACGGCGACGATTGTGTGTAGTAGAAATACAGTCAGAGAGAGTTCGCACATACCTTTCTTCTGTGGCAAGGACCCTTTTGTGAAGTAGTGCGACGGCCGGAGAACAGCACACAGGGAGCTGACTGGTCTGCTTGAGTGACCAGCAAGTCTCTGCCTTCAGTCCAAAATGACAGACCTAATATTGTCTTTTCAAGTCCCATGCGGAAATATGAATATCCTCTTCGCCGACGTATTTTTCTGTTCATGGCTGGTTATCGGAACTTACATACTTCCATTTTTTCCGGTAATTTGATCCTATCTGCGAACAGAAATATCTGTCATTCTATTCGCAGACAATAAATTACATTTTTCTCTTTCCTGTGAAACCACTTTGTTGGTGTTATCTTGCGACTGCATTGAATCTGCTAAGTTTATCTTCGCCAGCTAAGCCAGTATATTACAATAATTGCTTGCAAATCCTTAATATTATTAAAGAGGAATAATTCAAACTTTAAAACTGTACAAATTATTTGTATTAAGAATAATAACTGAAAGTTATGATTATTTACATATCATACTATATCAGTTACTTAAAAACTATATGACAGCGTGTAAAAAAATGAATACGGTATTTAAAAAAAAAAGAGTTGACATACGAGGTGCATACGATAAGTTTCCAGACTTTTTTCGTCTGGCCACTTTTATTGATAGGAAAGACATGAAACTCTAGTCCCTTTCAAAGTAATCACCTCCGGCTACAATGGACTCCTTGTACCGTTCCAACAACTTCTGGAAGTCTTCTTGTGAGAGCGTGTCAATGACCCCCGTAACAGCCTCTTTCATCTCCTCAATTGTCTCATAACGACAGCCTCTGAGCTTAGGGAATAACCAAAGGTCACAGGGAACAAAGTCTTGACTATAGGGAGGCTGAGGAACTGTCTTGATACCGATCTTGGTCAAATAGTCTGTGACAAGGATGGAGTTGTGGACTGGTGCATTGTCCTGGTGGAAATGCCACTGAGCCGATTTGAAGAGTGCTCGCCTCTTCCAAGGAATCTCTTCCTGAACTCCCTTAAAACCTCAACATAGTAACCCTAGCCCTCACCCTTTGGCCAATGAAATCTGGTATATTGACTTCCTTACTCCTCCCACACCTCTCATCATCCCTCACAGACTCCCTGCCTTCCTTGAATCTCTTATTCCACTCAAAAACTGATGCTCGATTCATGCAAGATACTCCAAAAGCAGTCTGAAGTATTCCATACGTGGTATTTTGTGGCATTTTTTTCAAGTTTAAAACAGAATTTTATTGCATATCGTTCTTCTAAAGTGTCCTCTCGTCCAGATTGCATTTTTGAAATTCACCTGCTGCGACAATCAGGCTTTAGTAGGGTGTATTCCAGTTGCTGCTGTAGCTGTTCATTTGAACCTGAAATCATAAGAATTAGTCAGTCATCTCATAAGATGTATAACAATAACATAGTGAATTTTTAAGAGTCTACGACAATTTTAAATGCCTATAAGAAAAAAGTCTGGAAACTTATTGAATGTACCTCGTACAGTATTATCATCCGGTCTAGACTTCTGGAAAGTGTTGACTCACCCGTTCGTTGCCACTACTCTGGGGTACTCGTATACTCTGACCTGGAGTAGTCGAACCTGTTAGGGGCCTATCTATGGGTCAAATAGTTCCGTGTAAAACTGATTAGTATTAGATATAAAATTATTTGTTTCTGCCTCCTACCAGACAGGTCAATGACCCGAATGTCGTTTATAGTGAGGATTAAGGGAGGGGAGGGGAAGGTCGGGCACGAGCCAAAGCTCTAACCCTGCTTGACTATTCTGGCCATCGGCCCACTTAGTGCAATATGAGCCTGATTAGCCTAGCTGGACATGGACCCAAATATGGGTCCAGGGACGGATGTCTGATTATAGTTTAAACTGGACAACGAGGTCCTGTGCTATACTTGCTGGTCAATGAGGGGGTGCAAAGTTATTAGATATAAAGATAATGTTTGTAGTAATACTATTTACTTGAAGTTATAATTATTTGCATACGGTTGTTACCAAGAACCAAGAAGCTACTAATATAAAAGACTGACTTCGGCATTCAGGATTGGTTTTGCTTTCTTTGCTTAGTCGCATATCAACTTTTCTGGGTAATGTAATGGCAAGGTCATCCTCGTAAAAACAGTAGTGATACACTGTAACGCATAGACGGGAGGATAAGGAGATTCATACCTTTATCAAGGGTATCAATCCTAAAGTGAACGTAATAGCGTGACTGGAGTTCGAACTCACTTACTTCGAGGACGCAGCCCAACAGTTTAGCCATTACGCCAAGGGGACTTCCTCCTTTGGCATTGAATAACCCAAGAAGGGTTGATATACAGTAAACCCAACCAACCAACAATCAAAAGAAAATGATACAAAAGGATAAACATTGTACTACACTATTTCGCTTTCGTGCCTGCCTTTAAAATCAGCATTTAGTACACTGATTGTTACCTGGGTTGAAATGCTAGCCCTGGAAAAGAATGAAGCTAAAGTAGCTGCCGAGAAAACTTATTTCAAAATTGAGCAGAAAATCCTTGTTCTTTCTGTTCTTCATAGAACAGAAAGAACAAGGATTTTCTGCTTCAAATAGCATGTAACAATCCCCTCAGAAGATTAAAGACGTTTGCTTGATAAAGAAGTGATCCAGTGTTTTTTATTATATTTTTGGTTTCTTGCTTTCGTATTTTCTTCAGATAAACTGAGAAAATCACTTTCCAATCGCAAACACTGGTGCTCGTGTTAAAAGCCTGAAGATTAAGTAGAGAAAATACTTACTAATATGTAATATACGTAACTGAAAATAAACCTTGTAGAGGCTGAACTAAAAAAAAACAAACTTTTCAGCCAACTATAAAGTACTGGAAGTTTTTTGTTTAAAACCAAATATTTCACAAAAATATGGATGAAATCAGATTGAAGTAAAATAACGTAATTCCAAAAACAAAGAATTTAATTGATTTTAACGAAATGTAAAATTGTCATGGGTGAGAAATTAGCATCCATTGTACGTATATATCGACATTTTCGTGTAATTGTTTCTTGGGAGCTTTTTTAGCACTCAGTAAAACACTAAGTATTCCTTTCTTCTTGTTTTTGGCGTGTGTAGTCGGTCGACCCGAAGGCTCCCTTTTCAGTAACTACTACATCGAGGTGTAGTGGAGGGCGCTACTTTTTTCCTTGGATTACTCCACTTTACTCTTGAGACGTACCTTAAAATGCTGAGTGTTAAGCAAGGAGGTATCATGTACCATTTGTAAGTCTTCGGTATGACTCGACCTGGGATTGAACCCCGGTCTCTCGGACCATTGGCGAACTCTCTATCCTCTACCGATAATTTATAAACAATTTTATGGTTTCAAGTATCTATTTCTCCTTAATATTAGTCATTTGTTTGCACACAGTTATATGGTTTCACATAGCTAATAACTGTTAACAATTATAGCTTCAAGTAATTATTCTTAATACAAATAATTTGCACAGAGTTATATAGTATCAAGTATTCTTATCTAATACAAAAAAATTAACGGATCTATTTGACCCATTCATGGGACCCTAACAGGTAATACACTCTGAGTCAGAGTGGAGCTGAGAATAATTACAATGAAAGGTATTTTAAACTCCTCACATCTCTTGAATTGTAGTCTCACTGTCAGATGCAGATTGTTTGGTTTGGTTTGGTTTGGTTTGGTTTTATGGCATATCAACCATTGTTAATCATTTAATGCCAAACCCTGTTTTTACATAAATATCAAATATATGATTTTAAACACATTGTGTAGATACACTCTGTAAAATGATTACGTTGTTTTATTTCAAACTATTCAATTTACCGTGAGTCAACAAAGTTGAATGGTTCCAAGTATTCCGAAGTATCACAAACAATTCAATCAAACATCAGTAATTTATTTACAGACATCTATATGATCAAGCAGGTCTATTTCTAACAATTTAATTTAGCATGTCATTTGTTTGCACATGGTTTAAAATGTCAAAAAGTTCTATTCGACCTGTTGATAGGACTCTCGCAGGTGCTACCAATCCGAGTCAAAGTGGACCTGGGAGCAATGGCAATGAAGGAGTACACGTATTTCCCAAAGTTCCAGCATTACTGGAACCTCACCATCAGATTTTTTAGGGTCATATCCAAGACACTCAGTGTGGAATGGTCTTTCCTTTCTGAAAAGATGCAGTCCGTGTATTCCACAACCCCAGCCAACAAGGCTAAGATACAATTTTATGTCATAGCCAGAACGCCTCCGTTTTTAGGAAGTATGGCCTTACTCTTCCTCAGAGAATGCAGTTGGTGTTATCTAAGCCTGAAAGATAGAGTTAAGATTTAATTATGTCAAATTAGCTCATTATTATTACTCTGAATTATAATTGTCCATCGATTTTTCAACCTTGATGACTGGACTTAGAATAAACTGTCTGCATCTCCTGCTGAGGAGTAAAACATTCCCCCATCAAAAAATGGGACTATCCTGGGTATGACATCGAATTACACGTTCTGACTTGTTCTTTGTCTTTTCTTGTTAATAAACTCTTGGTCTAGTCATCTAGCTAGGATTAGGGGATCATATCTTCAGCTGACGGGTAAGACATTCCCCCCATTAAAAAAGGGGGCTATCCTGAGTATGACACCGAACTACACGTTCTGACAAGCTTTTTATCTTTTCTTTTTTATAAACTCTTTGTCTAATCTACTAGCTAGGGTTTGGTGATCGTATTCCCTGCTGAGGGGTAAGACACCCCCATAAAAAAGGGGGATATCCTGAGTATGACATCGAATTACACGTTCTTGACTAGCTTTTTCTTTTTTCTTTTTAATAAACTCTTTGTCTAATCTACTAGCTGGAGTTAGGTGATCGTATCCTCTGCTAAGGGGTTAAGACCCCCCCCTCCAAAAGGGGGCTATCCTAGCTAGGATTAAGTGATCATATTTTCAGCTGAGGGGTAAGACATTCCCCCATCTAAAATAGGGGCTATCCTGAGTATGACACTGAACTACTCGCTCTGACTTGCTCTTTGTCTTTTCTTGTTAATAAACTCTTGGTCTCTTCTTCTAACTGGGATTTGTTTATCCATGTGTATCCCCAAATCCTTGAAAATTTTATGCATCATATTCTCAGGGTTGATTCTGGATTGTGCATATCATCATTATCATCATCATGTTGTTCTGTTTTCACGGATTTCCCTGGCTCTCTCTCTCTCTCTCTCTCTCTCTCTCTCTCTCTCTCTCTCTCTCTCTCTCTCTCTCGCCATTTGTCTCTATCGTCCATCGTTTCCGATAGGTCTTCTAGACTACATCCGAATGATTTCAATGACTTTTTATGCATATACCATTTGTTAATATGGTCAAATCTTGCACAATTCCAAGTGGATTACCTTTTCTACCCAGTTTTGCTTAGGGTTGCATTTTTTTAGCTAGTTTGCTTCATTTGCTTATTATTTGATTAACAGTTTCGTTTCTTTCACCAAATAATCTGCAGAAGCTGTTCTGTTGTGTATTATCAATTTCATATCATTTCACTCCATGAGAGTTCTTCACACCAGTTTGGACTGGTGGTATTTCACTGGACTCTGAGTGTGTTATGTCCTCGGAAAAAGGTATAAAACACGCATTAAGAAAGAAGAATAAAGGTTATATAATTAAGTAAAGCAAGTAATACAATGTCGCCTGTGTATCTCTTGCTACCTACTTCCCCTGTCAAATATTATATATATATATATATATATTATTGGAAGAGTCAATTGCGTATCGAAAATAGGGATAATACAACAACAAATCGACAGCAAGTCTCATCAGGTTCCAGGACTCTTCTCGGTATTCTAGCCGATCTGGAGAGTCATGATTCATCCAACTCTTCCAGTTCCCATTCTTAGCCTTTTAGAGCCGTTCTAAATGCGCCAGTCACATTTGGTATCACCGTCACTCGAATGTTCCACGGCTTTATCAGTTCTCTAGCAACCCCCAAATACTTGTCACTCTTTTCACTTTCTTTGTTTTTCACTCCTTGGTCCGCTGCAACGATAAAATTCTCTATTGTTGTTGCTGCTGTTGTTCTTGTTAATAATCACTTGGTCAGTTTTTCTGGCCAGAATCAGGTGATCCATTTACTTCTCCAAACTTCAGGGGATTTTATACGTCGCATTTTCAGGTCAGATTCTAGTTTGAGTATATACCATTTGTTCATATTGTCAAGTTTTAGTTTCTTGCACAATTCCCACTGGATCACCCTTCCCACCCTGTCGTATCTAGTCTTATACACCTTTTTTTTAGTTTGCTACATTTACTTATTATATGATTAATCGTCTTGTCCTTAAGCCGACACTTCCAACAAACCAAACAAACCAAACCTTAAGCCGACACTTGATATTCTGCTGTGCATTTTTTGATTTTCGCTTTAATATAATTGGTCCTAATGACGTTGTTTTGTGCTACCATTAAAAGAGATTCCGTTTTCTTCTTAAGGTTTCCCTTTCGAAGCCATGTCCAGGTCATCTTGAGTGTTTTTTCGCCAGCCTGTCTCTTGAAATAGCGTCTTTTTTCTTTTGTCTTATATATATATATATACAACTTGTATAGATTTACTGAAAGAAAACACTTTCAAGCAGACAAAGAAAAGAAACAGAAGATATCCCACACAAACTATTACGGACACGGACTACGCCGATGACATAGCGCTTCTAGAGAATTTACCCGCCCAAGGTTCAGTATTCTCTATTAATGGAGTTGCATGCAATCCTGTGGCTGGTTTGAAATGTAATATGAGACACGGGCATAAGATTTAACGAGAACTCTTTCGCTCTTATGCGTCGAAACCGACGGAAGAGAACATCGCTTATCATCATCATCATCATCATCACGCTAACAGCACGGATTTTTCTGACTATTTCTCTCCACCAGCCCCTATCATTCATCGCTCCTGGCAGGTCTTTCAAACTACATTCTTTGTTCGCAAAAAGATGACATATGTGTAGATGGAGTCCATTGAAGTACATTAATTATGAGTTCGTCCTATTATATATATATATATATATATATATATAATGGTCACAAAAAATAGAGTAGAGGATTATTCATCCTTGGTTGGCCGCCATTCTAGGGGAAAGAAAATCCTGAAATTAAACCAGTTCTACTCTGTTTATATACGAGGATCATTAAATAGGTTTCCAGACTTTTTTCGCAGAAGTTATTATAGAAGTAGTGTTAGTCGGGGTGTTTAAAAGATTCAGCATTCGATATCTTTAAGGGGAATACTCTGGTGTAGATGTTAACGAGCTAAACTGTGATTGCGTAGTGAAAGAGTTCGAACTCCAGTCGTCCTATTATGTTCACTTTCCGACTAATATCCTTCGGAAAGGTAAGAATTTCGTCATTCTACTAGCTTTGGGTTAAATAGTATCGAGACTTTTTCCCCCACAAGAATGGCTTTGGCATTAAATAACCCACGAAGGTTGACATACTGTTAAAAAAGAAACCAAATTATTCAATCTTATAAGTAAGTAAAAAAAAAAATAGATAGATAGATAGATAGATAGACGGAAATATTAAATACGGAGAGAGTGTATTTGAGAGGGAAGACTATGAAAGAAATAGATTAAGAGTGAGTGAGAGAGTGATAAAGTAGAGAAAGGCATAGAATAGATAGATAGTTAGATAGATAGATAATGAGATCAGACAGACACACAGACTGATAGATAGATAGATAGATAGATAGATAGATAGATACTTCGGAAGATGAGGTAGATAGGAGACAGACAGATAAAGATCATGGAAGTATGAGGTAGATAGATAGATAGATAGATAGATAGATAGATAGATGAAGACTTGGGAAGATGAGAGAGAGAGGACGTTGGGCAGAGACAGAGATGAAGAAAGCATGAAACTATGATATAGGTTTTAGAGAAAATAGATTTGTTTTATCTATTTCTTTTTTATTGCTTTTATTTTTTTCCAGTAAAATCCGTGAAAGTTAATTCAAGAATTTAACCTGTTAAATGTTTGGAAAAATAAACTTTTTCCTCAAAAACTGTTTTGACTTTGTGAAGTCATAGCAAATTCTAAAACCAAGAAACAAAGTGCTCAGGGCAGTTTATACAAGTGAATATTCGGGTGTACAATTTGTTTCCTAGTTCATTTTTACCTATGTTATTGGCTTTACTTATCTTTCTTTTTTTTAGGCTTTTTTTTTTTGCATATTGGCCACCGAAAATCGATTCAACTCAACGAAAAAAGACTTAGCCTTTGAATTTTAGCCTTACTAAGCCGTTAATGGTAGTCAGAATAGACAGTCGAGCAATTCTCTTTATTCACTGTTTGCTTATTGTAAAAGCACACTATCCAATAATGTCTACGAATACAGATATACACACAAATACATACATACATATACATATATACTCACATACACACACACACACACACACACACACGCCCATACATATATAGATATGTTTATATATTTATATATGGATATGAGGATGGACACATAATTCAATTTGTGTCTATTCTTTTAATTCTTTTTATATAATACATTTTTGTTTGAATAATTGTTGTCTGACAGTTATATATGGTAAACAAAAACGTGTTCGATTCTTATTACAGCCGTACAGAACTAGATTATTGTTTGGTAGATAAAATTCCTGTATATAACTAAAAGTAACATTATATAAGTATATACCAACTTCTCCGTATGGATAGAGTGTGACACCAGATTCAATTTTTTTAGTGGGGTTTAACAGGTATAAATTCAGAGTTTTCCTTCTCCTTGATCGGTTGCCATAACAAGGTTAAGGAACTCAGCTTGCCGAATGACTACCCAAAAGCTTGAGGGAATTTTGAATACAAATAGCCTTCTTATCAGTCAACAAGTTCCGTATATATATATATATATATATATATATATATATGCTCCCCTACCCCCGTAGGGTTGTCCTCTCTAGCGAATGAAGTAACCGTGTTGCCATTAGCGTTCATGCAAGGCTCTTCATATATGAATTGAGCTCTCGGTAGCCATTAAGCGGATGTATGTAAACAATAGTAATTGTGATTCATAACCGTTTAAAATTTCGCTGCTACTGGTTCCTCCATGACTAAGGAGTAGAGACTTGGATTGGCGTTTGAGTCAACCGGGTTTCGATCCCAGCTACGGGAAGCTAGTATGTCTAGCCACACTGATGAGTTCTGATAGAACGAAACAGATCTGTCTGTGGATGACTATATGTATATATATATATATATACGGAACTTGTTGACTAAATGAGCACATAGGAGAGAAACTAATCAGTCAACAAGTCCTGTATATATATATATATATATATATATATATATACGGGACATGTTGATTTATTGGTTTCTCTCCTATGTGCTCATCAGACCAAGCCGTCGACTATATCTATGCTGTATTAGATTAGCATATGCTCTGTTACCGAAATTGTAATTATTATTATTATTATTATTATTTTACTCTTTTGAGAGTTTTCCATACCAGGGTGAGCTGATAGTCTTTCACTGGAGTCTGAGTGACAGCAAGTCTCCTCAAGTATCCAGGACTCTTCTCAATATTCTAGCCGATCTCAATAATGTAATAGTTTGGATGGTCTCCACTCGTCCTTTTATTTCCCTAGTCCACCAGCTCCTTTATTAATTTGCTGTTTTATTGCGTCTTATCTATTCTTGGTTTGATATGATTGGTCCTTTCAGCGTTGTTTTATGCTGCTATTGCCAAAGATTCCTTTTTCCGTTTCCTTTTCTTAGCCACGTTTTGGTTTTATCGTGTGAGATGTCACTTATTAGAGCCCGTAAAACGTTCATAGAGTTGTTTTTCTTCTCATTTTTGTTTTCTAGTAATTGTATTTCTGTTGGTCCTCGTGTCGTTGGTATTGTTTCTAGTGGCTGTAATCAGTCTTCCTCCACACTTTTGTATGTAGTTTTCAAGTCGTTGTATCGATGCGTGAACGCTGTCTTCAGTGCTGGTAAGTCCTCTTCCTCCTTCTTTTCTTAGCACATATAGTCAGTCAACGTCATCTCTGGGATGTAATGCCTTATGCATGATCATTAGTTTTCTGGTTCTCTGGTTCATTTGTTCATGTTCTTCTCAAGTCAACAACAAGAATGGTCCCGAATATCTTACGCGGGTACAGCCCAGACATTTATTCCTTTGATAAGGTTTCTGCTACCTAGTTTTGTCTCGAGTAACTTTCTGGTTCTTCTGGAATATTGTTTCTTGATTGTTTTTCTTTCATCTCCTCTTGTTTGATGATGTCAGCTTCCAATATCCCCAAATATTTGTAGGTTTCCTTTTTTCCGAGCGTTTTAATTTTGTCTTGATTTGGTATTTCCATTTCGTCCGTAAATTGTCGCTTTCTGCTTATTATTATTAGCATGACGCATTTGTCTATGCCAAATCCCATCCCTATGTCCTGACTGTATATTCTCACTGTGTGTATAAGAGTTTCCTATTCTTTTTCATTTTTGGCAAACAGTTTGATGTCGTCCATGTACTTTGGGTTAATTATCTTTTCCTGCAATTTAATAACTTTATATCCGGCTGATCATTTTCTGAGTATGTGGTTGAGTAGTATCATCGCAATTATAAATAGTAATTGTGATAGTGCACCTTCTTGGAATATTATTGTTATTATTATTATTTTAATGGTTTGAGAGTTTTTTACGCCAATGTTAGCTGATGAATTTTGACTGGAGTCTAAGTGAAAACAAGTCTCCTCAAATCTCCAGGATTCTTTTCGGTATTCTTGCGATACTATATTCTCGATGGTCTCCATTTTTCCTATTATTTCGAAGTCTCTTTACCAATTCTTTGGGGATTGTTCCATTTGCATCGGTTACAATTGGTATCACCATCAACTTCATGTTCCGTAGTTTTTTTGTTTTAACGATATGTCTAAATCCTCTGGGATTGTTTTCTAATAATTACTTTGTCTCGTATTAATCATTTTTATAATTTTTTGGTATGAATTTATTTCTCTTAAAAAGGTCAATATGTCATCCATGTCGACATTTTCACATATGTCCTCCATATGGTTTGTATTGAAAAAACGTTATTTAATGAGAACTAAATCCCTGCGTTCTACAAAAGAACATTTGTTATATTGTCATCTACAGCATCATAACGACACAATAATAACGACGCAGGAAGACTTCTTTATAAATATATGTACCTCTCACTTTATTGTAAGGGTTCGAAAAGGTTATTCAAAGTTTGCGGGTGAGAGGGAGCTGGAGACCGAACAGAAACTGCAATATTCTGACCCCCACTCTTATGGCTGTCAACGTTGTGTCTTTCTCGTTCTCCTGATGCTCAACCGTAGGCCCTGGGGTCCACTCTGCTGGGTGCTGGCTTTCTTTACTGCATCTTATCAGCAACTTCTCTGGTCCCCAAACTCCATCGGGGTTCCCTCGGGCCCCCTTGGCCGGGTGTGGCTTTTCCTTCCACATCTCGTCTATAACTCCGTCTCCAACTGTAACTGCCACTGCAACTCTGTCTTGACTGAGTTATATAATAGTCCAACGTCCACTCGATCACCTACTCGATCTTTGGAATGGCATGATTGATTGTCACCCAGCGGAAATAACTGTCATGCAGTTCACAGGTCACTCTCTTCCGGTGCATCAGTCTATGAGTGTATCATGGGCTTTACCTTGTCCAATTTCATCAGCCAAATCCACCCACGCGATCTCATTCGATTACTGGCCATTGGAATGTGTCACTTCCTTCCGGTGCATCACTTTGTAATGGCATGTTTGCTCGGGCCGAAGGGCAAAATACAATACATTCAACTGTGTAAGGTGTACGACATGCTATACTCTGAGATTGTTCCTCTTGAGTATGAAGCAATGCGTACATTTTGAATGACCAATGCTCAATCGATACATAGTGCCTTGTTCCTTTCAGTACTTTTTGAAAGTTGGTTTTCATTTTCCCAGAGCGGGTTTTAATCGGACGTGTTTATTGTGTATGTTGTTAATCCAATCTTGTTCTAATTTTGTATAGAAGAATTTGGATTGTGACTTACAAGTCAGTGTATGGTCAGGTCATTGTGAGTTTTTGAAAACAGTTTTTTATTGATGTTTTTTCTGGAGTCTGAGTGACAACAAGTCTCTTAAAGTCACCAGGACTCTTCTCAGTATTCTAGCCGATCTTAACAGTTAAATGGTTTAGACAGTGACCATTCTCCTTCTGACCTCCAATTCTTCCAGGATTTATTGCAACAGTGCAAACAATAATTAGTATTGCCATCATCTTCATGAAATACATGGTTTTTTTGTTTGTTTTATTTGTTTTCTTTAATTGTTTTTGTTTATTTTTAATTAGGAAACCTTATTTACACAGTAAGTTAAAAAAACACTTTTTCACTGAATATTATTTTGAGTCTGTTTCAAAAACTCGAGATGGAAGTTATCCGCCCATGGTGTTATAATATATTTCTTTACAGACATAGGTTTTATCCAGAAATACAAAAAGGGGCAAAAAAACAAACAAACAAACAAAATAGTCTGCAGTAGGATGAGCGCCATCTTGAATTCCGTTGTCCTCGAGCAGCAGGATAACTGCTTAGTGATTTTGCTGGTGAGAAAAGAAATATTTTGAGCTAATTTGATGCCACTATATTTTGGAAGATTTACCGATAGGTTTTGATGTTATATCAAATTGAAATCGAAAAAAATTGTTTTTGCGTTCACCCTGTATTTCAACGATGAAGTTTATTTCATTATATATATATATATATATATATTTGTGTGTGTGTGTGTGTTCCTTATCATCATCATTATTATTATTATCATTATTATTATTATTATTAGCGAACTTGCTGCGCATAGCAAAGCTTTGCGATGAACTCTGTAGGTGGCTTGGTCGCTTCGATACGTGCTCGCCATGCTAATACCCTTGGCCTTATATTTGATAGACCTTCATATTATCTCGTAATCTTTGTCGCCTCTCAAAATGTGGAAGGTCGTTATGTTTAGCTTCAAAACATTGAGAAATTTTCTATATCAAATGCTCGGTTAGAGAGGATACATACTATAAGTTTGACCAAAACGTGTTCGTTTGATTTTTTTTGGCCAGATTTTATCAGAAAACTATGATCAATCTTTTACCTTAGAGCACTTAGAAATTACATCTTGCATTCTTGGAAAAATAAATCTTCTAACGACAATAAAATAATTAGCCGGTGTCGGCTATTTAAGATTTGAAGTGTTGCTTACAGGAATGCATCCCTCTTGAAACAGTTTGTAAATGCTGGAAACTAAATATTGATTTGGGACTTTGTCAACCCATTTGTGAGTTTAAAAAAAAGTTATTCTCTGTATTGCGGTTTAATATGTTAAACCTATTAACTGGTAATAAGCGAAGAACAGACTCTTTTTGATGGTTACGAATTATATGAGTGAAGAGAAATTTTTAGGGTATATGAGAATTTTAAAATTACAAGGCGCTATTCTATTTAACCATGGCGATGTTTAAAAAAATCTCAAGAAATTTACAAGAAAACCAAATTACTTCTATAAACCCTTTCTTTACAAGATATATTCTAACAAACTGATCCCTTCCCCAACCTGTTTCACAGGGGGTTTTGTTTTTTTCATGATCATGATTCCTTACAAATAAACTCCTAATAAAGAAAAACCAAAAAAACAAATAACCAACTAATTATCTAAAGTTTATCATAAATTCCTAAGACCTCTCCTTTGAATTTCTTTTCAGACATATTTTCTTTAACTTGATACGGCATTAAATGACCGATGAGGTTGATATGCCGTAAAATAAAACAAACAAACAATGGCAATGTTAATGATGGCGATTTTGTGGTAAAGATGTAACTGCGTTTGTGTAATGTATTGAAGATGGAAATCTGTCTCTTGTATTATGAGAAGCTATAGACAATGCTAAGGAATCCTTAGCTATTTTTCGAAAAGAGCATTATTAAACAAAAAGCAAACTGAAAATTATTTCGTTATATACGTAATTAACTTCTCCGCACTAAAGTTCAAGTCAACACGATTACATACGAAGATTATTAAAAAAGTTTCCAGACTTTTTTCGTATGGGCACTTTTATTGATAGTACTCACATGAAACTCAAGTGCACTTCGAAGTAATCTCCTCCGGCTGCAATGCACTTATTGCACCGTTCCAACAACTTCTGGAAGGCCCCATCGAAGTCCTCTTGTGTGAGCGTGTCAATGATCTTCGTCACAGCCTCTTTCATATCCTCAATTGTCTCATAGCGACTGTCTCTGAGCTAAGGGAATAACCAAAAGTCTCAGGGAGAAACGTCTGGACTGTAGAGAGGGTGAGGAACTGTCTTGATTCCCATCTTGGTCAAATAGTCTGTGACGAGGATGGAGTCGTGAACTGGTGCATTGTCCTGGTGGAAATGCCACTGACCCGATCCTGAATTCCCTTAAAACCTCAACATAGTAACCCTAACCCTAACCCTTTGGCCAATCAACTCTGGTCTATTGACTTGATTACTCCTTCCACACCTCTCACCATCCCTCACAGACTCCCTGGCTTCCTTGAATATCTTATGCCACTCAAAAACTGATGCTCGATTCATGCAGTCTGAAGCATTCCATACGTTTCTGTGGCACCATTCTTCCAAGTTTAAAACAGAATTTTATTGCATATCGTTCTTCTAAAGTGTCAGATTGCATTTTTGAAATTCATCAGCTGTGACAATCAGACTTGAGTCGGGTGTATTACAATTGCTGCTGTAGCTATTCATTGGAACCTGAAATCATAAAAAGTCGTCAGTTATCTCATAAGATGTATAGCAATAACATACTGAATATTCAAGAGTCTACGACAATTTTAAATGCCTGTACAAAAAAGTCTGGAAACTTATTGAATGCACCACGAAATTCGAGCAGAGAAATCAACAATTTTGTTGAAAACGCATGGCAAAATTAAAGAGACAGTCTTTTAAAAGGGACGGCCAATTGATTTAAACCATTTACAACTGCTATTCCACAGAAGGGCAAATTTCTAACGTTCAGCGAATGTAAAATCGCTCAAAAGTGTTTTGAAGAGACGGAATAAATAATGGAAGAAAAAATAATTTAAAAACAATTAAAACAGAAAAGTTACGAACAAAAACTGTATATAGTGTGGTATTAGTATCCTTCGCTTACACTATAAAAGCAATAGACTCACCCAAGTTGGCCATAGTTGTAGTATCCTTCGCTCTCACTGTACAAGCAATTGACTCGCCCAAGGTGGCTACTAAATGTATTTGACGGCATATAAGGCACACTTTTTTTTTTTTTACTAAAAATATCTTTTGAAATTCCCCTGCATCTTATATGCCATTTACAGGTTTAAAGTTTGCGACAGTCGGTCGAAATCAGCCACCTGGCAAGCTCTATTTGCGTATACTTTAGAGTAACTTTCATATACCTAGTGTCTTTATTTAAAAGGCTCTTAGGCAGATTAAAAGTCTTATCATTGATAACGTTTATTATATTGACTTCATCACGTTTAATATTACTACTTTGTTGATTCTTTTCCTTGATTTGCCCTGTTGAAATTTGGGTGCGTCTTATACAGCCGTTCAATTTATATGCAGTCAAATACGGTAATCTGTGACTTTTTCTTTTATAGTTGATTTTTGTTGAGTTGAATAAAGCTTAGCCTTTTTTTCTGTTGTTCTGAGCTCCGTTTTATTTTCTAAAATATTACATATGTTTAAGTTCGTAATAATTCTCATCGTCTAGACTACAAATAAAGAAATGTATAGAGACATT
This sequence comes from Sepioteuthis lessoniana, assembly GCA_963585895.1. Classification (NCBI taxonomy): domain Eukaryota; kingdom Metazoa; phylum Mollusca; class Cephalopoda; order Myopsida; family Loliginidae; genus Sepioteuthis; species Sepioteuthis lessoniana. Next base: position 12,677,240 of record OY757914.1, on the reverse strand, counting down.
GCAGTTTACGGACAAAAAGGAACCCTCAAACATCATGTTATAGGATTGTTTTGTTTTTTTTAGGTGTGAAAAAAGCAGTCATAAAAGGTCCGCAATATATGAAAGTATATTTTTGTTTGGTTTAATGGCATATCAACCTTCGTGAGTTATTAAATGCCAAAGCCAGCCTTCTAGACGAACAGTTGTGATGCTATTTAACCCATAGTTGGGAAAATAAGGGGTTCAAACCTTTTCTAAAGCTATTTATCCGTAAGGAAACGTAATAGCACGATTGGAGTTCGAACTCGTTCACTAAGATTCTGCAGTCCAGCGTTTTAACCATTACACAATGTCGTTTGATGAAAACATTTGTTTCATGGTTCTGAAAAGCACATTTTCTTCTCGTTTGATCATCATACTATAAAGTCTTTTTGCAAAAAGACTTTTGTGTCCTGGAGGTGTTAATGGTTAAAGCGCCTGTACTGTAGAATCGTAATAAGCGAGTTCGAACTCCAGTAGCGCCATCTCGATCACTTTTAGACAAATACCCTTGGGAAAGGTATGAACACCCTTATCCTACCAGCTATGGGTTAAATAGCATCACAGCTATTCTTCTAGAAAGAGGCTTTGGTATTAAATAACCCACGAAATTTGATATGCCATTAAACCAAGAAACCAAAACAAACCAAACCATGATACTATAAGAAATACGAATGCTTTATTGGTTGACATCGCATAATTGATTGGCTCTAGAACAATTGCCAACTTAATCAGAAACAAATCTAAAATTATCAACTATAACCTTAATCCAGAAAGCCACTTTGCTGAATTAGTTGATGGAAGTCGTATTAATATCATTTGGAATCAAGGAAACGCTCTTATTTCGTTACAAGACAGTGATGGCAATATTCGTAATCATATCATTTTGTGTATTGTCTTCATTTTAATGTTATATTCAAAACGTTTCGGCCGATGCATCCTTTAACCTTCTTCAGGCGTTTCATGTCGAACTATGGAGACTATACGAATTTCGAACTGAACCCTTTATCAAATCTACATAAGTAGATTGTTCCTATTCCATTGACCATCGCTAGGTACAAGTATTAAGTAATAGTAACTATTCTTTGTTATTGATCTGTAGTCAGGATTGAACCTGAACTCTCCAGAAGATTAAACTAAGAAGCACTTTAACCAAATGCCTATATCCCATACGCCATGTGTCCTGTTGGTCTCTAAATGATCCGCTATTTGATGAAAATTATCAAGCTTCACTCAGAAATTCAGACAATTCGTAATAGTATATTAGAGGATGCTCTTTATATTCCAACATTTACATAAGATATACTTTTTGTGCAAGCGGCTGTGAAAATTGGTGTTAACATAGTACAGAGTAAGAGGTATGGGTAAAATGCATCCGCGGTGAGAGTGGATCAGAATATACGTCCGAAATTTTCAAAAATGTTGTAATCAATTATCAGATTAAGCAAAAACTAAAACGGTATGATCAGAAGATTATGGAGGACCTCTGTGGAGGAATAATTATTTCTCTTAGATGTAAATCAGAGTGCAAGTTCTACAATATACAACACAATTTGTACAACCAACGTAGACGAAAGAAAATTGACAAAAACAAGAATGTTAAAAATAAACAATTTTACTTTATCACAACTGGATAAATAACTATTAAAAAGGTAATAATGTTCGTAAATTTTGTTATGTATAGAGGTGTGTGTTTTTATGTCAAAACCAGAATATTTTTAGTCAAGGATAACAGTGAGAAAGAGAGAGGTGAACTAGCACTTACATAGATGTGTATGTGTGTGGGTATGTGTGAGTTCTGGTATGTCTAAGTCACTTAATCTATTGGTCATTCAAACCTACCGTTGGCGTGTTAATATATTTGGGTGCGTCTGACTTTTTGCTTCCACATGCATCGTCTTCGTGTCGTCTGTGGCCGCCTGTGTGTCACTTCCTCTCTTGAACTAAAGAATCCTGGGTTTTTATACTCTTTGAGTGGATCGAAATAAGATTTTAAGTTTATGTGGGCAGATTTTATTTCGGGTCAACTAAAGTTCAAATGTACGGACGAATGAGTAAACACAACTTGTGACCTGATCTATGAGAATCGTAGAAATTACTTATTTATTGAGGCGCCTATTTTTTTGGTTCTATGAAAGATCTTTGATCCATTTTTTCGAGAATGTTCTATGTGTTTGCTAATTGGATTCAAAATATTCTAAGTAAGTGAGGTTTGGATCCTTTTTTTCTAGAATATTCTGATTTACATTTTCTTAGCTAATTTAACTAAAAATATAAACAACCTGTGGATCCAATACCCTCTTTGAAATGGTGAAGTGCTTCCTCCAAGAATCAAAGTTACCCTAAAACTTATGAATTTTTACACTTCTAACAGCTGCCTACATTCGAAATAGATGTTTTAATAAACACGTTCACCAAACAGTATGAAATGTTCATTGGTTTAAAACTGAATTCCAAAAAAATTCGTATTTTTAGTAGAATTTGCTATGCATACGTAGAAAATAAAACAAAACAAAATTTAATGAACGAAGCGAACAAGTCATGTTTGTCTAACAATAAACAAAGAAACTACAACATTAAAATATTCATTATTACATAATAAAAGATTCGCATCATATATCGCCTAATACATATATCGCCTAATACATATATCGCCTAATACATATAATCTATAAAAACTCTAATCTATAATCTTTTACCTTTTCTTTTTCACTGCCTCCCACTAGACAGGACTTGACACTTTTTATAATAAGGATTTAGGGAGAGAGAGTTCGGGTACGAGCCGAGGCTCGAGGCTTGCTGGATATATTCTGGTCATCGGTTCACTTAGTGCAATGGGAGCTAGATGAACCTACTATTGGACTTGGACTCAATCGATATATAACGTCAGTCCAGCACGTATGTCTGCACATACGAGGATCATTAAATAAGTTTCCAGACTTTTTTCGTATGGGCACTTTTATTGATAGTACTCACATGAAACTCTAGTCTCCTTCGAAGTAATCTCCTCCTGCAGCAATGCACGTGTTCTAGCGTTCCGACAACTTCTGGAAGGCCCCATGGAAGTCCTCTTGTATGAACGTGTCAATGACCTTCGTCACAGCCTCTTTCATCACAGCCTCAATTGTCTCATAACGACAACCTGTGAGCTTAGGGAATGAGCAAAAGTCACATCAAGCAATATCTGGACTATAGAAAGGGTGAGGAGCTGTCTTGATGTCCATCTTGGTGAAATAGTCTGTGACAAGGATGGAGTTGTGGACTGGTGCATTGTCCAACTGGAAATGCCACTGACCCGATTTGAAGAGTGCTGACCTCTTCCGACGGAATCTCTTCCTGAACTTCCTTAAAACCTCAACATAGTATTCCTTGTGGACTGTCTGCCCAGTGGGAACCCAGTGCATGTAGATCATGCCAGTGCTGTCAAAAAAAAGGGATCATCAAAAGTTTGTGAGTGGATTTGTTCTGTCTGGCCTTTTTGAGTCCGGGAGAGCCAGCACGCTTTCCCTGGGAACTCTGTCTCTTGGTTTCTGGGTCATAGCAGTAGAGCCAGCTTTTATCACATGGCATTTTTTCCAAGTTTAAAACAGAATTTTATTGCATATCGTTCTTCTAAAGTGTACTCATGTTTAGATTGCATTTTTGAAATTCACCAGCTGTGACAATCAGGTTTTAGTAGGGCGTATTCCAATTACTGCTGTAGCTGTTCCTTTGAACCTGAAATCATAAGAATTGGTCAGTCATCTCATAACATGTATTGCAATAACATACTGAATGTTCAAACGTCTACGACAATTTTAAATGCATGTACAAAAAAAAAGTCTGGAAACTTATTGAATTCACCACGTGGGTTGAAGTATTACATCGAGAGTCTAGTGCTATGCAATGAGTGCCAATGACGTCATCGCCCACCAGCATGTGGCCAAGCCGAAGCTGGGAGCCATTGAGCCACGAATCTGTCCTTGACCTTGAAAAGCGGAAGAGGAACAGATACCTCTCCATCGAGCCTGAACCCGTCCGCTTTCTACCTGATATCTGTTACATTTTACTTGGTAACTAATACCTTTTACCGATCCCTCTTTACATTTTACTTTTTTTTTTTTTACTTTTTTATAAATCCATTCACTGTTGATAAATGAGCAAGTAAGATTTAAAAAGTTAGAAAATTTCCCCTGACGAAATAAGCCTCATTATTTAGAGATTATTATTATTATACTCTTCGGGAGTTTTTTCAAACAAGCGTCAGCTAATGGTCTTTTACTAGAGTCTGGGTGACTGCAACTTACACCAGGTTTCTAGGTTTCTTCTCAGTATTCTGGCTGACCTCAACAATGTTGTAGTTTTGAGTCAGATTTACAATTCTTTCAGCCCCCTTACCAAGTCTTTGGGCATCGTTCTGAACGTAGCAATTACAATAGGCATCGCCATCACTTTCATGTTTCCTAGTTTGTTTGTTTTTCAGTTTTCTGGTAAAGTCTAAGTGCCTGCCTCTCTTTAGGTTTCTTTTATTTTCACTTTGTAATCCGCCGGAACGGCACGTTCTCATTATTTTGTTAACTGTTACTAAGTCTACTATTCTTATTATTATCATTATTATTATCATTACTCATTTGAGAGATTTTCATACCAGCTTTAGCTGATGGTTTATCACAGGGGTCTGAGTGACAGGAAGTCTCCTTAAGTCTCCAGGACTCTTCTCAGTATTCTGACCGATTATACCAATGTCGTAGTTTGGATGGTCTCTATTCTTCCACTTATTTCCAAATCCTCCAGTCTCTTTAGCGATCCTTAAATGAATGTACCAATTACAATTGGTATCACCGTCACTTTCATGTCCCATAGTTTTTTTTTCAGTTCCCTAGCAAGGTCCCAGTACTTATCTTTCTTTTCGCTTTCCTTCAATTTTACTCTATGGTCTGCTGGGACGGCAAAGTCCACAATTCAGCAAGTTTTCTATTTTTTCTTTGAATATCAGTAGGTCTGGTCGTCTGGCCGAGATTAGATCATCCGTTTTATCTCAAAATCACAAGGAATTTTGTGAGCCTAATTTTCTATGATGGATTCTGGTTTGTGCATATACCATTTGTTCGTATAGTCAAATTTAAACTTCTAGTACAATCTCTAGTGGATTACGTTCCCTAATCAGCCGTGTCTTGTCTTATACTCTTTTTGCACTAATTTATTGCATTCTGTTGTTATGTCCAGGATCGTTTCGTCTCTGTCACCACATAATCTACATCTCCTATCTTGTCTGTTCTTACTTTGACATAGTTGGTCCTTATGGCTTTTTTCGGGGGGGGTGCTATTAAGAAATATTCAGTTTCTTTCTTACTGTTTCCCTTTCTTAGCCATGTCCAAGTTTCCTCGTGTGAAATTTCGCATGTTTGCCGATGGAAATATACGTACAGTTGTTTTTCGTCCATTTTTGTTTCTTGCTTCTTTTTGTTCTGTTGATCCTTGTATTGTTTGTATTGTTTATGTTCTCTGTAATCCGTCTTCCTCTTCGTTTTTTTTTATTCTATTATCATTATTATTATTCGAGTTTTTCCCACCATGGTTAGCAGGTGCTTTTTTCACTGAAGTCCAAGCGAGTGTCTCCTCATGTCTTCAGGACTATTCTCAGTATGCAAGTCGATCTGAAAAATGTCATGGTCTTTATAGTCTTGATCCTTTCTCTGATCTCATCCAATCTTTTTCCAATCTTTCTGCCAAGACTTTGGAAATTGTTCAAAGTGTGGTACCTACAACTGTTATCACCGTCACCTAATTGTTTCAGGGTTTTTTAGCTCCTTTGTAAGATCCAAGTATTTATCTTCCTTTTCACTTTTTAAAAATCTTTTGGCTGTGGTTCGTCGGGACAGCAAAATCCATTAGATGACATGTTCTTTTCTTCTTGCATTCTGGCTGGGATCAGATGATCCATTTCTATCTCAAAATCCCAGATAATTTGATGCGTTTCATTTTCTAGGACGAATTCTGGTTTGTGCGTATACCATTCCATTGGTTGTTGTTTAGGTTTTATGGCATATCAACCCTAGTAGGTTATTTAGGGGTGTCCTCGTGGTCTAATGGTTAAAGCGATGAACTGCGGAATCGTAGTACGCGAGTTCGTACTCCAGTCGCGCTATTACGTTCACTTTCGGGCAAATACCCTTGGGAAAGGTATGAACCCCCTTATTCTCCCTCCAGCTATGGGTAAATAGTAGGACGGACTAGGTTCTTCAGCCTTGGTTAGGCAACTAGTCTAGGAGAAGGAAAACTCTGAATTCAAAACCTGTTAAACTCCGCTTAAAAATTGACCTTGTGTCATATCCTGCCTGAGCGGAGGGGTTGGTAAATAGTACCCTAGTAGGTTATTTAATGACAAATCTATTTTATACTTATAAATAGTTCTATTTCAAACAATTCAATTAAGCATAAGTACACAGTTCAATAGTCAAAAATATTTCTATTTCAAGCTATTCAGTTTAGTCAAACAGTTCTTATTATAACAATTCAGTTTAGTATAAGTATAGTTTTTGTCAACACACAGTTAAATGTCAAGATAGTTCTATTTAAAACAATTCAGTTTAGCATAAGCACGCAGTTTAAATGTCAAAACAGTCCTATTTAAAGCAATTCTGTTTAGCTAAGTACGGGGTTTAGTTCTATTTGACCCATAGATTGTACCCTATCAAGTGCTACCACTCCGAGCCAGAGTGGACCCGGGATTGATGGCAATGACAGGGTATTCCGCATTCCCCAAAGCTCCAACATTACTGGAGCCTCACGATCAGATTGTTTAATGTCATATCTAGAACACACGTTGGAGGGGGGTTTTACCCATCAGCAGAGATGCAGTCGGTGTATTCTACAGCTCCAGCTAACTAGGCTTGTATACCATTTGGATGCATCGTCAAATGTTAACCTCCTTCCCAATTCACTGTCGATTATCTTTCCCACCTAATCGTGGCTAGTCTTGAATTTTTATTGCGCTAGTTTGTACTTTTTATCTGTCACAGCTCTGTCTGTACATAACCAACACTTCATGTTCTACTGCATATTATCGATTTTCGCTGAAGTACAATTGGTTCTTTTCACATTATTTTGTGCTTCAGTAAAGATGGATTTATTTTCTATTCTGATTTTTCCCTTTCTTGAGTGCATTCTCTCCAGTTTGCCGCTTAAAGTATCCATACAATTGTTTTACTTCCGATCTCTGTTTTCTAGTTTTTGTTATATTTCTGATTGTCCTTTTTGGTCTATTCTAAGAGTCCTTGAACTGATGAATGTATGCAATCTTCCAAGCTGACGATTCTTCTTCTTCCAGCGTTTTTGACACATAGAGTCTATCAGTGCTATCTTTCGGATATAGTGCCATATGTATCGTCATCAATTTCCTTGTTCTTTGGGTCATTTGTCAGAGTTCGTCCCTTGTCCTTTTTAAAAATGGTCTTGAGTATCTTACAAGCGGGACTGTACTGGTGCATATAGTTTTAATGAGATATCTGCAGCAGAATTTGGTTTTAAGAAGTTTTCTCGTTCTTCTGAGGTACTCTTTTCTTTCTTTCTTTTTTCATTTTGGTTTCTTTGATGGTGTCTGCCTCCAGTATACCCAAGTAATTGTCATTTTTTTCTCCAAGTGTTCTTATTATTCTCTGAGTCGATAGTGCCATTCCTTCTATTGATGCTTTTTTATCCTTTTTAATTATCAGCATAGCACATCTTTCAATGCCAATTTCCATTCCAATATCCTGGATGTATATTCTTATGGTTTTCACCATGATATCTTATTCTTCATTCATTTTTAACAAATATTTTTATATCATCTATGTACCTCAGTTGGTTTATCTATTGCTATGACTTGGTAAATTTCTTACCTCTTGTGCATTGCTTAAGTAGCTCGTTGTTGTTGTTGTTGTTGTTGTTTTTTGTTATTTCTCAATCTTTAACTTTTTTTCCCACTGAATTCTGATTGACAGCAAGTGGCACCGGGTCTCCAAAACGCTTCCCAGTACTTTAGCTTATCTCAACAACGCTGTGGTCTCAAAGGTCTACATTTTAGTTCTGATCTGCAACTCCCACAGTATATTTTAAAGGCTTTAAGGACTGTTTCAAGGGCACCACCAACAATTATTATTATTATTATTATTATTATTAATTCTTCTGGGTTTTTCACACCAGTGTTGGCTGATAATTTTTCACTGGATTGACAGTGACAGCAAGTTTCCTCAAGTCTCCAGGACTCTTCTCAGTACTCTGTCCGATCTTAACAATGCTGTAGTTTGGACTGTCTTTGCTCGTCCTCTTTTTTCCAACTCTTCAAGAACTTTTACCAAACCTTTGGCGGATCGTTCCGAACGCATTGTCACCTACATATTCCTTAGCTTTTTGAGTCTTCTAGCAAGGTCTAAGTACTTGTCTCTCATTTGGTTTTCTTTTATTTTCACTCTGTTGTCCGCTGGAAAAGCGAACTCCAACAGTCGGTTATCTTTATCTTTTTATTTATTTGTTTATTCATTTTTTGTTACCTCTTTCTAGATCTGGTTAAGGCTTTGGTGAACTGTTTGTATTTCAAAACCCAAGAAAATTTTATGCGTCTCATTATTATTATCCTTATAATTAATTTTTAGTTTTATTTTCAGTTTCTCACAATCCTTCTCTGGATTTCTACTCAAGACCTCGAGTGAGGATGTTATATAACGTATGACATGGATTTTCGGTTCGTTCCTAGTGACCCCGTGTGCTTTGATAGGCTGTTAGGTTGTGATTAGTAATCAGGATGACAGCGCGTCATAGCAGTCGGGTCCAACGGGTGTGTAACAGGAAGGAGACAACGTGAGTATAACCATGCGGTCAGTTTAGACTGAGTGCAGAGAAACGGGAGTCGAGCCAGGGACACGCAGCCGGTCATAGGCGTCTTGGACCTCTCTAACAACACGGCTTGCAAGGGGGTGCAAGCGTTGACTCCCGGAAGAAGATATGGGACAATCAGAAGTCCCGTTTCTAAGTATATGTCTCTCCACATCTCTCAAACTAACAACAAACAGTGGGCCCCTTTCGTGAATAAAATGAGAGATATATTTTTACAAAGAAGTGTTTCGGTCGTTCATTATCTTTGATTATATTCTTGGTTGGGTCTATGAGACTCTACAACAATGAGAGGTAGTGTTTATACACATTCTATGCATTTATGATCATTTTGCCCCTTTTCAGAGATATTTTTTACTTATATTGATAATACTCTCCAAAGGACCTGAGCAGTTTTGCAAAGTGATTTTTCTCTATTTCATATCGGCAGGAATTGCCTGGTATTTTATTGAGGAATTTATCTTTCCCTTTTCATAATCATGCCTGAAAATCCCATTATTACTGGCACGATGGTCATTTTAAGATTCAGCTTTTTTCCGATTCATATTTCCAGTTCTTCATATCTATTTTGTTATATTCTCTGACTGATATATATATATATATATATATATATATATAGCACTAATACCCTTTGGAAAGGTATGAATACAATTATTCTCCCTCCAGCTATGGTTAAATAGTAGGGCAGCGTTTGTTTGTTTACATTTTATACCTTACCGGATACCAGAGTGCTCAATTCGTTTGAAGAGCTTTCAATTAAAAGCAGAGATTACGTTGGACGTTCATTTTTTTTTCATTAAACTTTATCATCTTTCTCGTATGAATAACAACATTCATAAAAACAAACAAATAAATTAAGTTTTACTTATGGAATAATAATAATTAAAAATAAATATGCTAATGAATTAGAGTTGAATTCTAGAATTAGAATTAAAAACAGATTCAGGTTTGTGCATATACCATTTTCTTGTACAGTTCTATTGAATATTTTCCTAAGATGTTTCTTGTTGCTGTAATTAATCATTCTTTAAGCTTTTGATGTAAACTTCGAGTCGTCGGATTGATACATCTGTAACATAACGGTGCCAAATAGAACCTTTGTAATGTTACTGCACCAAATATGACGTTTTACTGTTACATACCAAATATTCGGTTGTACCACCAGGTGCTCGGACGGGCTTATACGTGTATCGCTACGTCTTTAGTGGGAGCCCTACCTCGTAGTAACCTTTCAATGGGAAATAGTTGACGAACTCATGAAATGCTCTCTTAGTTCATTAACACAAATGTGTAATGGCTATTACTCGTTTTAAGTAGTTGTCGGGAGAAGCAAAAGAGTATGAAATATGAATCGACCGCGTTAGCGGGACAAAAAGAAACAAGATGTCAAATAGGGTGGGCAGAAACAGACCTTGAATTTTCTTCCTGGTTTTTTGTTGTAGTGCTTCTTCTCTGGTTTTGTTTTCACTGGTTCACGTCTGTTGTGAGACCTCTTTTCGGACCTCACCCCAAAATGGGGGCCGCGACTTTTGACTATCTTCGCATTGTTCTGGCAAATGTTTACTCGCGTCTTTTTCTCGTCACGTCTCCGTGCCAACTAACTTTCAAACACAAATTGTCCCTTTACTTCCGCTTGGTATCGGACAGAGGACATATTTGTTTCCGGTGGTTCCACACCAGTGCAGAGGATTTGAAACCTCTGGGTTTTATTCTACTCATTTTTAATTACCGTAGTCATTCACTAGTGACTGGCTGACCAACAATTAGTACTTAAGCTTGAGTCACTCGGATGTTAGCTGGCCGTTCCCGTAGGCTCTATCCGCTTTTTCTTCGTATTATTGTTTTCCTCTCTCTCTCTCTCTCTCTCTCTCTCACTCTCTCTCTCTCTCTCTCTAGAAATTAGCCTCTCGTTCTTCGACTCTCCATATTGTGTTATACATCCACGCTATCTTCAATAGTGGTGGGACCTCTTCCTCCTTCCTACCTTTGCATATATCTTCTCTTGGGTGTAAAGCCTTGTTCATAATCTCAATATTCTCGTCTTCTAGTCCATTTGTCTAAGAATGGTCCTGATATCACATAAGAAGCGCAGCCCTGGTGTTTATCTCTCTAATTAGATTTCTGTCCTGGAGATTTCTTTTTCTTCTGAGATACTCTTTAGTTAGTTTTTCTTTCATTTCTTGCTTGATGGTGTCTGCTTCCAAAAATTCGCAAGTACTTGTAAGTTTCCTTTTCTCCGAGAGTTCTGATTCTTCCCTGCACTGGTAGTCCTATTCCTCCCGTTATTTGTCTTTCTTCCACTTCTCATTATTAGCTGATCGCATTTTTTATGCCAAATTCCATTCCTGTAACCTAATTGTATATTCTTATTGCTTGTATTAGAGTCCCTAATTCTTTTTCATCCTTTGCAAACAGTGTAAAGTCGTCCATGAATATTAGTTGATTAATCGTTACTTTCGATTTATCAAATTTGGAGCTCCCGGTGTATTTTTTAGATATGTGATTGAGTGGCACCATCGTTATTACAAATAGTAACGGGGAAAACGCATCTCTCTGAAAGATACTTCTCAAGATTTCTACTTCGGCTAAAGTTTATCCACCTATCGGTAAATTCCACTTTCCAATTTTTCCTGCCTTCCGTGATGAACCTTATGACTTAATCAGATATCTTATACATTTTAGTCTATTATCCAGCTTTCCGGCGCCATATCATTGGGGTTTTTATAGACAATTCACGTCAGAGCTACAGTTTTCCGTCTCCTTTTGCTCTCCTCGAGTATGCGTTGATCAATGTACAGTACACCCCTGTTCTTTGTATTCCCTCGTGGCATCCTTTTCGTTCTTCGGGAAACAGTTCCCAGCTTATTAGTGAGTAAGAGATCACGTTCCTATATTGTGCTATTTGTATTTACCACATAAAAGGTAGACACATTATTGGTCTATATTTGCTGGTTTGGTGGGGTGTGGACTTTTTAAATCGGGGTGGTTTTCCTATTATTATTATTATTGTTATTATTGTTGTTTATGTAATTATTCATGACAAGTGTTTCTTCTTTTTTTAATGCATTCATCACTTTCTTTCTTTTGTGAACAAACACTATAGCTCCCCAGTTCATCAGCTCATTGCATTGCATGACTCTATGCTATGTTTATGGCACAGAAAAATTATAACTCATCGTTTGAAGGACTGGTCTCACTCATAGATGAAAGAGTGTGTGTTACTTCAAACCTTTCTTTGCCTCTGTTCCTCACTCCATGCGTCCAAGGCGAAATTAGCACTGCCAGATCTTTGCAAATCACCTTAGCATTAGACTAATAGAGAGCATCTCTGAAAGTACTTCTGATTCCTGTCGCTTTCTATGACCAGTTGACACTCGTGAATTCCTCTGATCAAATCTGCAATTGGACACCCAGTCGAGAAACTGCTAGTTCTTGGACAGTTCCTGTGTTCTTGCTCCTTTTTCCCGTTAGGATGGTTTCATTTATTTAAGGTCATGGGGTCCCTTCGTTCAAACACACGTTGACCCGCTGGGCAGCCAGCCTGGCGGTGGGCGGCTGAATTGCCTCCTCCCTTTTGTCTTGGTAAATACTGCATTGATACATCTACACACTCCGCATTGCTCCAGTGGGTTGAGTGTTCGCCAATGGTCCAAGAGACCTGGGTTCAATACCAGTTCGCGTCATACCAAAGACTTTAAAAATGGTACTTGATACCTCCTTGCTTAACAATTAGCATAATAAGGTACGTATCAAGGGTAAAGTGGAGCAATCGAGGGAAAGAAGTAGCGCCCTTCTCTACACCTAGGTGTAATTGCTGTTGAAAAGGGAGCCTTCGAGTCGCCTTCGACGACGGTCGCTAACTTTACTTACATTTACACACATATTCTATTGCATCTATTGCTCTTCTATTGCATACAGTTGCCCATCTATATTCTACCAAAGTCGACTCATTTGTTCACTATGACATACACTCACTCATATACAGATCGAACTCGATACTAATATGAATCACACTTTCTTTCTCGCGTATCTTTTTTTATTTTCTTTTGTTTTTTTATCTTTTTTCTAGCGTCTGTCTTAATGTCTCCTTTTCTTATTTCTTTCATTTTTTTCTTTCTTTAACCAATATTCTCTTCTTTTTCTTTCTTCCCGTGTATCTTTTCTTTGTTATTTTTTTTCTTTTTACTTTCACTTTCATTCTTTATCCTTTGTTTGATTTCTTCTTTCTCGTTTATTTTTCCTTCTTTTCTTTTTGTTTTGTTTTAATTAGTGTTTTATTTCTATATTTTACATTGAGATTTTCTTTCCTAATTTCTTACATTTTTTTTTCAATGTATTTTTCTTTCTTTTTCTCCTTCTCTTTTTCTTTATTCTTCTCTTTTCCACGGCTTTTTTTTAATTGTTTTTTCAATAACATTTTAAAATAAATTAATATAATTTTCTTCTTCTTTCTTCTTTCTCTTTCTCTCTTTTTATTTTCCTTCTTTCTTTATTTTTGCTTCATTTTATTTTCTTTAATCCTTTTACTCTTTCCTTCGATTTTTTTTCATTCAGTCATTTCCCCCTCGACTCATTTCTTTTTTACTTTCTGACTTCAACATAGAAGACTGTCTTTCAATTTGAACGCTTGACACCATATTTTTATTCGTCGTCCTCCGCCAGATTTTCTCTATTTCTCTACGTGTATTACTGCCACTAAAAGGTATTCACACATACGCGTATTGTTGTTTCAGTCTAAAATTCAAAAGATTAATGTTTTTATACCATGTCAACTGAAAGCCAGATTGATATTTTTTCTGTCTTCATTTTTACTCATTTTATTTCCTCTTTATTTACGAATAGCAGTATATACAACTTCTCTATTTTTTCTTGATATTCTTCTCTTTCTTTTTATCCTTTTTTTTCTATTTTCTGTAAGTGCTGTGATATTTAAAAGAGAACTTTTTACCATTCCAGCAGACCACTTGCCTAGTCAGCTGGGGCTGTAGAATACACTGACTGCACCTCTGCAAAGGGGTAAGACCCCCCCCTAAAGAGTGTCCTGGATATGACACTAAACAATCTGATGGTGAGGTTCCAGCAATGCTTGAGCTTTGGGGAATGCGGAGTACCCCTTCATTGCCATTGCTCCTAGGTCCACTCTGACCCGGAGTGGTAGCACCTGAATAGGGTCCTATCTATGGGCTAAATAGAATTAACAGCATACTTATGCTAAAATGAATTGTTTGAGTAAAACTGAATAGTTTGAAATAGAAATGACTTTGACAATCAAACCGTACTTACATTTAAACTGCGTGTTTATGCTTAACTGAATTATTTGAAATAGAACTGTTTTTCGACATTAAAACTGTATTTACACTTAACCGAATTGTTACATACAACTGCTTGAATAGTTAGAAATGGAAATGTTTTGACCATTAAACTGTGTATTTATGCTAAACTGAATTGTTTTAAATAGAACAGATTATTTACATAAAAATGGATTTGGCGTTAAATAATCTACAAAGGTTGATATGCCATAAAACCCAACAAACCAACAACCAACCAGCAAACCACAGAGAGAAAATAAAAAAAGGAAAAAAACAAAGTACTAAAAAACGCTGTGGAACCTGCAAGTGACGGTGTAGTTGGCAGGCTTGAAATGGTCTCCAAAGGATTAGAAAAGAGATTAGAACAGTTGGAAATCTGAGGAGGAATCGAGAATATGCAGACAACAGCATTGTTGAGATCTTGTAGAATACTGAGAAGAGTTCTGGAGACTTGTGGACACTTGCTGTCACTCATATCTCATGGAAGGACCATCAGCAAACGCGGGTGTGAAAATTAAGCCGGAGGTAAAATAATAATGATACACAAACAATCACCTAATTCCGGCCAGATAGCCTGACCGTGTTTTAATGAACAAGTATGAAAAGAGCTCGTCTTCTTGTGGGTTTTGCTATTCCAGTGGCCCACAGTGTAAAAATAAAAGAAAGCATAAAGCTAAATGAACATTTGGATTCTGCTAACGTGTTGAAAAATCGATGGAACACTTCGGTGACGGTAAAGACTATAATAGTTGGTGCTTAGAACGGTCCACAAAGGCTTGAAAAAGAGAATGGTACAACTGGAAATCTGAGGAAGAACCGACACCATCAAGATCACAGAGAATGGTCATAATACTGAGAAATGTCCTGGCGAGTTGAGTAGATTTGTTGCTACTCAGACTCCAGAGAAAAACCATCAGTTAGAGCTCGAAGGAAAAACTCACAAGGAATAATAATAATAATAATAATAATAATAATAATAATAATAATAATAATAATTATGATTATAATAATACCAGTGAAAAACCATCAGCTAATACTGATGTGAAAAACTCTAATGAGTAAGTAATAATAATAATAATGATTCCAAATGTAGGTGGTGCTCTTGGTACAATTACCCAAGGGTTGGTAAAGAGAGTGAAGGATTTGGAAATAAGAGGACGAGAAAAGACCATCCAAACTACGGCGTGGTTAAGATCGGCCAGAATCCTGAGAAGAGACCTGGAAAATTGGGGAGACTAGCTGTCACTCAAACTCCAGTGAGAAACCATCGGCTAACGCTGATATGAAAAACTCTCAAAAGAGTAAAAGAAGAAGAACAACAATGATAACAACAACAACAACAACAACAACAGTAACCATAATTTTTCGTCTACTGTATTTATCATTCCATAGAATAAAAATAAAAAAGTGAAAAGATAAGCAAATACTTAGACCTTGCCAGAAGAAGAAGATGACATTGAGTGGCTCCCTTGGAATAGTGCTCATTGGCCAGGATAAAAAGGCTGAGGGAAATGGCAATAGAGCAAAAAGACCTTGCCGATAAGAACTATGTTAAAACCAGCTTAAATACTCTAAATGTCCTGGAGATCTGAGGAGACTTGCCGTCATTTAGGTTTCGAGCGGATGTAAAAAACTCGTTAAAGACAAAAATGTTAATTATGCAAGAGATTAAAATTCGACCACACTAACAAACGATATATGCCCAGATCAGAATCCATCTTAGAAAATGAAACCGATCAATTTCTCCGGGATTTTGAGATACAAATAGATTTTAAAAAATAGATAACACAATCTCCGCCAGAAGGCCAGACTTAGTGTTTTTTAACAAAAATAAAAGAACAAGTGGATTTTGCCGTGTCAGCTGACAACAGAGTGTCACTCAGATTTTGCTGTGCCAACAGACAAGTATCGACTGGAGGATTGAAGTAAATGAAGACGAATAACTGCGCAAACAACCTTGACCTTATCAGAAAACTGAAAAAGTGAGGAACATGAAGATGAAAGCAAACCAATCGTTGGAGATCATTGAAAGAAATTTCAAGAACCTAAAAAAGAGACCCTATAAACAGTAAATTTGAGGAAAAATCGAAATTGAGTCAGAAAGAGCTTAGGAGACTTGCTGTCACTCAGATTCCAGTAAAAATATCAGAACTGATGAGAAAATTTCACTAGGAGTAAATAATAATGATAATAATAATAAAGGGAGTATAAAACTCGACAGGACTAGGTGGGAAAGGTGATCCTCTGGGAATTGTGCAAGAAGTTTAAATTTGACCAAACGAACAAATGGTATATGCGAAACCCAGAATCCGTCCTAGAAAAGGAGGCACACAAAATTCTTTGGGGTTTTGAGATACAAATGAATGATAGTCAACAAAAATGAGAACCTGCCGAATAGTGAACTGTGCCCTTCTGGCTGATCAATGGGTAAAACTGAAAGAAAGCGAAAAGAGAATTAAGAACCAAGACCTTGAAAGAGAGCTGAAAAAAAAAACAATGGAACATGAAGGTGACCGTGATACCAATTGTAAATGACGGGCTCGGTACAGTCCAAAATGATTGGTCAAGGGACTGGAAATAAGAGGAATTACGGAGACCATATAAACTACATCATTGTATAGATCAGCCAGGAGACTAGCGGAGACTTGCAGTCTCTCATACGCAAGCAGAAAATCATCAGCGAAGGCTGGTGGGGAAAATATCAAATGAGTAAAATGATAATAAAATAATAATTTCTAAAAGAGAACTGTTGTATAGTCTCATACATGATTTACGAAATTCAATGAACGAACGAAACACTTCTTTATAAAAATGTATCTCTCATTTTATTCTCGAAAAGGGCCCACAGTTTGTAGATTGTTGAGAGATGGATGGAGAGACATATACTTAGAGAGGGGACTTCTTTTCTCATATCTTCTTCCGGGATCTAGCTGGTGCCAACGCTTGCACCCCCGTGCAGGACGTATTGTCAGAGACGTCTCTGATCCTCTGATCGGTTGCGTGTCCCTCGCTCGACTCTTGATTCTCTGCACTTTGTCTAAATCAGACCACGTGGTTATCACGTGGTCTCCTTCCGGTTACACACCTGTTGAACCCGACTGCCATGACGCGCTGTCATCCCCCTGTTTACTAATCACAACCTGACAGCTTGTCAAAGCACGCAGGGTCACTAGGAACGAACTGAAAATCCATGTCATATATTATATCACTGAAGTTTGGTACACTATTAAAGAGCATGAACCATTTATTACTTTCGTCGAAGTCTTAACACAGTATGATGAAACATTCATTTACCTTGGATTAATACCGAAAATTAGATGAAATCGATAAGCGAAAACTTTTTTTTTATTTTTTAAGTGCATTTCTGTGAATAAGTGAGTAAAGTTGGCAACGTTAGTCCAGGGCGACCCGAAACCTCCCTTTTCGATAGCTACAACACAAAGGTTTGGGGAGGGTGCTACTCCTTTCTCTGGATTGCTCCACTTTACCATTGATCCGTACTGAGTGTTAGGCAAGGAGACATCAAGTACCATTTTTGGAGTATTTGGTATGACTCCACCTAGGATTGAACCCAGTTCTCCCGGGCCATTGACGAACACTCTAACCATCATGCCAAAAATTCAAATGCTAACATTTAAGTGTTTACTGTAGTTTAAGTAGATTGGGTGAATGAATTAGCAGGATCTTGACAAGCCCGGCATCAATTTCTGGGTGAGTCATATTTTGAATTACCATGACCCGAAAATCCAGCAAGCACTTCTAGATGAGTATATATAATAAGATTAATAGGTGCCACAAAGAGTATGAAGTATCACTTTCATCAAAGTTTGATCACAACATTAGGAAACATTTATGTACCCGACTTTAACTAAATGAAAACTAAGATATTTCAAAGGTAAAGTTCCATTTAATCTTTTTTTTTTTTAACGACTAGAGTTCGAACTAGTTCCCACAGGGTCCGTCGTCCAACTCTTTGTCACCATTATGCCATAAAGATTCCCCAGAGGTAAAAGGACTTCCCACAGGTACAATCCCTCCAGGTTAAAGTCAGCTTGGAAGTAATGGCAATACACTGATATCCTGATGTGGAACTTAAACATTAAATACAGTTTAGTTTCATACATTACATCCCTTGGGAGGGAGGGAAGGAATGGACTTACATCTCTGGGAGGAATGCAGTATACATATTCTGAGTATTACTGATAAGGGCGTGTTTTATCTGAGAGGATTTAAAATCAATTAATTTTGTTTTATTGGAATATTGTTATATATTGACCCTTGAACGAGCCGTCAGTCAGAGCTGCACCAGTGTAAATAAGCGGAAGAAGAAGAAGCAGAAGCAAGTGGATGTTATGAAATAATATAGGCAGATGCCCGCGGCAGTAGAGTCAGTTGGTGACAGGAAGGCCAGCGAGCTTGCAGACTGAGAACGCCCCGGTCAAGCAACCCTAGTGTGACGGCAAATTGACTAAAATCCCAAAATGGGACTTTATTTTCGCACGTGTGAAGACGGGGCAGGTTGGCACTTGATCCCCTACAGAAATAGGTCCTGTTCTTTTCTTTTCTCAGGCAGATAAGAACTGGCATATTACGTGAGGGAATAATTTAGGGCCAGACTGGCCACCGCTGGCAAAGGGGTCCAAAATTTCACACTATCACACACCCACCAGGCCGCTAAACTTCTTTCCCTTAGATAATAGAAGAATACGGGCCTATAGGTCTTAGTTGTAATAACATTAATGTTGTTGTAGTAGTCGGCAACTCCGGTTTCCCATGTGATACTTTAGGAATTAATAGGACAGTTCTAAGCAAGATAATGTAAGGCGAATAGAAGCTGAAAGGAAAGCATGAAATAATAACATAGACCACATGGTAAAATGAAGATATATAGGTTCTTTACTACGGTTATATATATATATACGTTCAAAGTGTCAAAAATATATAATAGGATAGTCCATGAATATGAATGTCTTTTCTTGGCTTTTATCCTTTTTCAAATAGAGAGAGAGAGTGGTAACAAAATTTGGGTGTAACGGAAAAATGTCCCAAAGTTACTTATCTTATTTTTTTGACGGGGTTCCACTGGAGAATTTCTCTTCTTTCACGGGCTAATAGACTTTGTACTGTTTTTAATGCTGGCTTGAAGGATTTTGGAGTTCTTCGTGTCTCAGTCTTTTTGTCTTTAGCCCGGAGTAAAATGGCTATCGTCCGTCTGCCACGAGCGTTGCTCAAAAACTACCTTTTTTTGTATTTACTTCCGCTGAGGGGAAGGGAACCCCACTTCCGTTTGGGGTCCCCGCCAATCATTTGGCTTCATTTTCTCTTTCCCCTTCCGATGTCCGGCGACCCAAGGTCACTTAGGTGCGAACATCTGCGTGACCCACATTCTCTCCTAACGGTCACTTTTTGACTCCTAGATAATGTTAGTTAAATAGGGGGGGAGTATCATTCCCACCTCCTTGTCTCCGTGAGCCATCACGTGACACTAGCCAAGATGCGGAAGAAGTGCTAAGTAGGTTATTGACGATAACACGGCGTGCTATGGTCAAGAGAAGAAGTTGGGTCAATATAGCAGTCTGTCCCTATCTCCATCCATCTCTCACACACCACAGAAACAGCAACCCTTTCGAGATTAAAGTGTGAGAGAGATATATTTATAAAGAAGTGTGTTTGTTCGTTCATTGAAGTTCGTAAATTATGTTTGATTATGTTTCCGCTTATATTTGTATTACGGCTATACAACAATATTATCATCAACAAATTATTTTTTCCGTAACCAAATAGCGTATTTTATTTAAAAATCAAGTGACTTTTGGTACACCCTATATACTTGATTTTTTAAAGGTTAAATAAACTTAAAGGACAATGTTCCAGCAGTAATAAAGAAGGAATAAAAGGAATAAGACTACGTTTCGTAGTTCAACGTCATATTCTTCTTGGTCAGACCTGGAACTTTTCCGCTCTACTCGTACTTTGGTACGAAATATATCAATATTTCATTGGCCTAAATAACTGAGTAGAACCTCGTTTAAAAAGGGGAAGTCCCAGAGGTAGATGGAAGTCTTCGTGACGTAGTGGCTAAAGTACTGGCTTGCGATATCGTAATAAGCGAGTTCGAACTCTACTTGCGCTATTACGTTCATTTTGGCCTAATACCCTTGGTATAGGCATGAACTCTCCTATCCCTACAGCTATAAGTTAAATAGCATCACCCCTGTTCATCTAAAAGTATTAAATTACCCACGAAGGTTGATATGCCATTAGACAAAGTAACCAAAACCTGATTATAAAGTCCGAATTTCAAATGTTGAAGAGGCAAGGAAGGCTTTTCCTAACTTGAAAAATTGGCGCAAAACAATCTTCTAATCCTCATTAGGCTTCATGTCGAGATGAGATAAGCTTAGTAAATATCTGTATATCTATAATTGGTGAGAGAATATATAACGTTGGTATTCAGACATATTTTTCACTCTCACTTTATGCAACAACGTTCACCTGCCATGATGCATTTCATTCGACCACCAAAATTTTTTGTGCACTCACGACGAAAGGATCGGGCGTGTCTCGTAGCTTCCAGCACTCTCTCTCTCTCTCTCTCTCTCTCTCTCTCTTTCTCTTCAAACTAATTTATCGACCATCACGAATAATTTCGCCTTACCCGATTTTACATTTTCAAAAGTCTTAACAAAAGGAAAGAAAAAAGAAAGAAAGAGAGAACTCTTCGGAATTTTTCTGTCTTTTAATTCCATTGGTGACACCTTTGTCTCGTTCCAGATTTCCGGCTTAAGTCCATGCCCCCACAAACCTGATTATCCTAAAAGAATGTTCATGTAGACATTTTTTAGATGTTTCTACTTTGAAACTTCTAAAAGAAAATCTGTTACGAATGCTTTTTCTAATAAAACCTGTCATTCCGATGACGAAATTCTGGAGAAGTTCATGTCCACTTAACAACCATATATATATGCATTCAGCCAACTTGTGAATTTCATTCAAGTCTCGATTCCAAAAGAAAATTTACTCACATAGATAGATAGAGAGAGAGAGAGAAAGAGAGAGAGAGAGAGAGAGAGAGAAAGAGAGAGAGAGAGAGATTATGAAAGTAATAATAGACGCCAAAATTCTGGTAGATAAAACTTATAAATTCCTTTATTTTAATACAATAATAAAAGCCACAAAAAATAAAAACAAAAATTTTATATTTCTTTCGATTCTCAGAATCTGAAATTTTTTTTAGTCTGATTAGTCCAATTTTTGAGAAAAAAAAACGCGATGAATCTAAATTTTCACGATTAGCTCCATTATTTAAGCACTTTTTTAAGATTAGAATTCAGCCCAATATGATTTAGAAAAGAAACGACAAAGAATCTATGATTTACTTAACGCTGAAACCGAGCCAAAGTTTCCCTGCCTATCGTATTTAAAGCAAGGGGAAAGTTTTTACAGAAAAAGAGCTTTTTAAGGAAAGCGAGGAGAAGAGAATGGAACAAAAAACGAAAAAAAGGCTTCATAACTGCTCTCGTTACGGTGATTAAGGAGGACGCCACAATATCAATAAGAAAGCATGCTAATGCATTGAAAGCCCACAAGAAAACTGTGAAGACAGCAATTAAACAAGATTTAAGCTCAGACCTTCACCCCCTTGATTGCGCAATATGGGGTGTTTTAGAAAACAAAACAAATGCAACTTCCAATCCAAATAAAACAGCTATGGAGGAGGAATGGGATAAAATGTCTGAAGAATTTATTTTGAAGACATACAAATCGTTTCGAAGACGTGTTGATACAATAATTGAAAAAATGGCGGCGGTATTGAGTAAAATTACTATTTTGTGTGTATCTTCTTATTTCATCGTTTATTTCATAAGAGTCGTTAATCATTATACAAGAATATTCCTAATTTTGCTTCTGTACCTTGAATATATATATATAATCTGAATCCACTGTGTCGGAGGTAATTATTAAACGCTCTTGGAGGTAAGACACCTTACGAAAAGGGGGTATCGTAGCTATGACACTAAACTGCATGTGATCATTAGGCTCCAGTTTTGGAGATCGAAAGAGTGTGGAGTAACCCTTCATTACCATTACTCCCATGTCTACTCTAATCCAGAAAGGTAGTACCTGTTAGGAAACCCTCTAAAATGTACAATGAATGCTAGGTAGATTGTTTTCCTTTGGTTGTGTAATGGGTATAACCATTTCCAGGACAAGACAGTTTGCCCTTCGTTGTGTAATGGGTATAGCCATTGGATATGGACTCGTTGACACAAGTTCAATTCCTGGACAAGACTGTTTGCCCTTCGTTGTGTAATGGATATAGCCATTGGATATGGACACGTTGACACAAGTTCAATTCCTGGACAAGACAGTTTGCCCTTCGTTGTGTAATGGATATAGCCATTGGGTATGGACACGTTGACCGGGTATGGACACGTTGACCCAAGTTCAATTCCTGGACAAGACTGTTTGCATTTTGTTGTGTAATGGATATAGCCATTGGATATGGACATGTTGACATGAGTTCAATTCCTGGACAAGACTTTTTGCATTTCACATAGCGCTAATACACTTGGGAAAGGTATGAATCTGTTGCATCGTCGAGGTGAATGATTACACAGAGAAGAATGATTTCTTGATATATTTATTTGTATTTTCCAACTCTAACATTCCCATAAATGGGTGATCATTCTACATTGAATTAAAATGTGAAATTGAACCCCCTTATAAATTTTTTGTATCGTCAAGGTGAATGATACACAGAGAAGAATGGGGGCTGATTATATTTATTCAGTACTAGTATCCTGTTCTTGAGGGTACAAAAACAGAACAATAAGTTACAAACAGTTTAACAAGAGAACTTACAAGAAATAGAAGAGGGTGAAAATTCTGTATAGCCAAATGAAGTAAGATCAGTCCGAATATTAATCAACTTAATATCAACCTAGTAATTAACCATCGAAGTCCTTAAACGAAGGCTATTTAAGACTATGAGCCAGTCCATCTGGTTGTGGTGAAGGGGTGTTAGCCACCCAACTAGAGAATCCAAGTATTCTCTCTCCAGTTATTCGTAAATTGTAGGGCTGACTGGTGTTACTTTGTAGGATATTAAATGTGCATAGATGTTCTATTTCGCAAAGTACAAAGCGACTCCGTATTTTCCAATACAAAAAGTTTATTTGCCGACTGTTAACATTTCATACAACAGTCGGCCGTCGTAACGCAACAGGAACAGAGTAAAGATACTATTTCTTCCATTGAAATGCAATCAGATACAGGGATGGTAGACGAAAAGAAACACCCAACTTCGATTCCGTCACCGGTCTGTCCCGTCGCCCCAGCGGGCACTGGACTCAACGGATCGTCTCTACCTCTGAACTCTGAACACTCAATTAAATCACTTTACTTATATGATAATTTTAATTATCCCATCATCTAATGATATAAAAACAAGAATTACTAACTTTCTACTGTGATGTCATCACCTAAGTCAGCCGTTTCATTTGCACCCGTATTATTTCCGTATTCATTATCCACAATTTGGATAGCCAAGATAGATAGATAGATGTGTGTGTGTGTGTGTGTGTGTGTGTGTGTGTGTGTGTGTGTGTGTGTGTGTGTGTGTGTGTGTGTGCTTCTTTTATGTAGGTGTCCCCTGCACTTCCATCTAAACACGTGATTTTTCGCGATTATGATTGATTGGATATTTTTCAATCTGATAATTGAGCCTATCAGATGAAACTTCTAGTGGTCATAATTTGATATTTACCGGGGTTGTATATATATATATATATATATATATATATATATATATATATATATATATATATAAAAGTTTAGATAGCATAGATATAGAGTCAACGCTGTTTGGTAACTATCAGTGTCTCACCTATGCATCCATCACACCAATATATATATATATATATATATATATAGAGAGAGAGGGGGGAGAGAGAAAGAGACTAGCAAAACTTCACGAGTGAGTTCGAGTCTCGTTCATTTGATCTCATTCCACATCCACACAAAAACCTGAATAAATTTTACTGTTTCCTTCAAAGAAAATGAAGTTTTTACGCAACTTTATTTACTATTTATATTATTTGTACATATCATTAGTGTCATCATCATCATCATCATATCGTGCTGGTAGCACGGATATCCCTGACCCTCTCTCGCCACTCCTCCCTATCGTTCATCGCCCTAGGTAGGTCTTCAGGACAACAGCCTGTATCCTCACATAGCTGCTGAATGTACGTTCGTGCTGGTCGTCCTGCTTTTGCGCGGCCGTGTGTGGGGATCCATAAGAGTACATCTCTTATGAGTTCATCTCTGCTTCTCCAGCAATGTCCTGCATGTCTGGTTCGCCTAACTTAAATAGTTTTCGTGATAGGGGGCAGGTGGCCGTACAGTTGGTGTCTTGTGGGGTGTTGCTGCCAGGACTTGTTCAGGATTGCACGCAGCATTCTTGTGAATGTCTTAAAAGTTTTTGTTTCGGTTATGAAATGACACTTTCTGTCGAAGTTACGGCAACTTTAGGCCTAAAAACATGTTTCACAAACATATCTCATTTAATGAACAATTCTTTGTTTTTAGGATAAAAACAGGTCTAAAAAGTCATTCATTGCGCGGGTATATACGTACAATAAATGTCGTCAATTTGGATGTTGTATTGAATCATTTTCTACAGCTGTGGGTCAGCCTCACAGGAAAGGGAAATGATTGGCAGAGAAATGGTAAATGATATTATAGAATGTGCTTTTTTGCCTCTCTCTCTCTCTTACACTGGATTGTATTAGGCCTAGTCTTTTGTAATAATGTCAGCTGTGTGCATTGTGATTCCCTAAGATGTCAGTCTATTGTATAGACTACTTTTTTCTTCTGTCTCTCTATCTTACAGTATTATGTCAAATGTATTATTATTTGTGAAAATTTCTGAGACGGAGTTTGATAATTTTTATCACTTAGAATTGTTGGACTATTGTCTTTGTCTTTATTGTTATACTCACAAAATTTTGGCCGACATGTCCTTCGGCCTACTTCAGTTATTTCATGTCAAACTCAGTAACCTACACAAAACCTCAAACTGAGCCCTTTATTTAATCCACTAGAGTAAATTGGTCCAATTCTATTAACCATGACTGGGTACAAGTGTTAAGCTATAGTAAGTTTCCTTGTTATTCTTACCTGTAGTTGGGATTGAACCTGCAACCTCCAGATGATTACACTTAGTGCACTTCTCAACTTATTCACTGCGCCATCTAGAATTCGACGTGAAATACCTGAAGAAAGCTGAAGGACACGTCAGCCGACCTGTTGTAAGCGTGACAATGAAGATGAAGACAATAGTCCAAATAGAATCAAAAATGTATCATTACTTTTAACAAAAGCTTTTGTGGAAAACTGAGCCCCACCCTTGTCTTTGTTTTAATTTACGGTCACTAACTGAAATAATTGCCTTCCTATCTATATTTCAATAAGAAAACATTTCATGCTTATCTTACAAACTGAAGTGGGGACGGAAGATTATGACTAAAAATTAATTGTGAAAGAAGTGTGAAGAAAACAAGAAAAAATGAAACTTCCTGAAAAAAAAAGCTAAAATCTAATTGACGTGTGATTTCTCATTCAATTACTGAGTATAATTAGTCCTCGTGCTTTTCAGCACACACCCAACATCGTCCTTAAAATTTTTAATGAAATTATCTGCCTACGGCCAATCCCCAATAACTCGTACGACAACAAAATGTCCAAATTAATCAAAATTAATTAACTAAAATTAATTAACCAGATTCTCGACGGGCCAGGTGCATCACTCCTCTAATTCTTTTTTCGATGAATAATCTCCGATTTGAAAAAGCGGTCTGAAAATTAATTGATTTTTGCAGGAATTTTCAAATCATACAAGACTTAGAATTAAAAATACCGTCCTTTCATCGGGGATAAGTCGTTGTAGAGAGAAAAAAAAATACCGTTTTGTTTTACAAGAGATTTATTCATTTTGAAGGATTGAGATTTGCAAAACAGATATCTCTGCAGAATTTCATTGTTGAATTGCCCATGTTTTTTTTTAATGCAAAACTGCAATTTACAATTGTTGAGTTGAAATGGACTGTCCCATTAAATAATTGGAGCTTCCATCGGCAGAAGGTACCTCCTCTGATAATATAAAACAGCTCAATCTTTAGAGGTAGAACATTGGACTGTTTGCACGATTGATACTGAATGAATTGAGTACCTATACATTGTCCTTTCCACTTTACCACAAATGTCATAAAAGCAAGAAAAAAAATTCTGTCGACTTTCATTGCTGCATTAATGCCACATAAACATTTGTATCGTAGGTGTTGATTTCTGGGCGTTTTCATTCCTCCCTACCTTGTCGCGGTCACTTATGTGGTATCTGTTATAACATCACCGCGATACCTCTCCATTTAACCACTCACTATCAGGCTGCATCATTTTTGTTGGAATACTCGAGCTGTACTGGAATTTTAACAAACAATTGCTTTTTATTTGTTTGGTTTGGTTTGGTTTCTTTGTTTAATCAACCTTTGTAGGTTATTTAATGCCAATCTCCTTGAAGAACAGTTGTGGTACTATTTAACCCATAGCTGGGAGGATATGGGGGTTCACACCTTTCCCAAGGGTATTTGCCCGAAAATGAACGTAATAGCGCGACTGGAGTACGAACTCGCGTACTACGATTCTGCAGTCCATCGCTTTAACCATTACATCACGAGGACATCCCCGAACAGTACTGGTAATATTTAATCCATAGCTAGGAGGATATGGGGGTTCACACCTTTCCCAAGGTTATTTGCCCGAAAGTGAACGTAATTGCGTGACTGGAGTACGAACTCGCGTACTACGATTCTGCAGTCCATCGCTTTAACCATTACACAACGAGGATACCCCACCGATTTTTATTTGTTTAATTACATAAAATCTGTCTATTCTAACAAAAGTAATTATAGCTGCATCACGTTTAAACAATATCATATTGATGTAATTAAAGGTGAGTGGAATTCAGTGACATTCAGTAAATGTGAACATTTAATAACAAATCCACAAGATTTTCAATTGTTTAATTTCTAAAAAAATATTTTCATCTATTTTTAATGTTAAAGTTGTGTTGTTCAATATCATTGAAAGTCAGATCACTGAAAACAAAATAACGTTTACAAAAAAAGATATTGATATATACTTTAAAACAAGTCAACTTTTCTTTCTAATATTTTAGTTTATCGTATTTATTCCCCTTATATTGCACATTTACAATTAAGTAGCCAAGTGAGTAGAGTGTTTGTCAATGGTCCAAGAGACTGAGGTTCAATCACAGGTCAAGTCACACCAAAGACTTAAAAAAAAAAATGGTACTTGATACCTCCTTGCTTAACCCTCAACATTATAAGGTACGTATCAAGGGTAAAGTGGAGCTATCCAGGGAAAGAGTAGCGCCCTCCCCTACACCTCGGGGTAGTAGCTATTAA
>OY757914.1:12517073-12647073 GCA_963585895.1 Sepioteuthis lessoniana | reverse complement strand
AAAACTTAAAAGTTAATAAACTGTTCGTACCTGATCAACGGAGTCAACTTGTAATTGTATTACGGCTATATAAAACTATCTGTATAAGCAAAGTTACTTTTTAGACGTTCCAGCGTTATAAATACTTATAAAATATTGTTTTATTTTAATTATATGGACCTTGAATATTTTCTTAAACTTTGGTTTGCTTTGTGAGGATATGATTGCTCATCGAATAGGCCTAAAACTTCGAAATTGAGATGACTCATGCAGAAATACTCTGGTCACATTTCTTGAGATGTTGCTAAGAAAAGCCAAGAACTTAAGAAACATATGGGAGCGCTCCAATGGCAACCGAAGCTACAATACTTCTTGATGTATAAATCTGAAGGACAGTAATTGATAGCCCTCAATATTATTAAAATGGTATAGAAAAACAAATAGAAAAAAAATGCACGCTGCAGGAAGAATTAGCAACTATTATTGTTGACATAAGAAATATAAAACTAGTAACTGCTGGAATGTTCTTTTGTAAAATGTGTTCATAGAAAATATTTAACTTAGTGAAATCCTTTCGACTCAACATGGAATAATTTTTTCTGGATGTTTCCGATATTTTAGACTCTTTTTCTTTTTTCGACACTTTTTTGGAAATCAAATAATTACGAATTATTCAAAAGTAGGAAAATGTTTTACGTTTTAAATATGAGAGATTTAATGATATCACAAAAATAGAAATTTCACTTGAGTGGACATTTTTTATTCTGTTATTGTAATATTATATCATTGCAAATAACCATCAAACAATTCTCTCTCTTTCTTTCTCTTTCTCTTTCTCTCTCTCTCTCTCTCTCTCTCTCTCTCTCTCTCTCTCACTCTTTATATATATATATATATATATATATATAAATTGCACACAAACCATTTCTCCTAAAAGTAAGCTGAGATAAATAAGCTGTTTTAAAAAGACTTGCTCTCAGTCAAAAGTGGCAGAACTGGTTAAAAAGCGATTTCACAAAATAGACCCCAAAATACATTCCAGTCACTCTGTCTTTCGTGCAAGGCACTCGTCAGGCATATAGATGGCAATGGCAACCATGCTAAAGTAATATATATATATATATATATATATATATATATATGTGTGTGTGTGTGTGTGTGTGTGTGTGTGTTCTCTGAATTAACAAATCGTAATGAAAACGTTGTTCTTAAATCTTTTTTAAAGAAATAGCTTGCATACAAGCAAATAGAGCAGGATGAACCCAAATATAAATCACCTATCCATGCTAATTTCATTGGATATAGTGAAATGATACAAACTCTAAATGAAACAATATATATATATATATATATATATATATATATATAATTTTTAATAGAGGAATTGATATATTATGTTAGAATTTACCATGTAGCTTACTAATTATTACACCACAAAAGGCACCCTATATATATATATAATTGCATATATATATATATATATATGCATATATGGGGTGCCTTGTGTGATGTAATAATCAGTTATCTAGACTATAAAACCTTCATGAAAGAGGTCGAGTCACATTGGGTGCCGCATTCATTTGGCCTGGTGCCACATCTAAGCAAAAAAGCTTTGTGAATTACTATACATATATATATATACATGTTGAAGTGATAGATTGTGATGACATTATGATAGAAATATGTGGAAAGCTGGATAAATCAAACACTTAACTCCGACTGAGATGCAGGATATTTTGTTCTTTTTATTCAGTTTGAAAATTTCTTTGGAATAAAAAGAAAAAAATATCACGCATCTAAATCGAAGTTAAGTGTTTTATTTATCCAAATTCCCGCATATTTCTATTATATATATATATATATATATATATATATATATATATATATATATATATATATATTATGTTTAATCGAGATAGTAATATATATATATATATATATATATATATATATATATATATATGTATATATATATTAGTCAATCGGCAGAACTTAGAATAAGCAAACTGAATCTCTTGCAGAAGAGTGAGATGCCCCTGCATCCGACAGTGTCTGTTGCCATTACTCCCAGGTCCACTTTGACCCAGAGTACTTGCACCTGTTTGGGACACGTCTATGGGTCAAATAGAACAGTAATTAAAATTATTAGTATTAAGAATACTTGAACCTTTATAACTGTGTGTAAACAGATGATTAATATTAAAAAGAAATTTTATAATTAAGTCTAAATGATTAGTACTTGATGCGAATACTAGAAACGATATCATTGAGTACAAATATTATTTACTAAAAATAGTTACCAGACGTTAAAATACTTTAGAAATAATTAGTAGATTAACAATTTGAATATAATAAATAACTCAATTTAATTACTTGTAAAAAAGTTACTTTGATGTTACATATTGTTGTAAAACCAACGAATCATCATCATCATTTTGTCGTGCCATCAGTACGGATATCCCTGATCCTCTCTCGCCACCTCTCCCTATCGTTCATAGCATCCGGCAGATCCTCGGGGCTACACTCCGTATCCTCACAGAGCTGCTGTACGTAGGTTCGACCTGGTCGCCCTACTTTTGCTCGCCCATGTGAAGAGGTCTATAGAAGTACATCCCTTATGAGCTCGTCCCTACTTCTTCAGCAGTGTCCTGCATGTCTTGTTCATCTAACATTGATAGTTTTCGTGATGGGTGGTAAGTGGCTGTACAGCTGTTGCTTTGTGGGGTGTTGCTTCCAGGACCTGTTCAATATTGCTCGCAGAATTCTTGTGTAATTGCTGTCAAGCTTTTTCTCCATCTGTTCAGTTACCGTCCATATAGTGCATCCATATAGCAGTATCGACACGATCGCTGCTTGGAAGAAACTGCGTTTCTTTTTATCGGTCAGGTCTGACTTCTATATGACCGATAGCCGATTGATAGCTCTCCACGTATTTCTAAAAACCAACCAATCAACTAACCATTAAATCTGCCCACCAAATAAGTAACCCTTTAACGTACTAATCAACCACTAGTCAACCAATCAATCAACAAACCAAACAACTCACCAATCACTCAAATAACTTATCCACCAACAAACCAACCAATTAACCAACCAATCAATAAACCAATCAACCAAGTAAACAATCACCAAATCAACCAAACAATTTAACAACCAATAAACCTACCAATCTACCAACCAATAAACAAATCAATCAAAAAACGAATAGCTCAACTAACCAATCAACCAATCAAACAACCAACTAACCAATCAACCAAAAAAACAAATTGCTCTACTAACAATCAACCAATCAAACAACCAATAAACCAAGCAACCAAACAACAAGTGAATCAACTAGGCAATCAACATACTGTTGGGTATCACCCACCTTTTTCTACTAGTCCATCTGCCATATATAGCAGTAGCTACTAATTACAAGGGCAGACTAGAAGGTGAAGAGCAGCTTCTTATAGGAATAGTATTAGAGGTTTGGAAACTGGAGATCGCACTAGATCACCTTACTTGCTACCGTAATAACGGAAGCCAATACTATCGTTGGACTATATTTTTATTCTGTATTCACTAATCCTATGTTCTTGTCTACTAATAGTCTCTCTATCGTTTATACTTCCTGAGAATATATCTCTATTTCCTCTCATATCGTGGTTTGTCCTTTATCTAATATTACAAGCGTTCACTAACCAGAACGCAACACAAACCAATCAACCAATGAAGCAATCAGCCAACTAATCAACCAATCGAGCGGTTACATAACCAATCAATCAATCAACAAACGAACCAACCAATTAACCAATCAGCTAAACAATTAACTGCACAATTAATCAACCAAATAACCAGTCAACCAGTCAATAAACAATTCAGCCTACCATTTTAACAATCAGTCAACCAACCAGACAAACTATCAACCAACTAACCAACCAACAAATCAACAAATCGACCCACCAATTAACCAATCAACCAACTAATCAGCCAAACAATCAACTACACATTCAATCAACCAAACCATAAATCAACCAACTGACCATTTAACCAACCAATGAACAATTCAATCTACCATTTAACCAACCAATCAGATAAACTTTCAACCACACAAACAATCAACAAAAAAGCAAATCGACCAACTAAACAATGAACTAATCAACTAAAAAAATAAACTAATCAACCAACCAATTTACCAATTCATCTACTAATCACCCAAACTATCAACCAATTAACTAATCAGCCAGTCAAAAAATCAAACAACCAATTAAACAATCAACTAACCAATCAGCCAAACTGTCAATCACACAACCAATCAACTAAACAATCGACCAACTATCCCGCCAACCAATCAAACATTTAAACCATCAACCAAACAACCATCCAAACTCTAGCCCATACAAACGCTCAACAATAGAACAAATCAACTACATAACCAATCAACCAAAAAACAAATTGACCAACCAATCAACCAATCAATCAACCACATAACCAATCAATCAAAAACCAAATTGACCAACAAATCAACCAAACTATCAACCTCGTAACCAATCAAACAAACAACAAATTGACCAACCAATCAACCAATCTATCAACCACATAACCAATCAACCAAAAAACAAATTGACCAATCAATCAGCCAATCTATCAACCACATAACCAATCAACCAAACAACAAATTGACCAACCAATCAACCAATCCATCAACCACATAACCAATCAAACAAAAAACAAATGGACCAACCAATCAACCAATCTATCAACCACATAACCAATCAACCAAAAAACAAATTGACCAACCAATCAACCAATCTATCAACCACATAACCAATCAACCAAACAACAAATTGACCAACTAATCAATCAACCAATCAACCAACACATTAACCAACAATACAAACAATCAACCAATGAACCAATCCACAAACCAATCAACCAACAAACCCATCAATCAACCAATCAACCAAATAATTCAACCACCAATCAGCCTACCACCTTACCAACAAATTAACCAATCAATAAATGAACCAACCAATCAGCTAATTAACCACTTAACTAAACGACAAATAGACCAACCAATCAACCAACTAATCCACTAACCAATCAACCAAAAAATCAACCAATAACCCTATCTACCAATCTACCAATCAACATATCAACCAGCCAAACAATATACCAACCAATTAATCTACATATCAAATAATCAACAAGCTTATCAACAAAACAACCAGCCAATCCCCCAACCAATCAATCAGCCAATCAATCAACTAACAAATCAATCGACTAACAAATTAATCAACCAACCAAAACATCAACTAACCATCGTTCTTTGGTTACGAACACAACTATGGTTCTTTTTTTGTAGCTTTTCTTTTAAAGTCATGGACTGAAATACAGATATTTTTTGGTGCAAGTAGTAAGAATTATTTTCTCTCTCTCTCTCTCTCTCTCTCTCTCTCTCTCTCTCTTTCTTTCTTTCTCTCTCTCTCTCTCTCTCTCTCTCTCTCTCTCTCTCTGCAATGATATATTACCGGTAGGGTTGAGGTTTTAAAAGAATATCTTCATTTTATTCTATTTTATCTTTAGAACTATCTTACCCAAAATTATCATGTGTGAGGTTTTAAAATTATTAACATTCCGCTGGATCAGCTGAGTACATTAGTCTTCGGTTTTATTCATTAGTTTGGTTGGTGGTTAATGAGGACGTTATCTCACTTGTAAGATAAGATATAAAAACATTTGTTAGGTTTGGTTCGGTTATTTAATATCAAATTCATTTCTATACATATAAACAGTTATATTTCAAACAATTCTGTTAAGCATGAGTATGCTGTTTAGTTCTATTTGACCACTACCACTTCAGGCCAGCGTGGACCAGGGAGTGATAGCAATGAAGAGGTATTCCAAATTCCCCAAGGTTCCCGCATTACTGGGGCCTCACTGTCAGATTGTTTAGTGTCATATCCAGGACACTAGTTGGGGGAGTCTTACCCCTCTGCAGAGCTGCAGTCGGTATATTCTACAGCCCCAATCAACTGAGTAAAAATTAGTTCGATTTCAGTGAAGGTATAATACTAAACTGAATCTTTGCTTTGTATACAAGTTAGCAAGACAGAAGCTATATATTTTTACTGTAACCATACCTCGCAGAAGAAACCAAATCTACAATTGTTTTACTGAGACTTTTTTCAATTCCATGACAAATCAAGACTTAAAAAATCGTCTGGTTGTATTTCGATTCGTCGTACGAGCAGAAGAAACGTTTAAGACTAGATGTCAGTTCAGCGATGTGCCCGTGTGTATGGCTGCTATAACAAATAGGGAATGGAATGTTTTATGGTCAGTCTAGGTCATTTAAAATCGCGTTAGTAGGGACGAATTTGAGAAATATCAAAATAATTTGTCCGACTTGAAATGACAAATGTTTATATAAATTGGTACTTTTTTTAGATTTTTAAAAAATGGCTCCTGAGAAAAAAAAATCGGAAAACATTTTGGCGTAGAAAAGAAAAAGAAACGCAAAAATGTGATGTGAATTCTTTAACTTTTTGAAATATATTTTTAACTGCGTTGTATTAAAAGAATTGTTTCTCGAACATAAGAGAGATCGATATTATTGGTGACAAGAAGATTAATTCTGACGGGATTCATCGAATTTAAGAGATTATTAAATATCGAGGTTTCACTCTCGGTTGAAAACATATTGAATTAGCGAAAAAGAATTAGTTGTTTTTTTCTATCTTTTATCAGTATATATCAATATTCATAACTTATCTATCTATCAATCTCAATCTAACAAGATAGATCTATCAATCTATATGTGTGTGTGTGTATGTATCACCTATCTCTTTTTTCTTTCTCGATCTTTGTCTAGATAGGATCTGTTTATCTCTATTAACATCTATCTAACTAGCTTTCAACCTCTCTTTCTCCTCCCTTCTCCTCTTTCTCTCTCTTTATCTATGTATCTATCTATGAACATATCTCTATTTATGTATCAACTCTCTCTCTCTCTCTATATATATATATATATATATATAATTTTGGTTAGTTATTTTCTCGGTTTTAAAATGGCTTCCGGAGAAATAGATCCACAACCTCACAAATATTGACCATGCGTAGAATCCTTGAAGGCGTCGGGGTAAAAAACCTTCAGGCAACATTACTATTTGTCGACTTTACCAAGACCTTCGATTCCATCCACAGAGGTAAAATGGAACTAATCCTACTAGCATACGGCCTACCTAAAGAAACCGTAGCAGCAATAATGATCCTCTACAAAAACACAAAAGTGAAAGTACGTTCACCAGATGGAGACACGGAATACTTCGACATTGTTGCAGGAGTACTACAAGGAGACACGCTAGCCCCATACCTCTTTATCATCTGTCTAGACTACGTGCTTAGAGCTTCGATCGACAAAATCAGAGAAAATGGCTTCGAGCTGACTAAGAGAAGAAGCAAAAGGTACCCCGCAAAAACAATCACAGACGCCGACTACGCTGATGACTTAGCGTTACTGGCGAATACGCCTAATCAAGCAGAGACGCTACTGCATAGTTTGGAACGAGCTGCAGCAGGCATTGGCCTCCATGTCAATGCGCACAAAACCGAATATATGTGTTACAACCAAACGGGCAACATTACCACTCTAGACGGAGCCTCCCTGAGGCTAGTGGACAAATTCAACTACCTAGGAAGTAGCGTCTCATCAACAGAAAACGACATCGACACACGGCTGACGAAAGCATGGACGGCTATAGATAGGCTCTCAATAATATGGAAATCAGACCTGACAGATGAAATGAAGCGCAGTTTCTTCCAGGCAGCAGTTGTATCGATACTGCTATATGGATGCACTACATGGACGCTAACCAAACGGCTGGAGAAGAAACTTGACGGCAACTACACAAGAATGTTGAGAGCAATATTGAACAAGTCCTGGCGACAACACCCCACGAGACGCCAACTGTACGGCCACCTGCCTCCCATCACGAAAACTATACAGGTCAGACGAGCCAGACATGCCGGACACTGCTGGAGAAGCAAAGACGAGCTCGTAAGTGACGTACTACTATGGACCCCCACATATGGCCAAGCAAAAGCAGGAGGACCAGCCCGAACTTACATTCAGCAGCTATGTGAGGACACAGGATGTAACCCAGAAGACCTGCCGGAGGCGATGGACGATAGGGAAAAGTGGCGAGAGATGGTCAAGGATATCCGTGCTGGCGGCACGACATGATGATGATGATGATGAATGACGAGGTCAATTCGTATGTGTGTGTGTGTGTGTGTAAACTGTCATATGATTTCAAGTTAGCAATTATAATCATCCATAAAGAATTATAGTAAGTAAAATGGTGGTCTTAGTCGAGGGTGATCCTAAGGCTCCCTTTTCAATAGCTACTACACCGAGGTGTTGGGGAGGGCGCTACTCCATTCCTTGGATTGCTCCACTTTACACTTGATCCTTACCTTATAATTCTGAGTGTTAAGCAAGGCGGAATCAAGTACCATTTTTTGAATCTTTGTTTTGACTCGATCAAGGATCGAACCTCGGTCCCCTGGACCACTGGCGAACATTTGGCCAATGGCCCGGTAAAGAATTATTGTTTATAGTTAACAATTATTAATACTAATAATCTACAGTAATATGATATCAAGTATTCCTATGTAATAATTAATAATAATTATACACAATTATATGCTTTCATTTAACTGTTTCTCATTTATAAGAATAATCGTTTGTGTTCACATAGTTATATGGTTTTACAAAATGCTGTTTAATAATAATACTACGACCACATACATGATTTAAACATGGACAACATCCTAGCAGGAACTGCCATGCCGGGTCAGTGTGAAAATGGGAGCAATGGCAACAAACTACTGACTCTGTACATCCGAGAGTCTTTGCTAATATAGACTTATTCTACACATGTACGAGGTTCGTTCAAAAAGTACTAAGCCTCACCCAGAAAGAGCAGAGCTGAACATTTTCTGTTGTGATAATACGCTGCCACTTCTTATGAAGTTAGAAAATCTGAATGAGTATTTCTTGTATTATTAGAAGTGGTAGTGTGTTGGAAACGCGTCTTTACGTCCAGAATGTTCGACTATGGCTATTCTTGCTGGATGAGGCTTTGATCTTTTTGTACATATTTCGTCTATGCTTGTATATGTCTGATGAAGTTCATAAAAGAGTTATAATTTTACAGGTATTTCTGTTTGGAAGTTTGTCTGCGACCATAGGTTCCATGCCGTATTATAACGACAACCAACAGGCAGAGAAAGAAAGATGTACATATCTTTCTTTCTCTACTATTATATATATATATATATATATATATATATATATATATATATCTTTCTATGCTATTATAAATTTGTATAAAAACTAATATATATTTACTTATCATTATTATATAATAGCTCTATCAGAGATATTGAGCTTTCTCCAAATTATACCGCATTTGGTCTGCCACAAACCCACAAAGTGAGTTAGTGACAACCAACATTATTATAATATATATATATATATATATAATCATGAAATCGCGCTGACAGCCCAGATTTTTAAAGCGAAGTACAGCCTCCTTCTCATAGACTGGTTGCGATGCCAAGGCTAAAGAGCCCAATTTGTCCTTCTATTTATTTATAGCTGAAGTGAGAAGTAATGATTTCATGCTTTTCCGAAGAGCATAAGATCGAAGTGAAATTTTAATAGCCCCCGTCCAGGATTTGAAGTCGGCTCATTGAATATATTTCCTTAGACGATTACTTTTATGACACGCGTCTCCAACAAACCTGTGTGTTGATTAATTGATTGATTTTAACGGCATATCAAGTCTTCTGGGATTATTTTCTGTCAAGAGGTTAGAGAATTGTGTATATTGTACGTTTATATTTATATTTTTGTATAGTTTTTCATTTTTTTTTCTTGGTGTACAGTTATATGATATCAAGTATTTCCATCCAATACTAACAATTTCCAAACAGATCTTGACGATTACTCCAGGCCTGAGAGTACCTAGAAGTAATGACAATGAAGAGATACTCGATACATCCCATATCTCCAGAACTGGGGCGCCATCAGATGCAGTTTAATTTCGCGTCCAGAACCCGTCTTATTTATTTGTGTTTTTATTTGGGAGGGTCTAACCCTCTGCTAGTTATACAGTATTTAAGTACCATCGACAAAGCAACAAACGTATGTATGTGCGTATGTGTATGGCTATTGGTATATGCATTTCTATACTTGCAAGTACGTGTTTGTGTGGATATATATATATATATATATATATATACAGAGTGATCCCTCCAAAAAACCGAACCCATAAAATTTTTGACTGAAATTCAAAAATTTAATTCTCCCCTTTTTTTTAGGATATAAAGTAGATTCTGTGCATGAAAAATTGGGACCATCGTATTCACCAACATGTCCAGAAGTTCGGGTGTACAAAATTAGAATTATTTTGCTTTATTTTTGTAGAAGTAATAAAAAAGTTTATGGGTTCTGTTATTTTTGTGGGGGTCACCCTATATATATATATGTATATATATATATTGAGACAGAAAGACAAAGACAGAGAAACAGACAGACCGACTTATAGATTGATTGTAACTTGTTGAACGTTAATTAAACATTTACAGCATAAAATTGAAAGTTAGAATAATTTCCTAAAAGTCTCTATTTAAAAGCCAATGTTTGTTTGTAAGTTCAATGCCATATCAACCCTCGTGGATTATTTAAAGCTAAGTCTGTTATTGTTAAAGCGCAATAGTAGTGCTATTTAACCCACAGCTTGGGAGATAGGGGTGATAATACCTTTCACAAAGGGGCATTAGTCTGAAAGTGAATATAATAGTACGTCTGGAGTTCGAACTCATGATGTTGCAGTCCAGCACATTAGCCAACCCTCCACGCGGTCTCCCACCCACCACAATACAATGTGAATACATGTTAAGAAATGTTTCTTTACGTGAGTATTGTGTGTGTGTGTGTGTTGATTTTTCTTTGTTGGGTTACGTGTTGGTGTATCTTGGAGTGCCTGCGTTCTCATATGTGTGCATAAATGCGCGAGTGATATTAATCCATGCTAATTTTCCCATTTCCTGCAAGAAATATTTGGTTATTTCAGGGTTTCATTTTTGCTGCCAGTGTTGGCAGCTCCATCAACATTAAAAAAAATAAAAGGAAAAAGCAAGTCCTTAAAAAAGAAAAAAAAAACAGAAAAACGAACGTTAACATATTCTAGCGATTTGCTTTTAGTGCAATGTAATCTAATCAAAAAGTTTAAATCAAGTTTTCTGCTTCTTTTAGCGTAAAAGCAGAAACCATTAAAAAGTAGAAACCGTTAAAAAGTAGAAACCATTAAAATGTTGAGACCATTAAAAACCCGTAAATACTTCAAGACAAAAAAATGTTGAATTATTCTCAAAGTTTTTTATGCTTTCTCAAGGTTTGAATTTCTTAAAATAATTAAAACTATTTAACAACTCAACTTTCTTTAACAGAGGGCTAAATTTGATGTAGGAAGATTGTGTTGTAGCAATTTTAGGATTAGATAAGGCTAGGTCTTAAGAATCGTTCAATCTCATCTTTTAAAAGAGTTCCAGCGACGAACACTAACGGCGGTGAGAAGTAATCTACAACTTACACCTCTTGTTTCAGTTTTTGAAACCGTAGAAATATTTGAAAATAGATGAAGGACACGATGTGTGAAGTATACTCTTTGTTCTAGTAGGAACCAGCTCTTTTTGTATCATTGAATAGTTTAATTACTCTCTGTCCGCATAAAAATTAAGCAACGACGTTCCTTTTCAGTACTAAGGTGAGTTACTTATTCAAAACAGAAGCGTCTGTAAGTAACCATAGGACTGTGTACCAGAATAAGTAAAACTTTTCTACATAAGTTAAGCAACAATGACACAGCTTACTCCTAAGATGGGTGACCACTTAGTCACAGTATGTGTGCCAGAACAAGCAAAGTTTTGTAAACAAGCAACTATGCGCTTCTTCCGTTTTGAGATGAGTGACCACTTCTGAACTGAAGTTACTGTTAACAATCTGAAGCCTGTACCCCAGAATAAACAAAGCTAATAAATAAACAACCATCATTTATTTATTAATGGCTAATTCATAAAATTTCCTTTCAAAAATGGTTTGAGGGAATTCCCGTGGGGAAATTACTAAAGTGTTGGACTGCGATATCGTAATATGCGGGATCGAACACCAATTGTGCGATTACGTTCACTTTCGGACAAAAAGCTTTGGGAATAGTAAAAACTCTCCTTATTACCCTACCCCAGAGTAAAATAGTACTACAACGATTCTTCAACAAGAATAACTTATGTATTAAATAACCCATGTTGATATGCCATTAAAAAGGATAATGAAAAAGGATTCAAATGATTTTTCCAAAGAAATCTAATATTAAAATCCAAGAACTACTCTGCTAATAATAGCAAAAATGAAAACAATAAGATTTGAAATATGGAATAATGAAAACGTTTTGTCCAAGAAGTTTTAAAAACACTAGGAAGAATTAAGAATGCATCTGCCGAAATATCAAAGATGAGGATAGAAATCTAAAAAAGGTGTGGAATCATTTTGAATCTTGTTAAACAAGCGCGTCTTGTCGTGAAGTAAAGCTGCAGGTTTTTTTTATTCAAATCTTGACATGGTGCGTTACACATTTTGTTATATATTGACCCTTGACCGAGCCGTCAATCACAGATGCACGTGTGTAAATAAACGGAAGAAGAAGCGGAAGCAAGTGGACGTTATGAAAGATGCCGGCGGCCATTGAGTCAGTTATTGACAGGAAGGCCAGAGTGAAAACCAGCTTGCAGACTAAGAACGCCCCTGAGCGATCCCCGGTTAAGCAACCCCAACCAAGATGCGGAAGAAATGCTAACTGGGTTCTTGAAGATAACATAGCGTTCTGTGGTCAAGAGAAGGAGTTGGGTCAATATAGCAGTCTGTCCCTGTCTCCACCCATCTCTCACACACCCCAGAAACATCAGCCCTTTCGATAATAAAGTATGAAAGATATATTTTTATAAAGAAGTGCGTAAATCAATGTTATGATTATGGCTATACGACATTTTATCCTTGTGCCAGACTTAAACTTAGAGAATGCATTAGCATAAAAATATTCTTGTAGACTAGAGTTCTTTGCAAATGTTACCAATGTTCTTGTGGATCGACCTATGGCTGATGACGGACATAAGACAAGAATATAGTGAATATGTCAACTATACTCCTCTTATTATGAGCAACTTCGTTTTCAAAAGTTTTCTTTTTCAATTTGATATTAAGATCTAGGAAAATTATTTGTTTTTATTTTTCAAAAAAAGTTCTATTTAACCCATAGAAGGACCCTATCAAGTGCTACCACTCAGGCCCTGGGCGGACCAGGGAGCAATGACAATAAAGTTCTAGGGTTGGAGCCTTTCCATCAGATTGATAAGTTTCATATTTAGGGCACTCGTTTGGTAGAGGGTCTTACCCCACTGCAGAAAAGCAGTCGGTGTATCCTACCTCCCCAGCCGACTGGGCTAAATTAAAGTGAGTGCAGACAAATGATTTATGATAAATTGAGTTGATTGAAATAGAACCGTGAGCTCTTTTAACTGTGTGTAAACAAATGACAATTGAATTGAATTGATAGTGATACACGACACTCCTTGAAAGCCTTTAACTCCGTGCAAACGAATGAATGTCAAATGGAATACTTAGAGTTAAATAGCAATGCTTTTAACCACTTCTCTGAGACCAAGCAAATTATTAATATTGAATAAAATTACAAATGTTAGATATCAATAACTGAAACCATTTAACAATGACGAAACAATAGCAACACTAGAATGCAAACGAATTATTTTAACTGATTTAAAAATAAAATTACCGACGAACTCGTCTCGTATATATTATGTACATCAGTTTAAATGTGTGCCAACGAATGACTGATGCTAAATTGTGACTGTTACATAGCAATACTTGAAACTATTATTCCTATTAGATAGCAATACTTGAAACTATTATTCCTATTAGATAGCAATACTTGAAACTATTATTCCTATTAGATAGCAATACTTGAAACCATTTAACTGTGTACAAACAAATGATTAATAGGAAATAGAATTATTCCTATTAGATAGCAATACTTGAAACCATTTAACTGTGTACAAACAAATGATTAATAGGAAATAGAATTATTCCTATTAGATAGCAATACTTGAAACCATTTAACTGTGTACAAACAAATGATTAATAGGAAATAGAATTATTCCTATTAGATAGCAATACTTGAAACCATTTAACTGTGTACAAACAAATAATTAATAGGAAATAGAATTATTCCTATTAGATAGCAATACTTGAAACCATTTAACTGTGTACAAACAAATGATTAATAGGAAATAGAATTATTCCTATTAGATAGCAATACTTGAAACCATTTAACTGTGTACAAACAAATAATTAATAGGAAATAGAATTATTCCTATTAGATAGCAATACTTGAAACCATTTAACTGTGTGCATAAAAATGAGCTCAAGCCCGTTTAGAAATGTTATCAACAAAATCTGTTTACAAATTATAAATATTTGATATATATATGCATAAACAGGATTAAGCATTAAATAACCCAAAACGATTGATTGGCCATAAAACTCAACCAATCCAAACCAATCACACGCTACAGTTTTTATATTTGATAGCTGTGGCTGCTAGGTATACAGTATTTAAGTACCATCGACAAAGCAACAAACGCATGTATCTGTGAATGTGTACGGCTATTGGCATGTGTATTTCTATACTTGCACGTACGTGTTTGTGTTGATATATATATATATATATATATATATATATATATATATATATATATATATATATATATATATATATATATATATACTTTCTTTAAGCAAAAACAAAAACCGGTCACATTAGGATTATAAATTTATTTCCATGTGTCTATTCTGTCTTTTATTTCATCCATAAGATCTGAAGAAGTCCTGTTAATTTTTTTGTGTGTGTTTTTTGATTTATATCAAAACCCATAACAGGATGGAAATAAATTTATAATCCTAATATGACCGGTTTTTGTTTTTTCTTAAAGAAATTATTGCTCTGTAATGTCAGTTACATTGAGCTCTTTACCAGGAAAATTTAAATGTTGACTGTTGAATTTTTTTTTTTTTTTGTCCTGATGGAATTACTCCCAACTCCGGTTTAACTGGACCGAATAATACTTATATATATATATATATATATATATATATATATATATATATATATATTGAAACAGACATACAGTCAGAGACAGAGAAACAGACAGACAGACTTACAGATTGATAGTAACTTGTTGAACGTTAATTAAACACACATCATAAAATAGAAAGTTAGAATAATTTCCTAAAAGTTTCTATTCAAAAACCAATGTTTGTTTGTTTGTTCAATGGCATATCAACCCTCGTGGATTATTTAATGCTAAGTACGCTATTGTTAAAGAACAATAGTAGTGCTATTTAATCCACAGCTTGGCAT
Source organism: Sepioteuthis lessoniana (assembly GCA_963585895.1). Classification (NCBI taxonomy): domain Eukaryota; kingdom Metazoa; phylum Mollusca; class Cephalopoda; order Myopsida; family Loliginidae; genus Sepioteuthis; species Sepioteuthis lessoniana. The sequence goes on along the minus strand of OY757914.1, from coordinate 12,631,555 downwards.
TAAATAACCTAAAATGTTTGATTGGCCATAAAACTCAGCCAATCGAAACCAATAACACTCTGCAGTTTTTATATTTAATAGAGCTCATTCAGCTGCGGCTGTAGAATACGCCGACTGCTTCTCTGCAAAAGTGTAAGACCCTCCCCACAACCAGTTTTATAGCAACGACATTTAACTGCATCTGATAGTAAGGTTCCAATTCTGGAGATATAAATGTGTCGAACACAGCTTCGATGCCATTACTCCCAGTTTCACTCTGACCCAAAATGGTAGTACCTGTTAGGGTCCAATCTATAGGTCGAATAGACCTAAGCATTTAACTGTGTGTGAACAAATAATATGTATTGAATTGAGTTTTTGGAGTCAGATAGCAATATTTAAAACTATTTAACTGTGTGCAATCAATAAATAGTTATATTTGATATAATTTAACTGTGTGCAAAGAGAACTGTTAGTGTTAGATAGCAAGGCTTGAAACCATCTATTTGTTTGCAAATAAAATTATCAGTGCTATAGAAAAATACTTGAAACCATTTAGTTGTGTCAAATAAAACTATTAGTGTTTGCTAAAAATACTTGAAACCATTTGACTGTGTGCATACAAAAGAGTTCAGGCTCATCTGCTAACTATTTGTAACAAATTAATCATTTAAAAATCATTTACAATATTTGTATAAACAATATATGTATAAACACTGAGTGACCATCAAGAGTTGATATGCCATTAAACCAAATGACAAAGTCAATATTTAAAAACCGCATATTTTCTTTTTACGACTTCCCACTCGATTCTTTTTTTTTTTTTGTCTCTATTTGGCAGGGATTTACTTTTTTGCAAAGACAGGATATCTCTTCATTTTGTCCGAGGAGTTTAGAATACACAAACTGTTTCCCCTGCATAGGAGTAAGACACCACCACCACCATCATCATAAAAGGGTAGTCGTGGGTATTGCAGTAAACTACATCTGGTGGTGAGGTTCTAGCTCTAGAGATCTGAAAAGTTGGAGTACCTGTTTATTGCCATTACTCCCAGTTCTACTCTGGTCTAGACTGGTAGCACCTGTTAGGATCCTGTCAATAAGATTTGTTTGAAATTTATTTGATAGGAATACATGATAACTTATCAGTTGTAACGTTTTTCTCTAAAGAATAGTTCCTTGAAGTTACTATTGTGTTGCATAGTCGTTAGATGAAAAGGTGGCAAATTGATATTTTTGTTAAAAGGACAGACATCTTAGTGACAAAAAGCTTAATGGATAAAGATGACACAAGCTTGCATAAATTGGAAATGTGTGACAAATTGAGAGGTCAATTAACCAGGTGGTCGTGACATATTGAAATGAGAAATGAAATCACCTAGATATAAGACTATGGAGATAGCGGACAAAATGTCAGAAGCAAAAAGTGCCGGTGTCGCCACCCGAAAGGAAAATACTCTGGTGAGCTTACCGAATGTGAGTTGTCAACCTCAAGTCGGAGTGTTTTTAAAAGCAGCCGTCTGAGGATCTAAGGGCAGATCCCATTCAACGATCGAAGTGAAGAGATCTCCCATCAAAACTCCATATGCACTTATAACCTCTTCGGCTCTCTATTTTTGACTCCACTCTCATAGCAAGCCGGGGAAATAAAGATTTTTTTACACAAGTGTTCATCATTAAAAAAATGATGAACACTTGTGTAAAAAAATCTTTATCAAGTTCAGCTGCAGTGTGCAATCCGGTAAGAAACACTCTAAAATCAATATACAACAATTGTTTACTACGGATTATTATTAGTTACTTGAAATATTATAACTCTTGGCAAACAAATGATTTCTATTAAATATAAACAGTTTCATGAAACTATGTAATTATGTATTGAATTTGAGTTTTAATATAGGAATACTTGAAATCATACAACGGTGTACAAAGTATTCGTATCAGATTGGAATACTTGATACCATATAACTTTCTGTATTTTTTTTAATTAAGAAGAGTTAGTTGAAGCAATAACTATTTACGACTTAAAGTTTTAATTGTTTACTGTTGTTATAATTAGTTACTTGAAACCATATTACTATGTTTAAAATGTTTATATAAGATAGGAATAGTTGAAACCATACAACTGTGGGAAAAGGATTTGAATAAATAAATACTTGATATATAACTTTATGCAAATTGAATTCTTAAGAAACATTGACTCAGAAATTTGAATACAAATGTACAATGAACGCCATTTCCTAACTTCAAGGTATGAAATATCCGACATTGGATCGCATGCAGTTAATTCAGTCTATCAATCAACTAAATCCGTTTTCTTTTACAATTTTCATAAAGACAAGGCTCTGGTTAAATCTTAATCATATTTTGACTGAATTCCTGCTATTCTTTCTAATTTTAGTTCCTTGTTTCCAAAGTCTTAATGATCACAGATTCTTCGATCATCCATTGACCTACAGAAATAGGGTTACCTGAACTTACAACAGTTGTGAATTATGCCAAGAGATTTGGTCGCTGGCCATTTCTAAGTGTCTCAATTTAACATGATTTTATCATCGACAATTTATCCTTTGCACGAATTTTATGTAATCCCAGCTGATGTAAGTCTTGATTGAATTTGTCGCTTGCCCTCATAAAAGCGATGAATACTGTTTATAACGAAACATTTACCTCCTAGCTCCTTGACAAATTAAGAACAAAATCTAATGTTAAGATATTTCCTAATGCTTATGGTCTCATGGAAATAACATTGTCATTTTGTCGTATATGGTTGGTTCGTTGTTTGGGTTTTATGGCATATCAACCTTTGTTGGTTATTTAACGCCAAATCTATTTTTACGCAAATAGTTCCATTTCAAACGATTCAGTTTATTATGATTACACAGTTTGTCAACGAATTTCTATTTCAAGCAATTCAATTTAGTCAAACAATTCTAATTCAGTTTAGTATAAGTATAGAAGTTCTGTATTAAGCAATTTAGTTCAGTGTAAGTACAGTTTCAATGTCAAAAACAGTTCCATTTCTAACAATTCAGTTTAGCATAAGCACACAGTTTAAATGAAAATACCCAGTTTAATTTTCAAAACCACAGTTTAGTTCTATTTAACCCATAGATAGGACCCTTATCTGGTGTTTCCACTCCGGGTCAGAGTGGACTTGAGAGCAATGGCAATGAAGGGGTACTCCGCATTCCTCAACGCTCCAGCATTACTGGAACCTTACCATCAGAGTGTTTAGTGTCATATCCAGGACACTCGTTGGGGAGGGGTCTTACCTCTCTGCAGAGAAGCAGTCGGTGTATTTCACTGCCCCAGCCCAGCCAACTGGGCAATTTCGTTGTATACTCATAACGAATGGATATACACGGAGAAAGAATGACCATAACCCCCGGTTCTATAAAAATACAACTCTCACACTTTATTCTCGAAAGAAGTTGAAGCGTCTGTGATGTGAAAGAGAGACGGAGACAAGTAGGTGAAGACAGGCTGTTATTTTTCTTTTGATCTTACCCCTCTGTGTAATCTTCAAGGCCTAACGTCTTCTCTTCCCACGAGACGTACTCAACCGGTCTTCTCCAGGAGGCCGCTTATCCCCACTACAGCCACCGTTCTCTATCTGCCGACTCGACTTGGGTACAAGCTGGAACTGACTCAAGACTCACACTCAGACTGGAACAAGTGCGTCCTGTTCCGAGAAATCTCTGATTGACGGCCCAATATGCAACAATTTTCCCCAGAGTAAAATGACGGTTATCGTCACGAAAAATGGACTTGATAAGATGAGTTCAAATTACAGTTGAAGTGTGCCACACTCATATTTACCAACCCCTTCGCTCGGGCAGGATGTGACACAAGGTCAATTTTTAAGCGGAGTTTAACAGGTTTGAATTCAGAGTTTTCCTTCTCCAAGACAAGTTGCCTAACCAAGGCTAAACAAACCAGTCTGTCCTACTATTTACCTATAGCTGGAGGGATAATAATTCGATTCATACCTTTCCCAAGGGTATTTGTGCTATGCAAAATGCAATCAGCCTCGTCCAGGTTTGAACTCGTGTCGCCGAGTCCATTTCCTACGACGATACCCATTACACCAGAGTTCCAATCCTGACTGGTATTATTTACATTTCATATTGCGCCAATACTCTTGGGAAGGGTAGGACTCCAATTATTCTCCCTTCAACTAATAGTAGGGTAGACTGTGCTCTTTGACCATGGTATGGCAACCGGTCTAAGAGAAGGAAAACTCAAAAGAAATCTGTTAAATTCTCCTTAAAAATTGACCTTGTGTCGCATCCTGCTCGTACCGAACGGCAGGTAAATACATCATACACCAGGGATAGCTGAAGTATATATTTACACACCCTCATTCAACTTGCTAGGAGCAGGATGCGACACAAAGTTAACTATTTAAAGTTGGTTGACTTCAAAGCTTTTCTTCTCCTGAACTCTTCAGAGATAATTTTTTTAAATCACCGAAAAGGACTTTGAAAGAGAGTCCCTACTCCCCTTAGAGTAATTGATGAACAGACATACGAGGATCATAAATAAGTTTCCAGAATTTTTTCGTATGGGCACTTTCATTGATAGTACACACATGAAACTCAGCCTGTGAGCTTAGGGAATAACCAAATGTCACAGGGACCAACGTCTGGACAATAAGGAGGTTGGAGAACTATCTTGGTCAAATAGTCTGTGACATGAATGGAGTTGTGGACTGGTGTATCGCCACGGACCCGATTTGAAGAGTGCTGGCCTCTTCCGACGGAATCTCTCCATAAACTCCCTTAAAACCTCAACATAGTAACCCTAAACCTAACCCTAACACTTTGGCCAATCAACTCTGGTGTATTGACTTCCTTACTCCTCCTATACTTCTCATCATCCCTCACAGACTCCCTGCCTTCCTTGAATCTCTTATGCCACTCAAAAACTGATGCTCGATTCATGCAAGATGGTCCAAAAGCAGTCTGAAGCATTCTATACGTTTCTGTGGCATTTTTTCCAAGTTTAAAACAATATTTTATTGCATATCGTTCTTCTAAATGACCTCATAGCATTTTTGAAATTCACCAGCTGTGACAATTAGGTTTTTGTACGGTGTATTCCAATTGCTACTGCAGCTGTCCCTTTGAAGCTGAAATCATAAAAATAGGTCAGTCATCTCATAAGATGTATAGCAATAATATTCTGAATTTTCCAGTGTCTACGATATTTTTAAATGCTAGTGCAAAAAAGTCTGGAAACTTATTGAATACACCACGTACGTATGTATATGTCTTTGCATACACAAATATATAAGGCAGATAAAGGTTTATTCGTGACGGTAATGAATAGTTACTGGTGGTTTTCTTGGGAGATTCTGATGTTCGTATCTGAATATTTTTCTACTCTTTATCAATTCGCTTGTTGTCTTCTTTTTTATCTAATGAAGCTGTAAAATAATTAAGGACAGAAGAAAAAAGATACAGATACCTTTAGTCTCCAACTTTATTTGGTGATTTACGACTATTCTGCAGTGAAGATATTTTCTTGGACCCATCAAAATAGTCACGTTTCTCCCATAAAAAGCGATGAAGTATATTATAGAATCATTTTCACTAATTACAAGTTCGAGGGCCTGTTGTGTGTTCGCTGCTACTAGTAGAAAGCCAGTACATGCGCTCCTCACCAGTAGCCGAGAAAAAAAAAAGGTCCGCCAAGTCGAAGTGATTAAACCTTGATAAGGAAGATTTTCTCTTTGGTGCCTGGAAACCCATCATTTTAAGCGTGCGCCGATTTCGCTTCCTGTCATAGGGCTCTTATGAAACTGTTACTTTTTAGTTGTCTAAATTTCTGAGACAAAGCTTGATGATTTTTATCATTAAGGATTTTCGGACTATTGTCTTCATCTTTATTGTTATTTCCACAATGTTTCGGAGACATATCGGCCGAAACGTTGTGGAAATAACAATAAAGCTGTTACTTTGTGTTTTGTTTTGTTTTTTTTTTCTTTTGAATACGTCAAACAATGTACATACCTAAGCGTTCTAAACTTGACCACTGAAGCAAGAGAAAAAGAAAAATATTATTTCTTAGTAGTTTAACCACACACACAGTACACAGAGGAAAAAATGAAATCGATTATATATTGATCTATTTGTTTTCTCTTTCTACCTTACTCTCTCTTTATCAATCAAATCATCTACAAATGATATATATTTAAATTATATGCAAATTTTGTTTTTTTGTTTATTTACAATCTCAGTATAATTTACTTTATTTAAATAAAAAAGGAATGTAAGTTATATTAACTTAAGAAATATTTACCGTTTTTTTTTTTAAATTTGGCAAAAGAGACAGAGCATTATTATTTATTTATTTGTTTCTGTTTTAACGTTATTCATAGAGAGATAATTGAGTTTTGCATGTCGCTATTTGTGTTTTTCTTTTAAACCTATAAGTTTTTAAATCCGGCACAGAATTTCGCAACGGTTATAGTTCGTGTTTTTATTCAGGACCGAGTGCAGAGAATAGGGGAGGGTGTTAAAGGTGGTCTTCTTGCCTTCACTTGTTTCTCCTCGTTCTCTGTTTGGTTTTTACCGAATTTTTTGTGTTTACAAAAAATATTGTCTCTTGAATATTCTTTCATTTGTGCATAAATATGATATGTGTGTGTATGTGTGTCTCTTGATTGTTCTTCTTCTATCCCCTTTCATCCTATCGATAGTGCGTGGTTGATGTGTGTTTATTTTCCTAGTGTGTGTGTTGGTCTGCCTCCTGTTTTCATTTTCTTTCTTCTTCCAGTTTTCTTCTCTTCCCTTCTCCCCATTTTTTTAATGACTGTGTGCAACGATTTACTCTCTTCTTTTCTCTTCCTTCTTTTCTCTTCCTTCTTTGAAATGGTATTGTATTCTCTCGAACATCTTCTGCGGGCGTGCATATTACGCAAACGTTTTTCTGGATCTATCATAATCACCAGACACCAGTTATGAAGCAACCATTTTTCATGAGTAGATCCTGATCTAGGCACCAATTGTGACCCAACTCTCTATAAGCTCTGTGCTCCATTTGCATTGTGATGTCACCCCCATACTGTTGCAGTTTTGTAGATTGCATGAGTTTAGAAAATAATGTCACTGAAAAAAGAAAAAGAAAATCAAACCCAAGATTCCTAACAACACACTTGCCTACCAAGGGGTAAAGTGTGTACTCTAATCCCTTCCGCTAATTCTCACCTCTGTTCAGAAATGGTGTACCAGAGAACCCTCAGTGATCAGTTCTTCGGCGCTTTCGGCCTTCGTGCGATTCCAAACCCCAAAACTGCCATCTTTCATCATTGCTAACCAACTGACCGCCCCAGCTGCTAACCTCGCTGGCCCCTGTTTCCAGTCTCGTCTTTCCGGGTTCAATTCTTGCAAGCACTAATACCCTTGGGAAAGGTATGAATCCAATTATTCTCTCCCCGGCTATGGGTAAATAGTTGGGCAGACTGGTTCTTCAGCCTTGCTAAGGCAACTAGTCTAGGAGAAGGAAAACACTGAACTCAAACCTGTTAAACTCCGCGTAAAAATTGACCTTGCGTCATATCCTGCCCGAGCGGAGGGGTTAGTAAATATGAATTCTTGCAAGCACATTTGAAGCACATACCCCAAACCTTTCCCATGCACACAGACTACCGGCGCTGGTATTTAACTGGCTTTGATATACTGACCACTTTCTATGCCCTGTTGTTGCTGGAGTTTTGCAAGGAGATACATTAGCACCATATTTGTTTAATCTGCCTAAACTATGTATTTCGAACGTCGATAACTCTAATAAAAGAAAATGGCTTTACGGTAAAAAAAAAAGCAGATTATCCCCTGCAGAAATTATAACAGACGCAGACTATGAAGATGATCTAACGCTTCCTGCAAATACACTTGCCTGAACTAAATCCCTACTGTATAGCCTAAAGCAAGTAACTGGAGGTATTGGTCTCCTCATGAACCTAAAGAAAACAGAGTACACGTGATTTAAGCGAGCCATCTCAACTCTAGTGACATGTCTCTAAAATTCTACTATCAGAAGGTTATTGATCATATGGAAGTTTTATCCATCCGATCAAATAAAACAGGATTTTTCCAAGCAGTGACTATGTTAATACTACTCTATGGATGAACCACATGGACGCCACACAAAACGCATAGAGAAAAAAACAAGATGGGAACTACACAAGAATGCTCCGTCCTATTTTGTACAAATCATGGAAGCAACAACCCACGAAAAAAGAGCTGTACGACTACCTACCTCCCATCTCAAAAACATCTAAATAAGATAAACAAGACATCCGGGATACTGCTGGAGAAGCAAGGAAGAACTCACAAGTGACATTCTTCTATGGGCCCCTACACATGGACAAGCTAGTGTTAACCCATCAGCAAGAACTTATCTATATCAGCTCGTTTTGTACATAGAAAGTAGTTTGGAAGACTTTCCGGAAGAGATAGACGATAGGGACGGATGGTGAGAGAGATTCAGGGAAATCCATGCTGTCAGCTCGACTTGATGATGACGATGACTTGGGGTTATAACTGTTTACTAAAGATTAGTATTAGTTACTTGAGCCATATTACTATGTGTAAACAGCTGACTACTATTAAATAGAAAAAGTTACTTGAAACCATATAATTATTAGTATTAGATAAGAATACTTGAAACCATATAATTATTAGTATTAGATAGGAATACTTGAAACCATATAATTATTAGTATTAGATAGGAATACTTGAAACCATATAATTATTAGTATTAGATAGGAGTACTTGAAACCATAGAACTGTGAACGAAAAAATTCTCCAGAAACAACAACACAAAAATGTATTTATGAATGTACAACTAACGCGATTTCCTAACCTCAACAAATTAACAGTTGAGTTGGCTGGGGCTGTAGAATTCACCATTCGCTGCTCTGCAGAGGGGTAAGACTCCTTCTCTCCAACGTGTATCCTGGATATGACACTAAATCTGATGGTGAGGCTCCAGTAATGCTAGAGCTTTGGGGAATGCAGAGTACTTCTTCATTGTCATTGCTCCCAAGTCTACTCTGACCCGGAGTGGTAGCACCTGATAGAATCCTATCCATGGGTCAACTAGAACTGTTTGACATTTAAACTGTGTGCAAACAAATGATTTATGCTGAACTGAATTGTTTGAAATAGAACTGTTTCATCATTCAGCTGTGAGTAAACAAATGATTGATGTTTAACTGAATCGTTATTGATACATAGCAATACTTAGAACCATTTAATTCAAAGCAAACAAATGATTTGAAGTAACTAAAATTATTCGTATTAGACAGAAATAAGTAAAACCATTTAACAGTGTGCAAAAAATGAGGCCAGGTTCGTTTAAAAATTTCATCCATAAAATGTGTATAGAAATCCTATATTTGATATATATGTATAAAGCGGATTTGGCATAAAATAACCTACAATGGTTGAAATGTCATAAAACCCAACGAAACCAAATCATATATATATGTATATAAAGAGGATTTGGCATTAAATATCCTACAATGGTTGATATGCCATAAAACTAAACTCAACTAAATCATATATATTTGATATATATGTATAAGGAAGATTTGGCCTTAAATAACCTTCAATAGTTGATATGCTATAAAACCCAACCAAACAAGATCATATATATATATTTAAAGAAGATTTGGCATTAAGTAACCTACAATGATTGATATGCCATAAAAACCAAACCAAACCAACCTATCAAGATATTAATATAATTACAAATGTACAATTATTGCTATTCCCTAACCTCTATGCATAAAATAACCCTAGCTGCGGTGACATGCCGTTAAAATCAATCAAACAAGCCTGATTTACAGATAACTATAATAGTAGTTATCAGAATGACGCCATTTTTTCCCACTGTACTACAGCAAAAAGTTATACTGTAGACTTCCAGGAAACCTAACCGAAGAAAAAGAACTGTGGCTTCTCATGTAGATCTTTAAAATATTGAATGAGCAGCCGATTCTATTGGTTCTTGAAAAGACTGCCATAATTTCCTTGGGCTTCATTGATTGTGTTAATGGAGGTCACGCTAACTCACCAATATTCAGCCATGAATAACCTGCTTCAACTGAAAAATGACCCGTTAAAAGCACGAGGTTTCAATTTTGGCTATCTTCAATGAGGTCATTGCAGATCGCATCTCCATCGCTTTTAACGTGTTCAGAGATGGTATTGTGTCCTTTCTTCACAAGATAGCCGACGGAATAGAAAATATTGACTTCTCTCATTGCAAACCGAACATACCCAGACAAAAAGAGACGAATATCTTGACAAGTCTTACAGTAAAAGCATTTTACACAAATCTACAGCAATGCCCATAAATAAGTACGTAACAATAATTTATACAAAAAAATCTAGTGAAACATTATACAATCGAAACAGATATTATTAGGTGTTATTTATTGACCAAATTTTACAATATTAAGACACCGTAATTAATAATAATAATAATAATAATAATAATAATAAACGCCGTCAGAATCAATCATATCAAAGCGAGAATTGATAAGACGCAACAAAATAGCAAATGAAGGCTTTGCGGTGAAAAGATGAAACTGTCAATAACACAATAAGCGAATGCTGCAAATTAGCGAAGAAGGAATATAAGAGTAGATACGACTGGGTCGGCAAAGTGATCAACTGGGAGATGTGCAAGAAATTTAAATTTGACCATACCAACAAATGGTGTATGCACAACCCAGCGCCTATCCTAGAAAATAACACACATAAACTCCTATGGGACTTTGACATACGCACGGATTACCTAATCTCGGCCAGAAGACCAGACCAAATAATAATCAACAAAAAAAGAGAACTTGCAAAATTGTCGACTTTGCTGACCTGGCTGACCACAGAATAAAACTGAAAGAATGTGAAAAGAATGATAAGTACCTCGACCTTCGGCACGGCTGGACGGCGGAGGAGATCCGCTCACACTGGAATTGGGCGCCAGGATCGAGCTTCTTGAACAACTCCGAGTTCTCGCTCACCTGGCGACTTGCACGGAATGCGTTGCCCCTTCGTGACTTGAACTACAAAGCGGGCCTGGCAGACATGCCTGATTGCTCTCGCTGCAGCAATGGGTTGGAAGAAACGGCTGAGCACGCCTTCTACTACTGTGAGCGAGTCCGACCGTTTTGGGATCACGTCGGGGAGTGGACGGCTCGCATCGAACCCAAAAAGCTTGTGCTGCTCGACGTTGCTTACGTCGTAGACAAAGTTCTTCCTCCGTTTCATGGTGAGAAGGGTGTGGTGTTTCTCGCGATCCTAGCTGTAGCCCGAATGGTGATTTGGACGACACGAAACAAGGGATTGTATGACGATGCAAACTTTTCTCATCGTGATCTGGTTTTGTATTTTCGGCATCAGCTGAGGGTCAAAATAAGTTGCGATAGAAAACGCTTGGATCGCATAACATTCAGCAAAAGGTGGGTGACTGCAGCGAGCCTGGTCGTGCGAAAGGGGGCAACGTTGGAGTCATCCTTCCCTCCTCTGCCGGCCCATGGCGTCTACGGTACGGGTCCTTAGGGACCCCATCCCTGGTAAGTAGAATTGTTTTTCCCCCTTGTAACCTAGTTAGCAGTATGTTGTGTGTCATTGTCCCCGTTATCTAGTCGTTAGTTTCTCAAGATCTTCCCCTCCCTATTATTTTTTAACCTCAACCCGAATCCCAGCCCGCTTTTATTGAAGATCTTGAACATTCATATGTAAAAAATCATATTATCTGCTTCTATTGACCCATACTGCGCCCGACCCTTTATTTCTTTTATCTCTGTTGATTAGGATTCCTGCCCCACCTAGGGTAGGTCCGGCTTGTTTCCGGTTTCTTTCGACCCGGAAAACAGTCGGCCTCCGAATCTTATAGACGGGGGGATGGGAGGGAAACCAAATGGGGAATTTTTCCTTGTTTTCTTTCTTGTATATATATTTTTCGGGGTTTTTTCTCCCATTCCCATCACTTCACTGTACAGAAATCATATTTTGTAAATAAAAATCATATACCACTTAGGGGTTTTAAGTAGGCTTTATCATAGAGCAAATGTGGTATTTTGGTGTCTGCTGCGCACATGATGAAGGATGAATGGTTATATATTGTACTGTTGAATGGGTCGGCGAATGTGGCTAGCTAGGCTCCCTTTAGAATACATAGAAAAGCAAAACCGCTCCCCTCCCCTCCCCAAAAACCTTAAGGCCTTGTGCCTTCTTTGAATTTATTTACAAAGAAATAAAATAAGTACCTCGACCTTGCTAGGGAATTGAAAAAACTGTGGAACATGCAGGTGACAATTATACCAATTGTAATTGGTGCGTTTGGAATAGTAACAAAAGGATTACTAAAAGGACTGGAGGAATTGGAAGGTGGCGGACGAGTGGAGACCATCCAAATTACTACATTATTGAGAACGGCCAGAATACTGAGAAGAGTCCTGGAGACTTGAGGAGTCTTGCTGTCACTCAAACTCCAGTGAAAGGCCATCAACTAACGCTAATGTGAAAAACTCTAACGAGTAAATTATATATATATATATATATATATATATATATATATATATATATATATATATATATATATATGTACTGATTGTACTTATTACAGAATTTAGTTTGGTTTCTTTGTAAATAGCATATCAATCTTCTTGGGTTATATAATGCCTAAACCATCCTTATAGAACACTAGTGGTTGGTTGGTTGGTTTTATGGCATATCAACCTATGAAGGTTATTTAATACCAAATCCATTTTCTACAAATACTCAGTTCTGTTACAAACAATTCAGTTTAACATACAAAAACAGTTTTATTTCGAACAATTCAGTTTAGCATAAGTACGCAGTTCAGATATAAGTACACAGTTTAATTGTCAAAAACATTTCTATTTCAAGATATTCAGTTTAGTTTAAAAATTCTGATTCAAGCAATTCATTTTAGCATGAGTACGAAGTTTAGTTCTATTTGACCCATAGCTAGGGCCCTATCAGGTGCAACCACTCCGGGCAGAGTGGACCTGGGAGCGATGATAATGAAGAGGTGCTCTGTATTCCCCAAAGCTCCAGCATCACTGGAGCCTCATCATCAGATTCTTTAGTGGACACTCGTTGTCGGGGGTGGGATCTTACCCCTCTGCAGCGATGCAGTCAGTATATTCTACAGCCCCAGCCGACTTGGCACAGAACACTGTTGCTACTCTTTAACCCATAGTTAGGGTATAAAGGGATGAATTCCTTTCCCAAAAGGTATTAATCAGAAAGTGAATGTAAAAAAGGGACAGGAGTTTGAACTGTCTTACAACGACATCTCATTCCAACACGTTACCCACTACACCACGTATTAAACCAATGGTCGAATTACATTACACATTGTTCTCTCGATCGACAGCTGATTAAATTTCTTCTAGAATTTGGCACTGATAAAGATAATAATTAGGAATCCTTTTTTAGATATATTCTTTTTGGTTTAACATTTTAAAAACGCCCCTCTTCTTAAGATTTATGAGTTTCAAAAATATCGATTTTAGAAGAAGGCGCTGTTTACAATTCAATTATAAGGTCGAAACGATGTTTGACTCAGAAAACTCATCTTTCAGTTGGCGTTATTTTTTTTATTCTTCTCTAAGAAGAGAAGCCGGAGAAAGAGGAGGAAAAGTCATAATTTTATGAGTGGAAGAAAACTATCAAAACGTAAGTTTCATCATTTCAATGTTGACATTTACAAATCAAACTGGTATGCATGCATGTTTTTAAGTCAGAGATCGTTTTGAGGTAATATTTACATTTTAAACAGAACCCTTCTTCAAAAATTGATAAAGATTATGAGGGAAGTATAAGCAGACTATCTGAATGCTAATGGAAAAAAATATATTTCCGAAAAACCTTTCACAAATTGTTTTGGCGTGACTATCTATTTTCGTGTGTGCCGCTTTTTATTTTCCCGTATGAACCGGTACGAGTTTTAAAGTTGTAACCTTTTACATGAAATGCCGAAAATTTAACCTAACTACTATCTTAATCTGCTTGAACATAGCCTTTCTAGATAACAAATTTTATCTATCTATCTATATATATATATATATATGTAGAAAAATTGATAACAAGGTAATCCAAGTGGAAGGAGAGTTTACTGAGAAGTCGACACTATAGCATTTCAGTTCTACAGAACCATCATAACGATCATGAGGGGTGATATATATATATATATATATATATATATATATATATGTGTGTGTGTGTGTGTGTGTGTGTGTGTGCGTGTGTGTGTGTGTGTCCTACTCTTTCAAACGAGCAGGATGCGACACAAAGTCTGTTTTAAGCGAAGTTTAACAGGTTTGAATTCAGAGTTTTCCATCTCCTTGATCAGTATCTATATCATGTTTAAAGAGTTCAGTTTGCCCTATTGTTTACCCATAGTTAGATAGAGAATAGTTGGACTCAAAGCTTTTCTAAGGTTATTTGTGCTATGTGAAATGCAAACAGCTTCGACCAGGATTTGAACTCGGGTCATCTATCCATTTCTTACAACGATAACCATTACACCACAGGCACCTCGTGTTCCATATAAGGCAGGGCTGTTAAAGACACGGCCAGCGCCAGGACAATTTTCGTGACAAATATTTTCCTATAATTGGTAATTTGTCCCTCGCCCATGATCATGTTTCTTCCAAAAGAAGAATAGAATGTAGTTTCAAATTCCACTCCAAGATCAAATGCTAAAACGTAGATATAATCCATATAGAGATTTTAAAAAGATTCTTAACTTCGGTTTGTTTCAAAGACCTACTGTGTTGGAGAGGTGAAAGGAATTATTCAAAACTAGCTCACATAACAGATCGTGTGGACTTTTTTTGTTTCATAATATAAGAAGGGATAGATTTGACAATTCATATTGACCAGTGTACTTGAGATCAAAGAAAACTAATTCGTACAACAGATCATGAAGAAAATTTGTTTTTTTTTCAATAATGTAAAAAAATACATTTCTTCTACTCATATTGACATGTGGAAGGTGTACCTGAGATGACAGACAACCCACACAAACAGAAATTTATGGAAAATATTTGTGGGTAGATTGTTAAATATAAACAAAATTATAATGCTATTTCTTTAAATGTGGTGAAACTTTGAATTTTATCTTTGTTTTCTCTGTTTTACTAATATTTACACTACGATTAACACATGATATACAATAAACGGAAAAAAAGATTTTGCCAAAAAGTAAAAACGAAATTTGTCTTGCTACCTTTAATACTATGTCATATATCCCACTTACTCTCGTGTATGGATTCATCTTAAAATTTCATTAAAATTTCATTTGTGTAATCATTTTAAAATTTCATAAATGTGAATGAATAGTATCCACTAAGCAGTATTGAAAATTAGCATTATAACATGCGAAAAGCACCCCACTTCTGCTCATTTCACTTTTGACCTAATGTGCCTCACCCACAAAACGTAATGTCTCATTTGAGTCGTTGACTTTGAGATTCCTGATATAAACGAATATTTCCTTTGAACAGATTTGTATCATCATCATCATCATCATATCGCGCTGGTAGCACGGATATCCCTGACCCTCTCTCGCCACTCCTCCCTATCGTTCATAGCCCTAGGTAGGTCTTCAGGACAACATCCCGTATCCTTACATAGCTGCTGAATGTATGTTCGTGCTGGTCGTCCTGCTTTTGCGCGGCCATGTGTGGGGATCCATAAGAGTACATCTCTTATGAGTTCGTCCCTGCTTCTCCAGCAGTGTAAGAACAAATTATTACATTTTATGTTCTCTTGATGCAACTGATCCTACTAAGCGGTTATTTCATAGAACTGTCCTTTCGTTTATTGCCCAGTTGGCTGGGGCTGTAGAATACACTGACTGCACCTCTGCAGAGGGGTAAGACCCCCCCCCAGAGTGTCCTGGCTATGACACTAAACAGTCTGATGGTGAGGTCTCAGTAATACTGGGGCCTTGGGGAATACGGAGCACTCCTTCATTGCCATTGCTCCCAGGTCCATTCAGGCCCGGCGTGGTAGCACCTGATAGGGCCCTATCTATGGGTTAAATTGAACTAATAGCATACTTATGCTAAAATGAATTGTTTGAGTAAACTGAATAGCTTAAAATAGAAATGTTTTTAACAATTAAACCATATTTACATTTAAACTGCGTGCTTATGCTTATCTGAATTATTTGAAATAGAACTGTTTTTGACATTGAAACTGTACTTATACAAAACTGAATTGTTATATATAACTGCTTGAATAAACTGAATAGTTTGAAATAGAAATGTTTTTAACAAACTGTGTACCCATGCTAAACGGAAGTGTTAGAAATAGAACTGATTATTTACATAAAAATGGATTTGGCGTAAAATAACCTAACAAGGTTGATATGCCATAAAACAAAACAAAACAAAACAAAACCTTTCGTTTAATTGGAATCTACTATATATTCTCGGCATTCTTTAATGAATTATTTTAAAACTTGAAGAGGTGCAACGAGAATATCGATTACAATCAAACATTGTACCACGTGGTTTTTGTGTCCTTCACTCTGATCGAGGAGCTATACCTGCAAAGCAGCATACATAAACGAAACATAAAGTCCTACCATATTTAACCATTGTCATAAAGTTAGCTCAACCTATGTTTAAATAATGACACATGAAATGGAAAAGTGTATCGATGGGATTCTGATTTCGTGCTGACTCCGTATAGTCTGGCTATTTGCAATTAAATGCCGAATGATGAGTTTGTTTTGGGTAGCGGTTCCATCAAAAATTGAAAGTGAAAGTCGAATGCAGATGAATCAAAATCAAATACAGAATGAAATCGATTATTAATTATTCATTCGACTCACAAGGAACCTCAAAACAATTGGATCAGATAGATCTCTCATTGTAAATTGCATGAGTTTCAAAACTAGTTGATATAGATTCCCACTGCTCAAACTCCTTAAAAAAGGCTGGATTTACCAAATGTTCAAATAGCCACTCCAAGAAGAGAGAGGGTTTAAATGGCAACTCTAGATGGGGAGTTTATTCAGAGAGCAAATCCAGGTGGAAAACAGTTCAAATAGGCGCCCTAGAAGGGTAGTGCATTCAAACAACTTCTTTAGAAAGGCAAAGTGTTTAAATAGCAACACTAAAACTGGAAAGATTTCAAATAGACAATCCAGAAGTTAAGAGTTTGAAATAGCCACTTTGGTAAGATTGACAGTTCAAATAGCCATTTTAAATAATCACTCTTGGGAGGGGTTTGGAAATGCACACAAAAAGGTGAGGGTATTTAAATATTGAATGTTGAAATGGACATTTTTAAAAGAAAAGTTCTAAATAGCCACTCTAAAAAGAACTTTTGCTCAAGTACTCGAGGAAAGGAATGTATTCAATTGGCTACTCTGTGAGAGGATTATGTTGAAATAGCCATTCAAGGTGGAGAGATTATCAGACAGCCACCCCAGAAAGAAGAGAGCTATTTAAATCGTCGCTATTGAAGGGATGATATTTAAATCGCCATTCTATGGACCGAGAGTTTTCAAATTACCACTCCTGAAGCAAGGCTTTCAAGTACCCATTCTTAAAGGAGAAAGTGTTCAAATAGTTAATATCTATGGGGATGGTAATGAAACAATTACTGGAAAGGGGGAAAGTGTTCTGATAGCCACTCAATAAGGGAATGTAATCAAATAGCCACTCTAAAATGGAGACGTGTTAAAATAGATACGCTTACACGGGAGGATGTTCTAAGAGGCGCTCAAGAAAAACCGTGTTCAAATAGCCACTGCAGAACAAAAGGGGTTAAAATAGCTACTAGAAGAGTAGAGTGTTCAAACTGCCACTCTAGGACAGGAAAGAGAGAGTTTGAATAGCTAATCCAGAAGAAAGAAGGTTGGAATAACCATACTGGAAGGGTACGGGGTTCAAATAGCCTCTCTGGGAGCGGAGGATGTTCAAATAGTCTCTCCAGGAGGAAGAAAGTTAAAATAACTGACCCTTTCTCGCCACTTCTGCCTATCGTTCATCGCTTCCGGTTGGTCCTCAGGGCTACACCCCGTATCCTCACAGAGCTGCTGTATGTAGGTTCGAGCTGGTCCCCCTGTTTTTGCTCGGTCATGTGAAGGGTTCCATAGTACATCACTAATGAGCTCGTCCCTACTTCTCCAGCATTGTCCTGCATGTCTGGTTCGTCTAATTTGGATAGTGACCGTGATGGGTGGTAGGTGGCCCTATAGCTGCTGCTTTGTGGGGTGTTGCCTCGCAGCATTCTTGTGTAGTTACCGTCAAGCTTTTTCTTCAGCCATTTAGTTAGCAACCATATAGTGCATCCATATAGCAATATCGACAATTTTATTTTATTGGTCAGGTCTGACTTCCATAAGACAGATAGCCAACCGATAGCTCTCTCTGCCTTTGTTAATCGCGTGTCGATGTCTGTCTCGGTCGATGAGACATTGCTTCCTAGGTAGGTGAACTTGTCTGCTAGTTTCAGTGAGCTACCGTTTAGTGTGGAAATGTCTTCTGTTTTATTATAGCACATATATTCCGTTTTGTGTGCATTGACATGGAGGCCAATGTCTGTGGAAGCTCGTTCCAGACTATGCAGTAGAGATTCGGCTTGGTCGGGTGCATTTGCAAGAATCGCTATGTCATCGGCGGAGTCGGCGTCGGTAATAGTTTTTACAGCGTACCTTCTGCTTCTTTCTTTGTCAGATCGAAACCGTTTTCTTTGATTTAATCAATCGATGTTCTAAGCACATAGTCTGGACAGATGATAAAGAGGTATGGGGCAAGTGTGTCTCCTTGCAGTACCCAAGCTACAATGTCGAAGTAGTCTGTGTCTCCATCCGGGGAACGCACTTTCCTTTTGGTGTTTCTGTAGAGAATCATTATGGCTGCGACGGTTTCTTTTGGTAGATCGTAAACGAGTAGAATTTTCTCCATCTTCCCTCTGTGTATGGAATCAAAGGCCTTTCTAAAGTCGACAAATAATAGTGTTGCCTGTAGGTTTTTTGCCCGTACGCCTTCAATAATTCTACGGATAGTTAATATTTGTGATGTCGTGGATCTATTTCTCCGGAATCCATTTTGGTTTTTCCTGAGAATGTTGTCAATCTTGGATTCTATATGGTTGCGTGGTAGGGCATTGTATATTTTGGCTGCTATGGATGTAAGTGTTATACCTCGGTAGTTCTTGGCTAATCCGAGGTCACCCTTTTTATGGAAAGGAAGGATGCATCGTTTCATCCATCTGTCTAACGGATTTTGATTATAAACTGCATTACAATGTCGGAGCAGCATGTCATCGAATTGTTTGGTCTTCCACACTATTGGGGGATTTCATCAAGCCCTGCGGCTTTTCTATTTTTAATTTTTCTAAGTACTGAGTCGAGTGAACGGTCCCAGTTTGATGTCTAATTGCTTACTAATAATTCTCGTGGTTGGTTAATGTGTAACTTTTGGTGAGTTTCCTAGTAGGTTCTGGAAATGTTGTTTCCACAGTTTTATTCGTTCTCGTTAGTTTGTAGCTTTCAGTTTAGCTTGGCAGTGCTATTCCTTCTGCTTACTTCGTTTATTGTTTGCCATGCTATCCTAGATTGCCTATTTTCCACTGAGTCTCTAATCTTATCTATTTAATTCTGTATGTATTCTGTCTGTTCTTTTTTATATATGCTAGCTAATTCATTTTGTGCCTTTTTTTTAGTTTCAGGGCATTTGCGTTAGTTGGGTTCTTCCTATTGCATTTGGAGGCAGTTTTTTTTTTACGTCCGCATGTTTTTCTCTAACCGCTAATGTCTCCCATGGGACTCTAGATTAGGTTCTATGTTTTGTTGGTATGTATTTCGCTGCTTCTTCTAGGTGGACGTTGACGAAATTCTCATATTCGTCATTTGGAGTACGTGTTTTGCCTTCGCCTGTCGTGCATCGAATTTGTTTCTTAATGCTATTACATATCTATCTCTAATATCCTTGTTATTAAGAAGATCCCAGTCATAGGGTATGCTGGTCGTTGTTCGGGGGGCGTTCAATCGTATTTTTGGCGTGACAATTCGGTGAACGGAAGACACACCCACGAAAGAGGAGTAAGCCTCGCAATTTTCTGCGCTATTTTTCCATTACTTGTTTATAAAGACGTAGTCTATCAATGCTTTAGTATTGTTTGCGTATGTGTAGGTCCATAATTTTCCCTCCCTGTTTTGAAAGTTTGTATTTAGACATGTTAATCTATTTTCTATCGTGAAATCTTTTAGATGTTGTCCATTTCTGTTTGACGAGTTGTGTAGGCTGTATTGGTGCTTTTCGTTTTTCTCGATTCATGTCTCTTCCAATGACAAGAACGTTGTTTCGGGATGCAACACACAAGAGAGGATAGCTCATCGTAGAAGGCGATGAGTTCAGTTTCTTCACTAATATTGGTTAGGCTGTCGCAGATGATTGATGCTCTGGGGTTGCCATTAAAAGTAGCTACCATCATCTTTTGGGTGTATTTTCTCTATACTATTTTGTGATTTTAGGGCTTGTGATTCTATAAGCATACCTACTCTCCCTATCGTGGCATTGACAGAGTTTTTCCAGGCTGATGCAGTGGCTAGCGTCCGTCCATTGCCGGTATCATGATATTTAATATCCTCGCTATGTGTGTATCGGTGTTCTTGAATGCATATTATGTCTATTTCTATATTCTATGGCAGATGCAGTAAGCTCCTGTAATTGTCTTATTCTATTTAAGGCTCTTAACATTAAATGGTGCTATTTGTATTGTGTTTGGATTTTAGTAAATTTTGTTGTTTGAGCTCTGTAACTGATTTTTCGAACACTGAGGCCAGGGCTCCAACCACAGAATAACGCGCCCCTTTTTTACCCGTGCGAAGAGCGACGCAGCATGGACATATGGTTTGAGTGTGGGTCATGGTTATCTTTCAGTGGCAGTTTTTATTCTCATCTATAGAAGCCACCCTTATAGATGAGCAGCAGTAGTTCCCCGATCGAACTAATCGATCCTGTCCGATGAACCTTAAGGTTCATACGCCCAGGGTCATATTAGGCATTGCGTTGAGCCGTCAGAGGGTTTATCCGCTTGTCTTTACGTCCACCATGATGCTTCCCATGGATTCCGTAATTTTTTTGGTGGGGGAGGAAAATGTTAGAGGCGTTTAGAAGGGGTCTGATTGTTTTATTAAGTTTTAACTTAGTTAAAGTCCACGTCTTTTTTTTTTTTAATTCATTAACGTAGTTCTTTTTTTATGTCTCTTAGCATCCTTATAGGCATTATATTTTACGTTTGTTTAGATTCTTGTGTTCATATTGTGTTGATTTCTTTGAACAAGTTCTGGTATCAAGTTGGATTTACGGTAAAATTGCCTTTACATTTAAGACACAGATAGTGTACAACCCTGATTTTACAAACAAACGAACATACAATATTTGTAAAATCCTTCATGCATTTTAAATGATGGAAGACTTAAAGACAATATTATACTGACCAACTCTTGACTCTTGGCTTCCAGTGGAAACATGGGCATTCTTCTTTCATAGCTTGCTTTGTCATCTATTTTCTCGTGTCATTTTATGGACTTAAATAGAATTTGGTAGGGTTACAACTTGGAATGGGAGGAGTGAAGTCGGTCATTTAACTATTTGTTTCTACCCAATCGTTATTGGGTTTGTTTTGTTTTTTTTGTTTTTTGCTTTTTTGTTTATTTGTTTGTTTTGTTTTTGTTTTTTGTTTTTTGTTTTTTGCTTGGGGGGACTTTCTTTACTTAGGCTGAATATTGTAAACTACTATGGGGATCTGTAGGTAATTCTACTAAAGTTTTAGAAAAAATAATACCGGGTACAGTTGTGGGAGCCTTACCCATCTTACCAAAATGGACTCTTCTCGCCGTTATTAGTACTGAGAGATTTCGCTGCCAGGTGTCAAATCAAGACCGGCGTTATCCGAACAGTACGAGACTTCTTACCTTTTCTATGTAACGCTATCTTTCTTGTGTAATATAATCTGTTATCTAATATCCGTGTTTGCGTTTTCATTAGTGACCCTTTCCGGGGCCACAACATATACCAAACGTGTTAGCTCCTTCACCGTAAATTGTTGTGCACAAGTTGACTCTTAAAGACTGAAAAAATCTCTGCAAAAAATAAAGGCCGACTTATACGGCAGGGCTAAAATCTACATCTTTCCCAGAGTGTGTTCAACCTGTGGAACAGTACCTACGAACAATCGATATACTGAAACTCCAGCTGACTGACACGAACATTTTTAACTTAAACTCGTGTTCGGTAAGTATATTTAACAAATTAAGACCGACATTTGTATGAAGTAAGTAAACTGGGATACAAATTAAGAACAGAGTATCTCAGAATAGATGCAACCAATTGATATGATGATGAGTTATCACTGACACAAGCGTAATGGTGGTCATTTGGAACAGGTCCTGTAAAAATACATCCTTTGAGCTAGAGACATCAAATCAATATTTCTTTTAATTGGTATTATATTAGCTTCAAGGACATAAAATCTTTTTTGGTGTTGCCTGTCTCAGTAATAAATCATTATCATATTAATGTTTACATCTATTTTGAGACAAGTTTGAATTATTTTGTCTCCACATAAGTAGTGAGGTAAAAAATAAATTCCTCTCTTGTCCAAGGTATTTGGATCAAATCTTATTACTTGTTATAGTATACTATTTTCAAATCTGAAACAAAAAAGAACACAGTATTATTAATACTAGAGTTATTAGTAGTCCCGTGGGTCTCATGTATATTGAGACACATCGACACGAGGTTAACGAAGGCATGGACAGCTATCAATAGGCTATCGATTATATGGAAATCAGACCTAACCGATAAAATTAAACGCAGTCACTTCCAGGCAGCGGTCGTATCGATACTGCTATATAGATGCACTAGATGGACTCTAACAAAACGGCTGGAGAAGAAGCTAGACGGCAATTACACAAGAATGCTGCGAGCAATCTTGAACAAGTCCTGGCGGCAACACCCCACAAGACACCAACTGTACGGCCACCTGCCTCCTATCACGAAAACTATTCAAGTTAGACGAACCAGACATGCAGGACACTGATGGAGAACCAGGGACGAACTCATAAGTGATGTACTCTCGTGGACCCCCACACATGGCCGTGCAAAAGCGTGACGACCAGCACGAACATACATTCAGCAACTATGTGAGGATACGGGATGTAGTCCAGAAGACCTGCCAGAGGCGATGAACGATAGGAAAACGTAGCGAGAGAGGGTCAGGGATAACCGTGCTACCAGCACGGCATGATGAGGATGATGATATCACACGCCGTTTCCAACAGTAGATACACTGACTGCAAACACTAACAAGGTTGCACAGTACCCAGGTGGCCATTCAGACGACTACAGCACGTTGTTTATCTGCTCAATTTCATGATAATGTAATAGATCGTAAATCCATATCTTTTTTTTAGGCCAACTGTGTAAGTTTTGGCCTACCAGTAGCCTACTGTTTGTTTGGGGGTTGACTTATATTAAGGTCAAACCCAAAAATTTGGGCTAAAAATCTTGATGTCAACCTGTATGCTAGATCGTCTTGTACATTGAAATTTACGGTATACATAGTAATTATTATTACACGATTCAGTATTAATTTCAATAGACTGACCAAGCGCATATGGGCAGATGATACAATTATTGAGCTTGAACTACAAGGACTTAAGCAAGACTATATTTAGCTTAGTAAATATCATGGTCTCCAACGGTAGTACAGTATTTACCGGGCTATTCTGTTTCTATACAGAGTGCTTTAATACTATAGTCGTGTGTTAGAGAAGGTTTACCTTTTTGTATATCAGTCACATTTGAAACTGAACCTTCATTATCATGACTTCAAATTAGAAATTATGTTAGATGTAAGTATTTTTTAATGATTATCGATCTTTCGGCAATTAGGATCGAACTTAATCATCGTATTTCTAAAAAAAAAAAAAAAAAAAAAAGAAACAAATCGAATTCAAATTAGAAAACAGATCTTTTGTCCTTTGTTGCACCTGCGTATTTTTTCTCTTGCTTCTAAAATAATAATAAAAGAATTCAAGCCATCTTCTTCTTCTTCTTCTTTGAAAGATGAGATGAAAAGAAGCTCCTCGCCATTGATCGTAACGATTTCCGCGTTCCGCCTTCTCACAACCGCTTATTCCCGAGTGGTTGGCTCATCATAGCATCAAATCCCCATACAGTTTTTTTTACAGATGCTGTTGTACGCACGCATGCGCATGTCAAAACAGATGCGTGTTCGGGACCTGATCGATAACATTGGTTCTTGTTAATTTTCGAATTTCAAGCTCGGTTGCGATTGGTTATCACCAAATTTGGGGATCAGTTAGAAAAGAAATGTGGGAAATATCGATTTTTTTAAATGGAGGAAAACATCGAAATAAAGCACGAATACTTGCCCTTGCGAATTGGAACTCCCCTTAGTGTATTATATTATTGTAAAATACACAAGACCAAAAGTATGACTTACTTCCTGCATCCTGCGATGGAATGGGGTGATTGTTTATGCTTCGTTTAGGAGCCCAGCAAACATCATATGTAAAAAAAGTTCTCTTGTCAACATCTTTTTATTTTTCCTCAACTGAACGTAGAGAAAGATTCTAATTACATTCCTTCAAGAATGGTCACTGGTTCTACCAAATACCAGTTCTCTATTCTTCCAAATTGATTTTATGTATTCAAATTCAGTCTTATACAATACATATGAGTTCATGCCTATGATAAACATTTCCTAAACAAGAAAATGCATTTTTCATAATGTTACATAGCCAGATATACGGATGTGTGAAATAGACATAGGGAATCCGAAATGCACGTGAAACACTTTGAGTTAAAAGGTTTTCCGACTTGAGGAGGAGAGAGGCACAATCTTTCTATGCTGACTGCTTTTACATCGGCCCCAAACTACGTGCGGCACCCCATCTGCAAACTACTGGTCTGGTCTCGGCGGGCCCCGAAAGTCAACCTTCCCGTTCGGACGCAGGAACTCAACCTGCTTTTCTCAAATCCCCAAATCCTCAGCGCTTCCGGGCATGACGTCATTCACCTCCCCCGGTCTTATTTCCTATCTGGGAATTTTTATTTTGCCATCTGTGAATGACACATCCTTCCCGCGCGCGCGTGAACACCTGCGTTAATGCTGCACCTAACTAACCCATGCACTAAGTGAAAGGTTCTCATCCTAACTAAACCGAAAGGCAAGATATATAAAACGAGTTCCCTCCGCAATTATATTATAATAAAACTTTTCTTAAAATAAAATCCTATCTTTGTCGGTTGGGCTTAGAATATGCTGAGTGTATCCCCGGCAGATGGATAATGTCCCTCCCTGAAAAAAAAAGTGGGGGGGTCCTGAGTATGACACTGTGTTGTATAGCCGTGATGAATAAGGGAATAAATGTAGGACAATAAGACTTGCTTATATAAAAAATATGTCTCTTATCTTTATTTTCACGAAAGGTCGAATTTAGACTTGATGTACCTCTTGTAACCAAATGTATTTTCTATTTACCATCAAATGAATTAAATGAATGTTGCCGACATTTTTTTCGTTGAATGCCATGATGAAAGAGTTAAAATTTGTAAATGTTTTCGGATTCAAGATTATTATGATTATTTTTAATAACATACAGAAAAGTTATTATTGATGGAATATTGAACCATAAGACACCTACATCAACAAATGCCTACCAATACTGAAATTGACTTAAATAATAAAGATCCGTATATCTTCGGTTAGAGGGTTAATTTTCATCATTAATGACTACTTTTTAATGCATTTCATTAAAAATCATTTACCGTTGATGAAAATTTAAATTTAAAATATTGTATTTTAATTTTCCTTCGTTCTTTTTTTAAAGGTATAATTCTTATTATTATCATTAAATATTTTTTTTAGAGACTGCTTATAAAAATGAATATTTTAGAATTCGGTATTTTTATAAAAAAAATAATTTGCTTAAAATATGATTGTGTTTAGATATTTTCTTTCGTAAAAATACAGGGTGTCTCAAAATTGATGCAATCCATTAATATGATAATAATTTAGTACTGAAACAAGCGCAAAGGCGGCCATCTGTAAAAAATGTGTCCTTTAAGCTAGAGATATCAAATTAATGTATTATATCACCTTCCAGGACATGCAATAGCTTCTTTTTTTTTAGTTTTTTGTCTCAGTAATAAATTATCATCATATTAATGAGTTACATCTATTTTGAGACAGTTTTGAATGATTTTGTCTCCACATAAGTAATGATGCCAAATATTTTTCCTATCTTGTCCAAGGTATTGTGATCAAGAATTATTAATTGCTATAGTATACGATTTTCAAATCTGAAACAGAAGAAAACAGTATTATTAATGGTAGAGTTGTTAGTAGTACCGTTGATCTCATGTATATAGAGACACATTATTTGATTGCAGGCAGGGAATACGATGCTGAATTGATCTGGATATTTCTAGTCAGAACGAGATTGTTCATATAAATAATCTTTATACTATGAGTGTGTCATATGTGAACGACATATCACAATGGAACGCTTCGAGGAAATCTGGACTAAATTGAGCTCGTTCGTTTCCAAATGAAAACATCTTCCATCATATGAAAACCATTTTAAATTCTACGTGGCAATATTTTACTTTAAATATTTGAACGAAAAAAGATATTGGTGGAGCAATTTACCAAATGAGACAACATATATTAAGTGTATGAAAAATTACGTTGTACACTAAACTGCATCCAGTTGTATGATTTAAGTTTGGGGAAAGTGACATCACTGTTCATTACAGTTAGTACCAATGCCCAGTTAGCTGAGGCAAGAGAATACACCGACTGCATCTCTGCAGAGAGGTAAGACCCCCACCACCTATTGTTGTCCTGAATATGACATTAAACCATCTTATAATGAGGCTCCAGTCTTGGATATTTTGGGTAATGTCGAATACTCTTTCATTATCATTACTCAAAGGTCAACTCTGACCCGGAGTGGTAGTACTTGTTAGGATCCTTACTATGGCTAAAAAAAATCTTTGACAAAGAATTGTTTAACCATTTATTTGTATGCAAACAAATAAGTGCTGTTAATTCAAATTGTTATAGCAATATTGAAACCACTTAGCTGTGTGTAAACAATTGAGCTCTGGATCTTTTAAAGATGTTATCTAGGAAATATGTGTTTACAAATGATGTATTTTATATATATATATGTATAAAGAGGATTTGGCATTAAATAACCTACTATGACTGATATGCCACAAAACCCAACCAAACCAAATCATATATATTTAATATATATGTATAAAGAGGATTTGGCATTAAATAACCTACTATGACTGATATGCCACAAAACCCGACCAAACCAAATCATATATATTTAATATATATGTATAAAGAGGATTTGGCATTAAATAACCTACTATGACTGATATGCCACAAAACCCAACCAAACCAAATCATATATATTTAATATATATGTATAAAGAGGATTTGGCATTAAATAACCTACTATGACTGATATGCCACAAAACCCAACCAAACCAAATCATATATATTTAATATATATGTATAAAGAGAAAATGGCATTAAATAACCTACAATTCCATTATACCAAACCAAATCACATATACATAAGTATAAACAGAATTTGGCATTAAATAACCTAAAATGGTTGATATGCCATAAAACCCAACCAAACCAAATCATATATATTCAATACATATGCATAAGCAGGATTTGACCATAAACAACCTACAAAGGTTGACATGCCATAAAACCAAACCAAACTAAATCACATATATTTGATATATGTGTCTAAAGAGGATTTTGCATTAAATGACCTTCAATGGTGTAGTGGGAACCTTACCCATCTTACTATAATGGACTCTTCTCACCGTTATTAGTACAGAGATTTCGCTGCCAGAAGGGCAGATCACTATCGGTGTTATATATTCTATTCGGTATTATTATATTCTTACCTTTTCTATGTAACTATCTTTCTTGTGTAATATAATCTGTTATCTAATATCCGTGTTTGCGTTTTCATTGGTGACCCTTTCCGGAGCCAAAACAAATGGTTGATATGCCATAAAACTAAACCGAACCAATGACAACCAGTTTCACTGTAACCAACAGTGGTAGTACCTGTTTGAGTCCCATTCGGTGTGTCAAAAAGATATGTTTGACATAATGAAATATTTACACGTTTAAAATGTTTGTGAAGACATGTTTGTTATTGTACATACATAATTGTTAAATTAACTTCAACATTACATAACTTCACAAAGGTCGACATGCTGTAAAATAAACCAAACATCCAACCAATCCTTGATAGTGTTATGTGTTTTAGGCACAAACATGACTAATAAGAAAAATATTTTTTTTCAAATAAATAACTTGAAAAAATGAATTTCGCTTAAGTAGTTGCCAGTAAGAAGCACTGTTGCACCTTTTTCAATAAAATCAATAGTAATGGGTTCTTTCATTTCAAGAAAACCATCACCATAACCTTCGTTACAGACTGCGGTTCCCGGAGGGTAAGTATTTCCCCTCCATGGATTGTCTTTCCGATTCAGGTTCATAGTGGCAAACCCATGCTTATCCCATTTGTAAACATTTTAAACGCTTGTTTCTCTCTATACGTCTAACATTCTCTTGTAAATTTCGCATGGCTTGAACTACCAAGCCACCAGAACTTGATAACAGACATCAGTTCAAGCCTGGAGCACCGTTTTCTTTACCGCCATTTTGAATAACCTCAAAACAAATACTTTTGTGAGATTAAAATAATTTTTTGCTATAAAACAATTGCAAACAATGCAGAGTTTACATATATAAAAAAAATTTGAAAATGAATTTCTTGTTTTTTTCAAAAAAAATTCTTATTAATCTAATGAGCCACGGAGCTTGGAAAACAAAGTGAGATTCAATTTTCTCTGGCTAATAAACCGTAGTTAGCGACTTTATTTCTTACTGAGATCCCTATACTTCTGACCTGTTACTAAACTAGACTCTGCTCATTAAATGAGAACTTGTATTTATATTTTCAAAATTTGTACGTACAAAGTTTAAATGACCAAATCCTAACGACACAGTTTTGTTTGCTTGTTTGTTTGTTTGTTTAGTTGGTTGGTTGGTTGGTTGGTTTTTAGGATATGTCAACTTTTGTAAGGTTGTTTAGGGCTGAAGCCAATCTGGTTTAAAGTAAATGCCATATTTTTCAGCGACGAATGAGTAAAGAAAGAATTTTTTATAACCAAAGCAGAGAGTAAACCTACGTCAATCATTACCCACACTAACCATGTCTTTTGTACCACAGAATTTAAAGTTCATATTTTATACTGGGCGTATAAGATGACCTCCAATTTGGGTGGGTAATTTTTAAGGTTAAAAAGACGTCTTATAAACTGACATATGCAGTATTTCTATCTAATAATCATTTGTTCGCACACAGTTATATGGTTTTAAGTATTCTTATCTAATACTAACAATTTGGACACAATTATTTGAGTTCAACAATTTCAAGCAATTATATCCTTTGTAAACCAGTATAGCTTTAACTAGCTATTCTAAATACAAATAATGTATACATGGTTATATGACATTAACTATTCCTATCTGATACCAAAACTTTTCAAAAACCTCTAATCGACCCATTGATAGGACCCTAACAGGTACTAATATTCCAGATCAGAGTGGACCTGGGGGTAATGGCAATGAAGGGGTATTCCACATTCCACAGAACTTCATCACTAAATCTGTTTTAATATCATAAGCAGAACACTGTGGTAATTTAGGGTTTTTTCACCTCTGCTAGGAATTTAGGTTTTATTTACCCCTGCCGGGAAATTAGTTTTTTTTTCTTTGCCAAGAATTTAGGGTTTTGCACTTGTGCCGGGAATTCAGTTTGCGTATTGTAAGCCTTATCGAATTCAGTTTATCTCTTAAGGTTTTCTTATCGAAAATATGGGCACGCATTTTTCTTTTTTACTTAAAATATCCGTACAGTTGTTTATCTTTCTATTTCTATTTCCAAGTTATTCTTGTTCTCTTTGTCCTTATGTTGTTCGTGCTGTTACTAGCCAATGGGATTTATCTTTCTTTACTCTTTTCAATGTAGTCTTCAAGTCCTTGTATTGGTGCATCAAGGCAGTCTTCAGCATTGGTGAGTCCTTTCACTTTTTCTTTTCTTGACACATATTGTCTGTGATCCCTTCATGGGTTCTTTGATGCTAAAGCCATCCTTGTAGAAGAACAGTAGGGGTATAACTTAACCCGTATCTTGGAGGATAAGGAATGTCATTCCTTTTCCAAGAGTGTTAGTCCCAAAGTGAACGTAATAGTCTGACTGGAGTTGGAGATCGCTTACTACGATGTCACTGTCCAGCAGTTTAGTCCCTTCGTCACGAGAACTCTCCCAAAGTCAAAGTTAAACCAAATAAACTCTTTTTAATGTAATCGCGTCCTCGTATTGGTCCATCCAGGCTATTTTTAGTGTTGGCGAATCCTCTTCCTTTTTCTTTTCTTGGCATTTATAGTCTGTCTATGCCATCTCTCTGATGCAAGGCCTTGTATATCGTCAGCAACTTTCTTGCCTTCTGGTCTATTTGTATGGTTTCTTCCCTGGATGATTTTGAGAATGGTCCCGGGTATCCAGAAATGTGGGTTCATATTATCATATTTACCAACCCCTCCGCTCGGGCAGGATATGACACAAGGTCAATTTTTAAAACGGAGTTTAACAGGTTTGAGTTCAGAGTTTTCCTTCTCCTAGACTAGTTGGCTCACCAAGGCCCTACTATTTATCCATAGCTGGAGGGAGAATAATTAGATTCATACCTTTCCCAAGCGTATTAGTGCAATGTGAAATATAGTCGGTCTCGTCCAGGATTTGAACTCGTGTCGCCGTGTCCATTTCCTACGACGATAACCATTACACCACGGGCACCAGATCATATTATTTTTTTTTTTTGTTATCAATCCACACCATGACTTTTATTTTTCTGCCTCTTTTTGCTTTCTATAAGGATGTCTTGATCATTATGTACAGCCCCTCAGCTATTTTCCCTTGTTCCCCTGTAACACCTTTTTTTCTTCTTCTTCAGGAAACATTCCAAGGCATACAAACGAGAAATAGTTCTCCTTCCTAATATTTGCTGTAAAGATTTTTCACATCATACGTAGACTATGGATGCAAGCCTATATTTCATCCAGATTCACTCAAAATTGAAATTGTTAAACAATACGCCATCATCATGAATTAAAACCAAAGGGTCCATATTTTTTTAGAATATATAAATCTAATATACACTGGCTCCACCCTTCTTTAGTAGAGTGGCGATTGTACCTTAGGGGCTAACGTACTAGAGTGTGATATCGTAGTTAACGTGTTCGAACTCCTGTCACGCTATTATATTCGCTTTTGGACATACCCTTCAGAAAGGAATAGACCTCCTTATTCCCCAAGCAATAGGTTAAATTGTACTATAGCTGTTCTTCTTCAAGGATATCTTTGGCATTAAATAACACCCAAAGGTTGATATGCCATTAAGCAAAGAAACTAGACCGTCCTTTGCTATATGGGCGCGTGCTTTCACAACATCATGGACTTGAAACAAGGAAAATTTAAAAATTTCTAATATAATAGGAAAACTGCTAATATTCAAAATCTCTTATAATCAGAACAGAAAGCTTATCATATAATAAAAACAAATTAACTAAATGGTTTTAAAAAAAGTAAATCTTGATTATAACCTTGAAAATTATCAATGATAATCGAAAATAACCAATGATAGCTTTCAGATAGAAAAGAGAGACATATGCATTGAATTTGATGAACAATTTATCTTTGCTAAGCACATTTCTTCAGCCATATCCAAAGGAATTTGCAAAATTGTTTGGATTACGAGAAACACCCAAAGATCCCTACGCAAAGAACTTATAAAGTAATAAAACCGGATTCTTTGTATTATTTGCAGATTTTTGTCCTTCAAGTACTGGATATGCAAATTGGAATTTTAATTTTGAAAGTCAGCGTTTCGAAAATATTTCTAGATGACACGTGACATAAAGGGTTTTAGCATAGATAAAAAAATTTCGGGATGATTTTTTCTTTCCAAAGATATGGGCAAAGGTGAACTTTCAAAGTATCAAAAGACAAATTATAGAAGGGAAAGTCTAGTTTAGTTGGGGTGGGGGTTAAGGGCATGTCAACCTTCGTGGGTTATTAATGGTAAAGCGATCCTTACTTAACCCCTATCTTGGAGGCTAAGGAATTTCATTCCTTTCCCAAGAGTATTAGTCTCAAAGTGAACGCAACAGCCCGACTTAAATTCGAGCTCTCTCACTACGATGTCACAGTCCAGGACTTCAGTCCCTTCGCTACGAGAACTCTCTCAATGTCAAAGTTTAACCAATAAAACTCTTTTTAATGTAGTCTTCGAGTCCTCGTATTGGTGCGTCCAAGCTATCTTTAGTGCTGGCGAGTCCTCTTCCTTTTTCTTCGGCAAAAATAAGACGATTAAAAAGTAAATATTTCTTATTCATCGAATATACTTATTTTTGTTTAATTACTCTACAACAATTTAGATTTTACATTTAATTTAAGTTAAATGCATAATATATATTTTGTACTCTTATATACACGCTTTCTCGATCAATGATCCTGTGCAATGAAATTAGATCCTGCTTATCTAAAACGTTATCTACTAAGTATTCATTTAGAAATATTTGGTTAAACACACACACACACACACACACACTCACACACACACACACACACACACACACACACACACACACATATATATATATATATATATATTAGATAATGTTTAATTAACCAAAACATAAGATTAATTTGAGAATTGAGGTGAAATGAATAAAATAAAATAAAATAGAAAGATGAGAAGATACCATGTGATGTGTAAGTACTTTTCAATGGAAGGGTAACTGAATTAATAGGCATGAATATAAATTTTGAATTTAAAATCTTAATTTTAAATTTTGAATTTAATTTAAGATAAGTATTACTGTATCCTCACGTAAGGTTATAAAGGAATGTTGAACTTCCCTAAATTATTATTAAATCTGGAGTTTTAAGTTAAAATGTATTTAGAATTTAAAAATTAAAAAAATTAATTTACTATAATTCCAACCGGTAATAAAACCAAAAAACCGGAAGTGGGAGAAATGGGGGGGAACTCTTCACCCCTCTTCTACCCCCTCCCACCCTTCCTTCATGTGTCTATTCTGAATTATTTAACCATTAGATCTGAAGGAATCCTGTTACTTTTGGTGTCATTGATTCATATCAATACCCATAACAGGATGGAAATAAATTTATAATCCTAACATGACCGGTTTTTGTTTTCCTTAAAGAAATATATATATATATATATATATATAGCATATCAACCTTCATAGGTTATTTAATGCGAAATTCTGTATATATATATATATATATATATATATTAACCTTCATAGGTTATTTAATGCGAAATTATATATATATATATATATATATATATATATATATATATATATATATATATATATATATAATTTCGCATTAAATAACCTATGAAGGTTGATATGCTAGAAATTCCAACTAACCAACCAACCAACCGATCCATCAATCTATAAATTACCATGTATTAATTTGGATTATCTCTTTATATGAAGGCAAAAAAAGATATTCGTCTTTTAAATATCGCCTATGCCATAGTATCATGAATTGTAAATTCAAATCAATTTTTAAAACTTCACAACATTTATTATATCCCCCTAACACTGTAAATAAATCGGAAAACTTTCACGACTCAATACTAAAGAAAGACAAATAACTTAAGAAGACAAACCGCTCTTCGGACAATGAAAGCTGAAAACACTGAGCTGTATTCCAGTATCTTTTAGTACGCTAATATGAAAATATGAACTTAATTTCAGTCACTCAGTCAGTTGTGGAAGTGTTTTAACTATTGTATTATTGGAATAAATGACTCACAAGGCAACTTTCTATCTCCATTATTGTTCAACTTTTTCTACGAAAAATGGCAATCACAAATTGTAAAAGCAAAAAGTAAAATAAAAATGATAAAAAATATGCAAGTTTAATCCGTTTTGGTGTTTTTTCTTTCAAACTCACACACCGACCGATAGATAGATAGATAGATAGATAGGCTTAAAAAATGTAATCAATTTAAATCGTTTTGTCAATTACAAAACACAAGTTGCATTCAAATGTCAAGACTAATTAAATTAAGTTAGTTTATTATATTAAATGCTTTTTTTTTAATTTTCAAAGAGTTTTTTTACGGTTTTGTCTTCCGAAAGAAGTCTCTTGTTAAGTTAATAAGATCTTTTAAAAAATTTACAAGGAATTGCAACATCTGGAATCTGTCCCGGAAAAAAAATCACAAAAGATTTCGGAAAATTTTAGAATAGTTTTGCAAATTGTTCTTTCTTTAATAAATTCGTTCAGACCAAAACAATCAAAAGTCCAAATAAGCCAATGAATAATACTGTAACTTTTAATGTTTTAAAATTGCCTGGTGATGTATATATATATATATATATATATATATATATATATACGAGGATCATTAAATAAGATTCCAGACATTTTCGTATGGGCACTTTTATTGATTGTACACACATGAAACTCTAGTCCCCTTTGAAGTAATCTCCTCCGGCTGCAATGCACTTGTTGTAGCGTTCCAACAACTTCTGGAACGCCCCATGGAAATCCTCTTGTGTGAGCGTGTCAATGACTTTCGTCACACCCTCTTTCATCTCCTCAATTGTCTCATAACGACAACCTCTGAGCTTAGGGAATAACCAAAAGTCACAGGGAGCAACGTCTTTACTATAAGGAGGGTGAGGAACTGTCTTGATGCCCATCTGGATCAAATAGTCTGTGACAAGGATGGAGTTGTGGACTTGTGCATTGTCCTGGTGGAAATGCCTCTGACCCGATTTGAAGAGTGCTGGCCTCCTCCGACGGAATCTCTTCCTGAACTCCCTTAAAACTTCAACATAGTAACCCTAACCCTAACCCTTTGGCCAATCAACTCTGGTGTTCTGACTTCCTTACTCCTCCCATACCTCTCATTATCCCTCACAGACTCCCTGGCTTCCTTGAATCTCTTATGCCACTCAAAAACTCGATTCATGCAAGAAGCTCCAAAAGCAGTCTGAAGCATTCCATACGTTTCTGTGGAATTTTTTCCAAGTTTAAAACAGAATTTTATTGCATATCGTTCTTCATAGTGTCCTCACGTCCATATAGCATTTTTGAAATTCACCAGCTGTGACAATCAGGCTTTCGTAGGGTGTATTCCAATTCCTGTTGAAGCTGTTCATTTGAACCTGAAATCATAAAAATTGGTCTGTCATCTCATAAGATGTATAGCAATAACATACTGAATGTTCAAGAGTCTACGACAAATTTAAATGCCTGTACAAAAAAAAGTCTGGAAACTTATTAAATTCACCATGTATTTGATTGAACGTAATAGACATTTTTTGTCTACATATTTTTTGTTAGTCCTCTCGAATTGCTGTATTGATCTTATGATATTCGGCAGGAATTTGGTTGATAAACCTTCCATAATTAGTTATTTCCCAAGTACTTTCTACCCAACTTTGGGCCATCATCAGGGGAGGATGTATTACAAAAAGGATGTAATTTTTGTACGTACATTACTACTTTGTAAGAATGAGCGTTTGTACTATTGTATTGTGTAGCGTTTATTTTTAGAATTACTGCAGGTTGGACCCAGGACAGAACCCATAGATACCCCATCACTCTGAACGTAAATATTACCAAGATGTTCATGAAATGGAACTTCTGTTGTACAAGTTAGGGGTATTTTCCGCAGTATATTAGGGTGGATTTTAAGAGCAGGGAAAGATGGGTTATAATTATTATTTATAATATCAATTGTTTCATTGATAGGTACATTAGAGAATGGATTTTCTACAACCAATTTCCGTCAAATATCTTAAGATCTGTACGACAACTCGAAAGGATTAACAAAAAAGTATGTAGACAAAAAATGTCTATTATGTTCTATAAAATATGAATCAATGAAGAAATGCTGCCAATATATATATATATATATATATATATATATATATATATTCTAAGCTTAGTTTAGATGTTGGAGAAGACCGGAAGTATGGGACATCCAGTGAGACACAAACTCACTAGTAATGGTCTCCTTGTCTCGTTTGCAGACCAATACACTACCAGAGGCGATTGTATATATATATATATATATATATATATATGAAATATCTTTCAAAAATTTGATATCATTGAAGATTTAAATATCTGAGCAGATACATAGACGTGGTAACAAAACCAAACGGGCTTAATGTTGAAAAAAATAAGATTTATTGATCAAAAATTGAATGAGAAACCTAAGCGTATGTGGATTCCAAGAACAATTTCACAAGTTTTTTTTATATGCGCACCGCCTGTGAAAAGTGTTTTGGGCCTGTGCAAAGACTCTTCCTCTAAGAAATCTTTGTGTAATGTTCAAAATCTGTATTGCAGTTTAAGGGAATTCACTCACAAATGGATGCTACTGTCTTGTTCGACTGTGTTTGATTTTAGGTTAATAAAAAACACTTTTTCTTTTCCAGTGAATGGTATAAAATTTTCATATCATTTGAGACTGAACAAGCCAAGTTAATAGGTTACAAGATTATATTATATTATATAATATTACTGGAAAACAGATTCGGGAGGCAACACCCCACAAAGCAGCAGCTATACGGCGACCTACCACCCATCACAAAAACTATCCAAATTAGACGAACCAGACATGCAGGACACTGCTGGAGAACTAAGGAAGAGCTCATAAGCAATTTACTCCTGTGGACCCCTTCACATGGCCGAGCGAAAGCAGGGTGACCAGCTAGAACCTACATACAGCAGTTCTGTGAGGATATGGTGTGTAGCCATGGGGACCTGCCGGAAGCCTTGAACGATAGGGAGAGGTGGCGAGAAAAGGTCAGGGATATCAGTGCCGATGGCACGATATGATGATGATATATTGTCATCAACAGACAGACTATTTCGTTGCATAGCAATTCATCAGTGAGGCTAGATACGCAAGATGCTTCAAACTAGGATCGAAACTCAGCTAACTTTACGTCGACCCATAGAGAACATCCCTCACAGCTAGCGGAAGATCCAGCGCAAGCTAGGGAATTTTTATGTATATGTATTAACTTCCGTTTGTTTACATCTTACGCAAATGATATCGAAGTGCTCAGTTCGTTAGAAGAGCTTTATATTATGCAAGTGGCAAACGTTAATTCCTTCGCCAAAGTGCTCAACCCTGGGGTGAGGGGGCATATAATTTGTCATCCACTGACAGACTGTTTCGTTGCATCACAATTCATTAGTGTGGCTCTACATGTGAGACGCTTCAAGCTGGGATCGAAACCAGGCTAACGTATAGTTAGCCTGATAACATACCTCACACCAGGAGTAGACTCAACGCAAACTAGGGAATTTTAACGTATATGTATTAACTTCCATTTGTTTATATTTTATCTCCATTTGATCTCTAAGTGTAGACATATTGATAAGTTTCTAATTTGTCATGTACTACCTAAATGATTCCATATTTATTCACCTCTATTTGAACAACTCAATTGACATAGATGCGTAGGTTTCGGTTTAGTTTCTTTATTTAATGGTATATCAAACTTTGTGTGTTATTCAAAGCCATCCGTAAAGGACTATAGTAGTGGTACTATTTAACCCATATCTCCAAGTGATAAAGAAGTTCATATCTTTTCCAAGGGTATTTGTCCAAATATGAATGTAATTGCACGACCGGAATTCGAACCCGCTTACTATGAGGTCACCGTTCAACACGTTAGCCACTACGGGATCTCACCTAAAGAAATCTGTGCTGTCGGCACGGCTTGAGGATGACGATGATGATCTTCATCTAAATTAATAAGAAGATAAGATAATTTTAAATAATGAGATTAGACGCTGTGTTTTAGACCTTTCAGTCTCCAGTCCTTTCTTCTTTCGCCGCGTCAGCTGAGTCCAGAAGAGATTCAGTTGGGAGTTCTGCCTGGTGCTTTTTCAAATTATTGGCACGTTTATCACTCTCAGTCTTGGCTTTACTCGTCTCAGCTGCTGTTGAAAACGCATCGAATTTTCCTTTTGGCCAGTTGCCACGCCATTATCTCTGATGGAAAACTTGCTTCGAACGAAAACGTTCTATACGACTATCGCTCACCCACAGATCACTGTCTTCATGTTTGTTTTTGTTTTTGTTTTTGCTTTTCTTCTTCTTCTTCTTCTTCTTCTTCTTCTTCTTCTTCTTCTTCTTCTCAAAATTTTTATACCATTACTCATCCACATCATTGTATTTACGTCTGTTTTTGTCTGTTTATTTCTTCTTCTTCTTCTTCTTCTTCTTCTTCTTTTTCTTCTTCTTCTTCTTCTTCTTCTTCTTCTTCACTTTCTCAAAATATTTATGCCATCACTCACCCACATCATTGTATTTACGTCTGTTTTTGTCTGTTTATTTCTTCTTCTTCTTCTTCTTTTTCTTCATCTTCTTCTTCTTCTTCTTCTTCATCTTCTTCTTCTTCTTCTTCTTCTTCTTCACATTCCTAAAATCTCTCCTTACTCTTCAGTTTAGCCATGTGGCCCGTAATGATTTCTTATTCATGATAGAAACACGAACCTTCCTCTGGGGGAGGGCTGATATTTGCAACGCTAATATCATTTTTTCTGTTTTGTGGTATAAGTTACTTTGACCTCTATTAGTCATGTGGCGGGAAAAACTCAAATTCACAGCAGGAATTCTATCCGTGTAACAAGTCCATTGCCATTAACCTTCAGTTACTGGCTGCACTCTTTTGCGCGGATGGATACATACATTCGGCAATGTGTAAGTAGTACTATCATGGACTGATGTATTAATATCATGGCGTAACTTATAAATACCTCATGCCTAAATTGCCTGCACTTTTCATGAGATGTTTTATTTTGGCAAAAGTTTTTTGGGTTTTTTGTTTGTTTTTTTTTTTTTGTTTTGTTTTTTTTTAGATAAGAGCGTTCACCTTTTGTGTAGTTTAAATCATAATGTTTTATGGCCAGTTCATTTTCCTGTGGCCACGATAATCTACACGTGACTAGATGATATGAGTAGCTCCCTTTTGTAAAGGATGTAATTTAGAATCTTTGCTGGAACCAGTTTTTGTTTGGACAAGTTTATAGATTTTAAATTTAATCTAAAGAACGTAGAAATATATTGTTGTAATATACATAACAGAATTATGTTCTTAAGATATCAAGAGACCAAAGTCATTGCAGGTTTTGGTAAATTTATATAAATATAAGATAGTCAAGTAAGACTATCTTTAGATAGATAGATAGATAGATAGATAGATAGGTAGATATGAACAGGCATACATAGATAGAATGATAGATCAGAATAAGATAGATAGATAGATAGATAGATAGATAGATAGATACGAACAGACTAAGGTGGATACGAAGAGATTTTGATAAATACTTCTAGATTGATACAATAAATTTAAATAAATAAAAATGACTAGATAGATAGATAGATAGATATGACTTGGCTAAAATGTAAAGATACGATAAAACTGATTGACTGACATCTTGATCGTCATGAAAAGACTGATATTTTCCCTCCAGTTAATTTGTATTTATTTCTTATTTCAACTTACATATTCTGGTATGTGGTACAAGACCTTGTGCCTAGCTCGAAGATCCAATTACGATCCCGACCAAAGTTATTACTGAAAGATCAATTCGTTGTATGCCAACAGATGTTGAACAATCCAATCTAGCTCATAATCTACATTTTTTGCCTTGTTTCTGACAACGATTTAGTATCAATGACAATAAATATGAGAAATTGTCAGAACTCATCGGCATGAAATAAAATCAGGATAGGAAAATAAGATTCAGTTACCTCGGAAGCAGCGTCTCATCTACAGAAAATAACATCGATACGTGACTAGCAAAGGCATGGACAACTATCGATAGATTATCGGTCATATGGAAGTCAGACCTATCCGGTCGTGTCAATAATACTATATGGATGCACCACATGGACGCTGACTAAGTGCACAGAGCAAAAGCTTGACTGCAATTGCACAAGAATGCTACGAGCTATACTGAAAAAATCCTGGGAACAACATCCCACAAAACAGTAGCTGTATGGCCACCTTATACCCATCTCGAAAACCATCCAAATTAGACGAACAAAACATGAGGGACACTGCTCAAGAAGTAAGGATAAATTCATTAGCGATGTACCTCTTCACATGGACAAGCAAGTGTTGGGCGACCAGCTTGAACTTATCTACAACAGCTCAATATGGACGCATAATATAACCTTAAAAACCTGCCGGAAGCGATGGACGATAGAGACAAATGGCGGGCGAGGGTTAGGGAAATCCACGCTAGCAGCACGAGATGATGATGATGGTTGATATCCCATAAAAGTAAACCAAACCTCTCGCATTTTCTATAATAATTTCTGTTATTTATCTTACCTTGGCATAATGATTAGTGTGTTCGCCAATGGCTCGGGAGACTTCGGTTCAATCCCAGGTCTAGTCAAGCCAAAGACACAAAAATGGTATTTGATGCTACCTTGCTAAACGCTCAACATTATAAGGCGAGGATCCACGGTAAAGTGGAGTTGCGTCCTCCTCTACACCTTGGTGTAGTAGCTATCGAAAAGGGAGCCTTCGGGTCACCTTCGACTACAGTCGCCAACTTTACTTACATATCTTACCTTGCTCTGCTTTCTGAAGAATCTAGCTTTATCTCTTTTGAGTTAATCTGAACATTACTTATTCTTTTAATGCCTGCGTGACTGTGTTTCATGTAACTATTAGCGTAACGTAGCAGATCTCGAAAGTAAGAGAGGTCACAGAAAAGAAGAAGAGAGTTTGTCACTTGTTCCTTTGTGAGGAGCAACGTCGACTCACACGCTTGACATAAAACTATTTATGTATTTACCCAGTCGAATAGGATGCGATACAAGGTCAATATTTTAATCGGAGCTTAACAGGTTTTAATTCAGAGTTTTCTTTCTTTTAGATCGCTTGTCATACCGAGGTTAAAGAGCCAAGTCTGCCCTATTAACCTATTGGTGAAGGGAGAATATTTTTTCCAAGCACTATATGAAATATACACAGCTTTGCCCAGGATTTGAACTTGAGTCGCTGTGTTCATTTCTTACAACGACAAACATTACATAATGAGTGACATGCCACAAAACGATGAAGATTTCTTTCCGGAGACACACTTAACGTAACGATTATTGTCCCAAGAAATGCTCTCAGTGGTCCGAGTTCAAGTCCTACACGATGCTATATGTGTTTCACTTCGTGCTAATGCTTTTGGGAAAGAAATAAAATCATCTGTTTCCTCCTCCCTAGCTATGAGTAAATAATAGGGCAGTCTGCTTTCTCTAGACTTGGTTCGGCAACTAGTCTAGGAGAAGGAAAACTCTTAATTCAAACAAGTTTTATTCCGTTTAAGAAATAACCTTTTAACATATCTGGATCGTTAAGGTACTATTTACCAACCCCTCCGCTCGGGCAGGATATGACACAAGGTCAATTTTTAAGCGGGGTTTACAGGTTTTAATTCAGAGTTTTCCTTCTCCTAGACTAGTTGCCTCAACAAGGCTGAAGAACCTAGTCCGTCCTACTATTTACCCATAGCTGGAGGGAGAATAAGGGGGTTCATACCTTTCCCAAGGGTATTTGCCCGAAAGTGAACATAATAGCGCGACTGGAGTACGAACTCGCGTACTACGATTCCGCAGTTCATCGCTTTAACCATTACACCACGTTAAGGTGGATTTGGTGAAAACATAAATTTCTTTACTGTGTCACAATAAGGAAAAAAATGGTGTGCTTTCGTTGTGTCAATGAGGCAAATAAAGTCTTTCCTTTAAAAATTGTTGCTAACCTAAATAAGAGGGACGTTTGCACTTTACTTGAATTTACTCTTCCGTGTCTTGTTGTTCAACTGACGAACTAAACTCCTCAAATTTTCATGTGACTGCCTAAAGCCAATGAAAGAGGTAAGTTTCTCACAATACCCAGGCTTGTCTTAGGGACGATTAAACATTTTACCAGTACCTGTCAAACTCTTTCGCAATAATCAGGCACCAAGCGTGTTGATATGGACCATTAAATAACATAAGATAAGAACAAAATAAATTTACTGCCGAATTATTGAAAGTAATATGCAGATTCTCATGGAGGCTACTTAGTCTAATAAAATCATTGTTGAACTGGGTTAATCTTTTTTTTTAATTTTTGGTTCAAAATTATCTTTTATTTTTATTCAAACTTTATACAATGGAATTGATGGTCAACATTTGGTTCCCTGTCTTATGCCAGACTTAATATTAGGTTGATAATGAAACTGTCCGATTTTTATCTGCCAAGTGCATAGTAGAACAATCCAAGATCGAGAAAAAGAAATAAAAACATATCATTCGAGTTATTTGTCATTGGAAGAACTTGCCTGGGGGATAAACGAAACAAAATTCTCCTCAGAGTAATAATGATAAATATTTACTAAGTTTAGCTTTGTCAGCTACAATAATGGCGAACTTATTTCTGGCTCTGTAGCACATGAAGTAGTTATTTAGTCTGGGAAAAGGTCACTAAATTAGAGCATTCGATGTGTATTATCGGCGAAAACTTATCAGCCAAAATATTCTGATAAAATTGACAATGATCGAAATTTTAGTCTATACAATTTGGGATATAATGATCACAGTTCTCCTCAGAATTTCAGAATTTAACGTTGGCCGAAGAACGCATCAACCAAAACATTTTTATAAAATTGTAATGATGAGAATGTTTCCAAACAATTGTTTTTTGTTAAGCACCCAGAGAAAACTTTAATTCTAACCAGAACTGTGTGTACTTTGTGCATTGACTGAATTTGTATGTCTGGCACAAAGCCAAACTAGAAACCGATCCAGGAAGATTGAAGTCATTATACTAACTGTTTGATTTCTGAATAAAGCTTGCTAAATATCACACCCAAGTTTTTACACACACACACACACACACACATACACACATATATATATATATATATATATATATATATATATACTCCCTCCCTTCGTGGGTTGGGCACTCGAGTGGGGAATTGCCGGCTACCACATGCGCGTAAATGCAAATATCTTATGAATTGAGCATTTCAGTAACCGATAGGTGTATATGTAAATATAAAAACATGTAAAAAAAAATCCCTTCACTTACAGTGATCGGGATGATAGCTTTGGGGTAAGATATCCAACTGACGTAAAAGTCAGCCGCGTTTCGATCCCAGCTAGAAGCATCTCGCGTGGTGATACAACAAAACAATCTCTCTATGGATGACAATGTATATATATACATATATATATACGAAGACCATTTCTAGCTTATATATATATATATATATATATATATATATATATGTTTAAAGTTGACTTTGTATTTGCAGATTGTTTGGAGAATAAGCCTTGTTTCATTTATATGACTTGCAAATTTAATATAAACAAAAAATATCCTACTGAGAAAAATGGCTTTAAAAGTATTTCCCTTGAGACTTGGCACCTTTTTCGCTAAAGAAAAAAAAGCTACTGGAATTGCTATTAACTACTTCATTAAGTTCTCTTTAATCTCTTTCGTGGTTTTTCAACAGAGATTTTAGTTTGTAATATATGTACTTGAGTTATAGTATTTTAGATAATAAATGAGAAGTACAAATATTAACTTTAAAAGAGGAATTTTATCCTTCGTATACAGCGCCACGTGTTGGCTAGAAAATGTCCGGCGGTCAACACGTGTGTTTAGTATCTGGAATCTTTTCAGCAACTGGCTTCCTCTTTTCCTGCTCTTGGGTCGTTTCCGGCAACTGCTACTATCTCCTCTGATTGGCCAGAGGGAGAGGGAGAGCGAGAGAGAAAAGGAGAGAGAAGGAAAGAGAGAAGAGTGAGAGGCGATGGATTCTGGGATAGCATTCCTTGGCCGAGGTGGAAGTAAGGACCAAGATTTCTGTTGAGGTGATATTGACTGCCCCATTTACTGACCTTGGTAAGGGAGGTGATACTACAAAGGAAAGAGAGAAGAGTGAGAGGCGATGGATTCTGGGATAGCATTCCTTGGCCGAGGTGGAAGTAAGGACCAAGATTTCTGTTGAGGTGATATTGACTGCCCCATTTACTGACCTTAGTAAGAAAGGTGATACTACAAGTTTTTAGAAAGACTTGAACTAGTAGAAATGCATATCTGAACTCTTAGAGGTTAACAGACCTGCAAAATTAAATGTTTAAAAAAAATATTACCGAAGACTTAAAGAATTTACTTACAATTGAGGCAACAGTTACACATGATACAAACTCACTCAATACGTAGTTTCTTTTGATAGGTTGGCAAGTTATATCGAGACTGTGAAATCTGGTGCTAAAATAGTCAAAATAGTAGAATGCTTTTTAGATAGACTTGGTTTTTACTAAGTCTAACTTTGTCTATTACTAAGCTTCATTAGTGTGTTATCCAATTAGCAGCATAATTACTGTCAATAACTGGTGAAGCTCCAAGCCAGTAGCGATATTATCTGTATTTGT
The DNA here is from genome assembly GCA_963585895.1 of Sepioteuthis lessoniana. Classification (NCBI taxonomy): domain Eukaryota; kingdom Metazoa; phylum Mollusca; class Cephalopoda; order Myopsida; family Loliginidae; genus Sepioteuthis; species Sepioteuthis lessoniana. The sequence continues at coordinate 12,586,833 of OY757914.1, read as the reverse complement.
TATGAAGGGAATTTTTATTTATATAATGTCTAATCAAATGAAACAATCTTTGCTATTGCTTGCCAGTAACATGGTTTATTTCAAAACGGTTCATAATGACGTGTAAATAATTTTCAGATCCTGGTGGAATTCTCGTTTTAACCTGAAGAAATTACTATCATAGTTATTAACTTGGAAAATGAAATGACCGGAATGATTTCGAATGCCAGTTATGATAGATTACGTGGTGTGATTATAAGTGGCAAAATTCCTTTCTACGGGGCTTAGATTTGGTTTTGTTGGGTTTTAAGGCATATCAAATATCATAGGTTATTTACTGCCAAATCCATTTTATACATATATATATTAAATATATATGATTTGATTTGGTTGGGTTTTATGGCATATCAACCATTGTAGGTTATTTAATGTCAAATCCTCTTTATACATTTGTATTAATATGTATATGATTTGTAAACACATTTTGTAGATAACATTCTTGAATGAGGCAGATCTCTTTTTGCACAGAGTTAAATGGTTCCAAGTATTGCTATATAACAGTCACAATTTAACATCAGTCATTTGTTTGCACACGGTTTGTTCTATCTGACCCATTGATAGGACCCTATCAGGTGCTACTGCTCGGGGTCAGGGTGGACATGAGAACAATGGAAGTGGATGGGTTCACCACATTTCCCAAATCTCCAATCTTGCCATCAGGTGGTTTAATGTCATATCAAGGCTACCCTTTTTGGCAGGGTTCTACCCCTCCGTAGAGATGCAGTGTCTTCTACAGCTCAACTGACTAGGGCACCTCCGGTGATGTAATGGTTTGCAAGCTAGACTAGTAAACCTACACGAGTGAGTTCAAGTCTCATTGGGTGTCCCATTCACTTGGCCTTGTGCTACATCGAAGCAATGAGCTTCGTAAATTACTACAGCTCAACTGACTAGGCTGATATGGCTTAGAATACGCTGGCTGTGTCCCCTGAAAAGGGTTAAAGACCCTAACCCGTCGAAAAAATGTTTTCCTGAACACTGAACTATATATAATAGTGAGACACAAGATCATAAGCTCTGGGAAGCGTGAAGTACTTATTCATTGGCATTACTCCCAAGTCCACTCTAATCCGGAGTGGTAGAACCTGTTAAGGTTTCATCTATGAGTTAAATAAACCGGTTTAAAAATTATCTGTATTCGATAAGACTGCAAGCAAAAAAAAAACAACCCTTAAAAACAACAACCAAAAATATTGATATGAACGTACGTGGTGAATACGATAAGGTTCCAGACATTTTACGTATGGAAACTTTTATTGTCAGTACACACATGAAACTCTAGTCCCCTTCGAAGTAATCTCCTCCAGCTGCAATGCACTTGTTCTACCGTTCCAACAACTTCTGGAAGGCCCCATGGAAATCCTCTTGTGTGAGCGTGTCAATAAACTTCATCACAGCCTCTTTCATCTCCTCAATTGTCTCATAACGACAGCCTGGGAGGTTAGGAAGTAACCAAAAGTCACAGGGAACAACGTCTGGACTAATGGGAAGCTGAGGAACTGTCTTGATGCCCATCTGGGTCAAATAGTCTGTGACAAGGATAGATTTGTGGACTGGTGCATTGTCCTGGTAGAAATACCACTGACCCGATTTGAAGAGTGCAGGCCTCTTCCGACGGAATCTCTTCCTGAACTCCCTTAAAACCTCAACATAGTAACCCTAACCCTAACCCTAACATTTTGGCCAATCAACTCTGGTGTTCTGACTTCTTTACTCCTCCCACACCTCTCATCATCCCCCACAGACTCCCTGCCTTCCTTGAATCTCTTATGCCACTCAAAGACTGATGCTCGATTCATGCAAGAAGCTCCAAAAGTAGTCTGAAGCATTCCATACGTTTCTGTGGCATTTTTTGCAAGTTTAAAACAGAAAACAGAATTTTATTGCATATTGTTCTTCTAAAGTGTCAGATTTTGAAATTCACCAGCTGTGACAATCAGGTTTTAGTAGGGTGTATTCCAATTGCTGCTGTAGCTGTTCCTTTGAATCTGAAATCATAAAAATTGGTCGGTCATCTCATAAGATATCTTGCAATAACATAGTGAATTTTCAAGACTCTACGAACATTTTAAATGTCCATAGGAAAAGAAGTCTGGAAACTTATTGTATGCCCCTCGAACAATGAACACGATTTCCTAACCTCTAACCCGATACTGATTGACATGCCGTGAAAATCGATAAATGAATCAAATGTATCAAGACTGAATCTTCAAATTTACTGAAAACAAAATATTTGAATTTAAATGATGACGTGTGCGACGATATATAATTTCTGTAATAAAGGGATGATGTCTCAACGTCTATACGAACAAATGCCAATTGGAAAGAAAAATTCACAAGCCAGTCTCGAGAATTTTTTTTCAATAAAATTCAGATTTGTGCAAGTGTATCACTTTCTACATTCACGATGAATCACTCAACAAGACTTTTTTTTTAAATATCCTAGACTGAAAATTAATTCTTAGAGAAATTTTGATGGAAATAAAAAAAGTAGCTCTATGTCGCTTTCACTGGTCACAGGTCCTGTAAATTGATTTGCTCGTGAAGGAATTCAGCTCATTTGCTGATCGTGGACAGAAATGGTCTGGTGAAGTGTTCTCCTCTCCTAGTCTGCAACAGATCTGAATCAGAGTTTTCTTTCTCCTAGACCGGTTGCCATAACAAGGTTAAAAAGACACAGTCTGCTCTCCTATTTAACTATAGCTGGAGGGGTATATTTGGATCCATATATTTCCCCAGGATAATAGCACTATGTGAAATGCCAACTGCCTCGTTCAGAACTTGAACTCGAGTTGCCGAGTTCCCTGCCTATAAAGATAACCATTACACCACGAACGCCTTTCTTAAGAGTCCCTAAAATTAATGTCTTTCCACTTTGAATTGTTTATTTCACATATATTTCGTTAACGTCATTTGAGAAAATACTTGCTTTATTAAGAGTCCCCAAAATCAATGGCTTTCTAGTTTGAATTGTTTATTTCACATATATTTCGTTAACGTCATTTGAGAAAATACTTGCTTTATTAAGAGTCCCCAAAATCAATGGCTTTCTAGTTTGAATTGTTTATTTCACATATATTTCGTTAACGTCATTTGAGAAAATACTTGCTTTATTAAGAGTCCCCAAAATCAATGTCTTTCTAGTTTGAATTCTTTATTTCACATATATTTCGTTAACGTCATTTGAGAGAATATTTGCTTTATTAAGAGTCCCCACAATCAATGTCTTTCTACTTTGAATTGTTTATTTCATAACAAAAGAAAAGTTTCGAGTGTGCTTCGAGTGATGGAAAAAGAATTTTAATGTCATCATTTGTTGGGTAAAAATGCTTCTCTGATCTTATACTTTAAAAACACTAACAGCACAGAGAAAATCCAATTGAGAATTATGTGTGCGACATTTAATGTTACAGTCCAACTAATGTCAGTGACGAAACGGACGTCTTGACCTTCTTTAATGAGTTATCTTCCCTTGTCCGACACATTCCCAAACACGTTTATTCTGATCATCGGTGGAAGTATGATTACTCATCTAGTCAAAAACGCTTTCTGTCGCGGTAAATGCTTTTTGAATTCACTTTGTATCTGATATCCACTCTAATAGAAAAGCATGAAGCCCATTCTTGCGATATTCACTCATCCTGGCAAGTTCCAGTAGCAGACAGTTTGCAATCAGCTCAGGAATTCTTTCCTGCAACGGATATTACGCATATTATGACAGATATTACCTGTCATATACAAATTGTGTAAGAAGGGATAAGAGCGCTTCCGTAAAGCTTTCGATGCTCGTTGCAATGCCATAAAGTATAAGACATCAGAACCTGACAGTCCAGTCTTGTACGGCATTCCGACAAAGTCATCCGGTCAGTGGAACAACATTCTTCTCATCAACTGATTGATATTCTTATAGATGCGCCGTTTATAAATAGTATTTGGGCAACATTGAATGTCGAGTAGCTATGCCATTGCCAATAATTCTAAAGGCGTTTTAATCTTGTTTCTCGAAGAACGCAGTTGAGACGGTGAGGCGGATGACCTCGCTTTCTTAATGCAGATGCGAAGAATGAAGGGAACGGACTAAAAGCCAACTGTCAACCTCTCTCATTTTCAATTTATTAGCTGAAACAATGAGCACAACAACAACAACAAACATAATCATACTGCAGCTGCCATTATCGGAAAGACGTGATTTCAATTTAAAACAGCGAAAGTAAATAAAAGTAACGGAAGATTTTTTTTCTGTTTTTAATGGCGGCACGTACGTTCTATTTTTATTCAGTGAAATTGGCGCATGCGCCATTGCGTTATATCCAGAATAGAACATCTTGTCAAATCTGTAATTTGTTTGGTATATTAAGAGCATCACTTCAGTATGAGAAAATTAATTTCTCGCAAAAAGTTTTTTGAGAGTTGTCTCATGACGACTAGTCTGATCACCACAAACATAATCACTGCTTACAAAAATCTGCAACCCTACATCTTCGAGTGCATCGCGATTATGATGATTTTCTTTTGTACAAAATTAGAATTATGACACAAAACTTGACTCAGCGGTGTAGTTCCAGTTTTAGAGCCCCGGCGAGGGTGTGGTCAGTCCTTTGCAGTCGTTACTCACGGGCCCACTCTTACTCAAAGTGTTAGTATCAGTTAGAGAGTCCCATCTCTGGGGGAAATTGATATCTTTGTAATAATGCTTAAAATTATTTTGATCTACTTAGCGTCACGGTTATCGTCATAGGAAATGGAATCGGTTGAGAAGCTCTAGTTCAGCAGCTCTGTCGAATATGGAGTTATCTCTTCCTTGCTATCATTCCTAGATCAAATCTTACCCTGAGTAGTAATATCAGTTATTTGCATTTGGAAAACTTTATATACTTTCGAATATTCAGGAAAATACCCCCGAAGGAGTTGATGTGTCACTAAACAAATAAGATAAATCAATTTAATCTTTGATCATCTGTTCTGTGTATGATATTAAACTGATCTGGTAGCGAGGATCCAGTTCTAGAGTTTTGGTGAGTGTGAAGTCACTTCTTTGTTGCTATTATCTCCAAGACCACTCTTACCCAGAGTACCTTTTCAGGTCCCATCTATTGTTCAAATAAATCTCTTCGGAATTATTTGTACTAGATCAGAATACTAGAAAGTCTATAACTATATATAAATTATTTGTATTATACAGAAACATTTTAGACTATATAACAGTCTGCAAAACAAATGATTATTATTAAAAAAAGAAAAGTTATTTGAAATCAAGTAATCGCTTGAATCATCAGTATTAAATAGGAATAATTCAAACCATATAACTGTAAGGGAATCATTTTTCATTTCATAAGAATACTAGATACTGTATAATTGTATGTAAATGATTTAGTTTTTTTTTTGTTTAATGGCATATCAAACATCGTGGGTAAATTAATACCAAAACTATCCTTGTAGAAAGACAGTAGTGGTATTATTTAACCCATAGCAAGGATTGAGGGAAAAAGGAGATCATGCTTTTCCCGATGTAATTACTCCGAAGGTGAATACAATAGCATGACCGGTTGGTTGGTTGGTTGGTTTTACGGCCTATCAATCTTTGTAGGTTATTTAATGCCAAATCCATTTTTATACAAATAAACAGTTCTATTTCAAACAATTCAGTTAAGCATAAGTACAGAGTTTAATTGTCAAAAACATTTCTATTTCAAGTTATTCAGTTTATTCAAACAGTTCTAATTCAAACAATTCAGTTTAGTATAAGTATAGTTTTTGTCCACACACAGTAAAATGTCCAAACAGTTCTCTTTCAAACAATTCAGTTTAGTATAAGTACGCAATCTAGTTCTATTTCTCATAGATAGGGCCATATCAGGTGCTACCACTCCCGGCCAGAGAGGACCCAGAAGCGATGGCAATGAAGGAGTATACCACATTCTCCAAAGCTCTAGTATCACTGGAACCTCACCATCAGATTGTTTAGTGTCATATCCAGATTACACGTTGGGGGGGGGCTTACTCCTCTGCAGAGATTCAGTCAGTGTATTTTACTGTCCCCAGAGACTGGACAAAGCATGACTAGAGTTCGATCTGTCTTTCTGCAATGTCGCAGTCCAGAACATTAGCCACTACATCTTGGGGGCTCATCTACAAACAAATGATTATAGACAAAAGACAATTTTTTAATGCAATTGAACATGGAAAATATGATTATTCGTTACTGATGAGTTCGATTTTTTTTCTAGGGTTCCCATGCTTCTTGCGTTTCTTCAACACTAAGCTTACAAATCATGGTAGATCATTGCTTAATAAACGCGTCTCCCATATCATTACTCTAATAGTGAGTTTGTTTCTAAGTGGCCAACACATTTAAACTCGTGCAACAGATAATCTACGTTTTGTGGTGGAGGTGCCCGTGGTGTAATGGTTATCGTCGTAGGAAATGGACACGGCAACACGAGTTCAAATCCTAGACCAAGCTAATTGCATTTCACATAGTACTAATTCCCTTGGGAAAGATATGAATCCAATTATTCTCCCTCCAGCTATGAGTAAATAGTAGGGCAGACTAGGTTGTTCAGCCTTGGTGAGGCAACTAGTCTAGAAGGAAAACTCTGAATTCAAACCTTTTAAACTCCGCTTAAAAAATGACCTTGTGCCATATCCTCCCCGAGCAGAGGAGTTGGTAAATATGGATAATCTAAGTTACGAGATGACACAATAGATCAAGATATATAGTTCATCCCACGGAGTCAGCAGAATGTCCTTGGTATTACACTAAATTTCTTCTGATAGTGAGGCTCCTCTTACGGAGATCCGGGAGTGTGGAGTAGCCGTTCATTGGCATTACTCAAAGGTTCACTTTAACCCTGTGTTGTAGTAACTTTTAGGGTCTCATCTATGGATCTCAGATATGTTTTAAAATGATTAGTAGGGAATAGGTTTACTTGATGTTACTATATTACTGTAAATTATTTGTATTAAGAATAATTACTTGAAGCTGTAATAAGTAGACAAATTCACTTACCTAGGAAGCAGCGTCGAATCAACCGAAAAGGACATCGAATCCAGGATAACGAAAGCATGGATAGCTATCAATAGGCTATCGATTATATGGAAATCAGACCTAACCGATAAAATGAAACGCAGTTTCTTCCAGGCAGCGGTCACATCGATACTGCTATATGGCTGCACTACATGGACGCTAACAAAACGGCTGGAGAAGAATCTAGACGGCAATTACACAAGAATGCTACGTGCAATCTTAAACAAATCCTGGCGGCAACACCCCACAAGACACCAACTGTACGGTCACCTGCCCCCTATCACGAAAACTATTCAAGCTAGACGAACCAGACATGCAGGACACTGCTGGAGAAGCAGGGACGAACTCATACGAGATGTACTCTTATGGACCCCCATACATGGCCGTGCAAAAGCAGGACGACCAGCAAGAACATACATTCAGGATGTGAGGATACGGGATGCTGTCCTGAAGACCTACCTAGGGCGATGAACGATAGGGAGGAGTGGCGAGAGAGGGTCAGTGATATCCGTGCTACCAGCGCGATATGATGATGATGATGATGATAATACATTAGTAAATGGAGGATCATGAGTTACTTGAAACTATACAATTATCAATGTCAGATAGTGATGCAAGAAACCCTAAAGTTAATTGTTTGGTTTGGTTTCTTTGTTTAATGGTATATCAACCTTTTTAGGTTATTTAAAGCCAAAGACATTCTCCTAGAAGAACTGCAGTTGTGCCACTTAACCCATAGCTGGGACCTACAGGTGAGTGAAAATTATTTGTATTAGATAAAAATACTTGATATCAAGTAAGTGTAAATTATTTGTGTTATGAATAGGTACTTGGAGCAGGGTGCCTTGCATGGTGTAATGGTGAGTAAACTAGTACTAGCACCCCTTCACAAGTGAGTTCGAATCTCACTGGGTACCTCATTCATACGGCCTTGTGCCATATGTAAGCAAAACGCTTAGCAAATTGCAATTGTTACATAGAGCTATATTTGTTTACTAAAGACTAGTATTAGTCACTGGAAATCTTTTAACTATGTGCCAACAAATAATTTTTATTAAATAATTACTTTAAACCATGTAAGTATTAATATTAGATTTGAATAAATGGAACTATGCGACTATGTGAAAATTACTTATATAAGAATGTCTAGTTTCTTTGGTATATCAACCTTCGTAGGTTATTTAATGCCAAAGCCATCCTTCGAGAAGAACAGTAGTGGTACAATGTAACCCATAGATGGGAGGATTAGGGGGTTTCAAACCTTTCCCAAGGTTATTGGTCCGAAAGTAAACGTAATATCGCAACTGGAGTTCGAACTCGCTTATTACGATTCCACAGTCCAGCGCTTTAACGATTACACCGCGGGAACACCCCTTATCTCAGATAGGAATATTTATATCATATAATTAAGACCAAAAACACTTAGAAAACAATTATACAGAAAATATGAATATAAAACGTTCAATAAACATGATTCTCTAACATCGAGGTATAAATCAAGCCTCGACAGTTTGACACGCTGTTAATCAACCATCTTACGGGCTCTTGCTACAATAGGTACTACGTGGCGCCTTCAATAAGTTTTCAGACTTTTAAAATGTTCATAGACTCTTGAACATTCAGTATGTTATTGCTATACATCTTATGAGATGACTGAAAAAAAATTATGATTTCAGCTTCAAATGAACAGCGGCAGCAGCAATTGGAATACACCATACTAAAGCCTGATTGTAACAGCTGGTGAATTTCAAAAATGCAATCTGGATGTGAGGACACTTAAGAAGAACGATATGCAATTAAGTTCTGTTTTAAACTTGGAAAAAATGCCACAGAAACGTATGGAATGCTTCAGACTGCTTTTAGACCATCTTGCATGAATCGAGCATCAGTTTTTGAGTGGCATAAGAGATTCAGGGAAGGCAGGGTGTCTATGAGGGATGATGAGAGCTGTGGGAGGAGTAAGGAAGTCAGTTGATTAGCCAAAGGGTTAGAGCTAGGGTTATTATGTTGAGGTTTTAAGGGAGTTCAGGAAGAGATTCCTAGGGAAGAGGCCAACACTCTTCCAATCGGGTCAGTGGCATTTCCACCAGGACAATGCACCAGTCCACAACTCCATCGTTGTCACAGACTATTTGTTTTTGGAAGTTTTTGGAACGGTACAAGTACATTGCAGCCAGAGGAGATTACTTCGAAGTGGACTAGAGTTTCATATGTGTACTATCAATAAAAGTGCCCATACGAAAAAAGTCTGGAAATTTATTTTATGATCTTCATATATATATATATATATATAAGTTGTGGAAGTAAATAAGGAAATAAATCCGACAGTATGAAGAAAAGTTGAAAAAACAAATCATCCAAAATTTGATGAATTTATTATAAAAATCGAAGTTGAAAGTTTCATTTGTATTAACCATCATCAGGGCTTTAAATGGAGGTGCCCGTGGTGTAATGTTATCGTCGTAGGAAATGGACATGGAAACACGAGTTCAAATCTTGGACGAGACTGATTGCATTTCACATAGCACTAATACCCTTGGGAAAGTTATGAATCCGATTATTCTCCCTCCAGCTATGGGTAAATAATAGGACAGACTGGGTTGTTCAGCCTTGGTGAGGCAACAAGTCTAAGAGAAGGAAAACTCTGAATTCAAACCTGTTAAACTCCGCTTAAAAAAATTGACCTTGTGTCATATCCGGCCCGAGCGGAGGGGTTGGGTAAATAGGATCAGGACTTTGAATTTATGAAAAATGTTGAAATAGAGATGGATGTTTGATGAAGTAATAGAAGAGAAGAAAATGTGTATAAAAAGAAAAATTCATAAAAGCATCTTCAGCGTTCGTATTTTTGAAAATATATTACGTTGTTGTCACGTGATGTTTAAAATTTGTTGCGTTTCAAAGAGATATAACCGAAGAGGATAAAAGCAATAATAGTTTTAATATATGATTTTAAAAAATATTTATACTCCTTTGAGCCCCATATATTAAACCTAAATTTATCCTCATGAACAATACGTTCATATTGATTTTCCACTTTTTTCCACCATTTTCTTTTTTAGAAAATATATTCAATCATTGTTTTTATCATCATCCGTTATATCCCTAAGAAACCCAACAAATTCCAAACATCACGTGACAACAACGTAATATATTTTCAAAAATAAGAACGCTGAATATACTGTTTGGAATTTTTTTTTTTTATACACATTTCTTTTCTCGTGTTATTTCATCAAATATCCATCGCTATTTTAACAACATTTTTCATGAATTTAAAGCCCTTAAGAAGGTTATTACAACCAAAACGTTCACCTTTGAATTCCATTATGAATTCATCAAAATTTGGATTATCATTTTTAAATTCTTTTTATATATATGATCTGTAAACGAATAGTTTGTTGGTAAAATGTTTTAACAAGCCAGAGCTTATTTGCTTGCACACGTTCAATGGTTTCAAGTATTTCTATCTAACAATAACAATTCTTTTTGCACATAGTTAAGTGGTTTCAAGTATTATTTATCGAATACTAACAATTCAATTTGATATTAATCATTTGGTTGCACACAGTTAAATAGTTTTCCGTTTAGTCAATGATTAAGCAGTTCTATTTGACCGAGAGACGGGACGTAAACAGGTACTAACACTCCGGGTCTGAAGGGGCCTGAGGATAATAGCCGTGAAGAGGTGCTTCATATTTCCCAAAGCGCCCGGGCTGGAGCCTAACCATGAGATACAGTTTAGTTTCATACTCCGGACACTTGTTGGGGTGAGGGGTCTTACCCTTTTGCAAATATGCAATCGGCGTGTTCTACAGCCCCAGTATTATCATAGTCACTTGAAAACATATAGCTGTGTACAAACAAATGATTATTAGTATTGACAAATAGAAATAACCATAAGAAAGCATATAATTGCTTTCAAATTATTAGTTAGGAATATCAAAACCATATAACTCTGTTCAATCTGCTTGTATTTAAAATTGTTACTTGAAGCTAAAGTACTTTACAAATGATTGTATTAAAATTAAATAGTTACTTGAAACCATATAATTGCCCGCGAAAAAAAAACACGACTAAATCTGGCATGAAATAAACCAGCAAACCGTAAAACCAATCAACCAACGATTCCAAACGGTAAGATAATTTACTTAACAATAAAAGTTGGCGGCTGTAGTCGAGGGTGATCCAAAGGCTCCCTTTTCGATAGCTACTATACAAAGGTATAGAGGATGGCGATACTCTTTTCCCTGAATTGTTCCACTTTACCCTTACCTTATAATGTTGAGTGTTAAGCAAAGTAGCATCAATTACCATTTTTTGAGTGTTTGATATGACTCGACCTGGGATTGAAACAAGGTCACTCGGGCCTTTAGGCGAACACTCTAACCATTACACCAATGTCAGGTACTTAACCATATTTATGGTGTTTAGTTAAACATAAAGTTCCAGTGATGGGAATCCACCTAGAATTGAATTCTAGCAGTTCGATTTGTGAGATAAACTTGCAAACAAAGGCAGCATAGTAGCCTATGACGTCACTTCTTTATAGTTTTCTAATTTCAGATTCAAAATTATTTGTATTACATTACCATCTAATAAGATTTATTTTTGCTCAAAGCGTCAGACGGAAAAGTCACTTAATTCTTTTATATATTTCTTCGGTCTTATTATGTTGTGGTGCAGACAGAATTTGCAACTAAATACAATTATTAAATAGATTAACATCTTATTTTATTTTGCTGATTTGAGTTAAATAGTTTCATGATAGAATTTCTGATCAATCGAAACTCAAAACTGAAGTTGTCTCAATCAGTAATTTCTTTATTTGTATAAAGATTTTGGCAAGTGCACTTTCGATTTAACTTTTTATCGAGCCATTGTTTTGGCGTAACTCATAGTTCCCAGTCTTATCACTCAACGATCGTCAGTTTGAATGGATAAGCAGTTTTCTTTATCGATTGTGTTTCGTCTCATTTTTTTCTCTCTCCTTACCGATATCTTGGTTTCGTTTCATTATTCAATGTCTACGTTCTTAGCTGCTTGATTATAATTTTAAAAAAGCAGAAGGAGGCTTTCATCGTGTAACGGTTATCGCCGCAGGAAATGGACAAATGCTGGTCGTGGCTGTTTATATTTTCTATAGCGCTAATACATTTCAGAAACGTATGAATCCAATTATTCTTCCTCCACCAATGCGTTAATAGTCGGGCAGGCTGAGCTCTTTAACCTAACCGTTCAAGGATAAGGAAAATTCTTAATTCAAACCAGTTATATTGTATCTTTATATATAAATCATTGTGTTGCTTTTTTAAGTAATGAGCACTCGATTATTTGCTATTAAGTATTCTAATCTAAGTTTGATAATTTTTAAAAGGGTCTATTTGACTAAAAATAGAACCCTAACAGCTACAACGTTTCTGGGTCAAAGAGAATAATGGCAATGATGGGGTCATTCACAGTCTTCCGATTTCTCATCATCAGATGCAGTTTAGTGTCATACCCAACAGAATTCTTGATGAAAGGTTCTACATTTTGGCAATTTTTAGATCTATAATTTCTTGTGAGTAATTATCACATCCCCAAATCGCAGCCAAAAACATTTTCCAATCTTCTAAATAGATTTTTTGTTGTGCGTAAAATATTTGGTGTTTTATGGCATGTCAACTCTCGTGGATAATTTAATGCCAAATCCTGTATATACCAGCCCATTTTTCGGGGGCTTTAGAATGCACTGACTACATATCCGCCGAGGGGTAAGACCACCTCGCGAGTGTCCTAGATATGACATTAAACCATGTGATTGCGAGGCTCCAACCTTGAAGATTTGTGAAATGTGGAGTATCTCTTCATTGCCATTGCTCCCAGGTCCACTTTAACCTGGAGTAGTAGCACCTGACAGGGTCCTATATATGGATCAAATATAACAAACTGTACAAACAAATGACCGATGTTAAATCGTGAACCTTTTATAGCGATACTTGAAACCATTTAAATGTGTGAAAAAAAGAGCTCAGGCTTGTTTAAAAATGTTATCTGCAAAATGTGTTTACACATCATATATATTTTATATATATGTATAAAGAGGATTAGATAACCAACAATGGTTGATAAGCCATAAAACCGAACCAAACACATATATAGATATGGATATATATACATACATACATATATGTATGTATGTATGTATGTATGTATATATGTAAGTAATTCTATTTACCAAGTATTTCTATTTATCAAGTATTCCAATGTAACATGAATAATTTGAACAGCTGTATGGTTCAATTGGTTTAGTTAGGCTTCTTTTCCGATGCCATATCAACCTTCATGAGTTAAGTAATGGCAAAGCCATCCTTGGAAAAGAACAGCCGTGATACAATTTAATCTTTGGCTGGGAGGGTAAGAATGTCGATACCTTTCCTTAGGATATTTCAAAAGTGAACATTATAGCGCGTCTGAAATTCGAACTCTTTTACATTATGGCAGTCCAGCACTTTAGCCATTACGCCACAGGAATTCCCCATCACCGCTATAACTAATAATAAGATTAGTAAATGATTGGACAGTTCTATTTGACCTAGAGATAGGACCCTAACATGTACTACCGATTCGGGTCAGAGTGGACCCTAGAGGAGGTATTCTACATTACCCAACGCTCCAGGGCAGGAACCTCACTATCAGAGATAGTTTATTGTCATATAAAGGGCATTCATTTGACAAGGGGTTTTACTCCTCTGCAATTGTGTAGTCGGCGTATTCTACAACCCCAGCAGACAGGGTGGACATTTTTTATGTGGTTGTTTACTGAAAGTTTTGGGAACACACTTTTATAATATCACGCATTCCAATCGAATACAAATAATTTGCATGCAATTTTATTGTAGCAAGTATTCGTATCAAATACAAATAACTTGCACACAGTTATATGGTAGCAAGTATTCCTGTATAATACAAGTAATTTGTTCACAGTTCAATGATATCAAGTATTCCTGTCTAATACAAATAATTTGCACACAGTTATATAATATCAAGTATTCCTGTCAAATACAAATAATTTGCACACAGTTCTATGATATAAAGTATTCCTCTCTAATACAAATAATTTGCACACTGAGAGGGTCATATCTTTGGGTCAAATAGAACCAAAATATGTACTTATTTTAAACTGAATTGTTTGAAATGCAACTGTTTTTGATATTGAAACTGTATACATATGCTAAACTAAATTGTTTGAAATAGAACTGTTTTTGACATTCAACCAACGTACTTAGGCTAAACTGAATTGTTGTAAATAGAACTGTTAATATGTATAAAAATGGATTTGGCTTTAAATAACCCACAAGGGTTGATATGCCATAAAACCAAACCAAACCAAACCCAAACCAACAACTGCTTGACATTTAAACTCAGAGAAAACAAATGGCTGATGCTAAATTGAATTGTTGAAATCGAACTGCTTGATCATTTCACTGTGTGTAAACAAATGACAGTTTAAATGAATTGTTAGTGATACATAACAATACTTGGAACTATTTAACATTGTTGACTTAGGTTAAACTTAATTGTTTGATCATTCAACTGTGTGTATCTACAAACTGATTGATATGCCATAAAACCAAAAGAAAGGAAAAAACAATTACCTATCGAGCCCATGAAGACGTTGGAGATTATGGCTCTCCATATAGTTTCAATTGACTATTATCATAGATTTTTGCTGAGTGTGACAATAAACTGCAAGTGATGAACAGAGTTTAATCATGGAGCTTTGGGGAATGTGGAATACTCCTTCATTATCATTACTTCATTATCATAACCTCCAGCTATGGGTAAATTGTAGGGCAGACTAGGTTCTTCAGCTTTGGTGAGGCAACTAGTCTAGAAGGAAAACTCTGAATTCAAACCTGTTAAAATATAGGTGCCCGTGGTGTAATGGTTATCGTCGTAGGAAATGGACACAGCGACTCGAGTTCAAATCCTGGATGAGACTGATTGCATTTAACATTGCACTAATACCCTTGGGAAAGGTATGAATCCAATTATTTTCCCTCCAGCTATGGGTAAATAGTGGGGCGGACTGGGTTCTTTGGCCTTGGTGGGGCAATCGGTCTAGGAGAACGAAAAACTCTGAATTAAAACTTAAAAAAACTTAAATCAAAATTACCCCCCCCCCTTTTTTTACGTACACATGGGAAGCAGCATGATGTACGTAAAGGTATTTGAATAAACCCATGGACGACCAAACTCAATACCTAAACAGGTCCTGGACGTGAGTTTGACGACTTTACGCTCAGGATCGTTAGTTCGATCGGGGAACTACTGCTGCTCCTCTAAGAGTGGCTTCTATAGAAGAGAATAAAACGGCCATCGAAAGATAACCATGACCCACACTCAAACCACATACACAAACCGCATCGCTCTTCGCGCGGGTAAAAAAGGGGCGCGTCCTGCTGAGGTTGGAGCCCTGGCCTCAGTGTTCGAAAAATCAGCTACAGAGCTCAAACAATCAAAACTACTAAAATGCAAGCAAACACTACAAATAGCCACATTTAACGTAAGAACCTTAAATAGAATAGGACAACTCCCAGAGCTAATCGCATCGGCCGAAGAACATAAGATTGACATAATATGCATACAAGAACACAGATACACGCACACCGAAGATGTCAAATATCACGAAACTGGCAATGGGTGGCCGCTCGTCACTATATCCGCATGGAAAAACTCTGTCAACGCCGCTG
Source organism: Sepioteuthis lessoniana (assembly GCA_963585895.1). Classification (NCBI taxonomy): domain Eukaryota; kingdom Metazoa; phylum Mollusca; class Cephalopoda; order Myopsida; family Loliginidae; genus Sepioteuthis; species Sepioteuthis lessoniana. Next base: position 12,571,032 of record OY757914.1, on the reverse strand, counting down.
TAGGAGGGGTAGGATAACTTATAGGACCTAGATCATTAAAAACGCTAAATAGCGTTGAGAAAATACAACCTAGAATGATGGCAGCTACTTTTAACGGCAACCCCAGAGCAACAATCATCTCATGCTTCAGCCCCACCAATGTTAGTGGAGAAACTGAACTAGTCACCTTCTACGATGAGTTATCCTCATTAGTGCGTAGCATCCCGAAACACAACATGTTAGTCATTGGCGGAGACATGAATGCCCACATCGGGAAAAACAGAAACAACAAGTACAGCCTCCACAACACGTCAAATAGGAATGGGCAACATCTAACAGATTTCATGATAAAAAATATATTAGCATGCCTCAATACAAACTACCAAAAAGGGAGGGCAAACTATGGACATACACGTACGCAAACAATACTAAAGCTCAGATAGACTACGTCCTTATAAACAAGAAATGGAAAAATAGTGCAATGAATTGAAAGGCATACTCCTCTTCTGAGGATGTTTCCACCGATCACCGAATAGTCACGGCGAAAATACGGTTAAGCCTACGAAAAAGCGCCAAACGAACAGCGACCACCAAACACTATGACTGGGCCCTATTAAACAACAAAGATATAAGAGATAAATACGTATTAGAATTAAGAAACAGATTCGAAACACTATAAAGAAAAGACCGAAAAAAGTACACTAAACGACGAATATGAAAATTTCGTCAATGCACACCTCGAGGCAGCAGCGAAATGCATTCCAACAAAACTCAAAACTAAATATAGAGTCCCATGGGAAACTTTAGCGATGAGAGAAAAACGTGCACTAGTGAAAACAGCCTCCAAAAACTATCGAAAAAACCCAACAAACACAAATGCCTTAAAACTAAAAACGGCACAATATCAATTAGCAGGCATATATATAAAGGAACAGACAGAATACATTCAAAATCAGATAGATAAGATTAGAGACTCGGTGGAAGATAGACAATCTAGGATAGCCTGGCAAACAATAAACGAAGTGAGTAGAAGAAAGAACACAGCCAAAGTAAAACTGAAAGCAGCAAACCAACAAGAAAGAATAAAACTGTGGAAACAGAACTTCGAAAACTTTCTTGGAAACCCACCGAAAATAACACATGAACCAATCACCAGAATAATTAGCAAACAATTAGACATTAAACTAGGATCGTTCACACGAGAAGAACCTGACTCGGTTCTCAGAAAAATTAAAAATAGGAAAGCTGCAGGGCTGGACGAAATTCCCCCGGAAGTATGGAAGACCAGACTATTCGATGACATACTGCTCCGATACTGCAACGCAGTATACAATCAAAATCCGATAGATAGATGGATGAAGGGATGCATACTCCCCTTCCCTAAAAAGGAGGACATCGGATTAGCCAAAAACTACCGAGGCATAACACTTACATCCATAGCAGCCAAAATCTACAATGCCCTACTACGAAACCGCATAGAACCCCAAATCGACAATATACTTAGAAAAAACCAAAATGGCTTCCGACGAAATAGATCCACGACCTCACAAATATTAACCATCCGTAGAATCCTTGAAGGTGTACGGGCAAAAAAACCTACAAGCGACATTAATATTTGTTGACTTTACCAAGGCTTTCGATTCCATTCACAGAGGAAAGATGGAACAAATCCTACTAGCGTACGGCATACCTAAAGAAACCGTAGTGGCAATAACGATTCTCTATAGAAACACTAAAGTAAAAGTACGATCACCAGATGGAGACACAGAATACTTCGACATTGTAGTAGGAGTACTGCAAGGGGACACGCTGGCCCCGTACCTCTTTATCATTTGTCTAGACTACGTACTTAGAACATCGATTGACAAAATCAAAGAGAATAGCTTCGAACTGACGAAGAAAAGAAGCGGAAGGTACCCTGCAACTACAATTACCGACGCCGACTACGCCGATGACATAGCGATACTGGCAAATACACCTGACCAAGCCGAAACACTACTGCATAGTTTGGAACGAGCAGCAGCAAGCATAGGCCTCTATGTTAATGCACACAAAACGGAATATATGTGCTATAATCAAACGGGGGACATCTCCACTCTGGAAGGAACCCCTCTTAAACTAGTAGACAAATTCACTTACCTCGGAAGCAGCCGAAAAGGACATCGAAACGAGGTTAGCGAAAGCATGGACAGCTATTAATAGGCTATCGATTATATGGAAATCAGACCTAACCGATAAAATGAAACGCAGTTTCTTCCAGGCAGCGGTCACATCGATACTGCTATATGGATGCACTACATGGACGCTAACAAAACGGCTGGAGAAGAAACTAGATGGCAATTACACAAGAATGCTACGTGCAATCTTAAACAAGTCCTGGCGGCAACACCCCACAAGACACCAACTGTACAACCACCTGCCCCCTATCACGAAAACTATTAAAGTTAGACGAGCCAGACATGCAGGACACTACTGGAGAAGCAGGGACGAACTCATAAGAGATGTACTCTTATGGACCCCCACACATGGCCGTGCAAAAGCAGGACGACCAGCACGAACATACATTCAGCAGCTATGTGAGGATACGGGATGTTGTCCTGAAGACCTACCTAGGGCGATGAACGATAGGGAGGAGTGGCGAGAGAGGGTCAGGGATATCCATGCTACCAGCGCGATATGATGATGATGATGAAACCCCGCCTAAAAATTGACCGTGTGTCATATCCTGCCGAGCGGAGTGGTTGGTAAATAGGATTTTAAGTTATCCGAAACCATACAGGTCTAAGCAAATTCTTTTTTATTTCGCAGGATTACTTGATAAATAGAATTATTAATGTTTAATTGTAATAAGATCTCATAATGATATTAGAGAATATGGCTCACCATACTTTCTTTAATCTGTAAATTAAGTATCATCATAGATTTTTTTTACATATTTTGTAAAGTATAGCGGAGGGGCTTATGTTATCCTGTCAACAGTTATTTTATCGTATCGCCAACTGCGCTGCTATTTAGCCTTCACGTAAACTCCGAAGAGAGATGAGGTATCACGTTTAGTCGCTGACCCTCTAACTTTTTCCTTTCTAACGTTTGTTCAAAATGTGCAATTCCACATTGTAACGCAGCAGCTTCGTGCTAGTAAATCCTTATTGTTTCGTTCAACCATTTAAAGATGAAACAAAATATGTTTTACAAAGGAGCGGTTTTGTTATTATTGTGTTCAATACTTCTTATTATTTTGATTTCTTTTAATTTTCACCTTTTGGAAGAATTTTTTTTCTTTCTCACTGGTAGGAGGAGCCAGTGTTCTTTTAATTCTGTTGATTCCATTTTTAGTTTTGCGAAAAACTTGGTATCCATTTTATGAGAGACTGCAGAATTCCTTGCTGGAAAGCCATTGAAAATTACTACTTTTTTATTATTCAATAAAAATCATTGATTGTTAGAATATGGGAAAGAAAAGCCGTTCTTTGGGTTAAAAGTCGCGCACAAAAAAGTGTACAATACATAAATCTTACAAGTCTAGCCCACTTGCCTTTCTATTTCAAACGAGTTAATCTTTCATATCCATTGTGACATAAAAGACATCCGGGATGTTTTTTTTTTTTTTGGATGGGGTGTATTTTCGAACGTTCTGGAAAAAAAAAGTTAGAGCATGAACTCAGATAAAACGGTGCTCATGTATTTTAATCAAGATTAATTAAATGACATACCTCTGAAATTAGTGAACCAGTTCATATATCTTGGTAACAATATCTCATCTAATTAAAGAGTCCTCGTGATGTAATGGTTAAAGCGATGGACTGTGGAATCGTAGTACGCCAGTTCGTACTCCAGTCGCGCTATTACGTTCACTTTCGGCCAAATACCATTGGGAAAAGTATGAACCCACTATCCTCCCAGCCATGGGTTAAATAGTACTACTACTATTTTTCTAGGAGAATGGTTTTGGCATTGAATAAACTACAAAGGCTGATATGCCATTAAACAAAGAAACCAAACCAAACTTAAAGTGATGTCAACACACGCTTTTGTAAATCATGACCATATCGTAATTTAACGTCTAATAAAATAAAACGGAAAATTATCAAAGATGGAGCCATGGTTGTACTATATTATAACTGCACCAACTGAACTCTAACGAAAAGCCTGAAGAAAAACCTAAAAGGGAAATAAATCCATCTTTCTAAAAGAACAGCAGGAATACTATTTAAACTTTTAGCGAGTTGGGTAGAATAATTTCATCTTTCTAAAAGAAAAGCAGGAATACTATTCAACCTTTTAGCGAGTTGGGTAGAATAATTCCATTTTAATGAAAGAATAGCAGGAATACTATTTAACCTTTTAGCGAGTTGGGTAGAATAAGTCCATCTTTCTAAAAGAACAGCAGGAATACTGTTTAACCTTTTAGCGACTTGGGTAAAATAATTCCATTTTTCTAAAAGAACAACAGGAACACTTTTTAACCTTTTAGCGAGTTGGGTAGAATAATTCCATTTTTATGAAAGAATAGCAGGAATACAATTTAACCTTTTAGTGAGATGGGTAGAATAATTCCATCATTCTAAAAGGATACCATTAATACTATTTATCCTTTCAACGAGTTGGGTGGAATAATTCCACCTTTCTAAAAGAACAGCAAGAATACTATTTAAACTTTTAGCGAGTTGGGTGGGAATAATTCCATCTTTCTAAAAGAAAAGCAGGAATACTATCTAAACTTTTAGCGTGTTGGGTAGAATAATTTAACCTTTCTAATAAAAAACAGCATGAAAACGATTTAACCTTTTAGAGAGTTGGGTAGAATAATTCCATTTTTTTAAATCAACGGCATTAATACTATTTAACCTTTTAGCGTGTTAGGTAGAGTAATTCCATCTTTCTAAAAGAACAGCAGGTATAATATTTAACCTTATAGCGGGTTGGGTAGAATAAGTCCATCATTCTAAAAGAACAGCAGGAATATAATTTAACCCTTTAGCAAGATGGGTAGAAAAATTCCATCTTTCTAAAAGAACAGCAGGAATACTATTTAACCTTTTAGCGAGTTGGGTAGAATAATTCTATCTTTCTAAAAGAACAGCAGGTATAATATTTTAGCTTTCAGCTGGTTGGGTAGATTAATTCCATCTTTCTAAAAAAAAACAGCAGGAATGCTATTTAACCTTTTAGCGAGTTGGGTAGAATAATTCAATCTTTCCAAATGAACAGCAAAAATACTATTAATCTTTTAGCTAGTTGGGGAGAATAATTCCATCTTTCTAAAAGAATAGCAGGATTACAAATTACCTTTTTAGCGAGTTAGGTAGAATAATTCCATTTTTATAAAAGAATAGCTGGAATAACATTTAACCTTTTAGCAAATTGAGTAAAATAATTCCATCTTTTTTAAAAGAACAACAGGAATACTATTTATCATTTTAGCTAGTTAAGTAGAATAATTTCATCTTTCTAAAAGAACATAAGGTATAATATTTAACTTTTTAGCGGGTTGGTTAGAAAAATTTCATCTTTCTAAAAGAACAGCAGGAATACAATTTAACCTTTTAGCGAGTTGGGTAGAATAATTCAATCTTTCCAAAGGAACAGCAAAAATACTATTAATCTTTTAGCTAGTTGGGGAGAATAATTCCATCTTTCTAAAAGAATAGCAGGATTACAAATTAACCTTTTAGCGGGTTGGTTAGAAAAATTTCATCTTTCTAAAAGAACAGCAGGAATACAATTCAACTTTTTAGCGAGTTGGGTAGAATAATTAAATCTTTCTCAAAGAACAGCAAGAATACTATTTAACCTTTTGGCAAGTTGGGTAGAATAATTCCATCTTTCTAAAAGAACAGCAGAAATACTATTTAACCTTTTAACGAGATGGGTAGAAAAATTCCATCTTTCTAAAAGAACAGCAGGAATATTATTTAACCTTTTAGCGAGTTGCGTAGAATAATTCTATCTTTCTAAAAAAAACAGCAGGATGACAAATTTACCTTTTAGCGAGTTGGGTAGATTAATTTCATTTATACAAAATAATAGCAGGAATATTATTCAACCTTTTAGCGAGTTGAGTAGAATAATTCCATCTTTCTAAAAGAACAGCAATAAAACTATTTAACATTTTAGCGAGTTGTGTAGAATAATTCCATTTTTCTAAAAGAACAGCAGGAATACTATTAAACCTTTTAGCAAGTTGGGTAGAATAAGTCCATCTTTCTAAAAGAACAGCAAAATTATAAATTAACCTGTTAGCGAGTTGGGGAGAATAATTTCATCTTTTTAAAAGAATTGCAGGAATAATATTTAATCTTTTAGCGAGTTGGGTAGAATAATTCCATCTTACTAAAAGAACAGCAGGAATACAATTTAACCTTTTAGAGAATTGGGTAGAATAATTCCATTTTGATAAAACAATAGCAGGAAATACTATTTAACCTTTTAGCGAGTTGTGTAGAATAATTCCATCTTCCAAAAATAACAACAGGAATGCTATTTAACCATTTAGCTAGTTTGGTAGAATAATGCCATCTTTCTAAAATAATAGCAGGTATACTATTTAACCATTTAGTGAGTTGGATAGAATAATTCCATCTTTCTAAAAGAATACTATTTAACCTTTTAGCTAGTTGGGGAAAATAAATCATTCATCTAAAATAATAGCAGGATTACAAATTAACTATTTACGAGTTGGGTAGAATAATTCCATTTTCATAAAGGAATATCAGGAATAATGTTTAACCTTTTAGCGAATTGGGTAGAATAATTCCATCTTTCTAAATGAACAGCAGCAATACTATTTAACCTTTTGACGAGATGAGTAGAAAAATTCCATCTTTATAAAGGAACAGCAGGAACACTATTTAACCTTTTAGCGAGTTGGGTAGAATAATTCCATCTTTCGAAAAAGGAATAGCAAGAATACGATTTAACCTTTTAGCTGGTTGGGGAGAATAATTCCACCTTTCGAAAAGAATAGCGGGATTGCTAATTAACCGTTTAGTTGGGTAGAATAATTCCATTTTTATAGAAGAATAGCAGGAATAAATTTAAGCTTTTAGCGAGTAGGGTAGAATAATTCCATCTTTCTAAAAGAACAGCAGAAATACTGTTTAACCTTTGAGCGAGTTGGGTAGAATAATTCAATCTTTCTCAAAGGACAGCAAGAATACTATTTAAAGTTTGAGCGACTTCAATCTTTCTAAAAGAATAGCAGGATTACAAATTAACCTTTTAGCGAGTTGGGTAGAATAATTCCATCTTTCTAAAAGAAAAGCAGGAATACTATTTAACCTTTTAGCGAGTTAGGTAGAATAATTCCATCTTTCTTAAACAACTGCAGGAATACTCTTTAACCTTATAGCGAGTTAGGTAGAATAATTCCATCTTTCTAAAAGAACAGCAGGAATACTATTTATCCTTTTAGCGAGTTCAGTAGAATAATTCCATCTTTCTAAAAGAACAGCAGAAATACTATTTAACCTCTTACCGAGTTGGGACGAATAATTCCATCTTTCTAAAAGAACAGAAAAAATACTTTTTAACCTTTTAGCAAGTTAGGTAGAATAATTCAATCTTTCTAAAAAAAACAACAGGATAACAAATTAACCTTTTACCGAGTTGGGTAGAATAATTCCATTTTTATAAATGAGTAGCAGGAATACTATTTAACCTTTTAGCGAGTTGGGTAGAATAATTTGATCTTTCTAAAAGAACAGCAAGAATACTATTTAACCTTATAGCTAGTTGTGTAGAATAATTCCATCTTTCTAAAAAAATAGCAAGTATAATATTTTACCTTTTAGCGAGTTGGGTGGAATAATTCCATCTTTCTAAAAGAACAGCAGGAATACTATTCAACCTTTCAGCGAGTTGGGTAGAATAATTTTATCTTACTAAAAGAACCGCAAGAATGATATTTAACCTTTTAGCTAGTTGGGTAGAATAATTCCATCTTTCTAAAAGAATAGCAGGAATACCTTTTTACCTTTTAGCGAGTTGGGTAGAATAATTCCATCTTTCTAAAAGAATAGCAGGATTAACATTTTAGCGAGTTAAGTTGAATGATTCAATTTATATAAAAGAATAGCAGGAATAACATTTAAACTTTTAGCGAGTTTGGTAGAATAATTCCATTTTTATGAAAGAATAACAGGAATACTATTTAACCTTTTAGTGAGTTGGGTAGATTAATTCCATCTTTCTAAAAGAACAGCAAGAATACTATTTAACCTTTTAGCGAGTTGGGTAGAATAATTTCATCTTTCTAAAAGCACAGCAGAATTACAAATTAACATTTTAGTGAGTTGGGAAGAATTATTCCATTTTTATGAAAGAATAGCAGGAATACAATTTAACCTTTTGACGAGTTCGTTAGAATAATTCCATCTTTCTAAAAGAACAGCAGGATTACTATTCAACCTTTCAGCGAGTTGGGTAGAATAATTTTATCTTACTAAAAGAACAGCAAGAATGATATTTAACCTTTTAGCTAGTTGGGTAGAATAATTCCATCTTTCTAAAAGAATAGCAGGAATACCTTTTAACCTTTTAGCGAGTTGGGTAAAATAATTCCATCTTTCTAAAAGAATAGCAGTATTAACATTTTAGCGAGTTAAGTTGAATGATTCAATTTATATAAAAGAATAGCAGGAATAACATTTAAACTTTTAGCGAGTTTGGTAGAATAATTCCATTTTTATAAAAGAATAACAGGAGTAACTTGTGGCGAGTTCGGTAGAATAATTCCATCTTTCTAGAAGAACAGCAGGAATACCTTTTAAACTTTTAGCGATTTGGGTAAAATAATTCCATCTTTCTAAAAGAACAGCAAGCATACAATTTTACCTTTTGGCGAGTTGGGTAGAATAATTCAATCTTTCTAAAAGAACAGCAGCATTATAAATTAAGGTTTTAGCGAGTCGGGTAGATTAATTCAATTTTTAAAAAAGAATAGGTGGAATACTATTTAACCTTTTAGCGAGTTGGGTAGAATAATTCCATCTTTCTAAAAGAGCAGCAGGAATACTATATAACCTTTTAGCGAGTTGGGTAGAAAAATTCCATCTTTCTTAAAGAACAGCAAAAATGTTATTTAACCTTTTAGCGAGTTGGATAGAATAATTCCATCTTTATAAAAGAATAGCAGGATTACAAATTAACATTTTAGCAAGTTGGGTAGATTAATTCCATTTTTATAAAAGAATAGCAGGAATGTTATTTAACATTTTAGCGAGTTGGGTAGAATAATTCCATCTTTCTAAAAGAATATTAGGATTACAAATTACCATTTTAGCTACATGGGTGAAAAAATTCCATTTTTATAAAAGAATAGCAGGAATAATATTTTAACCTTTTAGCGAGTTGTGTAGAATAATTCAATCTTTCTAAAAGAACTGAAGGAATACAATTTAACCTTTTAGCTAGTGGGTAGAATAATTCCATCTTTCTAAAAGAACAGCAGGTATAATATTTTACCTTTTAGCAAGTTGGGTAGAATAAGTCCATCTTTCTAAAGGGATAGCACTAATACTATTTAACCTTTTAGCGAGTTGGGTAGAATAATTCCATTTTTATAAAAGAATAGCATGAATACTATTTAACATTTTTGCGAGTTGGGTAGAATAATTCCATTTTCATAAAAGAATAGCAGGAATACTATTTAACCTTTTAGAGCGTTTGGTAGAATAATTCCATTTTTATAAAAGAACAGCAGGAATACTTTTTAACATTTTAGCGAGTTGGTTAGAATAATTCCATCTTTCTAAAAGAACAGCAAGAAGGTTATTCAACTTTTTAGCTGGTTGGGTAGAATAATTCTATCTTTCTAAAAGAATAGCAGCATTAGAAATTAACCTTTTAGCGAGTTAAGTAGAATATTTCCATTTTTATAAAGAATAGCAGGAATAACATTTTACCTTTTAGCGAGTTGGGTAGAATGATTCCATCTTTCTAAAAGAACAGCAGGAATACTATTTAACCTTTTAGCTTGGTAGGTAGAATAATTCGATATTTCTAAAAGAACAGCAGGAATACTATTTAACCTTTTAGCGAGTTGGGTAGAATAATTCCCTCTTTCTAAAAGAACAGCAAAAATACTATTTAACCTTTTGGTGAGTTGGGTAGAATAATTCATTCTTTCTAAAAGAATAGCAGGATTACAAATTACCATTTTAGCGAGTTGGGTAGAATAATTCCATTTTTTTAAAAGAATAGCAGGATTAACATTTAACCTTTTAGCGAGTTGTGTAGAATAATTCCATCTTTCTAAAATAACAGCAGGTATAATAGTTAACCTTTTAGCGGGTTGAGTAGAATAAGTCCATCTTTCTAAAAGGATAGTACGAATACTATTTAACCTTTTAGCGAGTTGGGTAGAATATTCCATTTTTATAAATGAATAGCAGGAATACTATTTAATTTTTTAGCGAGTTAGGTCGAATAATTCCATCTTTCTAAAAGAACAGCAGGTATAATATTTAACCTTTTAGCGAGTTGGGTAGAATAATTCCATTTTTTTAAAAGAATAGCAGGAATACTATTTAACCTTTTGATGTGTTGGGTAGAATAATTCCATCTTTCTAAAAGAATAGCAGGATAACAAATTACCATTTTAGCTAGTTGGGTGGAATAATTCCATTTTTATAGAAGAATAGCAGGAAAAATATTTAACCTTTTAGCGAGTTGTGTAGAATAATTCCATCTTTCTAAAAGAACAGCAGGAATACTATTTTGCCTTTTAGCTAGTTGGGTAGAATAATTCCATCTTTCTAAAAGACCAGCATGTATAATATTTAACCTTTTAGCGTGTTGGGTAGAATAATTCCATCTTTCTAAAAGGATAGCACGAATACTATTTAACCTTTTAGGAGTTGGGTAGAATAATTCCATTTTTATAAAAGAATAGCAGGAATACTATTTAACATTATAGCGAGTTGGGTAGAATAATTTCATCTTTCTAAAAGGATAGCAGGAATACTATTTAACCTTTTAGGGATTTGGGTAGAATAATTCCATTTTTATAAATATCAGCAGTAATACTATTTAACATTATAGCGAGTTGGGTAGAATAATTTCATCTTTCTAAAAGGATAGCAGGAATACTATTTAACCTTTTAGGGATTTGGGTAGAATAATTCCATTTTTATAAATATCAGCAGTAATACTATTTAACATTATAGCGAGTTGGGTAGAATAATTTCATCTTTCTAAAAGGATAGCAGGAATACTATTTATACTTTTAAGGAGTCGGGTAGAATAATTCCATTTTTATAAAATAATAGTAGGAATACTATTTAACATTTTGGCGAGTTGGGTAGAATAATTTCATCTTTCTAAATGGATAGCAGGAATAATATTTAACCTTTTAGGGAGTTAGGTAGAATTATTCCATTTTCATAAAAGAATATCAGGAATACTATTTAACCTTTTAGCGAGTTGGGTAGAATAATTTCATCTTTCTAAATGAACAGCAAGAATACTATTTAAACCTTTAGCCAGTTGGGTGGGAATAATTCCATCTTTCTAAAAGAACAGCTGGAATACTATTTAACCTTTTAGGGAGTTGGGTAGAATAATTCCATTTTTATAAAAAAAAATAGCAGGAGTAATACTTCACCTAGAGTGAGTTGCGTAGAATAAATAGGTTCATATTTTCCCCAAGGATATTTGTCCAAACGTGATTGTTACACCATGACTGGAGTTCGAGCGAGAGGACGGCAAAGTCGTAGTCCAACAATTTAGCTTTCACGCCACCGTGACTATCTCCTTCCTTTATATATATATGCAATTACATATTGCTAGAAAATTAAAGCATTTAGGAAAAACCTAGAAACTTTGCCAATGATCGATAGTGCATGTTAGTTTAAGTAAATAAATAAAAACGAGACAAACAATTTTAAAATAACCGATCTTTTCGGAAAACGTGTTTTTTTGGTAAAATTGTGAGAGGGTGTTGGAGACTGAACAAAGACTGAAAAATATTGACCTCTTCAGCCCCTCTGGACATAGCCGTGTATCGTTCTCGTTCTCCTGATGCTCAACCGGAGGCCCGAGGGCCCAGCTTTCTGCTGGCTTTCTCTACCACATCTTATCTCTATCTCATCTGATCTCCAACTCTCTGACTTCCTGTCCTTACCGAGTTATATAATAGTTCAATTGCCCACTCAATTGCCCACTCAATCTTTGGAATTGCATGTTTGATTGTCATAAAGCGGAAATAACTGTCATGCAGTTCATAGGTCACTCTCTTCCGGTGCATCAGTCTGTGAGTGTATCATGGGCTTTTACCTTGTCCCATTTCGTCAGTCAAATCCGCCTACGCGATTTCTTTCGATTACTGGCCATTGGAATGTGTCACTTCCTTCCGGTGCATCACTTTGGAATGGCATGTTTGGCCGGGTCGGAGGTAAGTATACAACAATAGTTCCCGGGGAGTAGTGGCTAACGCAATGGATTGCGTGATCGCAGTAAAGTGAGTTCGAACGCCAGTCGTTCTACTACATTAATTTTCGGACAAATGTCCTGGAGAAAAATATGAGCCTCCTTATTCCTCCTTAGATATGGATTAAATTGTACCACTACTGTCATTCTACAAGAATGACTTCGACATTGAATAACCCATGACAGTTGATATGACATTAAACAAAGAATCCAAACCAATTTCGGGACTCCGAAGTGAGTATGCAAATTATGCATTTATTTAACACTTCTACCTTTGCCAGGATGCGGCACACAATCAATTTTTAAGCGGAGTATAGATGATTTAATTCAGAGTTGCCTTTCTCCGAGACTGGTTGCCTTACCAAGGCAAGAAAACACAGTCTGCCCGACTATTTACTCATAGCTTGTGGGATGGCAGATGGATTAATAAGTTTCTCAAGGGTATTAAATTGAAGTGCAACACAAACACCCTTATCAATGATTTGAACTCGGGACGCCGATCTCATTTCCAACGACGGTAACCGTCACGCAAACTAATGATAGAAAACTTTATCTTAACGTAGGATTAAATCATGTTAAGACAGCAGTTATTTTACTCCTAGAATAAATTTTAAGATACCAAAATTAATTTCAAAAACGCAATTAAATGTTTTTATGCCATTCATATTACAGTGTTTTTACCTTTCCGATGAAAATATAGAGACAAAAACACCAATAGTAATTGTAATAATCGTTTTTATAAATTTCATATTGAATTAAAAGGGAATCAGATTAGAGGATTTATCCTCGAACTTTGAATTAGTAGGGATACAAATTGTAAATGAAAAAAAAAATGCTTTGATCAAATGTCGGTCGGATTAAAAAGTAAAAAGTATAAAAATTGGGGAGATACACAAAAAGTAGAAAGATACACAAAAATTGGAGAGACACACAAAAAGCAGAGAGATACACAAAAATTGGAGAGACACACAAAAAGCAGAGAGATACACAAAAATTGGAGAGACACACAAAAAGTTGAGAGATACACAAAAATTCGAATGAAATACACACAAAAAGTAGAAAGATGCACAAAAATTGGAGAGAAACACAAAAAGTTGAAAGAAACACAAAAATTGGAGAGACACACAAAAAGTAGAAAGATACACAAAAATTGGAGAGACACGCACAAAGTAGAAAGATACACAAAAATTGGTTAGACACACAAAAAGTAGAAAGATACACATAAATTGGGGAGACACACAAAAAGTAGAGAGATACACAAAAACTGGAGAGAAACATACACAAAAAGTTGAAAGATGCACAAAAATTGGAGAGACACACAAAAAGTAGAAAGTTACACAAAAACTTGAGAGACACACAGAAAGTAAAAGATACACAAAAGTTGGAGAGAAACAAAAAAATTAATAAATGGTTATAAAATGTTTGATCAAATGCTGGTCGGATTAAAGGTCGGTCGGACTATAAATCGATAGAAACACAACACAATCTTAAATGGTAAAAAATATGTTCGCAAAAAAACGGCTGGTAAAAGGACAGTCGAACTTTTTATTTTTACCGCTAATAGCATATCAACCTTCATGGGTTATTTAATGCCAAAGCTAAGCTCTTTTACAACTACTAGTACAAGAAAATAGAAATAGATCCCAACACAGACAATAAGATGTTTCGATTGAACGCTGGTTTCCAATATAATATGGCGCTATACACTCTGGTATGGTAGTAATTTACTAAGGCTTTGCTTTGATGTGGCACCCGACCGTATGAATGGAACACCTAATGAAACTCGAATTCACTCTTGAAGGTTTGCTAGTTTAGTTGGCTAATCATTCACTCACCCGAGGCACTCGACTTATGTTTGGTAGGATACAGAATAATTATCATTAAGGGTTTTCGGACTATGTCTTCATCTTAATGATTATAATCAACAAGCTTCGTCTCAGAAATTTAGACAACTAATATACAGAATTAGCTTCATGTATGTGCATATGTGTAAACACATAAGTCAGTGAGAGTACATGTATGTGTGTGTGTGTGTGTATATGTGCGTGCGTGCGTGTGTATACACACACGTATGGTTATGAATTGATCATAGGTTTGTATATATGTATGTGTATGCATATATATGTCTAGATAGGGCCCAGAACATATTTAAGTGGGTAATTTGAGTCTGTGTGCAGCCGTATGCATTTTGTGCGAAAACTACTAAGCCAATCCAACGAGTATAAGTGGAAGTAATCAGATAAAGTGGAACCCTGACTTAAAAGAACTTCAATGTTACTATCACACTTTTTAGGGGCCTCGAGACATACAGTGGGAAATAGTTTATGGCCAGCCTACGGGTGGTCGAGTCTCGATTTGTGCTCGGGAGCCGCCATAAAACGGCCTTGTGCTATATTCTGGCAAGGTGGGATGTCAAATAAATCGCATTCTATTGGTGGTTGAAAATCCGGAAGTAGAAAACGTTCACAACTGCTTATATACAAGAAAAGTCCGTCAGCTGCACTGACGATACCAGAAAGAGGCTGCTAAGAGGATCCACCAAAGAAAAATGACGTCAAGCTTGAAAACTTTGCAGTTGGTTTAGTTTTAGTTAAGGAAATTTCGCCAGCCGCTTATGCAACGAAAGAGAGATTTCCACATTTCGCGAAGTGTCATACACACCTCATCTTTAAAACAACATATACTCAAGTTTTTTGCTTCCTTCTTTTCCTTCAATTCTAGACTTATCTCGGACTCACCCACTTCGATTTCTCAAAGCAACATCTGTTTAGAGTAAAGAACGCTCTTTTTACGTATTATTCACTTGTTCAGTAAGTGGGTTGTAAGAAACAAATATAACGAACAGAAAAAAACAAAGCATTTTGATGAAATGTCAGCGCTTTTTTTTTAGTCGGGTGAGTCCAAAATTTTTCCAGTATTTTGATACATGTCAATTTGCGGCGTGTATATCACGTGACCAAAGCTGATCAAACTGTGGTAGGTTGTTAGAATCACGGAGGTTGGGGTGCTGACATTTGGTGCATTCCTTCACTCCGTATTTGGAAAGCCACAAAGCTGAGTTTGCAATTAAGTCTAATTCGGGAATTTATACTTTACAAGTTCGAACTATGCCATATCGCCACAGAAGTAAAAAAAAAATATATATATTTGTTGCGCGAAATGTGAAAGCACAGTTAATCACTGTAAGCCGATGGTTCTAGAAATTTTGCTGGGGTTTGCTAGAACCTCAACGATCAGCCAAGGACAGGTAAGCCTAAAACTGCGGATTTTGAGGTCGCGCCCGAAACCGTAAAAGTAAATCTGCTGAGTAACACTCGGTGAGTATCAGGTGAGGTAGGCATCTCTCAGTCCAGTGTGGTTCGTTACGATCTCTGCAAAATCATCCGGGGTTGCCGAATTTTTCCTCACGTAATCAAAAAACCGGAAAACTTTTGACTCATTCTCATATTTTCCAGTTTTCCTCTGTTTGTTTCCCTTATTCCGTGTAATGCCCGAAAAATAATTTCTCAAAGAAGAAATATTTTCCGGCTTACAAGGACCACGACGACAAGTCAAGGTCAGGTTGTCCTATAACTGTTGATTCCGTGGTCGTGCTCCAAATCGTTGAAACAAATTCAGCGAGTAGCACTCGGAGAGTATCAGGAGAGATTGGCATCTCACTGTCCAATGTGGTTCGTCACCTTTACAACATAGGCAAAAACATCCCAAGTTACCGATTTGTGCCTCACGTTATCAAAATATTGATTGCAAAACTTTTTACTCACTGAAGTAATAAACTCTCAGACTATAGATTTTTACTTCTGTGATAAATAGCTTGAAATACAAAGAAGTATAAATGGAAATAAAAGATATTGACCAAATTCCGGTCGGAGTAAAGAATTATCTGTCTCCAAGACTTTTACCTCTGCAATTTATGGATGAGAGAAATACAAATAATAAATGGGTCTAAAACGTTTTGATCGATTGCTGAATTAAAGTACTTCCGGGGAAGAGAACTTTTACCTCAAATATAAATAAAGGAAAACAATAAATAGTATATACGGATATCTTTTAATTGAATGCTTTTTGGCAAGGAAAAGTGTGCCACGAAAATGGAACAAATGCACATCGAGCAGGTTGATTGATTGTGTCAGTCTTTAGGACAATGCTATAAAAAAATAAATTAAAATATGTTGATGGAAATCAATACTATTAGAGGCACCATTTGACGGTGAGAATGACAAGCGATGAATTAAATTTGAATCAAATAAGATTTTAATCAAATATCTAGAGATGCAGAAAATCTGTTCAAAATTGGCTTCTAAGAACCCCATCCCCTGTTTGTGCTGTTTTACCCCAAAAGAATATTCCTATGGTACGTACCCCAGTCTACCGATTCTGGCTCCTGGTGATTATTTCGTGTTCCCACAAATAAAAACCCAGTTCATTGGAGACTTGCAGTTCCTAGAAATGGTTAAGAACACGCATATGTTATGACGAACTAATTAAAGGCTGTGTCAATTGAAGACTTTCAGTTCTTTTACCAGAATGGAAACGAATTTTTTGGTTGTTTTTTTCTGTTTGCTTTTTGTTTTTTGTTTTTTGTTGGGTTTTTTTTGTTAATTTATTAATTCATTTATTGTTTTTGTTTTTTGCTGTGTAACTTCCCAAGGGAAATATTTATCGGGGATAAAGTTTATTTGTTATTCAGTTGATAATGAAACAAATTTCACTCATTCAATCGCAAAATGTGAATTTATACTAAGAAGTTTGTTCATAAAAACCAGTGCTTCTTTTTTTATTTTTACTTAAGAGTTATTTCCCCTACGTTTCTAGAGGTCCCAGTTCCAAAATCGTTTCTCTCTTAATTCGGTGGGGATAGTTCTTGAAGCGTAGTGGCTAACGTACTGGACTGTGACATTATAGTAAGCTAGTTCGAACTCCAGTCACGCTACTGTGTTCACATTCCTTCGGAAAGGTACGAAACTCTTTATTCCTCCAGCAATGGGTTCAATAGTGAATAGTTGGTCGTATCTGCGATGTTTTCCCAACGTCGCAGTAGATCAATCTGGACAGTTTATATGCGTCTCCTAACTACTCCGCCGAGACCCATTTGCATGTCTCGTGCAGCTGTAGCCAACGGTGCTCTTGGTCGGACGTCCCCGATTACTGCTCTTCCATTCCTTCACAAATACTACAACTACAGTCCTTCGAAAAGAATGCCTTTGGCATTAAATAGCCAACGAAGGTTTATATGTCATTAAAGAAAGAAAAAATTCTAAACTTTTTTCTTCCAATTTAGTCTTTTTTTCAGCAAACGTATCCTTTTTTTTACGTCGTCAACCTATTTATTTAGTGGGCGAAATCCTTGTGTCGCAGTTTTTAACAATTTAGAATGTAACTTCATAGTAAGTGGGTTCGAACTCTAGTCGTGCTATTACATTTACTTTTGGGCTAATGCCCTTGTAAAAGGTATAAATCCCTGATCCCAACAGTTATGGGTTAAATAGTACCACAACAGATCGCCAGAGAGTGGCTTTGCCATTACATTACCCTCAAAGGTTGATATGCTATTAAACAAAGAAACTTCTTATTGTAGTATACTTAATTGGCCTAATGAGTAGAGTGTTTGTCAGTGGTCCGGGAGACCTGAGTTCAATCCCAGGTTGAGTCATACCAAAGACTCAATAAATGGCACTTGATGCCGCCTTGTTTAACTCTCAGTATTTTAAAGTAAGGAACAAGGGTAAAGTGGAGCAATCTAGGGAATGGAGAAGCGCCCTCCCCTACGCTTTGGTGTAGTAGCTATTGAAAAGGGAGCCTTCGAGTCACCCTCGACTATGGGAGACAACTTTTACTTTTACTTATATATTTCTATCAACTTCATTGTTTTCTAAGCTTACAGCCGAGATGTTAATAGAAATTTGATTAAGAACCACAGAAAGCAGTGCCTTCCTTTCTTTTTTTTTTTTTTTTTACTTCGAAGTGGATGACGGTTAGCAGACAGTATTTGCCAAAAGTGTCCATGTTTTTCATCAAGTTCTTTCGGCTTTTCAGTGATCGAAATGCAATGCCATAATTGCTGGAAATGACATCTGTAACAGTGATGATTTTTTTCTTTGAATTTTGTTTTCAATGTCGGTATTTTTTTTTTTTTTTTTTGGCGTTCTTTTACGTAAAAATCACGAAGCAATCTCCAAGAGAATATATTCTTGGAACAGAATTGGTTTGCTTAGATTTCTTTGTTTAATGGCATATCAGCCTCCATGGGTTATTTATTGCCAAAGCCATATTGGTGGAAAAACAGTAGTTGGATAGTTGATTGTTTTTTATGGCATATCAACTCCTGTACGTTATTTAATGCAAAGTCATGTTTATACATATGTATTAAACCTATATCCAGACTATCTAACACTAATGGTTTTCAAATAATTCTATTTGTCCCTTAAACGAACAGACTCTTGATCCGAGAGAATCGGAGAATTATAGAAATGAAGAAGTGACCCAACACTCCCCAAAATTCTGGAACTTGAACCTCGCCATCGGTTCAGTTTAGTATCAAATCTCGGCCATCTTTTTGGGGGTTGAGTTTTACTCCTCTTTAAAGTATACAGATAACTGATTCTATGCTTTGCAGACAGATCGGAACAAAGAGTCGGGTCAAAATAAAAAGTCTGAACATCTGGCTCAAACATGAAATTATATACTGGATACTGATTATAAATTTAAATGTATCACAACGTCATTGAACTCTAAATGTTGAAAAGTTATAGAGACCAAATGTTACCTGTTACGACCAGTCATGAACCCAATATCGATTTTATTTTGTCAAATGTTCATAAGGTTAATTTAAAAAGACAGATTTTATGAGTCCGATCACTAAAACCAAACCATGGAAAAGAATCATTGATGCCAGCTGTGTCAATCGTTCTTTCAACCAAACAGTTTTATCCAGATTATTCCATTGTTATTATAAAGGTCAATCCTTAACGCTAAATTTGTGTTACACCATGTCATGAACAAATTCCTTTGAAATTAAGAGGAAAAACAATCACCAAAAGATTGCTAAAGTATGTGGCGACAGATAGATAGATAGATAGATAGATAGATAGAATTTGAACTTCTTCGAAAATAAGGAATGATTCGAAATCTTTCTCGATGAACGAACGGAATGTGGATTCTACACAATGTTTCTAATAGGTCAGGTGACGTAGTTTAAAGCAACAAACGCTGATTCATTGATCAAACGGCCCACTTTTTCTTGTTGTCCAAATTTTCCAACATTTCTATATATTTTTTTTTACTCTTTTTACGCATCCATTGTTAATTTAACATCACTAATATAATCCCTCATTGACCTGATGATGGTTCATACTGAACCGTCATCAGGGCTATGGGGAATTACGCTATATTGTCGACTTTGTTTCTCAATAAATCTCTTCTTCTACTTAGATTACCTTGTTATCAATTTTTCTATACAAACTGTCGGATTACAATCCATTATTTTCTTCCATAGATAGATAGATAGATATGAATAAAGAAGTTTGAACAGACTCGAGTAAACAGATAGATAGATAGATAGATAGATAGCAAATCCTTAACAGTTTATTTTAACAGAAAAATTAATTATAACCCAAAGATACCAGGACAACATTATTTATAATTATCGATTATAATGGATAAAAACTCAAAATTAAGAGTTTCATGTAATCAATCCTCAGGTAAGTTCATATTCCAAACGTCTGATTTTCTTTGAATCAACTGAACAAATATGTACTCCTTTTTATAATCACATGACTTATGTGTTGATGACATTTGTGAATTCCGCCTAGAAAGTAAATATTTAATTTCTAATCGAGTCATGTAAACAAAGTCTCAGTTGAAATCTCGTGAATGGGATTTACTTATGAATCCGAATGCTTGAATTATTTTGGCAGGGGGGGGTAAAGGCAGCTCTCGTCTGTCAAGATGTGACAGTCAAGCAAAGAATTAAATAATTGTTGTGGTCTTCAGATAAGACCGGTGGAAGAACAACTCAAATGACGGATGATAGGTGAACGTTATTGTATTAGCAGAAAAAAGGCAGTCATACAAAAGAAGTACTAGCCGTTCTCGGCTTGCATTCTGTCTGTCAAATGTCTCGTAAGAAACGAGTTGTCTTCACCTAGCTAGCTAGCTCGGAGAATATGTTTACGTTGGACGAGTCCATCTTTGGGGTATGGTAGGATATATCCCCATAACAATAATAAAACAGGATAAAAAGTCGTGACTCAGAGTTCCACGATCTTTTATTTAGCAAATTATTCAAATTATTAGAACGTTAGAGTTAGTAGCTAAATAACGCTATGGAGGTAAATATATATAATGTGTAATTTGTTGTCTGATTGAGGCATATGAATTATATGTCTATCATGTTGAGTATATATTAGTTTAGTTGAATTTAACAAGATCACACTAGTTGAATACTAGCTCACCCGCTGATTTTCAGCATGAAACTTTAGCTCTTATTTCATACTTGAAATATGTATATATATATATATATATATATATATATATATATATAAGTTGCTTGCGATTTGAAATTTAAGAAATCTTTTAGTACAGATCATTATCATTTGTGCAATTAAAACGGAGGTTAATTGTTAATGTTTATAATCAAGCTTTACAGTAACAACAAAAAATAAATGTCAACAAAAAAATGTCAACATCTCCGTAAACGCAAATAAAATCGTGTGGCCTTGTGGGTAGAGTGTTCGCCAGTAGTCCGGAAGAACTGGGTTCAATCCCAGGTCGCGTTATACCAAAGACTTTTAAAATGGTACTTGATACCGCCTTGCTTAACACTCAGCAATATAAGGTACGTATCAAGGGTAATGTGGAGCGATCCAGGGAAAGGAGCAGTGCCCTTCCCTTCACCTCGGTGTAGTAGCTATTGAAAAGGGAACCTTCTGGTCACCCTCGACTAAAGGTCGCCAACTTTAATTACTTTACATATATAAGACGTGCACTTATTCTCAAATACTTCATAAGTTTGGTTACAGAATTTCATTGCAGTAGATTTTGGTAGTAAATAATAACTAATAATATTTGCTTTTATTGTACGAAGTTTGACTGGAAAAACAAAACCCTGGTATCTTTAGTTTTGAAAAAATTATTTTTTTATAGAATATATTAGTAGGGCGTAAATACTATCTATCTGCATTTTAAAATCTGTTTTATAAAAATTGTTAGAGAGTGTGTTTATTTATCAGTGATAAGATAGATAGATAGATAGATAGATAGATAGATAGATAGATAGATATTAAGGTGTTCGGGAAATAATGTCCGATTTTCTTCCTGAATTAATGAATTTGAACAGTATCTTGATCAGTCAAAACTCAATCATTGAACATCTATGCATTTCTATCATCGATTAACTATGTTATTTATACCTGTATGATAAAAACTCAAACTGTTTTGATGCCAAGAAATCTTTAAATTCAGTTTCTTCTTCTCTTTTGGAATAAAACGTTATTGGGAGTTTAAAAAAGTCTCCAGATGCTTAAAAAACGGTAGTCAGTGTGTGAAAAATCAGAAAAATATGGAAGATGTTGAAAAGTCTATCTCAAATCAGTGATCTTTAGCAGAGACATCCTGACTGCATGTATCCGAGCATCATCATGAAGTAAAATTATGATCAAGCTTGAACATTTTTTTCCTTTTTATGATTAGGAGGCGTATAATCTTTAAAATCAAGTTCTGAAAAAGTAATAGAAAATTAACAAAAACGAAATTTTAATCATTAGAAATGTGATTTTTAAGAAATAAAACTATGATTAAAAATTTGTAAAAGCTGAACAGTTTATACGAAAAATTGATAGATATCAAGGGAAACAATAAATACATCCGACAATAGTGTTTCATTCTAAAAGAGTTGGTAAACATGGTTGTGGTACTATTTAATCAATATCCGGAAGTTAAGAAGTTTATTCCTTCACAAGGGTATTAGCCTGAAATCAAATAATGTGACTGGAGATTGAACTATCTTACTAAGATGTCACACTCCAGCACCTTTGCAACTACGCTATGGCTATCCCTTCTTATCATTTTGTGCATAAAAAATTTATACCACAAAGATGTCGATTATTGTTGCATACCATGGCATAATTTTAAGTCCATCTTATGGGACCATTTAGAGGCTTTTGAGTCTAACTATGACTACTTCCCTTTTGTGATGAACAAGACTTAGGATATACTTTGAATAAAGATCATCACATATTTTTCACCGTTAACAGAAGTCAGTGTTCGAGCCCATATAAAGTTCAGATTTGAAATGCAGACGTTCTTAGCAGTTAAACTATTGTTTTTTTTTTAATACATTCATCGCAGTAAATGTTATAAGATCAAAAATAAGTATTTTATGAATATAAATATTTTATTTTCGGTTATTTTATGGCCCTCTTGATCTGTAATGTAATTGCAGAGGGATTTCGTTTTGTATATCTTGCAATTCGGTTCAGTTAGGATGAGAATCTTTCGGCTCAGTGGATGGGTTAGTTAGGTGCAAACATGAGCGCAGGTGTTCATGTGCGGGCGGGGACGATGCGTCATTCACAGATGTCAAAATAAAACCCCAGATAGGAAATAGGACCAGGGTGTGTTTGTGACGTCATGCACCGGAAGCGTGGGATGAGGATTTTTGGGATTTGAGAGAAAGTAGATAGCTGAGTTCCTACCTCTGAACGAGAGAGTCGAGATTCAGAGCTGGGCGAGGCCAGACGAATCATGTCGAAAAACCTTTAACTCAAAGGTAATAAAAAGTTTTCAACCTGAACTAAGAAGTCGTAAAGTGTTTCGTGTGTATTTAGGATTCTCTATGTCTATTTCACACATCCGTATATTATCGGTATGTTACAGATCGCCAGTTTACCCCACAGAATGTATAGTCATTAAAAGAACATGTACTAGGAGATCATCATCGCTGCGCTACAGTCACCAAGCTAACCTAAGTTGTGAATATAATCTTCACTCAGGGCTTCATATTTGCAATCTTGTGCCAAATCTAAGTTGTACTTTGAGTTCCTATGAGCAAACTGAGGCCTGTGTGTCAGACTAATGAACGCTTAGTGAATGACAGAATTACCTACACTTGCACTACTGTCAGTGTTGTCAGATTGCGAGTTGTCAACGAACAGACTTCATCTTCGGCTTCAAATTCTTCTTTAGCGAGTAATATTGAAATTAGTGGGAATACAAAGAACCGTGACAAAACTAACAGAAAAAGCAAAAGATTACTATTATAGGGAAAGATTAGAGAAAAAAAGGACTACCTTTTAATAGTTGATTTAATAGAAAATTTTTAAATTAATGAAATTTTTAATTTCAATATTCCTCAGATTTTTAAAAATAAGTCTACTAACCAATTGGATTTTTTTTGTTGCTTTGGAACGAATTGCTTTATCAAAAATAGTTACAGTGTAAAAAAAAAAAAAAAGCATTAAATTGGATGTTTCAATTATGGTAAGAAAAAGAATTTAAGAGGGCATTTTGGGAGACTATCTGATGAATTACTTAAGAAAATTTGATCCGTACACAGATAGTGCATTAATAGTGTTAATATACTGCACAAGGATTATTTCTAAAGGAAGACGTGGAAAAATAGTTAAAAATTGTGATTCGCAAGAAGGAATAAAAAAGACAACAAATAATAGGAATAATTCATAAGTTTATTCCCGGTTTTCATGTTATAAAACTCGGTCTGATTTGGTTTCTTTAATGGTATAGCAACCTTTGTAGGTTATTTAATGCCAAAGCTATTCTCCTAGAAGAATAGTAGTGGTACTATTTAACCCATAGCTGGGGGGATAAGGAGGTTCATACCTTTCCATAGGGTATTTGCCCGAAAGTGAACGTAATAGTGCGACTAGAGTACAAACTCACTTACTACGATTCCGCAGTCCATCACTTTAACCATTACACCACAGGACACCCCTATAAAACTCAAATGTCAACTGATAAAGAAAATCAAAAAATAAAGATTTACTTCCAAGCATGCCATTGCTACTTAGAAGCCGCTATGTTGCTCGTTTTGAGTAAATAGCAAATGCCCCACTCCAACCCGTTAACATTATTACATTTGGGTGTAGATGGAGGCAGGCTTACCGCAATGATTATCGAAGTAAGATGTTAAATCGGTGACTCAAGTTCGAATCCGGGACGAGGCTATTTTCATTTCGCCTAGCGCTAATGCTCCCAGGTAAAACATGGATCTGTTTGTTGTTCCGTCAGTTATTGGTAAAGAGTAGGGCAGATTAGATTATTTAGCATTAGTTAGACAACCACTCTAGGAAAAGGAAAACTCTGAATTAAAACAAACTTTAATTTGCTTAAAAATTGACCTTGTGTCATATCCGGCTCTTGGCATAGAGGTTAGGTAACTACATGTTTGGTTGTAAATAAACGCACGTTTTTGGCCGGCCAAACATATCCGAATAAGAGTTAATATATCCCATGCAACAAAGCTCTTTTCTTGTAAGTGATATTTCGATAGAATTTGCTTCTCACGGGGAGCTCAGTGAGAGATACCTTAATGGAGTAATACGATTTCCACCCGCGGAGGTGAAACATATTATTCATTTTTAATCCGAACGCATTGTCAAAATGCATTGAAGCTTTCAACTGAGATTCCCGCTGTTTGATTCGCTCGTTTATTAAAATCACGTCAGAAACGAAGGAGAGGCAGGACTCGTACCATGGAGACAAACACCTGCTCATCCTACACCTAGTCCTCTCTCTCTCTCTCTCTCTCTCTCTCTCTCTCTCTCTCTCTCTCTCTCTCTCTATGCAGAGGGAAGACAGTGTCAATCTAAACAAATTGCAATAGCATAATGAAGTCGATCTGTGTTATCAACGTTACCCGTTGAACGATGACATAGAGAACGTGCTTGATATCTCCTGCCTGGCTAGGTATTATGAGAGTTAGCTAATTTATCTTGACTCGCCAGTGAACGGACAGTGATAATAGTTGTCACAATCTTCTAGTACAATTAATCGTCAAGTCCCGAGCAAGAAACATTACGGCAAGAGAAACAGATTAAACTCTTCCCAAGCAAGACCAAATTCTCTTAAGTAATTCATCAGATAGTCTCCCAAAATGCCCTCTTTGATTCTTTTTCTTACTATTATTGAAATCATCCAACTTAATGTTTTTACACTGTAACTGTTTTTGATAAAGCAATTTGTTCCAAAGAAAAAAATCCAATTGGTTAGTAGACTTATTTTTAAAAATCTGCCTTCCAGTTTGAGGAGGAATATTGATTTGTACATCTGCAGAGAATTGTCCATTACGCCGATTCGGTTGAAATATACGACACTAATTATTATTATTATTATTATTATTATTATTATTTGACTCATTCGAGATTTCTTCATACTAGTGTAAGCAGATTGTTTTCCACAGGAGTCTGAGTGACAGCAAGTCTCCTCAAGTCTTCTGGACTCTTCTTAAGAACCTGGCCGATCTCAACAATGCTGTAGTTTGGATGGTCACCACTCGTCCTCTTATTTCCAAATCGTCCAGTCCTTGTACAAGTCATTTGGTGACTGTACCTAGCGTGCCAGTTACATTCGGTATCAACGTCATTTTCCTGTTCATAGTTTTTTTTTTTAATTCTCTAGCACCGTCTCGGTACTTACGTCTCTTTTCGCTTTCTTTCAGTTTTACACTGAGGTCAGCCGAAAAAGCAAAGTCAACTATTCTACAGGTTGTCTTTTTCTTTTCTTTTTTCTTTTCTTTTTTTTTTTTCTTTTTTTTTTTTTTTTTCGTTGACTATCACTTGGTCTGGTCGTCTGACCGAGATTAGGTGATCCGTTTGTATCTCAAAATCCTATAGAATGTTGTTCGTTTCATTTTCTAGGACAAATTCAGGGTTATGCATATACCATTTGTTCGTATGGTCAAATTTAAAATTCTTGCACAATTCCCAGTGGATCACCTTCCCCACTCAGTCGTGTCTAGTCTTATATACTTTTTCATAAATTTACTGCATTAGCTTATCATGTAGTTGTGTTGGTTGAATGGTTGTTTGGCATATCAACCCTTTTCGGGTCATTTAATGCTGAATCAAGTCCTTTGGATAAAAACTTGGTTTAATTTGGTTTCATGGCATATCAACCTTTGTAGGTTATTTAATGCCAAATAGATATAAACAATTCTATTTCGAACAATTCAGTTTAGCCTAAGTACACAATTTAGTTCTATTTGATCCATAGATAGGACCTTATCAGATACAACCACTGGACCTGAGTGAACCAGAGTGGATTAGGGAGCGATGGCAATGAAGGGATACTACGCATTCCCCAGAGCTTCAGCATTACTGGAGCCTCACCATCAGAATATTTAGTGTCATATCGAGAACTCTTGTTGGTGGGGAGTCTTACCCCTATGCAGACCAGCAGTCAGTGTATTCTACAGCCCCAGCCAACTGGGCCCGGTTAGCATCTGATTGATCCTTTCATCTCTATTCACACATAATCTACATTTGCTATTTTGTTGCGTCTTGTCTATTCTTGCTTTGTCCTTATGGCGTTGTTTTGTGCTACTATCAGAAGAAATTCAGTATTATTATTATTATTATTTACTCCTTGAGAGTTTTTGACATCAGCGATAGCTGATGGTATTTCACTTGAGTTTGGGTGACAGCATGTCCCTTCAAGTCTCCAGGGCTCTTCTCAATATTCTGTCCGATCTAAATAATACAGTAGTTTGGATATCTCCACTCGTTCTCTTATTTCCAAGTCCTCTACTCTCTTTATTAATCCTTTGGAGACTGTACAAAGAGAACCAATTACAATTGGTATAATCGCGACTTTCATGTTCCACAGTTTTTTCAATTCCCTAGCAAGGTCGAGGTACTTTTATTTTCTGTCTTTTCTTTCTTTTTTTCTTTCAATAGATTTTCCTTTCTTTATATACCAAGACTTTTTTGTTTTTATTTTCTTTCTTTCTTTCTTTCTTAGTTGTTTGTTCATTTATTTATTATATTTACTTGATTTTTTCTCTCTAACGTGAAGAGTCTCTCGTCCTTCAATTTTATTTGTCTCTCAATCAAAAATGCAATGGTCCATAATCTACGTGAGGTGAAGATGGTGCGTTGCATTTGAACACATGGGTTCATGTCTCATTTTGTTATTTTTATGGATAGATCAGCAATAATTTCGTTTCATTCCATTATTTTAACTTGTAATGTTTGTTTTTCATATTAGCAAGATTTTAATATGTGTCCTAAAAAGATGAAGTAGTAAGAAAATAATTTCATCAACTGGAATCAAGACTTTTAAACAACAACTGGTACGCTTTAATATGAATACGAATGCGCGCTTAATCTGAAAGAAAGAAAGAAAGAAAGAGTGATACAAATTGTGGGAAAAAGAGAGGCTGGATAAATCCGTCAATCAATAATGATATTTTGAAATCTGTATAGGAAAATGATCCTAAAAACTCAGTAAAAGAACGCACAACAAAATTCCGTCTATAGACTAAAAAAAAATTCAACTCATTAACGTGCAACTATTTCTATAAAAATATATTTGTAATTGAATTGAGGAACAAAATATCAGTTGTCAAAAATCGTCCATCAATCACGTTAAACAGTATAAACTTTAACTCATCCCACTCGGTTGGAGCAAGAGAATACACCGACTGACACTA
The DNA here is from genome assembly GCA_963585895.1 of Sepioteuthis lessoniana. Lineage (NCBI taxonomy): Eukaryota > Metazoa > Mollusca > Cephalopoda > Myopsida > Loliginidae > Sepioteuthis > Sepioteuthis lessoniana. The sequence goes on along the minus strand of OY757914.1, from coordinate 12,542,957 downwards.
AACTATCTTGCAATATCCTTAAAAAGGATACAATTAGACAAAGTGGTACTAACATGGAAAAGAACAGTCAACACGTTAGTAGATAAAAGAAAGGGTTTTATTGCAAGAGAGATTCAATAAGACAGACAAGGAATAGTGAGGCACGCTACTAAACCCCGGAGCCAGGACTATTTGTCAATGCCTCCCACCAGACTGGACTTGACACAAGGTCAAATGAACCGAACGTCGGATTATAGTGGGGATTAGGGAAGGGAAATGTCGGACCTGAGCCGAGATTCGAGCTCTGCTGGTCTATGCTAGTTATTGGCTCTCTTGGTGCAATGTGAGCCGATGAGCCTTGCTAAACATGGACCCAAATATGAGTCCGAGCACGGTTGCCAGATTATAGCTTAAACTGGACAACGAGGTCGAGCTCCAGTGCTATACAAAGGTGTCAGTAATGCAACTCGCCCACCCGAAGGTGGCCCAGCCGAAACTAAAAGCTTTTCGGTCTTGAATCTGTCTTAGATGCACAATCCCCCATCTGACACGAATGCCTGACGTCTCGGCTAAAAAGCCGGCTGCAGTCAAAGACAACAGCAAATTAATGCAGTTGGCCTTATTCCCGGGGCGAGGCCGATTATTTCTCTCAGCCTCCCACCAGACAAGACAAGACACAAGGTCAAATGACTCGAAGGTCAGATTATAGTGGGGATTAGGGAAGGGGAAGATCGGACCAGAGCCAAGGCTTGAGCCCTGCTTGACTATGGTGGTCATCGGCCCACTTAGTGCAAAGTGGGCCTGATGGGCCAAGCTAAACATGGACCCAAGCATGGGTCAGGGCACGGATGCCTGATAATAGTTTAAGCTGGACCTATTCAAAGGTGTCAATGAAGCAACTCGCCCACCCAACGGTGGCCCAGCCGAAACCGAGGGCCTTTCAGCGTGAAATATTCCTTTGATAAACAATGTCATGTCCGACACGAATCCCTGACAGTCAGGCTAAAAAGCTGGCTGAGAGCAAAGCCAACAGCAAATAAATGCCGTCGACTTCATCCTCGGGGCGAGGCCTGGTAATTGTCTCTTCCTCCCACCAGACAGTACTTGACACAAGGTCAATTCACCCGAATGTCAGATTATGAGGGTTAGGGAAGAAGGCCGGACTAGAGCAGAGATTATAACCCTACAAGGTTTTATGCTGGTCATCGACTCACTTAGTGCAATGGGGGCCCGAGGAGCCTACCTAGACATGGACCCAAATATTAGAAGGTGAGGACAAGGTAGTCTTCGAATCGGTATGACCAAAAGGAATCAACAGGTATAATTAGAAGCAGATTTTAGTTTATCATCATCATCATCATGTCGTGCTGGTAGCACGATATCCCTGACCCTCTCTCGCCACTTTTCCCTATCGTTCATTGCCTCTGGCAGGGCTTCAGGACAACATTCTGTATCCTCACATAGTTGCTGAATGTATGTTCGTGCTGGTCGTCCTGCTTTTGCACGGCCATGTGTGGGGGTCCATAAGAGTACATCCCTTATGAGCTCGTCCCTGCTTCTCCAGCAGTGACCTGCATGTATGGTTCGTATAACTTGAATAGTTTTCGTGATAGGAGGCAGGTGGCCGTACAGTTGGTGTCTTGTGGGGTGTTGCCGCCAGGACTTGTTCAAGATTGCTCGCAGCATTCTTGTGTAATTGTCGTCTAGCTTCTTCACCAGCCGTTTTGTTAGAGTCCATGTAGTGCATCCATATAGCAGTATCGATGCGACCGCTGCCTGGAAGAAACTGCGTTTCATTTTATCGGTTAGGTCTGAATTCCATATAATCGATAGCCTATTGATAGCTGTCCATGCTTTCGTTAGCCTCGTGTCGATGTCCTTTTCGGTTGATGAGACGATGCTACCTAGGTGAGTGAATTTGGAGAATATGTACATTTTAGCTGGATACGTTTAAAAAAAACATGAAGCAAAATTGCAAAAGAAAGTCATTGTGATTGTTTGATAAAACAAAAGTTGTTTTATGTGTCAATCATAATTCCGTAGATAATACCGACTGCTTTAATGTTACATGTTACAAAAACATAAGTTGAGTCATTGGAAAACGAAGATTTTTGTTTCGCTTTGCCGGTTCACCGGACCCCTTTTATATCGATTAGTATTTTTCAAACGTCTCGATTTCTTCCTTACAGCAAAGAACTTCTGAAATAAGAATTTAATCAAAGACGTCTTCAATTCTTGTATGAGATTGTTGAATAAAGAATTTTTGAGATAAAAGAAGTGATGACTTCCACTTGAAATTCAATTAGTGTATAGAAGCCCTGGGGAAATATTTTGATAGAGCAAATAATTTGTTTTCTATTATTTGCAATTTTGTTTAAACAAATCAGCAGCTCAAGATTAAACAACCTGTTTTTAATAATAAATCAATACTTAAGGGGAAAGAGATAAGTACTTCGGTATAAATTCAAAGATGATGGAGATATTAGTTGTCATGTGACCATGAGAAATCTCCATCGCGCATTCGCGAGATAGACACACTAAGCATTTTGACATTTCATTACAATTGTTATCTGAAGATTATATCATCTAAATGTTTTGCCCTCATGAGCTATACAATCTTGAAGTCTTACCCAAAAGTTCTGCAGCGTTCGTGTAATATTGATAGCGAATGATAGAAGCAACGTGGTGTAATGGTTATCGTCGTAGGAAATGGACACGGAAACACGAGTTCAAATCCTGGACGAGACTGATTGCATTTCACATTGCACTAATACCCTTGGGAAAGGTATGAATCCAATTATTCTCCTTCCAGCTATGGGTAAATAGTAGGGCAGACTAGGTTCTTCAGCCTTGGTGAGGTAACTAGTCTAGGAGAAGGAAAACTCTGAATTCAAACCTGTTAAACTCCGCTTAAAAATTGACCTTGTGTCATATCCTGCCGGAGGGGTTGGTTAAATATGATAGAAGCAACGAATAGATAAATTACTTTTAAAAAATGCAGTTGGAAGAAAGACGCATGAATAAAGTTCAATATCTCATCCAGTGTGCTAAGTGTAGCAAAATATTTTTGGTCAAGTACTCAAGACCCAAAATAGCAGTTAACTCGGACTTGTCGAAGTCACTAGACTTGATTGACTATCTGACTAGTGATGATACGGGCTTGACGTTACCGCCAATGTGAGATGGAAGTGGGCGTTGGGTGTTCTGTCAGTCTGTTTCAAAGACGATTGCTATGTAGCCTTTTTCTTGTGCTCTTCCTCAGCCTTAACGTTCTATTTTTGTGCTATCGTCTTTTGTTTGTCGCTGTGTTGTATCTGCCGTCGGTGGGCATCTTTGTTGTTATTGTCATTTCCTCGAGTAACGTCTCCGCGTTTCTCTTTCGGGGCCTTGTTCACTGCTGTAACCCCACACCTACTGTTTCGGATTCTTCGTTGCTGGGATGACAACAATGTAGATGTTATTCCAATCAGCACATTTTTATTTTGCAACAACCATTTTACCCGGGTGACATTTACGGAGAATTTAGAGCACAGGTGAGACATAACTGTTCCATTCGAACATTCATCCGCAAATAATTAACTTATTTCAAACATCTAAACTTCTCGTTCATTTGACTGAATCCATCCAATTAAAGTTGTGTTATCAGATTGACCTTGGGCCCATCATCTGTCAATTAAACTGAGTTGACTTTCGTTATTTTTCCATATGTTTAACGGCTTAGACTTAATATGAATGCTTCCCTACACGTCAGTTATATATATCACCAGTCTGTTATGTAATACGGTGAGTTTCTCGATTCGTCTTCTTTTGGTGGCTGGGGTACGAAGAGACAAGCGTTTGCATGTACAGAGAACGAGTTAACTTTACAAAGCTACTGGAAGAATTGGTTTCTACTAAAACGAAAACGCTAGCATACACGCTGTGTCTGTTATCAATTTCCATCTACTTCTGAGACCTCAGAAACTGATCAGAGAAAACAAAATAACATAAGCTGGAACATTTGAGGCTAATAGTGTTTTTCGGTTTTTCATCCCTCATTCGACGATTAGGCATCACTGACAGAGCAGATGTTGATGACTACGCCAAGTCATTGCCTCTGATTTTGCTGGAATTTCATGATGGATAAAATCTTTCAGTTCGTCACTTGCCTGCAGCCTACGTTTAAAGGCATGACATCTTCAAGTATCCACGGAAGAAGTAATCACAAGGGGATAGATCCTGTGAGTGAGCTAGTCATAGAATGTCAATACGTGGGCACCCAGGGTAAAAAAAACTCTTCAATCACAAACGCTCAACGTTCACAATTCGACGCCATGAGAGTAACTGAGATGTATAGTGGTTGCAATTAAAAAGTCATAGCTTCTATCTGCCCATTTATGCATATTTGGTGGCCATTTTAAACCCGTGACATCATTCTGCAGAATCTTGCATTTTTGAGCACGAGAACAATTTTTTTTTTAAATAGGTGTTGCAGTTTTTCTCTTAAAGAATTTCATTCTTTTGATTCCTAATCTGTATTCCATAAAATCAATTAAAAAAAAAGAGATTGTCACAGGTCTGTAATCAAATTTAGTTTTACTAACAAAAAAGGGCTATTACAGTATCACCTATAAATAAATACACTTCCAAATGATTCCTTTAAATAAAAAGTTAATTTTCTTTAAAACTAAATATACGAGGATCATCAAAAAAGTTTCCAGATATTTTTCGAAAGGCACTTTTATTGATTGTACACACATGAAACTCTAGTCCCCTTCGAAGGAATCTCCTCCGGCTGCAAAACACTTGTACCATTCCAACAACTACTCTGAAGGCCCCATCTTAGTCCTCTGTGAGCGTGTCAATGACCTTCGTCACAGCCTCTTTCATCTCCTCAATTGTCTCATAACGACAGCCTGTGAGCTTAGGGAATAACCAAAAGTCACAGGGAGCAAGGCCTGGACTATAGGGACGCTAAGGAACTCTCTTTTGTTCCCATCGTGGTCAAATACACTGTGACAAGGATGGAGTTTTGGACTGGTGTATTGTCCTGGTGGAAATGCCACTAACCCGATTTGAAGAGTGCTGGTATCTTTCCTAGGAATCTCTCCCTGAACTCCCTTAAAACTTCAACATAATATTCCTTGTTGACTGTCAGTCCAGTGGGAACCCAGTGCATTTAGATCATGTCAGTGCTGTCAGAAAAGGGATCAACAAAAGTTTGTGGGTGGATTTGCTCTGTCTGGCCTTCTTTGGTCTGGGAGAGCCAGTATGCTTCCACTGGGAACTCTGTCTCTTGGTCTCTGGATCATAGCAGTAGATTCAGCTTTCATCGCATGGTATATTTTCCAAGTTTAAAACAGAATTTTATTGCATATCGTTCTTCCTCACGTCTAGATTGCAAATTCACCAGCTGTGACAATCAGATTTTAGTAGGGTGTATTTCAACTCCTGCTGTAGCTGTTCATTTGAAACTGAAATCATTAAAATTGGTCAGTTATCTCATAAGATGTATAGCAATAACATAATGAATGTTCAAGAGTCTACAACAATTTTAAATGCCTGTAAAAAAAAGTCTGGACACTTATTGAAGGCACTACGTATCAGTATTCTATTATTTCCAGCGGAACACTAAACAATCCAAAACGAATATAATAAGGTATTATTTATTACCAAATTCAAGAAAATTGAAAGTCTAGAACTAAAACTAAATTGCATAAATATATTTAAAGGACGTACCCCTTTTTTTTTTTTTTGAGTGTTATATATTCACATTTTTGGTTATAAAGCTTCAATGATGAGGAATTTGCTGATAAATAATAACTAATAATATCCGTTCTGATTTATAATGTTCCATTAGAAAAATTACAAAAGATTGCATCTATTTATTTCTAAATTCATTGCTAATGATTTTACTTGAGCAATACGTTGAAAATTAGGAATAAAAGCATTGTCAGTGGTCAGTAACCAATTCATTATAGCAATAATCATGAGTAAGGAAAGGATTGTCTGTGGTTAGGGGTTAATGTTATTGTCATTATTGATATCTATGAGGAAAAGAACTCAGTGCTCTCTTTGTTAAAAACAAGAGATTGAATAGAATTGAAAGACTGGGTACATTTGCACACACACACACACACACACATAAATTCATACGCATATATTGAAATGAAAAGTCAGCTATCAAGTTGAAATTTTTTTTTCTCATCATTATTTCGTATATGCATATATTTGTGCGAAACGTGTTTCGAATATTCTAGCTGGCTGATTTTACACAAGTCCTTCCTCTGCAATCTACAGGTAATTAAAGTCAATTCTGTAACAAAGCGTATATGGCTGTTGCCAGCCAAAGAAGCCATATGAGAGTGCACGGGATCAATTTCAACACCAAAAACAATTCTTTTTCTTCACACACACACACACACACACACACACACACACACACACACACACATATATATATATATATATATATCATGGTAGCAATGTGGGTCCAACCAGAGAAAAGTAAATGTTTTTACATGAAACGGTCTACTAATGATTTAGTCTTTTCATTATTATTTCGTTTATATATATATATATGTGTGTGTGTGTGTGTGTGTGTGTGTGTGTGTTTGTGCGACACGAATTTCAGGCATTCCAGTCCTCTTCAGGCGATTAGATTGTTTAATATTTTTATAATAGGGGGAGGTTTATTGATTGTTTTGGTTGATTCTGGCTGACTCCAAGTTTAATGTCTGTTGCAATCTCACTGGACCTAATTGTCTAAAAAGTTGTTTTTTTTTATTTGTTTGTTTGTTTTTTTTTTTGGTTTTTTGTAATGAAATTGACTGTTCTGCAATAAAAATGTTTAAAACATAACCAAAAATGCAGTCTACACCTTATTTATTGAATGACCCTAGTATATAGATAATAAAATGTTTACAAAGAATTACACGGTAAATTCATCACCTAAGAAAGCAAGTATTTCTCTGTTCAATATTCACAGTTCTGTCAGAAGATGGGTGATCATATTTATCTCATCAGAAATATTTTCATTGTACATCCTGCAAAAAAGGACAGTTAATTGAAAAATGAAATATTTTAACATCAGATTTCAAACAAATAACTTATGTTAAAAACAGAAACGAATACCTGAAGTTACTGAGTCACATAATTTAGCTATGTGACAAACAAAAGAGTTTACTTAATATTGTTTCAAAATGTCTCTATTTTTAAATACAAGTCAATTAGATAAGATAGGAAATAGATTAGCAAACAAAGGAAACTGAAAACAACTTCGGGAATATTAACCACTCTAATATAAATATATAACATCAATTCATGTGCTGATGATATGGATTGTCCTGGTGGAAATGCCACCGACCCGATTTGAAGAGTGCTGGGCTCTTCCCTAGGAATCTCTTGCTGAACTACCTTAAAACCTAAAGATAGTAACCCTAAGCCTTTGTCCAATCAACTCTGGTGTATTGACTTCCTTACTCCTCCCACACTTCTCATCATTCCTCACAGACTCCCTACCTTCCTTGAATCTCTTATGCCACTCAAAAACTGAGGCTCGATTCATGCAAGATGCTCCAAAAGCAGTCTGAAGCATTCCATACGTGGCATTCTGTGGCATTTTTTCCAAGTTTAAAACAGAATGTTATTGCATATCGTTCTTCTAAAGTGTCAGAATGCATTTTTGAAATTCACCGGCTGTGACAATCAGATTTTAGTAGGGTGTATTCCAATTCCTGATGTAGCTGTTCATTTGAAGCTGAAATCCTAAAAATCGGTCAGTCATAGTATAAGATGTATAGCAATAACATACTGAATTTTCAAGAGTCAACGGCAATTTTAAATGCCCATACGAAAAAGTCTGGTAACTTATCGTATGCACCTCGTATGTAAATATTTGTTGGTCTGCGTGTTATTGTGTATGAGCAAAAGTCAATATAGCGCAACCGCACAGTAGTACTGACAGGGCCACAGCTTAGAAGAATTCTCATGTTTTTTATCAGAGAGATCAAAAGACACTCACCACACAGAAACACACATATATATATATATATATATATATATATTAAGCGTAAAATTTGATAATGATAAAAAAAAAGGATAAAATCTCATGAGTTTTGATAACAGTCTACCCCTTCGCAAGGTATATATCAATATTACTTTCAGTAGATGAGACACTATTGCCGAGGTACGTGAACTTTGCGGTTTTTATTTTAAAAAAAGCGTTTTTAATGCCTAAAATATTTACAGTGCCCAATGCATGAAAATGATAAAAAAGTAATTACGATTCTAAGTTTCAAATTGCCAATTCTCAGGGGAATTAGTATTCAATACTTTGAAATTCTAACCTTCCTGAGGATCGATGACTTGAAACTTAGAGTCGTGAAGTTTTATCTGGTTGTCGGCCAATGTTGCTAGTCAGCCAACAATGCAGGCAGCCAACACTGACCATCAAAGTTGATTGGCCAACACTGATGGTCGAAAAGCACTGTTGATCGGCCAACATCGCTGATCGGCTAACACTGATGGTCAGCAAACAGTGCTGATCAGCCAAAACTGATGGTCGACAAATTCTGCTGATCGGCCAACACTACTGGTTGAAAACACTGTTCTACGGCCAACACTGCTGATCAGCCATAGCTGATCGGTCAAAACTGATGATCAGCAAAAACTCGTGATCTGCCAAAACTAATGGTTGAAAAATACTGCTGATCGGCCAACTCTGAAAGCCTGCCAACCCTGCTGGTCAGCCAACTCTGCTAGTCAGCCAACACTGTTTATCGGTCAACACTGATTCTTGGCTAACATTATAAGTCAGTCAATATTGCTGGTCCGTCATTGTTGATCGGCCAAATGTGCGGGTCGGCCAACAAGGCTTATCAGCCAACCCTGCTGGTCATCCATCACTGTTTGTCGACCAACTCTGATAGTCGGCCATCATTGCAAGTCAGTTAATACTGCTAGTCGAAAAACACTACTGATCGGACAACAGTGTTTGGTCAGTCAACACCACTGATGGGCCAACATTTCTTGTCAACCAGCTAGGAAAGCAATCCAACATTGCTTGTCCGCCAACTTTGCGACCAGCCAATACTGCTGATCGGCCTTGCTTGTCAACTAACACTGCTTGTTGGCCAACATTGCAAACCAGCCAACATTCTTGATCTGCTGGTCAGTCACGATTGCAGGCCAGGCAACAATGCTAGTCAGCAAATACTGCTGGTCAGCCAAAGCTGCTGTTCTGCTAACATTGCAGGGTCGGCCAACATTGCAAATCCACCAACACTGAAAAAATTTTTAAAACAAATAGGAATATTTCTTTGGTGTTATCTTTTTGATGATTTGGGTTATCATTTGAAGAAAAGTTTTAGGGATGATTTTTTTTTAAAGATTTTAAATACTTTTAAAAAGAATTGATATGCTTTAAGATAAGCCACGAAAAATGAACAGGTGACGTGGCGTATCAATTCATTAAACAAAAATTTAGTATCCAAATATCTTCAACTGACCATTATTTGATCACTGTTATCGTATACTCCTAGCACTCAGCTCTCCATTTGTCAAATATTATTAAGCATGGGTAACGTGTATTTCAACTTAACCATCACTCTTTTGGTCATTTGTATATTTAAATAATAATTTTAGTCATTTGATTATTTAAATAATAATTTTAGTCATTTGTATATTTAGATAATTATACGGCAATCAAAGCTACGTTTTGAAGTTGGTTTGTCGTCAGTGTTTTAGGACTTTATAAACTTTCCCCTATTTCTATCATATATAATATGATTGAAATATGGGAAAGTTTGGATGAATCAAACACTTGATTCAAATTTAGATGTGTGATATTTCGTTTGGCTTTATTTCATCTCGAACTTCTGAAGAACTTTCCTCATACTTCTATCCTACTGTCAGATTCACTGCAATCTATCATTTGAACATATATATATATATATATTCGATTCGAGATATTGTTATCTCTGAAGTCTGGTGGGTTTATATATATATATATATATATATATATATATATGTTCTCTTTTAAACATGTTTAATTCGATAGGACAGACACCTAGTGTCTACTTATTCTATCTTTTATCCGTTCAAGTCTTTGTACGAATCGTTTGACTTCTGGGTGGAATAAATTCAACAAGGCACTGTATTTTTCCCAAGTATATATATATATATATATATAGTTTCAGTTATTTCGTGATTAACTAATATCACTTATACAAAACTTGATTAACTCACAAATCTCATGGATCCCTTAGTCAGAACCAAGAAAGAGTGCTTCAATGATCTACCTAAAGGTACTTAATAGTTTTATCTACAAAACACCCAAGTGTCAGATATTTATGAGTAACATATGCATTTATTTATTTAGATATTGACGTCTTAAGGCATATCATAGTTACCAACCCCTCCGCTCGGGCAGGTCAATTTTTAAGCGGAGTTTAACAGGTTTGAATTCAGAGTTTTCCTTCTCCTAGACTAGTTGCCACACCAAGGCTGAAGAACCTAGTCTGCCCTACTATTTACCCATGGCTGGAGGGATAATAATTGGATTCATACCTTTCCCAAGGGTATTAGTGGTATGTGAAGTGCAATCAATCTCGTCCAGGATTTGAACTCATGTCGCCGTGTCCATTTTCTACGACGATAACCATTAAACCACGTCTTAAGGCATATCAGTCCATTTCATTTCAAATATTTGGAGGATACTTTACATTTGGGTCAGTGTTAAATGATGTTTCATCCATCTGTTCTCAGACTTAAGTATTTTCATATGCATGAGGGTGTAGGCAGTTAATTTCATATATATGTATAAAGATTGGTTCGGTTTACTTTGGTTATTTAATGCTAAATCCATTTTTATAGATATAATCAGTTCCATTTCAAACAATTCAGTTTTGCATAAGGAAACAGTTTAGTTCTATTTGACCCATAGATAGGACTCTATCTGGTCATACCACTCCAGGCCAGAGTGAACCTGGGAGCGATGGCAATGAAGAGATACAATCGGTGTATTCTGCAGTCCCAGCCGACAGGGCCATATGCAAAAAGAGGATTTGGCATTAAATAACTTACAATGGTAGACATGCCATAAAACCAGACAACCTCTTTTTTTCTTTTTTTCTTTTCCGCCAAATTTAAACGAAGATTAAGAAGTCGAAATACTACTGAGATGAAAGTATATTTTATTTTCGTGACAATCGTCGATCATGTTCTCTCTCTCTCTCTCTCTCTCTCTCTCTCTCTCTCTTATTTTTCCCACCTCATCGGTGTCCAAATCGCATAATAAGCATCTATTTGCATTATTTAATAGAATCACCCTCTAAATTCTCCTCATTCAGCAAATTAAGTTTTCGTGTCTAAAATAAAAAAAAGAATTGTTTGTCAATTATGTAATAAAAGTAAGAAACAAACGTGAGGAATTTGCCAGCTCATAAAATAGATATAGTTTCGCCTGTAAACATTATTTAACTGTTGAAACAACCTATTTTATGCTGAATGCATTTTTGTTTATTCAAGTCTTCAGCATATTTGGTGAATGATTGTAAACAACAAGTCTATAGCCACTCGTACAGTAAAAAAAACTGAGATGAAAATACGATATTGATACAATAACAGAACTCTTTTCTTTTAAAGGAAATTCGAATTGTTAAATACTTTTAGAAGTTCATGTTCCTCCTGGGTTATTGATTTTATAGTTAAGTTATCGAATATTTTGAGGTTTTTGATTTTGTTGTCATGTAGTTTTAAAAAAAGTCTATGAGCACACCAACACACAAACACACACATACACACATATGTATAGTTGATTTGGTTTCATTCTTTAATGGCATATCAACCTTCGTAGGTTATTTATTGCCAAAGCCATACTTGTAAACGAACGGTAGTGGTAAATTTCACTATTTACCCCATAGCTGGAGAGATAAGGGTGTTCATGCCTTTCCAAACGGTATAAGTCCAAAAGTGAATGTAATAGAATTACTTGAGTTCGAACTGGCTCTCTACGGTGTCATTGCCAAGCAGGTTAGCCACTACACAACAGAGACGTACACATGCATATATATATATATATATATGTGTGTGTGTGTGTGTGTATGTGTGAAAATAAACATTTTAAAGTGTGGAGAAGTTGATTTGGGGGGATTCTTAAGAAAGTAAATATTCTTTCAACAGACATTCAAGAAATACATTTGAATTAGATAATTCAAAGTGTAAACACAGTAATAGAGACGGTATATTCCAGGGGCAGTACCCGGGGAAGATGATTGCAGAAAAGTTCAGGTAATTCGATATAAAGTCTGATGACTCCTAGGGTGAAGGAAACCATGGAAAACCTGCAGTTGATACAGCTACCAATCATCTCGCCCAACTAATCATTGGATTCTTGCTGTGGATACTTAGAGGGTGATATGTGTCTAACACAAACACGCACCTATGCGATCATTCTGTGCTGATATATCCTCAAAATCCTTGGATGGAGGTTAAGGTGGAAAAGTCATCTGCGTGCACATGATCGGGAAAAGACTGTGATCATCTGACACGAAGGAGTAATCACTATATATATATATATATATATGTTTGTGTGTGTGTGTGTGTATGTGTACTTGCGCGCGCGCGTGTGTGTGTGTGTGAAAATGAATCAGGAAATGAATCTGACAGTATAAAGAAGAGTTGAAAAAACAAAATAATTTGATGAATTTACAATGAAAGCCGACGTTGAACGTTTCGGTTGTAATAACCTTTTTCAGGATTTTAAATTTACCAAAAATATTGTTAAAATAGCGATGGCTATTTGATGAAATAATAAATAAAGTTGACAACCTTAGTTGAGAAGAGACCAGACAGCTCCTTTTTTAATAGCTACTACACTGAGTGGTTGGGAAGTGTGCTACTCGATTCCCTGGATTGCTCCACTTTACCCTTGATCCTTACCAAATAGTGCTGAGTGCAAAGCAAAGCGGCATCAAGTACCATTTTTTGAGTTTCTGGTGTGACTTGACCTGGGATTGAATCCCGGTCTCCCGGACCAATGGCGAACACTCAACTTATTGGACCATTACTTACTTTACTTTTTGATGAAATTACAATAATAAATAAATCGAATTTTGGATTTTTAAAAACTTTTCTTTATATATATATATATACGTGTGTGTGTGTGTGTGTGTGTGGTCTGAACATGGTGACATCTGAGGTAGGCTGCGTTTGTCCAAAGCCATATAAGATCTTATGATAGCAAACAACCACTGGCTGATTCCACGCAGGTCTTTTCCCAGCAACCTAAAGGTAATTCACGTCAATTCTACGACAAGTATGTGTGTCCGCAGCAGTTCTAAGAAAACATCTCAGAGTGCTTGTCATATATGCGACAGGGTTTGCTGGGATAACAGTGGCCTGCGGATTTACGAGATTTAAAAGATTGTCTTCTTTCTGTTAAGAGGTGGCGGTATACATATATATAAATATATATAATATGTAAGTGTGTGTGTGTGTGTTTGGTTTGGTTTTATGGCATATCACCCATTGTAGATCATTAAATGCCAAATTCTTTTTGTACATATAACAAATACATGATTTTGTAGATATCTTTTTTAACAAGCCAGAGCCTTTTTTTTTTTGCACACTGTTAAATACTTCTCCCTAATTTCAAACAATTCAGTTTACTATAAGTAGTTTTCGTTTATACAAAAATAGTCATTTGTTTAAATACAGTTTTTATTTATACACAGCTAAACGTAAAAACATTTCTATTTCAAACAATTCAATTTAGCATAAATACATTTTTTGGCTGGGTTCCGTTTTTTTAATGGCATATCCACTTTGGTAGATTAATTAATGCCAAGACTATTCTTCTAGAAGAACAGTAGTGGTACTATTTAATCCATAGATAGGAGGATAAGGGAGTTCATACCTTTTACAAGAGTATTTGTGAGAAAGTGAACGTTATAGTGCGACTTGGATTCATACTCGCTCACTCAAATTCCGCAGTCCATTGATTTAATCCTTACACCACGAGGACACGCCCACAGTTTTTCGTTTAACACAGATGAATGAAAAAAAAAGATCTATCCCAAAAAAACTCAGTTTACCTAGAGTTATCATCATCATCATGTCGTGCCGCCAGCAAGGATATCCCTGACCCTCTCTCGCCACTTCTCCCTATCGTTCATCGCCTCTGGCAGGTCTTCAGGGCTACATCCCGTATCCTCACAGAGCTGCTGTATGTATGTTCGTGCTGGTCGTTCTGCTTTTGCTCGGCCATATGTGGGGGTCCATAAGAGTACATCACTTATGAGCTCGTCCCCGCTTCTCTAGCAGTGTCCTGCATGTCTGGGTCGTCTGACTTGGATGGTTTTCGTGATGGGAGGTATGTGGCCGTATAGTTGGTGCCTTGTGGGGTGTTGCCTCAAGGTCTTGTTTAATATTGCTTGCAGTATTCTTGTGCAATTGTGCAATTGCCGTCTAGCTTCTTCTCCAGCCGTTTTGTTAGCACCCAGGTAGTGCAATCATATTGCAGTATCGATACAGCCGCTTCCTGGAAGAAACTGCGTTTCCTTTTATCGGTCAGGTCCGACTTCCATATGATCGATAGCTTATCGATAGCTGTCCATGCCTTCGTTAGCCGCGTGTCGATGTCTTTTTCGGTTGATGAGACACTGCTTCCTAAATAGGAGAACTTGTCTACCAGTTTCAGAGAGCTTCCGTCTAGTGTGGAAATGTCGCCTGCTTGATTAAAGCACATGTATTCAGTTTTGTGTGCATTGACATGGAGGCCAATGCCTGCAGCGGCTCGTTCCAAACTATTCATAAGAGTACACAATTTAAATGTCAAACAGTTCTATTTAACCAATTGATAGGACACTATCAGGTGCTACCACGCCAGGCCAGAGTCGACTTGGGAGCGATCGCAATGAAGGGGTACTCCACATTCCCTAAAGATCCCCACCATCAGATTAATTAGTGTCATATCTTGGACATTCGTTGGAAGAGTCTTACCCCTCTGCAGAGATGCAGTCGGTGAATTCTGCATATATATATATATGTGTGTGTGTGTGTGTGTGTGTGTGTGTGTGTGTGTGTGTGTGTGTGTGTGTGTGAGATATTGTTAGATCCAGAATTAGAGACTGTTTCGTATTTGGCACGTTAGCAGGTATTAAGATAAAACAACGCTCTTTACTTCACTAAAAAGAGTTTGTTTAAAACCTGAAAAAGTAGTTCGCTAATGTCATTACATCAAGTTTCTCGTTTTAATCTATGATGCAAAGACTGGCAAAATATTAGTGTCTATGCGGTTGGATTGATACATAGGCAGATATAATGTATACGTACACAAGTTATATACGCTATAAATATACACACTGTACATGTACGTATATATAGTGAAATGCATATATATATATATATATATATATATATATATATATATATATATATCATAACAGTGTTGGTTGTCACTAAATCACTTTTGGGTTTGTGGCGAACCAAGTGCAATATAATATGAAAGGCTCTATATCTAGGATAGAGCTATTATATAATAATAATAAATAGTTATATATATATACATATATATATATATATATATATATAATATATGCTCCCCCATGGGGGTGAGCTCTCTGGCGAAGGAATTGCCGGCCGCCGCTAGCGTAATGCAAAGCTCTTCGAAAGAATTGAGCACTCTGGTAGCCGATAGGGTATAAAAAATGTAAACAAAGGCTGCTGCTGCTGCTGTTTCTAAAAATGAAAATACCTTAAAATTCCCTTAGCCAACGTGGTCCGCTTGGTGGACGAGTAGTCTGAATCACAGTCTAGCGTAAAGTTGGACGGGTTTCGATCACAGCTCGAAGCGTCCTACGTGTCTAACCACACTGAAGAGTTCTGATAGAACGAAACAGTCAGTCTGTGGATGACTATATATGTATATTCATGGAATTTACACTGCAACACCTGGGTTTTATGGATTTTTTTGCAAAACAACAATCATCAGGCAGTTGAAAAAATGAAATGAATCGAAAATCGAAAAAATACAGTCAAAAAACCGTTGGGATTTTGTAGGAATCTTTACGTGTGATTGTAAGTGTATGAGTATGCAAGTGTTTGTGTGTATGTGCATATCCTTGTGTGGGTTATACTTGCGTATTATTGTGTGTATGTGTGGGTGTAAGTGAAGTTACAAACGCAGCGTATTGTTTTAACCGGATATAAATTCGTCGGTGTATCTTATTTTTGCTACATTATTTTATTTCTGTATGTGTAGATGACTATAGCTAAGGAACAAAACATCATCATTGCATGCTGCATTTATTATATATATATATATATATATATATATATATATATATATATGTATATATATATATATATATATATATATATAAGGATGGGAGTTTCGTATGGATAGATACATTGGTAGATACAATGAATACATACAAAAGCTATATACACTATAGATATATACACTATACATGTATATATAATGAAATGCATATATATGTATATATATATATATATATATATATATATATATATATATAGGGAATATTGAGGGGAGATTTGTATGGATGTACGTGTAGAAGCAGAAACAAATACGCGCTCAGGTTCGTGGTGGGGAGGTAAATATACAAAAATAAATAACAAACAAGGAATGAAATATGATTTTTGTAAAAACTTTTCTTGTTTACAAATAACGAAACGCAAATCCGATTTGAAGGAAAGTGGAAATTGTCTGAAAGATTCAGTGTTTGGAGTCGGCTGTGTCCCCTGCCATTTTAAAGAATATAGAGGGGTTTGTGTTTAAAGATTTTAAGTAAGATTAATTTTCACAAAACATAAAAGTTGTGTGAACTAGATTTTTTACATGTTAGTTTTAAACAATGTTTGCATTCACCATTGAAACGTTGGTTAGAGAGTAACTTTAACTATTCACAGGAGAAAGGTGGTGGTTACTGAGGTGCCAGCTGATGTCTCATCGTCGGATAAAAGGGAGTAAACTTCTCATTATTAAATAATTTTAAAACTTCCAATTAATCTCTCACAGCTGTATGAAAAGAATTAGAATTTTCATGATTAGATACTTTTAGAATTCCTCTTAATGCCACCCAGCCGTATGAATGGAAGTAGAATTCAAATGGTTAAATACTTAGAGAATTTCCTATTAATGTCACAAATCGGTATGAAAGGAAGCAGAGTTCTCATTGATAAATACTTTTAGAATACTTCTTAATGCCACCCAGCCGTATGAATAAAAGTAGAATTCAAATGGTTACATACTTGAAGAAATTCATCTTAATGTCACACAACCACATGAAACGAAGTAGAATTACAATTGTTAAATACTTTTCGAATCTCCTGTTCCAATCAGAAGATCTTATTGAGGGTTTGGTAATTGAGTTTAATGTTAAGGTCTCGAATATGTTGAGGGTTTTTTCTTGTTGCTTTCTTCTTCTTTTTTTCCTAGTGGACTTAAATAAATCGGGGCGTTTTTGTTTTGTTTTTTGTTTTGTTTTGTTTTGTTTTGTTTTTTGTTTTGTTTTTTTAGAATTCAGCATATTAAGCTTTTAAGGGGTGTGTGTTTGTAAAGATATTTTCTAATCGCGTCCAGGTCGTTAAAGAACAAATGAACGTCCAAATAAGGTAGTACTATATAGTACAATATTCAAATCAGCGGTTGTTTTGAGAGGGGTTGTGCAAATTGAATAGTTATACGAGATACGTTTGCTTAAGAGGTGTTGTTATTTTTTGTCGAAGCAGCTGGTTGCTAATTAATCGGTTGTAGGCTTTCATTCTTTTTGTATTAAATAATTGGTTGTATTCGTTTCCTTAGAATCAATCGGTTTGGTTAATTTAGGTTAAGTGATTTGATTTATTCGTATATAAACCCTTGGCGTTTATTTCATGCTAAATTCTATTTACCTACATACAAACACACATATATATATACATATGTATGTGTGTGTGTGTGTGTGTGTGTGTGTGTGTGTGTGTGTGTGTGTGTGTGTGTGTAATTTTTAAGTGAACATATTTTAGGTAAAGCAATTTTTAAAAGAGCCAGTAAACATTAGTTTACATAGAAATGAATGGTTTTAAGTTTTGCTATTTCATACTAACAGTCCTATTTGCAGACACTTAAATGTTTTCAAGTATTACTTACAAAAATTGTTTCATTTGCACACAGTTAAATCGTTTCAAGTATTGCTAATATTAACAGACCTATTTGTAGACTATTGAATGGTTTCAAGTATTGCTAACACAAATTGTTCTACTTGCACACAGTTAAATGGTTTCAAGTATTGCTATTTAACACTAATGTATTCCTATTTGCACACAGTTAAATCGTTTCAAGTATTGCTAATATTAACACTCCTATTTGCCGACAGGTAGATGGTTTCAAATATTACTAACACTAATAGTCCAATTTACAAACAGTTAAAAGGTTTCAAGTATTGCTATCAACACTAATAGTCCAATTAGCAAACAGTTAAAAGGTGTCAAGTATTGCTATCAACACTAATACTCCAATTTGTACACAGTTAAATGGTTTCAAGTATTTCTATCAACACAAATAGTTATATTTCCACACAGTCAAATGTTTTCAAGTATTGCTAACACTAAAATAATAATTCAATTTGATATTAATCATTTGTTTACACACAGTTATATGATTTTAATTATGGTAAATTATTGAACAGTTCTATTAGACAAGACCCTTAAAGGTACTACTTCAATGGGTCATAGTAGACCTGGAAGTAATGGAAATAGCCTAATTTTCCTGAACTGAAGCGTCAATATTAGACGCAGTTTAGTTTCCTATCCAGGACTCCTGTTGAGGAGGGGACCTTACCCCTCTGCAGAGATACTGTCGGTATATTCTACAGCCTTAACAGACCAGGCTCGGAGTGAACTGAAAAAATAGTGTAATGTGTAATACTTTTTCATCCGTGTTTATATTTGTAGTTAGCGTGCATACGATTACAATAAAATAGATCAATGATCTTATTATGTTGGTTATTGCAATCTCTATTGTTTCTTGGGAGTGGCGTCGAGAGCTTTGTGTGTTTTGGTTGTCGACGAGAAAATTAAAGAAGTCATTATTTATTAATGTTTGTTTTATGTTGGAAAGTTTTGCGCGTAAAGAAAATATTAATTGCGGTTTATTTTTTGTAGAGATCTTCGTATTCGTTATTAAAGTTGACCGGCGTCTCGCCAGCCAACACGATTCTCGTTTGAATCGGGGCCGTTGTAAAACGTCGCCAACACTTCAATGGTCAACTCCAATTCCGCTTAAGATAAATATGTGAAAAACCAGTTTACACACATACACAAACACAAACAAACAAACAAATATATGTATAAAAGACAGAACAAATTTTATTCTATTTTACGTAATAGAAATATCAAAAAAATTAAATGCCACAAGTGCTTAGCATCACCTTGGTGATATAAACAAGCTTCACTTTAGTAATAAAAGTGAAAATGAAATAATGATTTAGTTTAAATACTAAAAAACGTTAATTTACAAGTAGCATTTATATTACCTTGATAATGGTTCTGACAAGAATCAAAAGTATTCGATATAATATGAATAGCCCCTTTGGAGAAACCAGCTACAAATTTCAAGACAGCAACATTAAAAAAAACGTAAGGGCTCTTGAAAGGTACCCGTGATGTAATGGTTATCGTCATAGGAAATGGACACGCTGACACGAGTTCAAATCCTGGACGAGACTGACTGCATTTCACATAGCAGTAATACTCTTGGGAAAGGTATGAATCCAATTATTCTCCCTCCAGCTATGGGTAAATAGTAGGCCAGACTGGGTTCTTCAGCCTTGGTGAGGCAGCTAGTCTAGGAGAAGGAAAACTCCTGTTAAACTCCGCTTAAAAAATTGACCTTGTGTCATGTCCTGCCCGAGCGGAGGGATTGGTAAATATGAATAAGGGCTCTTGAAAGAAAAAAGAAAAATTCCAAAACAAGCATTCAATTTGATATTACTATAAATTACTATATATATATATATATAAGTAGGCACATTTCCTCTTTTAACCATGTTTGATTAAGACAGTCACTTCAATTTTGCTTAAATGTATACATATAATTGAAAAACTCAACATACCATCACATGGCTCTCATAGATTTATTTCAGTGAGCAACTCAATCAGAGAAACCAACCTCTTCAGAAAGCTATAACAAAATAAAGAGAAAAAATGTTTTTTAATATTTTTCAATGGATTCTTACGCATTTAAAAAAAAGGCGAGGTGACAAAAAGACATGAGCAAGAAGTTTGTGTCAAAAACGGATGTTACGGTATCGTCTGGTATCATATATCCTTACGTGTCTTAAAAAAATTATCACAACTTATAAAACCCTCAGCAACTAAAATCTTATTTATTTATGAAATAAAATCTTATTTATTTATCAAGGAAAACGTGGCTACCCTGTTTATAAAATCAAACTTATTTTTTGTAGCAAAAAATTTTTTAGGTCTTATTCGATCTCCATCAAAGATTAAAATTCAGTCTTTATCTAATTTCTTAATTCTTTTACGTTTATATTTTATTCTGAATACTGTCATTCTAATTATCGTTAATATCGTTTATGTTATTATGATAATTTTCAATTACTATTGATTTTTTAAATCATAAAAAGTAACTATTATTACAATAATTGCAAATTTATCATCATTATCATTATTATTATTATTACATTACAAATAATATCAATAGTAATACAAACAACATTAATTTTTTGCCCAGTCGGCTGGGGCTGTAGAATACACCGACTGCACCTCTGCAGAGGGGTAAGACCCCCCACCAAAAGTTCAGATAATGCTAGGAACGATTTATGAACCCTGGTACAAATCATGCAATCGTCATTACGCTACAAGGAAATTTGATAGGCATCCTAAATGCCAAGACAGAATGAGAACATCACGCGTAAAAAAAAAAAAAAAAAAAAAATTTGGAGTGCCCGCTCGTTAAAATTGGTCGCTTGTGCCGAGTAAAAGGTAATTCTCAAATTAAGGGAGTAAATTGATTGAAAAGATCCAGAATCAGCATATCAATTCCCAGTACACAGGATTCTTTTTTTTTCTTTTTAAGAATTAATATTTTACTATTTTTAACGTTGTCTCTGTAATATAATGGCCGAGGGATTTTGTTTTATGCCTTTGGTTTTAGTTAGGCTGAGAACATTTCGGCTCAGTGCATGGGTTACTCAGGTGCAACATTAACGCAGGTGCTCACGCGCGTGGGAGGAGCGGACGTGTCACTCAGAGATGTCACAATAGCCCAGATGGGAAACGGGGCTGGAGAGTGCGAGTGACATCACGCACCAGAAGCGCGCGGAGGATTTTAGGGATTTTGAAAAAGTCAGTGGAGTTGAGTTCTGCCTCGGGAGAAGACGGTTGGCTTTCGCTTGCTCGCCGAAGCCAGGCTCGTGGCCTTTTGGCGGGTGCCACACGTGCTGTGGGGGATGGAAAAGTTATCATAGAAAGATCGTGCATCTCTCTTCCTTATGTCGAAATCTTTAACTCAAAGGTAATATAAGGTTTCGTACCTGAACTAAGAAGTCGTTACGTGTTTTTCGTGTTTCGGGATTCTTATGTTCTATGCATATATGTTATGAACATTCTACGTACATTTCCCATATTCATGCCTGGCATGTATGGGTATGGTACATCTCGACTTTCCAATAACATTATAATCCACTCATACAATTCAAATTAACATTTTAGTTGGATTCATAACTTTCTCAAGGGTATGTGAAATGCAAATAGCTCTGTCGAGGATTTGAACTCGAGTCACCGTGTCCATTTCCTAAGATGATCTCGTAACAATCACACCACAATGAGAACTACACAATAATTCTATGTTCTGTTTTGAGCAAATCCTGGTGGGAAAATCCTAGAAAATAGCAGCTGTACGGCCACCTGCCTCCCATCTTAAAAACCATCCGAGTAAGATGAAGAATACATACAAGTCTGTGCGGACACTGAATACTGTCTAGAAAACCTGCCTGGAGGGATGGATTATTGGTATGGGTGGCGAGAGAGAGAGAGAGAGAGAGAGTCAGGGAACTCCGTGCTTTCAGCGTCACTGGATGTTCATTATCTTCAACACTGACTAGGCACTAGAATTTCAGCCCTATCATTTGAATTTCAGCCAGATCATTTGATGAGGCATAAGTTACTTTGTGGAACACTCTGTTCCCATCAACATCTTGTGACATGTTTTACGTGTAAAAAACGCTGGATACCATTTATATATGTGATAAGTTGTGATACAACGAAACAGTCTGTCTGTGATTGACAATAGATATGCTACCCCGGGGTGGGAGTTGAGCACTCTCACAAAAGAATTACTGGTCGCCACTAGCGTAATGCAAATCTCTTCTAATGAATTGAGCACTCGGTAGCTGTTAAGCGTATATATGTAAACAAAACAAAAGTGATACATATGCGTTAAAATCCCTTCGCTTATGCTGAGTTCCCTTGTGGCTATAGGGTAGAATATCCGTCTGGCGTAAAGTCAGCCAGGTTCCGATCGCCGCTTCAAGCATCTCGCATGTCAAGCCACACTGATGAGTTGTGATACAACGAAACAATGGAAGACATATATATATATATATGTATATATATACACACACACACACACACACACACACATATATATATACGTGGTACAGTGGCTAACATGCTGAACTGCGACATTGTAGTGTGTTGTTACTCCAGTCGAGATATCACATTCAAGTTCGGACTTATGCCATTGAAAAAGGCATGAACATCCTTTTCCCTACCAGCTATGTGTTAAATTGTACCGCAACTTTACTTCTCCAAGAAACACCTTTGCATTAAATAATTGAGTAAGTTGATATGTCATAAAATGAACAAAGCAAATCAAACTATATATATATATATATATATTTGTTATGAAGAGAAATAGAAATTTTTTCAGGCCATCTGGAGGGAAACTGATAAGCTAGCCGCATTCCTGTGTAGGTTGGACGCAAATCGATACTAACAGCCACGACATTTCGGGCCTGGCTGAGAGTGTATTTAATAGATTTTATTGTTGATTCACACGTTTGCCTTCAGCATGAGACTCTTTGACATGTCCACTTGATTAATAAACAAAAAAAAAACATTAGAGGCCGTGGAAAAACAGCTTCACAACAAATACATTTTGCAATTATATATATATATATATATATATACATTGGTAAAAAAAAACGGAAATTTAGAAATTGTATTCCATAATAAATTTATTTCGTTTATTGAAGCTCATCAGATAAATTTCGAATGTAGTGTACTTTTTTCTGTTTTGCGTTAAACCCTGGGGATATACGTCTCGTTATATATTGTATTAAATATCGGTATATTGTGCACTTATTTTGGATATTCACAGTCCTTATTTACTATATATATATATATATATATATATATATATATATATATATATAAAGAGGTAAACATACACAGGGCAGTATTTAAAAAGGTTTAATATTTTATACTTTGGATCAAATTAATTAGAGTAGTCCTCACAGTGTAATGGCTAACGTGCGTGACTGTGACATCGCAATAAGCGAGTTCGAGCAGCAGTTGTATTCTTATGTTCTCTTTCGGATTAATAACTTTAGGAAAGGTACAAACCCCTGCTCCACAGCGAAGTATCCATTTTCCTAACCAGAACTTGCAGGCATGGATCAGTAATAAACGCAGTCGGCTGTATATTTCGAGGTTCAACATTACTTTCTTGATGCTATATTGTTTGATTAATTAATTGATTGATTTTAAAGACATGCAAACGAATCTAGGGTTATTTTATGCGTCGAGTTTAGTAAGTTGTTTTCATGGTACGTCTACATATATATCTTTGTTTCGTTGTTTCTTATGATTTTTCTTGCACATGGTCTGATCAAAAATGAATAATTTTTAAATAGATCCATTTGACTCATAGATAGGACACTAACAGGTATTACAACTTTGGGTTAGAGTGAACCTGGGAGTAATGGCAATGAATGGGTACTCTGCATATCCCAGATCTCCAAAAGTAAAACTTTACCATAAGTTGCAATTTAAAGTCATACCTGGGATACCTCTTTTTGGAGGAGTCTTACCTCTCAGCAGGGGGTGCAGATGGCATATGTTCTACATCCTAGCATGGGGGGGGGTCTCTGTTTCAAATTAGTGAGTAACCTTACTAAAATTCCCCTAACAACAAGAAAAACTGTCTTGTATTGAATGACTTGCTGGGGGATCTGAAACCAATGTAATTTACGAAGCTCTTTGCTTCGATTCGGCACAAGGCCGATTGAATGGGGCACCCAATGAGACTCGAACTCACTCTTGCAGGTTTGCTAGTTAAGCTTGCTAACCATTACACTATTCGAGGTGCCCGGGGGGATCTGAAACCAATGTTGCAATAGTAAACATAGTTTTAAGTCGTTTTTTCAGTCCAATGGTTAGAGCAAATAATTGCAAGTATTAAGGTCCAAATTGATTATTACATATTCAATCGTTAAATTAGGATTTGACTGAAAAAAAAGCTGCAAATAAATATCTTATTTAATTTCAAAAATTAATAAAACGATTATGGTAACATAAAACATTTTATGTCAATTTCTTGTTCAAAAAATAGCTAACGTAAAATTTTCTTGCCCAGTCGGCTGGGGCTGTAGAATATACCGATTGCTCCTCGGCAGAGGGGTAAGAACCCCACCTTCCAACAATTGTGCGGGATATGACACTAAACAATCTGATGATGAGGTTCCTGCAATGCTGGAGCTTTGGGGAATGCAGAGCACCCCTTTGTTGCCATCACTCCCAGATCCACCTGATAAGGGTCCTATCAATGGGTTAAATCGAACTAAACCGTGCTTCCTTCACAGTACTGACTTTTGCATTTAAACTGCATATTTATGCTAAACTGGATTATCTGAAATAAAACTGCTTTGACATTAAACTTTGTGTATTGCCCAGTCGGCTGGAGCTGTAGAATATACTCACTGCACCTCTGCAGAGGGGTAAGACCCCCCCCAATGAGTGTCCTGGATATGACACTAAACAGTCTGGTGGTGAGGTCCCAATAATGCAGGGGCTTTGGGGAATGTGGAGCACCCCTTCATTGACATTGCTTCCAGGTCCATTCTGACCCGGAATGGTTGCACCTGATAGGGCCCTATGTATTGGTTAAATAGAACTAACTGCATACTTATGCTAAACTGAATTGTTTGATTAAACTGAATAGCTTGAAATAGAAATGTTTTTGACAATTAAACCGTACTTAGATTTAAACTGCGTGCTTATGCTAAACTGAATTTTTTGGAATAGAACTGGGTTTTTTTTTTTACATTGAAACTGTATTTAGACTAAAATGAATTGTTTAACATAGAACTATTTTGACATTTAACTGTGTGTAAACAAAATCTGTACTTATACTAAACTGAATTAGCTGAATTAGAACTGCTTAACTAAACTGAATAGTTTGAAATAGAAATGTTTTTCACAATTAAACTGTACTTACATTTAAACTGCGGGCTTATGCTAAACTGAATTGTTTGAAATTGAACTGTTTTTGGCATTTAAATTGTACTTACACTAAACTGAATTATTATATATAAATGTTTGAATAAACTGGATAGTTTGAAATAGAAATGTTTTTGACAAACTGTGTACTCATGCTAAACTGAATTGTTTGAAATAGAACTGATTATTTTAGATTAAAATGGATTTGGCGTTAAATAACCTACAAATGTTGATATGCCATGAAACCCAACCAACCAACCAAGAAATTTTCTGAATTGTAATGTATACAGAAGCTACTGTTATGGTTGCCAAAGCAGTAAGTATGAAAATTAGGATTTTGCTCATATGTTGACCAAGAATACTCCGGGGGTTTTATTTCTTTAGTTTTGTTCAGTG
>OY757914.1:12227073-12512073 GCA_963585895.1 Sepioteuthis lessoniana | reverse complement strand
GTTTGGTTTCCTTTGTTTAATTGCATAATAATTTTCTTAGGTTATTTAATGTTTCATTATTTCGCTAATATTTAGAGATGTTATTTATTTCCTAAAAGAAAATTATTTAACCAGAATATGAGTATTCTGAAGATTTTCTTTTTAAGATATTTCCCTCATTGGAAAAAAGATTTTTTCCCAATCAGAGAATTCTAAAGTTTTTGTATTAGAAATAATTTCTTGGTTGAAGGCTTTTTATTCAGAATAAGAGAATTCTGATGTTTTTGTATTGAAGATATCTTATTCGGTCGAGAAAGAATTTTATTCAGAATTTCTTGCGATAAAAAGCAACTAAAAATAAAATGTATCAAAGTTTCTATTAAACAGCAACATAAAATTAATGATAATTAATATCTGACAATATCCTGCCTAATAAACTAGAATATAATTAAACAAACATACACACACACGCACACTCATATATATATATATCATCATCATGTCATGCCACAGGCACGGATATCCCTGACCCTCTCTCGCCACTTCTCCCTTTCGTTCATCGTCTCTGGATGGTCTTCAGGGCTACATCCCGTATCCTCACATAGCTGCTGTATGTATGTTCGAGCTGGTCATCCTGCTTTTTCCCGGCCATATGTGGGGGTCCATAGGAGTACATCACTTATGAGCTCGTCCCTGCTTCTCCAGCAGTGTCCTGCATGTCTGGTTCGTCTAGCTTGGATAGTTTTCGTGATGGGAGGTAGGTGGC
This sequence comes from Sepioteuthis lessoniana, assembly GCA_963585895.1. Classification (NCBI taxonomy): domain Eukaryota; kingdom Metazoa; phylum Mollusca; class Cephalopoda; order Myopsida; family Loliginidae; genus Sepioteuthis; species Sepioteuthis lessoniana. The sequence goes on along the minus strand of OY757914.1, from coordinate 12,511,328 downwards.
CGTATAGTTGGTGCCTCGTGGAGTGTTGCATCAGGACTTGTTCAATATTGCTCGCAACATTCTTGTGTAATTGCCGACTAGCTTCTTCTCCAGGGGTTTAGTTAGCGTCCAAGTAGTGCATCCATACAGCAGTATTGATACGACCGCTGCTTGTAAGAAACTGCGTTTCATATTATCGGTCAGGTCTGATATCCTTATGATCGATAGCCTATCGATAGCTGTCCACACCTTCGTTAGCCGTGTTATATATATATATATATATCCACAGACAGATTGTTTCGTTGTATCACAACTCTTCAGTGTGGCAAGACACGTAGGACGCTTCAAGCTTGGATTGAAACCCGCCCAACTTTACGTTAGACATAGTATCATACGTCAGCTCGGGAATTATAAGGCATTATGTAGTAGCTTTCGTTTGTTTACATTTTGCCTTGCCAGATACCAGAGTGCTCAATTCATATTAAAAGCTTTGCATTACGCGAGTGGCAGCCGTTAATTCCTTCGCCAAAGTGCTCAGCCCCCGTGGGGAGCGTATATATTGTCATCCACTGACAGACTCTTTCGTTGTATCTCAACTCTTCAGTGTGGCTAGCCACATAGGACGCTTCAAGCTTAGATTGAAACCCGCCCAACTTTACGTTAGACTTAGTATTATACCACTCAGCCATCAGTCGACATACACCAGCTCGGAAATTATAAGTCATTATGTTGTAGCTTTTGTTTGATATTGGCAAAAATTGTTGATAAAGAATGCTAAACCTCAAAGTATATATTATGTTTAAGTTAAGATCGCGTTGACATCGAGTTCGATGATTGTATTGGCGCTAAACTGACACACTATCCAAGCTTTACGTATATATATATATATATATGTGTGTGTGTGTGTGTGTGTGTGTGTGTGGTATCTTAATAAGTACAACTGGTACCACGTAATCAGTACCTGTCACGAAGTACAGTGGAACCTCGACTTACAAAAACCCCATTACACAAAAAATTCAGAATACGAAACTGGCTACGAATAAATTTCCGTCCCATTTAACGAAAAATATTCCAAGATAAGAAAACGAAAATCGAAAATGCCGCTCGACAGTGATCCTTCCAGGATTCGTTTCGTAGCCTCACGTGATCGCTTTTTTGTACTCTTATCTTTTTTAACATTTATGTAAATGACTATGTTGTCATTAATGAACATATTCCTTCGGGTGGGAATAATATTCACAATTTATACGACTGCTTTTGGGGGCTGGAGCGAATTGTGCCACTCATAGGGTAAATCTTGTTCCATAATACGAAAATTCCAAGATACGAAATCCTCTCCGAAAAGAATGTATTTCATATTTCGAGGTATCACTACACTGACTAAATCAATTCGCTCACCAGGCTTACTTTGGGAGGCAGGTGGATAAGACACCTTGTAGGATAAAAATGAAAACTTCTCAATGTATGGATAATTAATGACCATCTTGGACTCTCAGCCCGTGAAATCCAAGAAGATTCTTGGCATCGAATCATCCATCTAGGAATTTTTTTCTGATATAAAACTGAGAGTGAGACAAATCTACATTTTCTTTTCACTTTTTATTTTTCAGTTTAAGAGAAAGACACTCAAATGCGCAACGCACGGCTTCAATAACATTCACTAACGTAGACTTGCTCTTCTTTTTTCAATATATTATTTTTAAACCTTAGTGTAAAGGGGTTGTCTTATGCATCGTCTTTCCTAACTATAAAAAAAAAAACTTCACGGATAAGTATAGTTGAATATCATGGACATTTTGCGATAACGATACTCGAATAAGAGCTGCATCCATTATATCAGAATTTTTGTGGTTTCTGCAAATATTGCAGTAATGTTAGATAATAATGCAGCTTCGTTGCACAAATCCTTTATACACAACGTTCCAATCAATGCACATGAGCTGCATAAAAGACATTAATACAATGATGAATGATTTCACTTATCTGACCAGATGACAAAATCAAGATATTTTTATTTCAGTTTGGTTTCTTTGTTTAACGGCATATCAACCTTTGTGGGTTATACAATATGTTGTATAGCGGCTTGTACCACGTGACATCCGGTATCGCAGAAGTATAAAGGACACTGTGTCTCTTAAGCACGGAGAAGCTAAAGTAGAAAGAGAAGCAGAGAGATAGCTCTGAAAGGACGTCGGTCAGTAGTAAGACCAACTTAGGACGTAACACCAACAGCGCGAGACTTATAATACTAGTCGGACTGTACTACTTGAGTTAATAAATAATTAACTCTATTTCACTGTGTATATTTTCCTTACCACAATACAACCCAATACCAATCCCATCCTTGAAGAAGAACAGCGGTGATACGGTTTATTCCATACCTGGGGCGATAAGGAGGTTCACGCCTTTCCCATTGGTATTTTTCCGAAAGTGAATGTATTTGCGCAATCGGAGATCGAATTCGCTTACTACAAGGCCACAGTCCAGCATGTTAGCCACTACACCATAAGACTAACCACATCTAGATGCTGTGAAATGAACATAACGCTACAAACAGAAGTAAAATGATAAAAGTTTTCTAATTTTTTTCTTTTAAACTTGAATCCAGAAGATACATTACATTTTAACATAGCCCTAATGGTGGTTTAATATGATTAACCGAAACATGGACCAGGCAAATTGTTCAACTCTTAATAAAATCATACAATGAATACTTTGTTTTTTCGTGTATGATAAAAATAAGTCGAAAAGTGGATAAACCAAATATTTACAACTGGTTTAGTAGTAATATTTCGTTTTTTATTCCGGGAAGAACTTCTTCAGACTAAACATTTTTTGAGTTTTTCTACATTTTAGCAATTGAAGAAATGGATGAAATAATGGAGAATACTACCACATTATGGACGATTTTTTATTCTCTTATTTTATTATTTTTTTCATTCTTTTCCTTTCTTTTCTTTTTCCTTTCCGTTTACATACACCATTACAGTCAATGTTTTTGATGAAAAAGGATACGCCTGAACCCCTTGCCTAACCATACTACCCCTTTATTTCTTTTTTCTTTTTCTCAAAAACCTCTCTCTCCCTCATATTTCCCTCTTTCTTACTGAAATTAATCCACCTCTGCCTCGTCAAATCTCTGAAGAAACCTGCTACACTTGATGGTACCTAGCTTTGACCACCTAACCAGACAGTCATAGCCAAAACCAATAACCCTTACAACCATCACTCAAATTTATATGGCACTAATCTGTTTTTGATGGTGACGCGCCATTCTTGGAGATCTAGGGAATGTGGAATACCCCTTAATTGCCATTATTCTCAGATGTACTCTGACCTGGAATGGTAGTACTAATTACTGTCTAATCGATGCATCAAATAGATTTGTTTAAAATCTTATTCGTATTTGATAAAATTTTACACATAAAACTGCGTGTAAATTATTCGTATCAAGGAAAGCTACTTGAAGCTAGAATTGTTTACAAAGGATTATTATTAGTTACTTGAAAGCATAAAACCTGGTGTAAACAAATGATTACTGCTAACTAGAAATAGTTACTTTAAATCATATAACTATCCGTATTAGATGGGAATACTTGTAATAATACAAATTATTAGATGGGAATATTTGATATCATTTAACCGTGTGTAAAAAAAATCTTTAGAAACTAAACAGTTAATTCAGCTGGAGCTGTAGAATACACCGACTGTATCTCTGCACTGGGGTAAGATCCCTCCCGATCGAGTGTCCTGGATATGGTATTAAACCATCGGATTGGGCTTTTGGGAATGTAAAGTATCCCATCATTGCAATTGCTCCCAGGTCTTCTCTGAACCAGAATGGTAGCACCTGATAGGGTCATATCTATGAGTCGAATAGAACAATCTGTGTGCTAACAAATGACAGATGTTAAACTGTGACTGTTATATTGAAGTATTTAAAACCATTTTACTGTGTGCAAAAAAAAAGAGCTCAGACTCATTTGAGAATGTTATCTATAAAACGTGTTTACAAATCAAATATTTGCCCAGTTGGCTGGGGCTGTAGAATACACTGACTGCACCTCTGCAGAGGGGTAAGACCCTCCCCAACGAGTGTCCTGTTTATGACACTAAACAATCTAATGGTGAGGTTCCAGCAGTGCTGGAACATTGGGGAATGCGGAGTACCCCTTCATTGCCATCGCTCCCAGGTCCACTCTGGCCCGGAGTGGTAGCACCTGATAGGGCCCTATCTATGGGTTGAATAGAACTAACATCATACTTATGCTAAACTGAATAGCTTGAAATAGAAATGTTTTTGACAATTAAACCGTACTTATATTTAAACTGCGTGCTTATGCTTAACTGAATTATTTCAAACAGAACTGTTTTTCGACATTAAAACTGTATTTACACTTAACTGAATTGTTACATATAACTGCTTGAATAGTTTGAAATAAATGTTTTTGACAATTAAACTGTGGACTTATGCTAAACTGAATTGTTTTAAATAGAACAGATTATTTACATAAAAATGGATTTGGCGTTAAATAACCTACAAAGGTTGATATGCCATAAAACCCAACGAACCAAACCAAATCAAATATATTATTAGATTTAACGAGATGTTATTTCGTGGAAAGCACCTTGTTTCTTATAATGCATTATAAGACATTTAATGGTAGACAATACGAGTAGGGAACTCAGTTCCCTCCCTTGGCTATACAAGAGTCACACGCATTCAAGGAACAAACAGAAAAAACCATCCAGCAAAAATAGTGGAAACCTCTTACTCTTCTCAGGTCTAGAATCTAAAGGAGGAAAGCTCCATGTGTTCGCTTCCGCAGAGCACATCTCCACGTCTGCTCCACTCAAATACCTGTTCGAGAAAGAGGCGGAGTCCTGGATTTACTTTGTACGTCACCAAAAAGGACTCGTGACTCCGTTTTGTCTCCCAGCAATATATTTGATATACATGTATAAAAAGGATTTGGCATTAGATAACCTATAATAGTTTATATGCCATAAAACCCAACCAAAAAAAAAATATTCAGAAACTACACAAAAATATAAATTTAAACGTGCAATGAAAGCAATTCCCTATTCTCAAGGCATAATATAACCTCAGATGGGTTGACATACCGTTAAAATCAACCGATCATTTAATAAATAAACCAATCAGAATCCGCCAAATAGAAATGAATCTTATTGGGTCGCACAATTTATAATTTCCGAAACGGAAATTAAATCTTTATTTTCTATCATTAAACACAGAAGATTGTCATTGTATTCGAAACCTTTTCATATATAATCTGATATTCGTTTAAAAGCTATAAAAATTAGAAGAATTCCTTTCTATATGATTGAAGACTTGAAATTCAATATGAAGTTTTATGTCTTCATATATTTTGTTAATTCTATTAGCATAATGGTTAGAGTGTTCGCCAATGGTCCGGGAGACCGGGGTTCAAACCCAGGTCGAGTCATACCAAAGACTCAAAAGATGGTATTTGATGCTGCTTTGCTTAACACTAAGCATTATAAGGTACGGATCAAGGGTAAAGTGGAGCAATCCAAGGAAAGGTGTAGCGCCCTCCCCTACACCTTGGTGTAGTAGCTATCGAAAAGTGAGCCTTCGGGTTACCCTCGACTAAGGTCGCCAACTATACTTACTACTAATTATATAATAATATGTTAATTATATAATGATAATTATTAAATCAATTAATGAATAGATTATTCCTCAACATTAGTAGCCTTGTGGAAAAGTAAACACATTTTAGTAAATATCAATTTGAACGCTTCATGAAAAAAATCAATGCTGGTGATTCTTACTGATATAGTACGTTCGATTCACACTGGTTGCCTCATAATTAAATTTTAGTCATGACCAAACAATCCCTTGTTAATATCTAAACGACCAATTGGTCTTATAAGATTCTCTTATTTCTCTTCTAAATAAATGTGCGTTTATAAAAGTTGGACAATTATCTGTGTGTTATTTTGCGACCAAAAAAGAAATAAAAAATATTGGAATTAGTCCAATGGCAGTTTCAAAAATGCATTAAAATTGTTGATTAAATCAAATGATTCCGTTGCATTTGCTCTGGCCACCAGAAGTACGCCAATGATTCTTATTTTCTTAATCCCCAGGGTCGGGGCAATTTTGATTCAGTCATTCAGACCGGTTTTCACTGCCTCATTAATTCCTATTTGAGTGAATCTCTGCCGGCCAAATGTATTTAACCCCTGGGAAATCATTTGCCAAAAAAAAAAAAAGAAAAAACGAAAAAAGAGACAATGAAATCATCTCTAAAGAATTCAAGATGGTGACGTGTTGCGAATAGTTCATTGGCAGTTTGACAGCATTGAATCATGTAAGTCAGCATAGACTTATTAACCTGTTCGTTTGAGCTTATTTTAAGAGATAATAGTTTCAGGCTCTTTCCGAGGGTTTTTTGAAAAGAATTAAAAAAAAGAGTGTAATGTTAAGTCTGTGCCGAATTTTAATAAGTCTGCTGATTGGCAAAGGAGAACAACAACAACAACAACAACAAAAATAACACTTCCATCCCTACCTACTAACACCTCCCTATCCCTGTGATTCTCCGTTCCCGCCAAAAAATTATTTCATTTCAAATAGATACGTTTCCTCTTTTTGTTAAGCACAAAAAGTAATCTCGAAAGAAGGATTTTGGCCCCCAAATTTCAAACTTTAATCTAGATATATCTAAATCAAGATTAATAGTTCTCAATACTTTTTTTCTTGTTTGAAAAAAATAAAAGTAAATAAATAAATAGAATAAAACTCTGAGTAAATTTTAAGTAAATTCAAAATTCTATTTTAAGAAATATCTTCTTACTAGATGTTCAAAAAGGGTCGAGATTAAAGCAGCATTTTCTCAGACAGGAGGAGTCCATGAATAAAACGTTCATTTTCTTCAAAATACGAAGTGTCCTTAAAAAGTATTGAGCCTGAAGCAGTATTTTTAGAGACAGAAATTAACGATGGATAAGAATGTTAATTTTCTTCCAAAAATTACGGAGACTTTTAAGAATTATTCCAATGAATTTTTATAATCCCATTCCCAGCGCTCCAACAACAACTGTTACTGTTTGGTTTCAGTTGCCACATTCTGCCTATTTTCATTTCCACATATCAATCATTATTATTATTCCTTTTCGAGCTTTTTACACCAGCCTTTGCTGATGGCTTTTCACTGGAGTTTGAATGATACCAAGTCTGCTCAGGTCTCTAGTTCTCTTCTTAGGTCGATCTATGTAATGCTGTAGTTTTAATTGTTTGATTCATCCTCCAATTTCCAACTTTTTCAGCTCCCTTTCCATACGTTTGGGGACCGATCTAAGCGTACCAATTATAATTAGTATCACCGTTACATACAACTTGTTTAGTTCTTTTGCAAAGTCAGCCGGGACATAAAGTCCACAATTTTGCAAGTTCTCATTTTTTATGATTATTATAAGGTATGGTCGTCAGGCCGATATTAGGTGATCTGTTTGTATAGAAAAATCCCAGAGAAGTTTGTGTATCTCATTTTCTTGGACAGATACTGGATTGTGCATATACCATTTGTTCGTATGGTCAAATTTCAATTTCTTGCATAGTTCCAAGTAGATTAACTTGCCCACCCAGTCGTGTCTAGTCTTATACTCTTTTTATTCTAATTTGCTGCATTTGCTTATTATGTGATTGATTGTTTCGTCACTATCTCTACATAACCTACATCTGCTGTTTTGTTGCGTCTTATCTGTTCTTGCTTTGATATGATTGGTTCTTCTGGTGTTGTTTTGTGCTGCCACTTGAAGAGTTTCAGTTTCTCTTTTAAAGTTTCCCCTTCTTAGACACGTCCACGTCTTTTTCATATATGATATTGCTTATTAGTCGTTTAAAAGTTCCATAGAGCTATTTTTCTTTCTATTTTTGTTTTCTGTTAATTGTCGTTCCGTTGGTCCTCGTGTTGTTAGTATTGTTTCTGGTGGCTGTAATCAGTATTCCTCTGCGCTTTTCTATGTAGTCACTGCATTGATATGTCAACGCTGTCTTCAATGTTAGCAAGTCCTCTTCCTCCCTCTTTTCATAAGACATATAGTCTGTCAACATCATCTTTGGGATGTAATGACTTATGCATGGTAATTAGTTTTCTTGTTCGCTGGTCTATTTGTTTAAGTTATTCTCTGGTTCACTTTAAGAATGGTCCAGAGTATCTTACCAGATGAACCGCCCAGGTATTAATTCCTCTGATAAGGTTTCTGATATATAGTTTTGTCTCAAGTAGCTTTCTGGTTCCCCTGAGATATTCTTTTTTCACTTTTTCTTTAATCTCTACTTGTTTGATGGTGTCAGCTTCCAATATTCCCAAGTATTTGTAGGTTTCTTTTTATTCAAGCGTTGTAATTTTTTCTTGATTTAGTTGTTCCATTCCGTCCGTCAGGCGTGGTTTCCCGCTTTTCATTATTAGTATTGCGCATTTTTCTATAAGAAATTTCATCCCTACGTCCTGACTGTATATTCTCAATGCGTGTATTAGAGTTTCCAATTTTTTTCAATTTTTCAAACAGTTTGATGTCGTCCATGTATATTTGGTGATTGACATTTTCCTGCAATTTACTGTTTGTATCCGGCAGTGCATTTTCTGAGTATGTGGTTGAGTTGCATCATTGCTATAATAAATAGTAATGGTGACAGTGCATCTCCTTTGAATATACTACTTTGGAATTTCGTTTCAGTTAAGCTTTTCCCACCAGCTATCAATTCTACTCTCCATTTTTTCCTGGTTTCTTCGATAAAGTTTATAACTTGATTTGTTATTTTGTACATTTGGGGACAGTTTATTATCCAGCTTTGTGGTACCATATCATATACCTTAATGTAGGCACTCTAGGCCATAGCTAGATTTTTCCGTCTCGTCTTGTTCTCGTTGATGGGGGTGAATTTCTTGAACCAGTATCCATGTATGCCGTCATGGAATGGCGTTTTCCAATCTAATTTTTTTTAATTTTGTTCTGAGTAAATCTATCAGTATTTCCGCTTTCGGTCTTTCTTTGAGTCCTTCTAACTCTTTCGCCATGTTGTTTACCCATTCGGCTTTTTTGTTTGTTCTCATGGTTGCTATATTTTCCTCCAAAATTGTTTAGCTTCCCTTGCATCTGGTTGTTGGTATATCTTCGTACCTTCCCCCCTACTTGTTGATAGAATTTTCTTTTGTTGTTTTGGAATGTCCTGTTTAGTCTATATTGTTTTACCCTTTCTCAATATCTTTTAAATCTTTCTTCTTTCGCCTGTACTTTCAGGTTTATTTCCTCGGATTGTTATTTTTTCTAGTGTCGCCGTTTCCTTTTCGTTTCAACATGTTTCAGTGCTTTTTCCTCTGGTTTATCATTTTAGCCGATTTTCGTAGATTTCTTATCTGTGTTTCCAGTCAAATTCCCCATCCAGGTTTTGATTTTTTGTTCGTGTTCTTTAAGGGAATCTCGATTTTCTAACAAACTAATTTCACTCCTGCATAGATCAGTTAATTTAATTCGGTGATGGTTTTTATTGATATTTATGTTAATACTTCATTTATTTTTTTCCGTTTCCACCTTGACTGTTCACCAGTCTATGTTTCTTAGTGATAGTAAGGTACTTTTTTTTCATCCATAACTCTCTTTAAATTTTCTATTTTTTTTTTTTTGTTCTTGTGTTAGTGTTTGCTCTATATTGTTTGGACGTGTGGTGTTTCTATTTTCAGAAGTTGGTGGTTCATTTCGATTAGACTGATCTTGTTTGTCATATATTTGATATGTCAGATATTGTATTAGTGTCTTGCTTATTATTTGTTTTCTGGTGTATTTCTAGTATTTCAAGAATAGAAAACCAAACTTTCTTTATTATTGTCCTAACTTGGTCAGCAAGTCTTTGGTTTGTTGTCTAAAAACTGGCACATTCTTACCAGATACCCATCATTCTTTCCTGTATCCTCCCAGTGTAGAGTTGCTCCTAAAATTTCAGTGCAATGCAAGTTGGTTAACTTCCCAAGTCCATGTTTTGTGCTGGGGTCATTGATTTGTAAGGTTACTTAGATAGTCATTCGTGTACCTGAAAAAAGAACAACCAACATTCACAGGATTGTGGTCCTATGCTAGTCACGGACCACAATGTGGTGTTACTACTATTCTCAGTACTTGTGGCTATTGTGTTCGTGACTACCACATTAGCTTCCGGCTGTTTGCTTTGTCGAATCCTTCCGTGCCCACGCTGTGTTTAAAAGATCCACGCAGGAAGGTTGACACAGTTCAGCTGGGTCTTCTTCTGACGGTCAGGTAATATGAGTGGCTAGATTGTCTAGCAACTCAAAGAATAGAGAACAAAAAATAGTTTTTATTGAAACACGTTTGTGAGACAATAAATAACAAACAAACGAGGTTTGTTTTCCTGGCAAATAGAAGAAGAAAGAATATTGAGAGAGGGAGGGTAATGATGAGGTGCGGTTAGAGTAACACTAACGTCTCTAAAGTTTGGGATTTTTAAATTTTGTAATGTCTGATGGTTGTTCGGAGTATTTCGGGTCTAGATGCTTCTTTGGCAGTCTTGAGTTTCTTCTTGGTCCCTTTTTCTTATCTTCTCTGAGGATTCGTTTAATTACCCCATTTTTTATAGATCAATATCTGGACTAAAAATGGTTTCTGATTGGTTGTCCAATAAGAGACTATTAGGAGTCATACTCCCATTAGTCAGCCAATCCTAGTTCAGGATTATATCTTACAGGTATCAGGAAAACCCTTTTTAGATGCGTTGACCAATGGGAACAGGTTTAGAGTAATGGGGTTGGACCAAAAAATTCTGAGCCTCACCTTTATTTAAGGTGGAGCAAAATTAAATCTCCTTTTTGACATTGACTTTCAAGATAAGGACTAGAAAAATATATTTTACGAAATGACCCGTTTCATCATTGTGATTGAAGTTTCAGTTAACAACCGAAAAATTATATAGATTTGCAAACCTTTAAAATTAAAAACAATTGTCTCTCACTTAACTGACCTTTAGGAACGATCAACCAGCTTTTTAGGTCATATAAGCCTTGACCAAAAGATACTTATTTTAAGGATCTATTTTTTGTTTTTGAGATATATATTAATTAGAATATATTTCATAAATTCTAATTTTTACATATTAATTAAGTACTCAACCGCACGTCGTGTCACAGGATAACCTATGCATCTCTCATGTTGGCTATCAGGAGAGCACCTGCAGATCATGATACCCAAGCCTGTTGCCAAGGTCCCACGTGGCGTTATATTTTGATTCGACTAAACTCAGGGGTTATTTAAAATCAGCGCACCTGACACAGACTTGATCCAGTTTTCTTAAAGAAGAGAACTCTTAAGCGGGTCACACATACAAGAAAAATAAAACAAAAAATTATTATTATTATTATTATTATTGTTATTCTTACCACTTGATACGAGTTATCACTCCAGTTTTAACTGGTCGTTTTTTACAGAAGTCTGAAGAACAGCAACTCTCCTTTAGTCCCCAGGACTCTTTTTAATATTCTAGCTAATTTTAACACTGCCGTGGTCTCGGTGATCGCGATTCTTCTTCTGACATCCAGTTCACCCAGTCTCTTTGTCAGAACTTTGGGGACTGGTTCAAGTGTTCTAACAACAATTAGTATCACCGTCATTTTCGTGTTCCTCAGCTTTGTTCTGGCAAGGTCCAGATATTTGCTTATCTTTTCGCCTTCCTTCATTTTCAGTCTCTGTTTCGTTAAAACAGCAAAATCCACTTGATGATATTTTCTCTTGTTAATTAAAAACAAGATCTGGTTTTCTAATCGGAATTGGTTAATCTGTTTGTATCTCTTGATCTAAGAGAATCTTATGCATTTTAATATTCTATGGCAGATGATAGCGGTTCGAAACAAAGATTTTTTTCTGAGAATCGAAAGCAAGTTTGTTTTTTTGTTTTTTTTCAATTTAATGCTGATATTTCGGGGACGATTTTAATAGTACTTATCTAACTCAATTATTTTCTTAACCACAAATTATCTCTTATTTATTTTGACTTGACTTTTTCTTTGATTCAATTTTATTTTTTGGTTAAAGATTTTAAGGCTTGCTTTTTATATATATCAAAAGCACATACTCGCATGCACATACGTTATATATATATATATATATATATATATATTTATATATATATATATATATATATATATATAGAGAGAGAGAGAGAGAGTGTGTGGGGGGGTGTATGTGTGTGTGTGTGTGTGTTTTATTCTTCAATTAAGACTTTGTTGATCTTATATGTTATGTATTACCGTCTTGTCCTTTTCAGGCAGGCTTTCAGTTGACCTAGATACATGTAGTGAATATTCATGAACAATCAATAACAAAAAATCGTTTTTTTTTTTGAGTTTAATTAACTATGCAAATTAGATAATTTTTTAGAAAGAACATCGTGAACAAAATTAAATTTAGGCTATGTTGAAAATAGCCATCCACCTTCAAATCCTTGTTCACACAAACAGATGCATATATATATAGTTGTGAAAGAAATATTTTGTACAATATTTATTTAATATATTCTCCATAATTATTTTTCTTTTTATTTGTTACTTTTCATATTTTATTGGGAATTGTATGTATGCAAATACGTATTTTTCCTTTGTAATTTATATTAATATACATCACATATGGGAATTTAAATTAATCATTAGAAATGTAATTATCCGAAGTATATTGAATAAATGTTTTGCAATCATCCAAATACTTCTTTTCCCCAATTCAATGAACAGAAAGTAGGTGTCCATAGCGTAACGGTTATTGTCGTAGGAAACGGACTCTGTGAATCGAGTTCGAACCTGGACAAGGCGGTTTGCATTCCATATACCGCTAATAACCTTTGGAAAGGTATTCATCCAACTATTCTAAAGGGGAGGCTGTAGAATACACCGGGTCCTTCTCTACAGACGTAGTTAAGTCCCTGCTTAACACACACACACACACACACATATATATATATATATATATATATATATATATATATATCTGGCCATTGGCATAATGGTTAGTGTGCTCACCAAAGGCCAGAGAGACTTGGTCGAGTTATACCAAAGACTCATAAAATGGTGCTTGATTCCTACAAGCTTGACACAGTATCTTAAGGTACGGATCAAGAGCAAGTGGAGCAACCCAGGCAAAGAAGTAGAGCCATCCCCTATACTTTTGGTGTTGTAGCTATTGAAAAGCAAGCTTTTGATCCCCCTTGACTGCAGTCACCAAACTTAAATATATGTATATATATATATATCTTAAAATGAGTCGGTCCACGAAGAGATTTGTATTAGGATTTGTTTATTTATTTTGTTCTTGCATACGTGCATGTTTCCAGCTTGATGCTTTCGTCAGAGAGTATATATGGCTAAACGCCTTTTTAATGAGGTATTCAATGAAACTTGAACTCACTCATGTTTGCATTTGAATGATTTCAAGTTGGTTATGGTTTTTTATGACTGTCGTTTCTTTCTTTTTCTTAGAGTGTCTTTCTCTGAGGTTTCTCAACCGTTCATTTGCTTTTGATATTTGATACATTTTGTGTGGGGGTGTGGTTTGGAATTTCACTTACAGTTCTTTTTCTCTGTGTATGTGTGAATGTTTGTCTTAAGACTTTGTGTGTGTGTGGATATATATATATATATATGTATATAGATGACTATAGATATATATATACTCCCCTACCCCCGTGGGGTTGAGTTCTCTGGCGAAGAAGTAATCGTGTTACCATTAGCATCTATTGCAAGCCTCTTCGTTTGAATTGAGGTCTCGGCTACCGTTGAACGGATGTATGTAAACAACAGTAATTGTGATTCATAACCGTTTAAAATTTACTTCGCAGCTAATATCTCCTCGTGGCTGAATGGTTAGAAGCTTTGGTTTGAGGTTTAAGTCAACCGGGTTTCGATCCTGTCTAGCGACACTGATGAGTTCTGATAGAACGAAACAGATCTGTCTGTGGATGACTATATATATATATATGTTTGATTACATTTGTGTGTGCATATGATCCATGCTTTATTCAACTTTGGTTTAAATTTATCTATACATTTCTTTTCCTATATTTGAAGTAGCATGTAGTCGTTCGTTTGATATGTTGGCATTATTTAAAATTCACTACGACTACATTGGTGTTTAGATACATTTGATTTTCTTGTTTTCTTCAATTTTGATATTACTCCTGGGAAATGATGTCCTGGTATTAAGGGCCTGTGTTGACCCTTTGGATATTTCTTTGTATTTACTACATTCAACTATGTAGACGACGTTTTCTGAGTTGCAGCTAAAGTCTATTTACTTTGAATTTTGTTTCCGAGTTTTTAAAGGTATAGGATTTTCCTTCTATAATCATATCATATATCTTATATCTTTATTATAGCATTTGGTAACCCCTTGTGTTGTGTTTTTTTTTTCCGAAAGTAGAAGAGGTGAGTATTCTTTTAAGATTTTGGGGTTGTCTCAGGTAATTAATGATTTTTGTTGTGTCTCGTATTTCTTTGTTTTTGTTTTTAAGTTCTTCTAGATTTTTCATTATTTCTGTGAATGGTTCTGGGTTGTTTTTGTTGTAGGTTGTGACATATGCTAGGAGCTTCTCGTTGTTGTGTTTTTTCAGGGTCTTTAATTCTCTTTGTGTTTTTTTTTTTCTGCTAATTCGAATCCCTTATTTATTAGTGCTGTTGGGTATCCTTTCTGCTTTAGGGTTGTGTGTAGTTCTTTAAGGAGAGTTTTTTTAGGTTTTTATCCGTGATTATTGTGTGTATTCTACATGCTAGAGTGTAAGTGATGGATTTTATACAGTTTTGGGGGTTGTGGCTTTTGAACTTGAGATATTGTTGGGTGTCTGTTGGTTTGTGGTAGATATCTGTGATGATTTGGTCATTTAACAAGAACAAAATTCATATATATATATATATATATATATATATACCAGGATCGGTTAAAAAGTTTATAGGCTTACCAAGATAGAGTTATGGAATGTAACTAAATAAGGTTTCTTTTTCGGTATCTTCCTTCTTGAGGTCCATAAAATTTTGCCATGGGCGTTGAAATGCTTGAATCCCATCG
Source organism: Sepioteuthis lessoniana (assembly GCA_963585895.1). Taxonomy (NCBI): domain Eukaryota; kingdom Metazoa; phylum Mollusca; class Cephalopoda; order Myopsida; family Loliginidae; genus Sepioteuthis; species Sepioteuthis lessoniana. The sequence continues at coordinate 12,496,244 of OY757914.1, read as the reverse complement.
GCCAAAAAAATTATCAGCAGCTGATATTAAGTCATTATATGAACTTTTCAACCAATGAACTTTTCAGCTAACCTGCGCATATGATATATATAATACTTGGTATATTACTTGGCATATATATATATATATATATATATATATGTGTGTGTGTGTGAGAGAGAAAGTCTGTGTGTGCTAATGTATTTTAATATCTTTAGCTATTTATAGAGGGCATGTCCACGTGGTGTAATGGTTAAAGAGCTGGACTGCGGAATCGTAGTAAGCGAGTTCGAACTCAAGTCGCGCTATTACGTTCACTTTCGGACAGTTACTCTTGGGAAAGGTATGAACTCCGTTATCCTCCCAGCTATGGGTTAAATAGCGTCACTGCTGTTCTTCTAGAAAGGATGGCTTTGGCATTAAATAACCCATAAAACACAGAATCCCGAATCCCGCTATTTATAGAAACAAATTTAAAAAGTAGACGCTACACAATACACCAGTTTTAACGCTCACTCTTACAAAGTAGTAGTACACACAAAAGTTACATCACTTTTGCAATACATCCTCCTGATGATGGCCCAAGGTCAATTTTTAAGCAGATTTTAAAAGGTTTGAATTCAGAGTTTTCCATTTGGTTGCCTATTTTAGGCTAAAGAACCAAGTCTGCCCAACTATTTATCCATAACTGGAGAGAGAATAATTGGGTTCATGCACTTCTCATGGAGATTAGTGTTATGTAAAATGCTGTCGGTCCTGTCCAAGATTTGAACTCGTGACACCGAGTCCATTTCTTATGACGATAACCGTTGCACTGCGTGCACCTCTTTTTTACGCTTGTTTTCAAGTATTGCTGTAGTAGGACTACTGCTGTAATCTAATACAAAGTTTGACTTGGCTTCGCGTACAAGAGAAAGAGAGGAAACAAGAACTTAAGAAATTAATTACTATCTTCCGTTTCCATTGCAAGAAAAGTTGGTGGGGGCAGGCTTATGTACTAGATTAGTCTTCAAGACAACAAAGAAAAAGGGGCCTTTTTATATACAAGACAGATTCACTCACGAGTTAAAAACTTCACTATGTCATTAATGATTTTAACATAGTTGATGTTAAAAAAAAACTGAATTAAGATTTAATAAGTAGACTTACGCGCAAAAAAACCTCGAGGCAATAATATAATTTGTCGATTTACTAAGACCTTTGACTCTATTCACAGAGGAAAGATGAAGCAAATACTTGCATACAGCCTACCAGAAGAAACAGTCGAAGCCATAATGATGCTGTGTAGAAACACCAAGGTAAAAGTCCGTTCTCCGGATGGAGACACAGACTACTTCGATACTGTTGCAGGTGTACTACAAGGAGACACATTAGCCTCATACCTCTTAATCATCTGTCTAGACTGCGTGCTTAAAACATATGTTGATAAAATCAAAGAAAACGGTTTCAAGCTAACAAAAGAAACAAGCAGAAGGTACCCCGCAAAAAAAACAAAACAATTACCGACGCTGACTACGCCAATGATATAGCACTTCTGGCAAATGCACCCGCACGAACCGAAACCCTGCTACATAGTCTGGAGCGGGCCGCTGCAGGCATCGGCCTCCTTGTCAACGCACTCAAGACGGAATATATGTGCTTCAATCAAATAGGCGATATCTCCACGCTCTGAAACTAGTAGACAAGTTCACCAACCTAGGGAGCAGTGTCTCATCAAACGAGACAGACATCGACACACGACTAGCAAAGGCATGGACAGCTATCGATAGGCTATCGGTCGCATAGAAGTCAGACCTGAATGAAGCACAGTTTTTTCCAAGCAGCAGTAATATCGATACAGCTATATGGATTCACCACCTGGACGCTAACAAAACGTTTGGAGAAAAAATAGACTGCAATTACACAAGAACGCTGTGAGCATCATTGAACAAGGCCTGGAGACAACACCCCACAAAACAGCAACTGTACGGCCACCTACAACCTGTCACGAAAACTATCAAAATTAGACGAACCAGACATGCAGGACACTGCAGGAGAAGTAGGGACGAGCTCCTAAGGGATGTACTCCAGTGGACCCCTTCACAGGAACGAGCAAAGGCAGGACGTCCAGCTCGAACATACATACAGCAGCTCAGTGGAGATAGTGGATGTAGTCCGAAAGAACTGCCAAAAACAAAGGACGATAGGGAGGGGTGGCGAGAGAGGGTCAGAAATATCCGTGCTGATCGTGCGACATGATGATGATGAAGTAGACATTGTGTGTGTGTGTCTATGTGTGTGTGTGTGTGTGTGTGTGTGTCTATCTTTCTCTGCTTTTAAATGTCAGTGTGTGTCTGTCTGTCGGTCACTCTGTCTATGTGTGTGCGTGTGTCTATGTGCGTGTCTGTCTGCATGTACGTCTGCCTGGATGTGTGTATGGTTGTGTGTGTCCGTGTGTGTGTAAGTTTGTCCGTCGTAGAACTATCTGTCTGTCTGTCTATCTGTGTCTGTCTGCATGTGTGTTTCCGTCTATCTGTCTATCTGTCTGTTAGCCAGTGTGTTTGTATAAAACGACTTATTGTATTTTCCTTTAATTGGAGTAAGAAGTTCTTTGATTCTTCGAGTTGAAAAAAGAAGGGTCTACTTAAATTACTGGCGCGAATAGATGAAAGGCGTCTTGTTTTTGTTTTATATTTATTTATTATTTTTTAGGCCGAGAATTTATTGACTAATCTTGGTGACCTAGTGTCGACTGTTTAGAGTAAGGTGGCTATCTTGAGCTTGTGTGTCACAACTGGATCGGAGTTTCTAAGAATTAAATTTTTTTTTTTGATTTTTGAAATCTTGGCTGCTGATTGGTTAATAGATAAATAATTTGGTCAGATAGTCAATTTCCTTCGACGTCCGCGTAAACCAACCTAATTCGGTTTTCTGATCAACGTTTTGGCTAAAATTTTAATGGATTTTATTGTCTTGTAGTTGCTGTGGCAATGATATGGTAGTTAAGGTGGTTTAAAGAAAAGGCGAATTTTTTTAGTATCAATGAAAATGTGTTTTGCATATATTGAAAAGCTAAAGTTTTCCATACCATCAAAACGACAGATCATCATCATCAAGTCGCGCTGACAGCAAGGATCTCTCTGACCCTCTCTCACCACCCGTCTCTATCGTCCATTGCTCCCGGGAGATCTTCAAGCTACAGCCCGTATCGGCAGAGAGCTATTGTATGTAAGTTCTATCTGGTCGTCCTACCTTTGCTCGTCTATGTGATGAGGGTCACAGGAGTATTTTGCTTATGAGATCGTCCTTACTTCTCCAGCAGTGTCCCGCATGTCTGGTTCGTCTAACTTGGATAGTTTTCGTAATGGGTGGTAGGTGGCTTATAGGTGCTGTTTTGTTGGGTGTTGCCTCGTGGACTTGTTCAATATTGCTCGCAGCATTCTTGTGTAATTGCCGTCAAGCTTTTTCCCCATACGTTTTATTAGCGTCCATGTAGTGCATGCATATAGCAGTATAGACACGACCGCCGCTAGGAAAAAACTGCGTTATATTTTATCGGTCAGGTCTAACTTCCATATGACCGATAGCCTATCGATAGCTATCCATACCTTTGTTAATCGTGTGTTGACGTCTTTCTCAGTTGATGAGACTCTTCTTCCTAGGTAGGTGAAATTGTCCACTGGTTTCAGAGAACAACCATGAAGATGTCGTCTCTTTGATTAAAGCACATGTATTCCGTCTTGTCTGCGTTGACATGGAGGCCTATGCCAGCAGCTGCTCGTTCCAGACCATGCTGAGGGTTTTTGCTTGGGTTGATGTATTTGACAGAAGTGCTATATCATCGTTCGTAATTGTTTGTTCGGCTTATATTCCGCTTGTTTCCTTTGCCAGCTTGAAACCGTTTTCTTTCATTATATCTATAGACGTTCTAAACATGTAGTCTTGGCAGATGATAAACAGGTGTGGGGATAATGTGACTTCTTGCAGCACACCTGCTACAATGTCGAAGTAGTCGTGTCTCTATCCGGGGAGCGGACTTTTACTTTCGTGTTTTTATATAGTATTCTTATGGGCGCGACTTTTTCTTTAGGTAGGCCGTAGGCGATTAGTATTTGCTCAATTTTCCCTCTGTGTAGGGAGTCAAAGGCTTTGGAGAAGTCGACAAATAATATTGTTGTTTCATGTTTTTTTGCACGTACACCGTCTAGAATTCGACGGATAGTCAAAATTTATGATGTCGTGGATCGATTTCTCGGAAAGCCATTTTGGTTCTTCCTAAGTATCTTCCCAATTTTGGTTTCTATGCGATTGCATAGAAGAGCATAGTTGTAGGAAATAAAAATATCAAAAAGCACTGGTTATTTATGCAGAAAAGAAGTGTGTTCAGGATTCAAGGAAAATCTTTCCTGTTAAAAGAGGATGAATGACCGACAAAGAAAACTAAAAAGACACTAACATTAGAAAAATAAGAACAAAAAATTATTTAAAAAAGGGAAACTCTATTTTTATAGGATGCGACACAAGGTCAAATTTTAAGCAGGTTTAAATTCAAAGTTTTCTTTTTCTTAGACTAGTTACCATACCAAGGTTAAAAAGCCCAGTCTACCTTACTATTTTAGCCACACACGGAAGAAGGGTTTCTATTCATACCTTATCCAAGGGTAATAGCGCAATGTGAAATGCAATCAGCTTCGTCCAGGCTTTGAACTCGGGTAGCTGAGACTAACTGTCCTCTACCATTTCACTACGAGCGGCTTTTTTAACTGTAAATGTTTTTGAAAGCCACACAGATGAACGTGTCACGTGATGAACGTGTCACGTGATCTGCTTTGGCAACTTATACTTTACGGTTTCGAACTGAGCCATAACACCACAGGAGCAAGTAAAAAACTTTTTTGTGCTAAATATGAAGATGCAGTTGATTACATTATTGTGGCCCTGCAACCTCTTTATCATCTGTCTAGACTACATGCTTAGAACAACGATTGATAAAATCAAAGAAAAACGGTTTTGAGCTGACTAAGAAAAGAAGCAGAAGGTACCCCGCAAAAAACAATTACCGACACTGACGACGCCGATGACATAGCGATTCTGGCAAATACACACGCCCAAGCCGAAACCCAACGACATTGTCTGGAACGAGCTCCCGCAGGCATTGACCTCCATGTCAATGCACACAAAAACGGAATTCATGTACTATAATCAAACAGAAAACATTTCCACACCAAACGGTAGCTCACTGAAACTAGCAGACAAGTTCACCTACCTTGGAAGCAGTGTCTCATCAACCGAGGCAGACAAAGGCATGGACAATTATCAATAGGCAATCGGTCATATGGAAGTCAGACCTGACCGATAAAGTGAAACGCAGTTTCTTTCAAGCAGCGATCGTGTCGATACTGCTATATGGATACACTACATGGACGCTAACTAAACGGCTGGAAAAAAAAGCTAGACGATACAAGAATGCTAGGAGCAATATTGAACAGATCCTGGAGGCAACACCCCACAAAGCAGCAGCTATACGGCCACCCACCACCCATCACAAAAACTATCATGCAGGACACTGCTGGAGAAGTAGGGACGAGCTCATAAGTGATGTACTCCTATGGACCCCTTCACATGGCCGAGCAAAAGCAATGAGACCAACTCGAACCCACAGAGTGCAGCTCTTTGGGAATACGGAGTGTAGCCATGAGGACCTGCCAGAAGCGATGTAGGATAGGGAGAGGTGGCGAGAAAGGGTCAGGGATATCCGTGCCGATGGCACGACATGATGATGATGATGATGAATAAAAACATCAATGAGTATTAATTTTATTGCGGCCATTTGTCCTCATCTTGGTAGTGGTGCGATAGACAACAACTATGGAAGGCAGTAATTACAGGGGATACGGTTACAAGACTCAGCATTCCTATCCGAGGTCGCGGTTAATGACCTGAAGATTGCCAGAGGTGAAATTTGGCCGAAACAAAGTGAGAAAAACAACAAAAACTACCAAGATGACAAAAGCCCCACAATAGAATCAATACTCAGATTAAGAAGCCTCATCTCAAAAAGGATTCCTAATAAAGACAAAAACATCAATGACCAGACAAAGTCAAGTAAGCCAAAAACTGTGGATTTCGAGGGTTAGGGTTGAAAGTCATATCGGCAAATCCAGTGCATAACACATCATACGAGTTCCGTATCTCACAGTCCAGTGGGTTTCATCTCCTTCAAAATCTCAGCAAAAGCATCTAGAGCGACCGAATTATGCCTGACATGCTACTAAAATATTGCAAGACTTTTTACTCACCTTTGTAATTAATGTAGTTTAAAGAAAACAGATTTCTTTCTTCACGTCAATAAGACTTGGATACGTGTGTATGGAAAAGCTAACTACCGTCTAATTTAACTAGTTCTAAATATTCAATGTAGGGATATATTTGCTTAATTTGGTGTGTTGAACATAACAAACATGAACAATGAATAGAACCTTAATTTTCTTCAAAAGAATCCCCTTGGTATTCAACACACTAAGCGTATAGAACTGAGTAATAAACAGTTTCGTGTAATTAACGACCCTTATTTTCAGCTATGCTAACCAACAAAAATATTTCTTTAACATCGAATGACATACAGAGAAAACATACTTTTATTTATGCTTTCAAAACTACTGTAAGAATGTTAAGCGACCATAGTCGAGGGCGAACCGAAAACTCCTTTTTCAATAGCTAATACTCCTTTACCTGGATTGCTTCACTTACTCGTCTGGCTCAGTCGATGAGACACTGCTTCCTAGGTAGGTGAACTTGTCTGCTAGTTTCAGTGAGCTACCGTTTAGTGTGGAAATGTCTTCTGTTTGATTATAGCACATAAATTCCGTTTTGTGTGCATTGACATGAAGGTCAATGCCTCCATGACAAAGTCGTTGGGTTTCGGCTTGGGCCTCTGTATCTTATAATGCTGTGTGAAGCTAGGAGGCATCTAGTACGAGTTTTTAAGTCTTTCGTATAACTGCACCTGTGATTGGACCCCGGTCTCCTGGGCAACTGCCAAACACTCCAATCATTATGCAAATAGGCTGATCCAAAAATTAGGGCCTGTGATTCTGGAGTGGTTAATTCCCATTGACCATTTTTTGGGTAAATTAAAAAACACTTGACAACTATATAAAACGTCCGCACCTTATGTGGTTTAACTATCTCGGTCCTAATTAAAACAAGAGGAATATCTAGGATGGTAACAGCTGAGTTAATTAACAGACATATTAGGAATAAATGTAAATCATGTATGAGATAGCCATTAGTTAAATGATCTTAGTCTGTTTAGAAAATCACACCTGCTAAGAAGAAGAAAACACTACAAGAACGCAAAATTAGAAGGGATTGACCAGTAGATTAATTCCACTCCTGTTTCTTAATCGTTCTAGCATACAACATGTTAACCCCCTCTGCTCACGCCAATGAATGAAATAATTTGTAATTTGATTTCCAACTTAGTCTTATTTCTACTTTTTTTTCTTCAGAATACGAACTGAAACTCCACATTCACTACTCTGCGACAGGAGAGAAGCATGTAAAGAGTCATCTGACGAAACGGAGAGTACAGGAATAATATACTCCGCCGAATCAAATTTATTATGACGACTTAACCGAGTTTGAGTCTCCATTAAATTGTACTATATATATATATATACTCCAAGAACACATAACAGGATGGAAATAAATTCATAATCCTAATGTGACCGGTTTTGTTTTTTCTTAATGAATTTATTGCTCTGTAATGTCTGTTACATTGAGCTCTTTTACCAGGAATATCTAAATGTTCATTTTTTAATGTTTTTTTTTTTTTTGTCCTGATGAATTACTCCCAACTCTGATTTAACTGGATTAAATAATACCCACACTATATATATATATATATATATATATATATATATATATATATGTGTGTGTGTGTGTGTGTGTGTGTGTGTGGAATTGCGGCAGATTGCATCTGAAAGAAAAATTGTACATCCTAAAACAAGCTGAAAACAAATTTCTTAACGGATGACGGGAATTTATATCAAAGTGTGGGCCAGTATTTCCTAACGTGGGGTGAATGCCCTTTTAATCTTCCTTCATGTGAATTGCAGAAAAAATTTGAATATTTAAGAATTAAGTTTTACAGTTGGAAGCATTCGGAAATTTGGAAATAGCAAAGTAGACAATGGCCTAAGATCGGTTAGGAACCACTGGTGTAGATATATTAATGAATTCCTCCTGTGTCATTTAACACCTAATTCTATGTTTTTTCCGCTATTTAGACTACCTTATTGATGTCTTGATGAATATATGTTTGTGCATGTGTGTGTGTTTTATCCATGCGTCACATGTAATTTCAACTTCCAAGATGTGTAAAATTGTCGAGAAATTGGAAATACAAACGAATTACCAAATCCCGACCAGAAAACCAGACTCAATGATAATTAACACGAAGAAAACAACTTGTCATCTAATTGGTTTGGTTTGGTTTAGTTTGGTTGGTTGAGTTTTATGGCATATCAACATCTTATGGGTTATTTCATGCCAAATCCCGTTTATGTATATACATCTAACATATATGAATTGTAAGCGCATATTTTGATATTTAACATTTTTAGACAAACCAGAGCTCACAATAATTTCTCATCTGATAGATTTTGCCATTTCAGCAGACCACAGAGAAAAATAAAAGAAAGTTAAAAGTTAGATAAGTACCTGGACCTCGCTGGAGAGCTAAAAATTGTACAACGTGAAAGGTGATTGCAATTGTAGTTGGTGCCTTAGCGAAGTTGTCAAAACAAGTTGAACTGGAGATTATTGCCGGAATTGAGATTCAGGTACGTACACAGTTTAAATCTCAAACAGTTCCATTTGATCCGTAGATAGGACCCTCTCAAATGCTACCACTCCGGGCAAGCGTGGATCAAGGAGCAATAGCAATGAAAGGTTAATCTACATTCCCCAAATTTCAAAGGCTGGAGCCTCGCCATCAGATAGTTTAATGTCATATCTGGGACACTCGTTGTGGGGTCTTACTCCTCTGCAGTGGTGTAGTCGATGTATTCTACAGCCTCGGTCGACTGAGCTCACACAATAGCATTGATAATATAAGTCATTGTATCCATGACTTAATCTAATTTCCTCTTAGTCTGACCCAGCAAGTCTCCTCGACGCCAAGCAAATTCATTAAGAAAAGCTTTTAATTAAGATGAACATTTTGCGAAATTTAGTTTTCCATTTACAATAAAGTGCTGGAATTAATGATAGTCCATCCTTCAAATTTGAGCATAACTTTTACAATACCTTTTCAAATTTAGTGAAATATTGACAGAAGAAAGCTTGTCAAACTGGAATTCAGTAAATTTTCAAAAACTATAGCATCTTTATTTTTTTTAAGAAGCATTTGTAAAAAGTTAAATTTTAAGTTAACATTTAATGGAAATAAATAGCACACCCGACTATTTTTTTAATTTTATTTCCTTATTACTCAAAATAACATTATAGAAACAGAATAAATAGGACACATGCTGTTCCGAGTTGTTCTGCAATATTCTTACGTAAAAATAAAAACTTATAAAGTTTTCACGATGGGAAAAAGGTGTACCTTATCAGATATCAAAAAAGCTCAAGAAAAGTATTAAGGGACAAAGGATTCTTGTTTTCGGTTTATGCTAGGTATATAAGGAGGTCTAAAAAGGTGATAAGCAACTTTTTGCAAGACCCAGAAGCGTATAAACTGGACGTCCACCGAAGCTGAGCCCAACCACCGACCTAAGAGTCCTACGAGAAGCTTCAAAGAATGGAATAAACTCCAGAAACCTTCAAACGTCCTTAGACTTAAACGTAATACCCAGGAGAGTTCGATGGATTTTAAATTCCTCAAAAAATTTCGTATATAAAAAGAAGAAGGACACCAGCACTAACGAAGATGCACAAGAAAAGACGAGAGGAGGTGGTGCAGGAGAAGGTATAATGGAATGCTGAGAATTAGTCAAAAGTCATCTTTTCAGATGAAAAAATTTCATCTTAGATGGACCGGATGGACTTCAGTTCTATTGATACGACTTATGAAAAATGGAACAAATTTTCAGCTAGCGCCTGTTTGGAGGAGGATGTTTGATGATATGGGAAGCATTTTCTATCAAAGGTGACGCCAGTTTGGTTAAAATTGAGGGAAAACAGAATAGACAGAAATATACTGATGTCTTAGAAAAAAGTCTCCTTCCATTCTTGACCAATAATTATCAGAATGATGCAATATTCCAGATAGATAACACTGCGATTCACACTGCGAAGTTGACAACCAAATGGCTCCAAGATAACAATATTGCTACTTTGAGTTGGCCTACAACGTTTCCTGACCTGAATCCTATCGAAAATCTCTGGGGTATATAAGCAAGACAGGTTTACGCTGATGGGAGACGGTTTGAAGATGAAGAAATGCTTTGGTGAACTGTTAAGGAATGATGTGAAGCAATATCCAATGATACGTTCTTAAATTTGATTAATTCGATGAATAACCGGTGTGTAGATGTGCTACAAGGTGTTGTATACTATATTTCGCGTATACAAATATACACGTATACATATACAAATATATGCGGGAACATAATCAACTGTAATGACGACTTCAACAACGAACGAATACTCTTCTTTATATAAATCCCTCAGACTTTATTTTCAAAAAGGTGATGTTTGTTGTGTGTGAGAAATGAGTGGAGACAAGGGCTGACTGCTATATTGATCCAAGTTCTTCTTTCTCGCATATAGCAGCACTTCTTTCGCATCTTGGCTTTGGTTGCTCAACCGTGGGTCACTAAGGGCCCAAAGCCCTCTGTCTGCAGCTGGTTCTCCGGCATCCTGTCTCCAACTGTCTCGAACCGTCTGGACACCTGGTTATATTATTGTCTAACGCGCACTTGCTTCCGCTGTTCTTCTGCTTATTTAAACAGGTGCATCTCTTGATTGACGGCTCGGTCGAGGGTCAATATATAGGACAAGGTAAAGGGAGTGCATGTAAATATTAATCAGCTTATTTGCTTGTTTGGAAATTTATTTTTGTTTTGTAAAATGCAATTTTGGCAATGTGTGATATCTTTATTTCTCATCTTGCTTACGATAGAATCCTTTAATTTTGTAATTACTTTTACGAATGTAAATAGAAATAAAAAATATAATCCTGTACTTACTTCTAGTTTCATTACCTTCCTTTAGTTACGATTTCATAGATTTTGAATCACTATTTGAAAAGATACATTGGAATTTGTAGACTGGGCTATCGTTATTTCCCCCACTGTATCTGTATTTACATACATGTTTAATAAACAGTAAAAATAAGTTAAGTAAAAGTTAAATAAAATGTTAAGTAAAAACTGTCTTAAATAATAACCCTTATTTATGCGGAGATATTTTGGATCGAAGTTACCCCAAGGTTAAACCAAGAAACAAGTAAAACTTCGTCTTTTATGTAAATAATCTGTTCTACTCAAAATAATTCAGTTTATCATAAGTACAGTTTAATTGTCAAAAACATTTCTATTTCAAACTATACAAGCAGTTATATATAACAATTCAGTTAAGTGTAAATACAGTTTTAATGTCGAAAAATAGTTCTGTTTCAAATAATTCAGTTAAGCATAAGCACGCAGTTTAAATGTAAGTACGGTTTAATTGTAAAAAACATTTCTCTTTCAAGCTATTCAGTTTACTCAAACAATACATTTTAGCATAAGTATGCTGTTAGTTCTATTTAACCCATAGATAGGACCCTTATCAGGTGCTACCACTCCGGGCCAGAGTGGACCTGGGAGCGATGGCAATGAAGGGGTACTCCACATTCCCCAAAGCTCCAGCACTGCTGAAACTTCACCATCAGATTATTTAGTGTCATATCCAGGACACTCGTTGGCGGGGGGGTCTTACCCCTCTGCAGAGAAGCAGTCGGTGTATTCTTCAGTCCCAGCCCACTGGGCAATTGGGAAGAATTTGATCGTGTTCTTACCAAATAAAATTAGTGCAAAGTCAACTAAGAAGCCTCGACAGACACTCGATCTCGGGTCACCGATTCCATTTTCCATGTCAGTAACGGTTATCCTACTTGGAAAATTTATTCTAATACCCTAAATGAACTCTTAGTAACGTTAAACAGGCGCCCAAATGATGCGAAAAAACAATAATCTTTCTTCCATTTTTTTAGTGTTCTAGAATATTGGAAAAATATTAATCATGTATATATAAAAGCAAGACTCTCTTAGATATATGCATATGTTCTGAGAGAGATATTGTCTGCTAAAATAAGCATAAAATCGATATAAAGAAAATGTGAAATTATTATTTTCCCAACGATTTCGTATAAAGTACATTGAGTTGATCTTAATGGTAAAGATGTTCGACTTCATTAAACGAGGGCCCGCCATCTTAATTGCGTCTCCCTTGTGTTATCCGAGATAACTAAAGAAGAGTCTGATAGATTGGGACAAACGGGGTTATTACCCTTCAACCTTTTTTCCTTCATTTCTTTTTTATTTTTATATCATTTATTTCTATATATATATATATATATATATATATATATATGAGTGTGCGTAGTAGATTGCTTAAGGGTGTAAAACAGATTTGATTTGTGTTTGACTGAGTTTAAGAAAGTTAGGCTCTAGAAATTATTGGTTGTGAGAATAGTGTCGACATATACGTGGAGTATTCAATAACTTTCCAGACTTATTTGAACAGGCATTTAAAATTGTCGTAGACTCTTGAAAATTCACTATGTTATTGCTATATATCTTATGAAATGACTGACCGATTTTTATGATTTCAGGTTCAAATGAACAGCTACATCAGCAATTGGAATAAACCTTACTAAAGCCTGATTGTCACATCTTGTGAATTTCAAAAATGCAATCTGGACGTGAGGACACTTTAAAAGAACGATAAGCATTAAAATCCAGTTTTAAACTTGGAAAAATGCCACAGAAACGTATGGAATGCTTCAGACTGCATTTGGAGCATCTTCCATGAATTGAGCATCGGTTTTTGTGTGGCATAAGAGATTCAAGGAAGACAGGGAGTCTGTGAGGGATGATGAGAGGTGTGGGAGGAGTAAGGAAGTCAATGCACCAGAGTTGATCGGCCAAACAAGAAGACGTCCATGGGGCCTTCCAGAAGTTATTGGAACGGTAAGACAAGTGCATTGCAGCCGGAGGAGATTACTTCGAAAGGGACTAGAGTTTCATGTGTGTACTATCAATAAAAGTGCCTATACGAAAAAAAGTCTGGAAACTTATTTAATGATCCTCGTATATATATATAAAGAGAGAGAGAGAGAGAGATTGCGCTTTAATCAAAGTGGTGATATCTCCACAGTAAACGATGGCTATCTAAAACTAGTAGACAAGTTCACTTATCTCAGAAGCAGCGTCTCATCTACCGAAAATGACATCAATACGCGACTAGCTAAAGCACGGACAGATATCGATAAGCTATCGGTCATATGGTAGTCAGATTAAACAAAACGCAATTTTTTGCATGCAGCGGTTGTATCCATACTGCTGTATGGATGCACCAAATGGACGCTGAATGAGCGTATGGAGAAAAAGCTTGACAGTAATTGCACTAGGATGCTACGAGCTATATTAAACAATCCTGAAAGCAGTATCCTCCAAAACAGCAGCTGTACGGCTACCTTCCACCCATCTCGAAGACCATCCTAATTAGACGAACAAGGCGTGCGGGACACTGCTGGAGGAACAAGGAGGAACTTATAAGCGACATTCTCCTGTGGGCCCCTTTACACGAATTCGCAAGTGTAGGACGATCTGCTAGAACTTATCTACAACAGTTCTGTACGGATACAGGATGTAGCCTAAAAGATCTGCCGGAAGCGATCTATTATAGAGACGGATTGCGAGAGAGAGTTCGGGAAATACATGCGAACAGCCCGACAAGATAGATAGATAGATAGTTATGAACAGACAAAGAAAGAAAAAAGAAATAGATAGATAGATAGATAGATAGATAGACAAAGAAAGAGATAGATAGATAGATAGATGTGAACAGACAAAGAAAGAAATAGATAGATAGATAGATAGATAGATAGATAGATATGAACAGACAAAGAAAGAAATAGATAGATTGATAGATAGATAGATAGATAGATATGAACAGACAAAGAAAGAAATAGATAGATTGATAGATAGATTGATAGATGTGAACAGACAAAGAAAGAAATAGATAGATAGATAGATGGATAGATAGATATGAACAGACAAAGAAAGAAAAAAGAAATAGATAGATAGATAGATACATAGATAGATAGATTACCACTGGCAAAACATATAGACTCACCAAAAAAACTTTTTTTCTTTTTTATTTTTTTTTACTTTTAATCCATGAAAAAGAAGAAACCCAGATAAAAACAATTTTAATTTTTAGCCGAACAATCTGGCCTCATGAAACAAAATCCAAATCGAGCGTAATAATTTATTCTAATTAATGATGAAGATTTTTTAACATGTGGTATATATATATATATATATATACCACATGTTAAAAAATCTTGATCATTAATTAGAATAAATTATTACGCTCGATTTGGATTTTGTTTCATGAGGCCAGATTATTCGGCTAAAAATTAAAATTGTTTTTATCTGGGTTTCTTCTCTCTCTCTCTCTCTCTCTATATATATATATATATATATATAGGGTGAAACGATGAAATTGTCGTGCTAAAGAAAACAACACTACAGCTTTATTTTAAAACTTTCATAGAAAAAATCAATTCAGGTAACTTGATTATGTAGTAGAGCTGACATCTATTCAATGTAGCCGCCTTCAGCCTCAATCACCGCCTCGATACGGATCCGGAACTGGGAGCATGCCTTTTCCACAAGCGCCGGCAGGAGCTCAGCGAATACACGGCGGATGGCGGCGATTAGGCTGGCTTTGATGTTGTTGGAGGTCATGTTGGTGATGATCTCGACATATGACCAAACGAAGTAGTCCAGCGGGTTCAGGTCGGGGGCGGGGCAGTGACAGAAGGGTACAAAGTCGTAACACTCCTTCTGAAGCCAAACCAGGGTCTCTTTGGACTTGTAGGCCGGCGCCGAGTCCTGCTGCCACACCCAGGGTCTGCCACCGGCCACCTGATTGTACCAGAGTATCACCACACTCTTTGGCACATCCAGGTACACTTTGGTGTTGACTTTCAAACCGACTTCGAAGATGTGTGGTGGCATAATGTGGCCCTCACTTGAAACAACACCAAAGACCATAACCGTAGCCGGAAACTTTTTTTTCATCACCCTGGGCACGTTGAATCGTCCAGATTTGCCTCTTGGGGGTGCTGGCAATGGTCCAGTTGTGATAACTTGGATCGGTAGAGAGCATGAGTTGTACAGCGGCGCATCTCCGATCTCGCTCGTTGAACATTGTGTCACTTTAAGACATGATAGAAGGCTCCTATCGTTCTTGAGATTTGTACAGAACTGGCCAACTAGTAGATGGTCTGCAACGAAAAAAGAAAACCGGTTTTCATTAAACGGAAATGGAATCGTGTCTTTTCTATGGCGACAATTTTTAACGTTCCACCCTGTATATATATATATATATATATATATGAGAGGGAATTAAATGAATAAGGTAGAATATATAAAGAAAAAGGTAAAAGGACGGAAGATGTATATTTGGTGTAGTTGATGATATATTTTTTTATTATTTATGTACTTATTTATTCTATTTCTGCCAAGGTGGTTTGATTTCAAATTTTCCCGCATACAAAAAGCATAATCTACTTTCATCATTAGGGCTAAAAGTTTTATGAAGTTGGGTAACACTGGGAAAATATATTCAAAATCGATTACGTAATGAAAACTTGTAGTCCTGATGTACCATACTCATATGCATGCAGAAACATAGTCAACACAATAATGACGAACGAAATACAGTTCTTTAGAAAAATATACCTCTCACACTTTATTCGAAATAGTACGAAAGTGTTACGAAAGGGTTATGTATGAGAGGTGAGTTGGAGACTGAACACCCAGCTCTTCCGGCTATAGCAGCACTTCTTTCTCATCCTGCGGGGCTGCTCAATCGGGGGTCCTGAGGGCCCAGCTTCTGCTGGGACCTGGTTCTCACTCAACTGCAACAACTGACTCCAAACTCTGATTTCCAACTAACTCGAACTTCCTGTAGCACCGGGTTATATAATTGTTTGACATCCACCTACTTCAGTGAGCGTCGCATTTGCACTCAATTCAACCCGTCCACAGTCAAGGTTATCCCCTGATATCTTCGACCGGATGCACCTGTTATTTACACAGGTGCACTTCTTATTTGACAGCTCGGCTGGGTCGGAGGTCAATATGTTACACTGAGACCGACTTGAGGAGCTGACCACGCATTTATTTATTTAAGGTTTTTTCCAGCTTTATTGTTGAGTATTTGAGCATTTCCTGATTTAGATTTTTATATTGACATATATATATATATATATATATAGAGAGAGAGAGAGAAAGGGAGAGAAAGAGAGAGAGAGAGAAAATTGAAACTAGCATAATCCAAAAGTGATGAATTTATTACGAAAGAGAATCAACGTTAAAACGTTTCGGATTTAGTAAACCTTCATCAGGATTTTGATAGAGCAAGGATGGATCGTTGTTCTATCAACACTTGTTTCACCATCTTGAAGTCCTAATGAAGATTTTCTAAAACCGAAATATTTTAACGTCGTCTCTCCTTCGTAATAAATTCATTACTTTTGGATTACTTCATTTTTCTATTTTCTCCATATTGTCGGTTTCATTTCAATTATTTACTTCCATATATTTACTTCCATATATATATATATATATATATATTAGGATTATAGACCTGATAAGTCCGTTACTAAAGTTTCACAATCTTCAGACTGTCGGGTTGTAAAAGTTTCCTGTCTGGCGTCAATGGAGCGTGAGGTTAAGTCTAATGAGATAGTATTATTCCATGAAACATTTATACGAAAGAATAACGTGGTTAGGTGGTGGTACATGTGACTGTCTCAAGATTTTAGAAAACACGTGAAACTTAAATGATGGATTTATTGTTAGTTGTCTGAATTTCTGAAACGAAGTTTGATGATTTTTATCATTCAGGGTTTTCGGACTATTGTTTTCATTGTTTTTATTTTATTCTCAATGTTTCAGCCGGCCTACTTCAGGTGTTTTTTTGTCGATCTCAGGAACCTACACGGAACTTCGAACCATGTCCTTTATTTAATCCACTGGGTTCTCTTGCTCTGATTCCGTTAAAAATAACCGGTTACAAGTGTTCGGTATTCCTGTGTTGTTACTCGCCTGCAGTCAGGATTGAACTTGCAACCTCCAGATGATTGTATCTTAGAAGCTTAGGGAACCAACACTTAAGCTTCTAAGTGACAAATGGAAGGAGGCCGGACGACACATCGGCCGAAACGTTGAGAATATAACAATAAAAATATGGACTTATTGTGTCCATGATTTTAATATTAATAGATTTTTTACACCTGCTCTGCTTTGAAAGCATCAAACACTCTTTTCATGAAAAACTTTTCTTATTTGCTTTTCTTATATATATATATATATATCAACTATAAAAACTTGTATTAACTAACACGCTATTAAGCGATCTTCAGACAATTAAATATTAATCATAAGTATTAATGTTTTGATTATTAGCGGAAGTAGGAATGCTCAAATAAGCAAAGAAAGAAAACAATAAATTTTACTTACATAACTTCCAGACAGAAATGGCGTATATCAAGCAGATTTTTAACCCAAGAGCGGTTTTTCATGCCTAAACACTAAGTTCCAAAAAAGGAAGAGAAAAACTATCGTCCTACAACGACCCCAATAACGGTAAATTATAGATTATATACTCATGAACAACAAGTGAACAAACTGCGCTCTGAACTGTAAAGTATGCTCCTCCTCTGAAGGAGTATCTTCCGATCACAGAATCAATTTGGCAAAGATTCGCTTAAGCCTACAAAGAAATAAAAAACAAAAAGTTAAAACCAGACGTTATTACTGGTCCTCATGATATACATTGACGGTAAGAAATAATTTCCATACCTTTTAAGAGACATCTAAAACGCAAACCCTGAATGACGAATTTCAAAACTTTGTAACGGCTCATATTGAAGCAGCAGCCGACTAGATACCAACCAAACCAAGAGCTAGATGTGGGTTTCCATCCAAATCAGAAGCAGTTTGAAGAAATGTGAAAATGAAACAAAACTGAGCTTTTATATTTTCCACTGTATGGCTTGGAAAAAACAGTAATTTGAATTTAAATGACACATTTAAAGTCTACTGCCTTAATAAAATTTCAAAAGTCATTCATGATATACAGTTGCATGTTATTCAAAGGACACGGGAAGAGGTAAAACATTGCCTGAATGTTCAATATACGTATGTACATTAGGATACTGGAAAATTTTCTCGTCCCATCCCACAAAGCACCAACTATACGGCCACCTGCCTCCCATCACGAAAACTATCCAAGTTAGACGAACCAGACATACAGAACACTGCTGGAGAAGCAGGGACGAGCTCATAAGTGGTGTACTCCCATGGTCCCCCGCATATGGCCAAGCAAAAGCAGGACTACCAGCTCGAACATACATACAGCAGCTATGTGAGGATACGGGATGTAGCCCTGAAGACCTGCCAGAGGTGATGAACGATAGGGAGAAGTGGTGAGAGGGGGTCAGGTATATCCGTGCCGGTGGCACGACATGATGATGATGATTGTTAGGAAACTGGTTTGGTGACGATGAAGTCTTTTGGGGGACAATGATGCTTCTTCTCTTAGATCAAAGAGGATTAAAGCTTTATTTCAGGAAAAGCATTTGAAATAAATGAGATGTCTACAGAACAATACGGATCTAAATCCAGTAGAAAATTTATTGGGGAAACTTTCTTTTCAAATGACCCATACACCAAGAAAGATTTATGAATTGAAATTCAGGAAAGTTGGAACCACATTAATAAAGATTATTTATTCAAATTTTCGAAATCCATCCTTGAAAGAGTAAAGGTTGTCTGAGATGTTCGTAGAGGAAGCGACTAAGTATCCTGAATTCTATAACATTTTTCTCGACAAGGCATGGAAAAAATTATATCATCAATTTAAATAATGTAATTCAGTATTTTTAAGAAATATTTTATGAAAACAGAAGGTTCATCTATGAAATAATATTGTATTGTCTTTTATGGATTCATCAACGAGATAATCAAACATGATTGACGAAATTCAATTAACGAAACGAAACTCACTTTTTTAATAAAGTAGTTCTCTCTCATTTTATCCTCGAAAGGGGTAGAAAGTTTGTTGTAAGTTTGAGAGAGAGGTGGAGACACATATACCCAGAGAAGGGACTACTTCTTGCCCCATATCTTCTTCCTGGGACCAACGCTTGCCCTTCCCTAGCAAGCCGTATCGGCAGAGACGATACTAACGCCTCTGATCGGCTGCGTATCCCTGGCTCGACTCTCGATTCTGACTGGACTGTCTAAATCTGACCGCGTGGTTCTTATATCACGTGGTCTCCTTCCGGTTATACACCTGCTCGATTGACTCACTTTCATCCCCCTGTTTACTAATCACAGCGTGACAGCTTGACAAAGCCCACAGGGTCACCAGAAATCCATGACAACAGTCATTATATAACAATAAAACATATGAAGATGACTATCTGGAGAGAACAAATAAATCTCCCATATCATTGATGGCATTGCCTGTTATTCAAAGGACACGGGAAGACGACAAACATTTCCTGAATATTCAATGCGCGTTTGTTTTTTTGGGACGCTGGATAATTTTCTCGTTCCAACGTTTGGAAACTGATTTGGTGATGATGAAGTCTTTTGGGGGACAATGATGCTTCTTCTCACAGAGCAAAAAGAATTAAAGTTCACCGTTAAGAAAGGCATATCATATCAATGACATGGCCAGAGAAAAATTCGGATCTAAATCCAGTCGAAAATTTACGGTGGAAATTCTTTTAAATAATCCATAAGTAGGCCCCATCCACCAAATATCTATTAATGGCAATTCGGTAAAGTTGAAACCACTTTGGGAAAAGATACTGCTTTAAATTAGTAAAATTCATCCCTGATGGAATGCTCAACAAATGTGAATCATTTATTTATTTATTATCCATATTTACCCAACCCCTCCACTCGGGCAGGATATGACAAAAGGTCAATTTTTAGGCGGAGTTTAACAGGTTTGAATTCAGAGTTTTCCTTCTCCTAGACTAGTTGCCTAAACAGGGCTGAATAACAAGTCTGGCCTACTATTTACCCATAGCTGGAGGGAGAATAATTGTATTCTTACCTTTCCCAAGGGTATTAGTGCAATGTGAAATGCAATCAGTCTCGTCTAGGATTTGAACTCGTGTCGCCGTGTTCATTTCGAACGACGATAACCATTACACCACATAAATTTTATCATTTTCCCTCAATACTTGGTTATTCAATATTTTCTTTTGTATGTTTTCGAAAACATTTATAGCATTAATTCAAACAATTTAATCTGATTTACTTAAGGAAAATCTTCTGAAGCCAGAATGTTCAGCCATTAAAGAAAAATGTTTTTTGTCTTCTTTGTCATTAGTCTATTTACTGATAAGTAAAAAAAATAATTGGTAAACATCCTCTAAGTGTTTTAAATCCATATGTTTTGTCAGTCATAATTATAAAATCACTGAATGGTTCGGTATCCAGAGCAATGATAGTAATGTGATATTTTAGGTTTTGATCAAACGGAGTCGAGATTAATTTATCGTCTGTGTTAAACCCTAAATGAAACTTAGCAAATATCTACTGAGTCAATTTGTATTTGACGTCTCTTATTGATAAATTGATGATCAAATAACTTCAAAATAAAAATACGGGACTCAAAAGGGACAACTTTAAATAATTCTCGGCAGAAGGATGAATGTATCTACCAACACCGAAAATTTAATAAAATCCATTAAGTATAAACGTTCTCATTTTTTTTTTAATGATCTTCAGTTAAATTAATTTATTCAAAATTATCTTATATATTCAAAAATAGTTTAATATGCCCATATTTACCAACCCCTCAGCTCGGGCAGGATATGACACAAGGTCAATTTTTTAGCGGAGTTTAACAGATTTGACTTCAGAGTTTTTCTTCTCCTAGACAAGTTGCCTCACCAAGGCTGAAGAACCTAGTCTACCCTGCTATTTACCCATACCTGGAGGGAGAATTATTGGATTCATACCTTTCCCAAGGGTATTAGCGCAATGTGAAATGCAATCAGTCTCGTCGAAGATTTGAACTCGTGTCGCCGTGTCCAATTCCTACGACGAAAACCATTACACCACGGGCACCTCCTTAAATAGTTTAATATGCCAGATAGATAGATAGATAGATAGATGGTAAAAGATTTTACACTTAAAAGAGATTCTTATGAATATATATAATTGAGAAATGAAAGACATTAATATTTTGCAGGTCTGCACAAGTTCAGAATAATAATAATAATAATAATAATAATAATAATAATAATAATAATAATAAACTTTCATTTAATCTCAGCAATTCAACAAGACAATTTTTGTCGACAGTCTACAATTTTGCCACAGACTTTCCGACAAAGATACTTATTGATTTTCTGAAGGTATCATCACGAAACTGTTTCAATGTAAAAATGTTCTAAGAAGTATATATACTTAAGGGATTGACTTTTGGGGGCCAAACCTTGTGTGTGTGTGTGTGTGTATTTCCCACACACCTAAACATACACACGCACGCGCAAACATCTGTAAATATCGCTTATCATGACTTGAGCTTCGATATAAGTGACTGCTACTCACTTCTAGATTCATGTAATTTTGGGCAGGCAAATTTGCATAGATTTTAGAGAGATATATGTTTTTTTTTGTTCTTCTTTTAAAAATTTAATTCAATTAAAAAAGAACTTTTCCGAAAATATTGCATTCGGTGCCACAAACATGACGAGATGCATCCCTTCTTATGCTAATTACAAATGCACATTTAATTCTCTTGCAAAAAATTCCTGTTTTAATTCTAAAACCCAAGAAGTTAGAAGCCTGTTAATTCAAATAATGTCAAGTATACTTATATATATATATATATATAGAGAGAGAGAGAGAGGAAGAGAGAGAAAGAGGGGAGTGAGGGACGGAGAGAGAGAAGAATGTGTTGAAATAATAAACACAGTTCTACAAATTTAACAAATTTTATTTTTTAAAACTTAAATGAAAACAAAAGTTGCTATCTCTTTCCTTGATAAGAATTGATGAATTAATTAATGCATTAATATTTCCCAATTTTTTGCAACAAAAGAATTGTTCGGTGCATTTAAAATAGCAGTTTTTGGTTTGCTTCGAACAAGACAATATATTTTGTGTGTGCAAAATGTCTCCCGATGTGTCTGTCACTGTGCAGAGTAAAGTTCAAAACGGTAATTTGTATTTGTATACAAAGCAATATAATCAACAGACATTGGAGGATTCATATTAGTACAAGAATTTCTAGCGCAGATGTAAACAAAAGGAAAATTCTGTTTTGATTTATTTCATAGTTCATATATTTAAGATGGTGGGTTTTTTTTGTTTCAAACTAGACAATATATTTTGTGTGTGTAAAAAGGCTTCCGATGTGTATTGTAGTATTTAGGGTGAAAGTAATGTTTATGACGCTAATTTCTATCTATATGCGAAGTAATTATCAGCAGGTAAAGATGTTTATATTAATAGAAATAATCAAAGCGCAAATGGTAGCAAAGAAAAAAATGATAATTCTTTGCTCGTCAAATTAGTTAAACGAATTGAATTTCTAACTGCCGAAAAGTAACGAAATTAACTCTATGAAATAAAGACGAAAGATGAGCAATCAATAGAAACATACTTAATTGTTATTTACAAATGAAGACTAGCTTGTGTTATTACTAATTTATAAGAATTAGGTAGGATCGAAAGTATAATCAAAAGTAGATTAATATATTTAGGATTTTTATTGGTTATATATATATATATATATATATATTGATAATCAAAAAAGAAAAGATTCACAGATTAGGTTTTGGGATCCAACAAGTTTTTCGATACAAAGCAGATCTTATCGTCAGCAAAAATCAAAGAGAAGTCAGCGTTCTATTCAAAGTTGCTGACAGCTTAAAAAAGGCAAAAATTTAGATATAAATCTCAAAACTCTGGAAACCTCTTTTTCGCACAAAAATTGGCACGTCTTCACAATGAAAATCAATTGATCTTGAGCATTCTGGCAAAAGGATTAATAGCTGCCACCCGCGTAATGCAAAGCACTTCTTACGAATTGAGCACTCTGGTATCTGATAGCGCAAAATGTAAACAAACGAAAGCTAATACATATGCGTTATAATTCCTGAGCAAACGTATGTTGTCAAAATGGCTGAGCGGGTTTGGATTCAAGCATGAAGCGTTCTGCGTGTCTAATCACACTGAAGAGTTGTGGTACAACAAAACAGTCTGTCTGCGGATGACAATATATATATATATGTGTGTGTGTGTGTGTGAATAAATAATACAGATATATTTTGTCTATATAATTTCATTATGATCCTTTCAATATCCTGAGAGGTATTTTGGTTTTAGGGTGTAATTAGTAGATTAATTTACGAAAATTGTCCCGACCGCTTCCAGACCTTTCAGAGGCCATCATCAGAGGTTGCTTGCATGTGTACAAAGTGTGTTTTTTTTGTTTGTTTTTAGGTTTTTCATAACAATACAAAATTACATAAACACAAAGTTGGATAAAACTGAGATACCGATGACATCGAACGAATTCAAAACAGAACGCTATCAAGAGAAATAGAATATTATCAAGAGAAATACGACATGAAAATAAAAAGACTAAAGGCATTTCGAAACATTGCCGCTATTTTCAAAGTTAATTCTATTCATTCTAGGTTTGTTTTGTTTTGTTTTGTTTTTTGTTTTTTTGTTTTTTTTTTTGGTTTTTATATGTAGGGCTTCAAGGATTGGTAGTCGTACCTTATTGTGTAATGTTGTAAAAACCTAAAAACTTTTTTTGAAAAAAACACTTTTTACACATGCAAACAACCCCTGATGATGGCCAAGGAAAAGTCCGAAAGCGTTCTGGACAATTTCGATAAATTCATCTACCAATTCCAAACTAAAGCCAAAATACTTGTCAGGAAACTTGAAAAGATCTTAACAAAATAATATAGACAAAATGTGTCTTAATTATTTAATCGAACATGCTTAAATGAAAGACTGTTGCCTAACCACACACACACACACACACATATATATATATATATATATATCGTCTGCTAAATCTATTGATAAAGTGTGATCAAAATCGGTGACGGAGCATATAATTATTAGTTAGACACGGTCATTACCCATGATCGCATTGGTGAAAAACTGTCAGTCACCAAGCGCCATTAATTGGCCCTTTGGCGGAGTGGGAGACTGGGTATCAATCCTAGCTCGTGTCATACCAAAGACTCAAAAAATGGTACTTGATTTCTCCTTGCTTAACGCTCCGCATTATAAGGTATGGATAAAAGATAATTGGAACATATAGGGAAAGGAGTAGCGCCGTCCCCAACACCTCGGTGTAGTAGCTATTAAAAAGGGAGTCTTCGGGTCACCCTTAACTACAGTCGGCCAACTTACAATATATATATATATATATATATATACAATATATACGCTCCCCCATGGGGGTTGAGCACTCTGTTGCTACAGAAATACCTTTAAAATTCCCTTAGCCAACGTGGTACTCTTGTTGCCCGAGTGGTCTGAGACTTAGTCTAATGTAAAGTTGGATAGGTTTCGATCCTGGCTTCGAGCATCCTACGTGTCTAGCCACACTGAAGAGTTCTGATAGAACGAAACAGTCAGTCTGTGGATTACAATATATATATATATATATATAGGTATTAGTATTATTCAGTCCAGTTAAACCGTAATTGTAAATCCCGAGGCAATTGTCCTATGAATGGACTATGTAATTTAAATAATGTAATATATCAAGCAATAATTTACCCAAAAGAGAATATTACGGATAAAAAAACTGATATCGGTTTGTCTTCCACGAAATGGAAGGAGAGATATGCAAACCACAAATTTACCTTCTCCCACGAACACCTAAAACACCATACGGCACTATCGAAGCAATTCTGGTGTTTGAAAACAAAGGGTTAACCCCTGTGATTGAATGGTCTATTTTGAAAAAATCAAATACTCCAAATAGTTTTGACGGTAGATGCAATTTGTGCTTAGAAGAGAAAATACAAATAATGATGTATAAATTGCCTGAAAAGTTATTAAAAAAGAGATGAGAATTAATGGCTAGATGTAGACATAGGACAAAATTTAAACTATAGACAAATAATTTTTTAAAAACATAGAAATAAATAGTGAAACAAGGAAAAAAACGTATCCAATATACACACATGGAAAAAATAGGTGGCTAAGTAAATAGTATCGAAATTAATATAAACATTAATGTTTCCTTTACAAAAATTCATTACATTGACATAGAACATAAAAGTTATTTATCGAACTTAACAAGAAAAGAAAATAAATAAAATAAAATAAATTAAAAAAAAGTTAAATTACCGTAATTATAACTGACGGAAGAATTTTGAAAATAAAATAAATAGGTAAATAAAAAAACGGAAATTCAATAAAACGAGGAGGTAACTCTTCACCTCTCTCCCCCACTTCCTCCCGTGTTTATTCTGTTTTATTTATTCATTGGATCTGAAGAAGTCCTGTCATATTTTTCTTAGTGTTTTTGGTTTACACCAGAAACGCAAAACAGGATGGAAATAAATTTATAATCCTAAAATAACCGATCTTTGTTTTTTTTTCTTTAAAGAAAAAAATATATATATATGTATGTATCAACTCCTTCAAACGAACAGGTTGTGACACAAGGTCCTTTCTTTAGCGCAGTTTATTAGGCTTAAATTCAGATGTTTCCTTCTAGTAGACCAGTCACCATATTAAGGTTAAAGAGTCAAGTCTTCCCTACTATATACGTGAGGGAGAACAGTTGCACTGAGATCTTTTCCAAGGCCATTAACGCTTTAGGAAATACAAACTGCCAAGTCCAGAAGATTTGAACTCAGATTACCGTGTCCATTCCCCACGACTTTAACCATTACTCTTCAAGCAACTCCAAAATGGCCTCGTGGGTAGAGTGTTCGCCAATGGCCCGCAAGACTGGGGTTCAATCCAAAGTCGAGTGATACTAAAGAATTAAAAAATCCTACTTGATGCCTCCGTGCTTAACACTCAGCATTATCAAAGGTAAATTGGAGCAATCCAGGGGAAGGAGTTGCACCATCCCTTTCACCTCGACGTAGTAGCTTCTGAAAAGGGAGCCCTCAGTTTGCCCTCGACTACAGTCGCCAACTTTACTTAGATAGATAGATAGATAGATATAAAATCTTTTGTTTCTTCAACATCAAGATCAGTATCACGGACAAAGTCACTATTAAATCTGATGCAAACCGTTACAGACTGGAGGTTAAAATCGCTTTTGAAAAACTTCTACAATAAATTTTGAAAACGTTTAAGATTCCTATCATCACAAGTACTTTAAAGTAATTATTGCTTTCACGATATGAATCGATCTTTAGATGCTTGTCTGGAAGAATTCTTCCAGACGCGCATCTGTTTTTTTTTTTTAAGCGATTTTAATCATCGGTCTGAATTCGACTATATATATATATATATATATATATATATATGTAAATGTATATATATGAAAATATATATATATATATATATATATATATATGTTTGTGCGTGTATTTGAGTTTATATGTCTGCTTATGTGTGAGTTTGTATGTGTGTGTGTCTGTTTGTGTGTGTGTGTGTGTGTGTGTGTGTGTGTGTGTGTGTGTGCGTAATTGTTTGTGTGTGTGTTTGAATGTGTGTGTGTTTGCGTGTTGGAGTTTGTGTGTCTCTGCCTATCTATTTATGTGTGCTTATGTGTGTGGTGTTTGTGTGTGTGTTTGTGTATACTTGTGTGTGTGAGTTTGTGTGTGTGTGGTAGTGTGTAAGTGTGTGTTTGTGCGTTTCGGTGTGCGTGTTGTGCGTATGTATGTTTCTATATGTGTGTTTGTGCGTGGTCGTGTGGGTGTGCGTTCGTGTGTGTGTGTGTGTGCTTTTGTGAGCATGTGTCAGTGGGACCAGATTTCTATATGTTAGATAATCAGTCCACGCCTAGGCATATGATAACATCGATTTCAGTAAATAAGATTTTGTGACCGAGGCATGAGAACTAGTCAACCAATTTATGAGACTCCCCACTTAAAGGAGAGATGGTTCCTTCTTGTTGAAAACAGTTGAACCCGTTTTTATTCGCGTTTAACCACGATACAACTAGAATTAAATAAAGAAAGTTTTTTTAAAGTTGGTCACGTCAAATGTTTATTCAGGCATCTCATGATTCCATTGTAAAAAAAGGCAAGGAGCAAAAGATATCTCGTATAGACGATTATTGATGCAGACTACGCTGATAACCTAGCGCTTCTTCAAAATACACGTAAACTCATATAAAACCGAGTTCATGTGTCTAAATTAAGGTGTCACCATCTCTTTATTAAATGGCTAGCCTTGGAAATTAGTAGACCTGTATATATAGCTAGGTAGCAATATCTTATCTCCTGAAAGGGACTTCAACATACGCTTAGGGAAGGCGTTGACTGCTTACAAAATAAAGTGAAAATTCTTCCAAGTTACAGTCGTTTCAGTAATACTGTATCTTAAACTCCAGCGAAACGCTTGGGGGAAAAGCGAATGGAAACAACACTAGAATGTTACGTGCTTTTTTGAACAAGTCCTGAAGGTAACACACCACAAAACAGCTACTTACCTCCCAGCACACAAACCATCCAAGTAAGACGAGCAAGATATGCTGAGAACTGCTGGAGAATTAAAGACGTACTCATCAGCGGCGTTCTTCTATAGACCCCTACGCACGGACACACCAGTTTTTGGCCGACCAGCATAAATCTACAATTATGAGTTCTGTAAGGACACGAAGTGGCATCAAGAGAACTTACCAATTGTGAAGGGTGATAGGTTGTCAGGTTTTGTTTCTTGGTTTAATGGCATATAAACCCTTGTGGGTTATTTATTGCAAAACCCTGTTTATACATATACATATTATATGATTAATGAACAAATAGTTTGTAGGTTTTTTAAAGCATGTTAAATCTCATTTGTTTGCACATAGTCAAATGGTTTTAAGTATTGCTATTTAACATTAGCAATACTATTTATCAAGTATCCCAATCTAATACGAATAACATAGCAGTATATAACTAATAATAATAATCCCTAGAAAAATATCGAACAGTTTTATTTGATATAGAGACGGGATCTTAATAGATACTACCATTCCAAATCAGAGTGGACCTGAGAGTAATTATAATAGAGGGGTATTTCACACTCCACAAACTCCCAGGATAGAGTCTTACTATCAGATGCATTTTAATGTTATATGCAAAAAATCACATGGAGCCCAGTTGTCTGGGACTGTAGAATACACCAACTGCTTCAGCCCAGTCGGCTAGGGCTGTAGAATACACCAACAGCATCAGCCCAGTCGGCTCGGGCTGTAGAATACACCAACAGCATCAGCCCAGTCGGCTCGGGCTGTAGAATACACCAACAGCATCAGCCCAGTCGGCTCGGGCTGTAGAATACAGCGATTGCATCTGTTCAGAATGATAAGACCCCGCCATCATATACCCTGATATGACAGGAACCCATCTAATGGTGAGGCTTTAGTAATGCTAAATCTTTGGGGGGTGCGTAGTACCTCTTCATTCCCATCGCTCCCAGATCTACTCTTTTCCGGAGTGCAAACATCTGACAGGGTCCAATCTCTGGGTTAAATTGAACTGCTTATCATTTAAATTGAGTGCATACAAATGGAAATTTACTAAGCTTTTTGCTTAGATGTGGCACAAGGCCATATGAAAGGGGCACCCAATGAGACTCGAACTCACTCGTGTAGGTTTGCTAGCCGATCTTGCTAACCATTACACCACCAGAGGCGCCTAGAGTGCATACAAATGACTTATGCTAAATTGAATTGTTAGAAATAGATCTGCTTGAACATTTAATTGTGTGTAATCAAATGACTAATGTTTAATTAAATTGTTAGTGATTCGTAGCGGTACGGGAGACCATTTTAATATGCGCAAAAGTATGAGCTTAGGCTAGTTTAAAAACGTTATTAAAAATGTGTTTACATATTTGATGCATATATATAGATAATATTTGGCATTCGATAGTCTACAATGTTAGATATGCCATAAAACAGAACCAAACCAAACTAAATGGTACTCTGGTATTGGTTTCGAAGACAAATAATTCTATTCAACATTATTCATTCATTTGCATACAATTAAATGGTTTCAATTACTGCTATGTAAACCACAGTTAATTGGTTTTTAGTCGAGTAAATGATTAGATATTTCAATTTGATCCATAAATGGGATCCTAACTGGTACAAACATTCCGGATCAGAACAGGGAATAATGGCAAAGAAGAAGTACTCCACATTCCCAAAAGTTTTATGACTGGAGCCTCACCATCTGATGGTTTTGTATCATACCCAGACCGCTTGTTGGCGGTGTCTTATCCCTCAATAGAGGTACAGTTGATGTATTCTATAGCCCGAGATGATAGGGTAGCACAGACACTCAGTCCTGCTACTCAGTCGGCTGTGGTTGTAGAATACACCGATTGCAACTCTGCAGAGGGGTAAGACCACCCCACAACAAGTGCCCGGGAAATGACACACAACAATCTGATGGTGACGTTCCAGGGATGTTGAAGCTTTGGAGATTGCAGAGTACCTATTCATTGCCATCGCTCCCAGGTTCACTGTGGTCCGGAGTGGTAGCACTTACAGGGTCCTATCTATGAGTCAAATAAAAATAAACTGCGTACTTATGCTAAACTGAAATGCTTGATATAGAACTGTTTTGACATTTAATCTGCACACTTATGCTAAACTGAATTAGTTGAAATATTACTGCTTTGACATTTAAACTACGTCCCTATGCTAAAATGGATTGTTTGAAATGGAACTGTATTTATAAGTTAAACTGAATTGTTTGAAATAGAAATGTTTTCACATTTAACTGTATGTAAACAAAAACTATACTTGAACTGAATTGTTTGAATAGAAATGTTCTTGACAATTAAACTGTGTAAATAAAAAAAAGAAAATACAATAAACAATAATAAAACAAAAATAGCAATAAAACAATAATAAAACAAATAATAAAATAAAGTAAAACAATAATAGAACAAATAATGAAATAAAATAAAACAATAATAAAACAATAATAAAACAAAAATAACAATAAAACAATAATAAAAGCAAAAATAGAAATAAACAATTCTATTTTAAACAATTCAGTTTAGCATAAGATGCTAAACTGAATTGTTTGAAATAGAACTGTTTATTTTCATAAAAATGGATTTGGCATTAAATAACCTACAAAGGTTGATATTCCATAAAACCCAAATAAACAAGCAAGAATCTATCAATTACATACGGCCAAGGAAAGATATGAACTTTGATCTTGTATCGTAGTAAACCAAACATAAGTAATCCTATATATTCATTAAACTTAATGGGCTTCAATGAATCTTTGTTTAGTCTGACACCAGGCCATATGTACCGTACACAGTAGCATAGTCACCAACGACTGCTATGTTAGTGATAGTTAATCCTTGGATAGGAGAGTAGAAGAAACACAAAAATCACAACTCGCCTGATGTATCATATGCAAGTGAATAACGGACTCAAAATGTGGAGTAGCTTCTTCCTTCTTGCTGGAACCGATTTTTACCGTATCTTTAAATAGTTCCCTCGCTCTCTTTATTTGTAAATGTTTGTTTCCTCGTACCCCAGCCACTTAACGAGTGAGTGAATCGAGAACCCAATCATATTTTATTAGAATTTCTAGAATATCAACCACTCCTCTTCTGATTGGTGCGAGCGGCATAGTTAGGCCCACCCGCAACTACCGATGGCCGATCGAGTCTAGTGATCTCGGCCAGTCCGGGCTGCTAGATCAAGCATATCTTGTTACATCCAGCCCACTGGTATGATGAACTTTTTCAACTCGTCTCTCTTTCAGTTGTTAGGTTTTTTAAAAGAATAACTTGTCTGCCCGCACTACGGTATCATTCGCTTACAATATTTCAACACTCAGTGAGGATCATATTCATTACATAAATACTTTAACCATTTTTCTCCTGTGAATTAATATTATGTACAAATATTTTTGGTGAAAGTTTTACGTTCAAATCTCACAGAACTATTTGTTCTGGCCATTTCACTAAAGCTAATCAGCTTTGAGCCGGTTTTGATGGTTGATTGGTCGGTTAGTTGGTCAGTTGGTTGGTTGGTTGGTTGGTTGGTTTCATAGCTTATCATTTAATCCCAAATCCATTTTCATATATAAAATCAGTTCTATTTCAACCAATTCAGTTTAGCATGAGTACACAGTTTAGTTCTAAATAACTCATGATAAGAACCGCATCAGGTGCTACCACATCGAGCCAGAGTGGACCTGTGAGCGATGGCTATAAAAGGGTACTCTGCATTACACAAAGCTCAAATTTTACGAGGGCCTCACAATCAGATAGTTTAGTGTCATAATCAGGACACTCGTTGGGGGAATCTTACCCCTTTGCCAAGGAGCAGTCGGTGTATTCTACAGCCCCGGTCGACTGGGCCAGATTTTGATGGGTGACTACTTAAGAATAGCGCGCACTGTTAGCAATCCGAGGTCTGGTTGTGCCAGACAAGCGAAACTTACTAAATTACTATTTTTTTCTTCTGTTTCAGTTACCTTTTCGTTACATTTTCTACTTGAGTTGAGACTATAAAGATTTAAATACAGTAACTGAAATTTATTTTACATTTCAGATTAAGGGTCAAATAGATATAAGATCATTTTTTGAAATTATTTTGAAGAACCTTCCTACTTAATATATGTATATATATATATAGAAAAATAAGAGTCCTGAAGACTTGAAGAGACTTGTCACTCAGACTACAGTAAAATACCATGCGCTAACCCTGATGCGAAAATCAAACAAGGAATATAAAAGGATCTCTTAATTTCGGCCTGATGACCAAATAGTCAACAAAAAAAAGACAACCTGCCAAATAATGGACTTTGCCGTCCCAGCAGACCACAGAAGGCAAATAAAAGAAAACGAAAAGGGAGATAAATATTCAGACCTTGCTTGATAACTAAAAAAAAACAAACTATGGAACATAAATAGGACAGTAATACTAATTGTAGTTGGTGCACTTGAAACAGCCTCCAAAAGATTGCTAAAGGAACTCGAGGACATGGAAAGAAGAGGACAAGTGGAGACCATCCAGACAACAACATTAAGATCGGCCAAAATACTGCAAAGAGTCCTGGAGACTTGAGGAGACTTATTTTCACTCAAACTCCTGTAAGAAACCTTGAGCTAGCGCTAGTGCGAAAAAAATCTCATGGAGTAAAATAACAATATTAATATTTCGAGATACAAACGGATCACCAAATCTCGGCCAGACGACCAGATCTTATAATAATCAACAACAAAAAGAGGGCTTGCAGAATTGTGAACTTTACTGTCCCGGTGGACCACAGAATTAAAAGAATGAGTCAAGTGGGATAAGTACCTCGACCTTGCTAAGGAATTGAAAAAGCTGTGGATCATAAAAGTGATGATAATACGAATTGTGATTGGAGCTCTTAGTACAGTCACCAAAGGATTAATACAAGGACTGGAGGACCAGGAAATAAGAGGACGAGTGGAGACCATCCAAACTACTGCATTATTGAGATCGGCCAGAATAATGAGAAGAGTCCTGGAGACTTGAGGAGACTCTCAAACTCCAGTGAGAGACTATCAGCTAACGCTGGTGTGAAAAACTCTCAAAAGAGAACAAATAATAATAATAATAATGGCTAGATATTGCTTGAGAACTAAAAAAAAATATGGAACATAAAGGTGACAAAGATACAAATTGTAATTGGTGCATTTGGAACAATCCCCAAAGGACTAGTAAAGGAACTGAAAGACTTGGACTTAAGAGAACAAGTGGAGACCATCCGGAAAACAGCATTATTAACGTCGGCCAAAATACTGAGAAGTGTCCTGGAGATTTGAGGAGACTTGCTGTCACAAAACTCTAGTGAGAAACCATCTGGTGAGTTAGATAATAATTTCAATAATAATAATAATAATAGAAATTTAGGCACGATTAGGCGAGAAAAGTGATCAACTGGGAACTGTGCAAGAGATTAAAATAAAACAAATAGCATATGCATAAACCAAAATTTGTCCGAGAAAATTCTCTGAGACTTTTGTATACAACCGCGTTACCAAATTCCGGGCAGAAACCTGGACCTAGTGCTAATTATGATAGAATAAATGCACTTGTTATCAAGTCGATTTTGTTGTTCCAGCGGACCACAGAGGGAAGATGAGAGAAAGCAAACTGTATTGACAAATACATGGAACTTATCCGAGAATTAAAAAGGATATAGAATACAAGGGTGATACTAATTATTTGTTAGTGCACCTGAAACCGTCCTCAAAGGCTTGGAAAATAGACAGGAAGGTTTTGTTCGGTTTGGTTTGGCTTGGCTTTATGGCACATCAACCACTGTAGATTATTAATGCCAAATCTATTTTTTTACACATAAACAGTTCTATTTCAAACAATTTAGTTTAGCATAAATACATGGTTTAGTTCTGTTTAACCCATTAATAGGACCCTCTCAGGTGCAACCACTCCGGGCTAGAGTGGACCTGGAAGCGATGGCTATAAAAGGTACTCCGCATTCCCCAAAGCTCCAGCATTACCGGAACCTTACCATCGGATTGTCTGGTGTCATATCCAGGACACTTGTTGTGTGTGGGGTGTGGGGTCTTTTCCGTCTGCAGAGAAGCAGTCGGTGTATTCTATAGCCCCGGCCGACTAGAAATTGGAAGGTTTGAAAATCATAGGAAGGACCGAGACTGCGCAGAGAAAAGCATTAAGATCGGCTAGAATACTCAGAAAAGTTCTGGAGATATGAGAAGACTTGCTATCATTCAAATTCCAGTGAAATACCACTTGTTAAAACTGGTTTGAAAAACTCTCAAGGCGTGAAATAATAATAATAATAATAATAATCGTGAGATGAAACCATACAATGTCTAGCAAGACAATAATATGTAATGGGAAAACAAGAATTGTGTACAAATTATGTGTTAAGAATAATTACAAATGATTATTACCAAAGAAGAATACATTTCATTATTGAAGCCGATTTTACGAGAGGTATGGGTTGGTCGATCTAAATTCTTGATTCTCTGATTTTTCGTATCCCCAATCTCTTTTCTAAACTCTTTTGACTTGTTCCAAGAACTCAAAGCGCTGTATTTCTTTGAGAATAAATTTAGTCATTGTTGACACATTTGGTACTAATATTTTGAGAAAATAAATTAGGTCTGTTCTCTTTGATTACTGGACAACTACTGTTCTCTAGCAGAAAACAATTGTTATTCAGACCCATTAGATTTTAGTGGCAAAATGGAAAAATGTTATTATAAGGAAAGGATGACACTCTTCGGTCTTTTTCTAGAGCAGGGTAATTCTAATTTTTGATGCGATGAAATACTCTGATTTAGAGATCGTTATAACTTCCTTTACACAAAATATCTTATAAAAGATTTCTGCTCCACTACCCTTTCCAAAAGCTTTCTTTTCTTGTCGTCAAATTATCTAATATAAATGGCCTAGTGTGTGTGTGTGTGTGTGTGTGTGTTTCAGTATGTATATACGTTTGTATGAGTGTATGTGAGAGCATGTAGCTGTGTGTGTATGTGTGTGTGTGTGTGTTTCTGTATGTATGTATGTTTGTATGAGTGTATGTGTGAGTATGTAGCTGTGTGTGTGTGTGTGTGTGTATGTATGTTTGTATGAGTGTATGTGTGAGTATGTAGCTGTGTGTGTGTGTGTGTGTGTGTGTGTGTGTGTGTGTGTGTGTGTGTGTGTGTGTTCTGTATGTATGTATGTTTGTATGAGTGTATGTGTGAGTATGTAGCTCTCTGTGTGTGTGTGTGTGTGTGTGTGTGTGTGTGTGTGTGTGTGTGTGTGTGTGTGTGTGTGTGTGTGTGTATTTCAGTTTCTGAGAAAAGGATTGGTGTGGTTTGGTTTTTGGCATATCAACCTTTGTTGGTTATTTAATGCCAAATCCTGTTTTTTCATATATATATATATATATATATATATGATTTGTGAAGACATTTTGTAGATAAACACAGTTAAATGATAACAGTTCTATTTCTCACAATTCAATGTAGCATAAGTCAACAAAATTAAATGATTCCAAGTATTGCTATGTATCACTAATAATTCAATTATACATCAGCCATTTGTTTACTTCCAGTTACATGATCAAATAGTTCTATTTCTAACGGTTCAATTTAATCATTTGTTTGCACTCAGTTTAAATGTCAAACAGTCTTATCTGACCCATAGATAGAAGTACTACCACTCCGTGCCAATGTGCACCTAGGATCGATAGCAATGAAGAGTTACTCTGCATTCCCCAAAGATCCAGCATTACAGATTGTTTAGAGTAAAATCCAGGATACTCGTTGAGTTTTGTTATATGCACTATTTACAGGTATCAGATTATTATCCGCATCTTTGTTATTATAATCCCAACATTTCAAACACCAAATCCTTACCTAGAAGTGTAGGTATTCAGCATTTGACAGTAAAACATAGTTATTTTTGTAAAGGAAGATACAATTGGCTCTTTTTCTATGACCGAGTAATTCTATTTTTAGTTTTAACGTAACAACTTGACTGATTCACAAAATATTTCCGTTCAACGTAATAATCTTTGAAAAATTAGCGTTTACTCAACAGTTTTTTTTTTTTCTAAATTACCAGACTGAAATTTGTAATAGTAATACTAAATTCAAAGAGTGATTGTTATGATTAAAGTGAAAAGGACACCCAAAAGTCTTTCATGTGTAGGTACTTACGAAGCGAGTAGTTAGAGTGGGAAAGACAAACAGACAGAAGAGTAAATCTGGGGACTTTAAATTTTGGAGGGGAAATACGTTTTTGGAATCAGAATCAAGAGTTCCTGGCACTCTAGGTTCGACAGAATTTGGCGTAGCTGAGTTACGTAGTTTTTTGTGAAGGAACGGATATTCATTCGACTTCCCTCCAAAGAAGTTTGAGTGAAAGGTAGAAAAAAGGTGAATAAGTAATATTCACTAACCTATTCCATTCATTTAAAACGAGATTGGATTGTATGAATGCTTTTGGGAAATCACTCATAAAATAGTGAAAATAAGTTGATTGGTGTTACTTGGAAAAAATAGCATTTGTATTGAGTCACTTTCAACTGAAAATACGACGCTATCTTTAGTTCCAGCCAAAATTCGGTACCAAAGTGATATCAGACTTGGTTCTTTTCTTAACAAACCATTTATCTCACATACACTCTGACCCAGAGTGGGAGTACCTGTTTGTGTCCCATCTGTGGGTCAAATGGTTCAAAATTATTCGTAATTGATAGAACCGTGGACAAAGAAAAAAATGTTCAATAGGACGCTATTTCTTAACTACTAGGCATAACGTAACACTAGACGGGTTGACATGCCGTTAAAATCAAGCAAGCAATCAATTATATAAATGACAGATCATAACTTTAAGCTGACAACAATACGTTACCTTTTACTTCCAGCATTAGTTCGATATGAAAGTAAAATCAAACTTACATCTTTTCCAACCTATCACAAACAAAATATATCTTTTAACCAATCAAAAACAAAACATCTTTTTTTAACTAATCGCAAACAAACTATATCTTTTTTAATCAATCACAAACAAAACACATCTTTTTCGACACAATCAATAACAAAATACATCTCTTTTTAACTATCAAGAAAAAACGAAATAAAACTGACCAATTAACAGTGTCTTTTGGGAACCGATTAACATTCATGAATAGTCCGAATTCAGTTTCAATTTTTTTCCCCTGTGAGATTACACTGCAAGTATTTTAACCCTTTCTGATTCACACACACATTTACTCTTAGGCAGGTTTTGTGCAACGTTTATCATCGTTGAATATGGAATCGGCGACCAGAGTTCAAATCTTGGACGAAGCTGTTTATGTTTCACTTTGCGCTAATACTCTTGGGAAAGGCATGAATCCATCTCTTCTCTCTTCAGCTATGGGTAAATACTAGGGCAGGATGTGTTCTCTAGTTTTGGTTAGGAAACGAATCTAGGAGAAGAAATCTCTATATTCAAACCCGCAGTACTCCACTAAGAAGTCGACCTCGATCAGTGACGGCAGAGTGGCATCTTCTACTGCAGAGTTCTTCTCCTCGGGGGTGAGACGCCAATGAATAAATGGAGGAAAATATTGGAGGATATGAAAATAAATAAACAGATAAAAAATTAAGCAAGTTAAAAAAAAATTTGGACACAGAATAGCAAGTGAGGATCGAATTCTCAATGCATTAATATCAGAGAATAGCTCGAACAGAGAGATAAACTTTGCAGCAATCAACCTTAACTCTCTCTTAAAATAATTTGGAGGTACTTGTGTCGTAATGGGGGCAGTTGTTCGAAATGAACTCCGTTACCCGGACGCGACTGATTGCATTTTACATGAAGCTAATACTCTTCGGAAAGGTATGAATCCGACTGCTTTCCCTCCAGGAATAGGTTTACAGTTGGGCAGACTGGGCTCTTTAGCCATGTTTAGGCAACCAGTCTAGTAGATGAAAAATGCTGAATTCAAACTTTTATACATAAAATTTGACATTGTGTCGCATCCTACTCATGGGGGAGTGGTTGTGTACATATATTCAATCTTTTGATATTTGATGTTCATTTTGAAGAAAACCAGCAGTTCCGTGTAGTTTAGTAGTAAAATATATTTTCTGAAATTCTAAAAAAAAAATAACATCGATATTATAATATAATATACTGGCTCTCATTGGCCTAGTGGGTAGAATGTTAGCCAATGGTCCGAGAAACCTGGGTTCAATCCCAGGTTGCGTCATACCAAAGACTTTAAAAATGGTACTTGATACCTGCTTGCTTAACACAACAATATAAGATACATATCCAGGGTAAAGTGGAGCAATCCAGGGAAAGGAGTAGTGCCCTACCCTACACCTCGGTGTAGTAGCTGTTGAAAACAGAGCCATCTGGTCGCCCTCGACTGCAGTGGCCAACTTTACTTATAATATAATATAATATAATATAATATATATATATATATATGTGTGTGTGTGTGTTTAACCAACCCAATGCCTCGGCTAGAATGTGACACAATGTCAATTTCTAGTCAGAGTACAGTTGAATTTTCCTTCTCCAGGAATAGTCCCTGTGGCGTCATAGCTAATATGCCGGACTCTGGCATCGTTTTAAAGGATTTCGAACACCAGTCGTGCTATTACGGTCACAATTTCATACTATCTTTGGGAAATACATGAATTCGTGGGCTTCCTCACACCACCACCACCACCACCACCGCCGAACTATGTGTCAAATAGTACCACAACTGTTCTTCAGCACGGATGGTTTTGGCGTTGAATAATCAAGGGAAGTTGAAGTGTCATTAAACAAAGAAACCAAGCCAAATTTTCTCCAAGACTGATTGTCACACAAACCTTAAAGGTCCAGTTTACCAATAACTGGGAAGAGAAAAGATGGATGCGTGGGTGAGAGCATTGGAGTGAAATCAAACACTAACATCATCTTATAGGATTTGAATCCAAATGTTGCCGAACCCATTTCCTCCGACGATAATCGTTACGCTTAAAACACCTTCAAAAAGAGCACATTGTACATCTATGAATGTATACATGTATGTGTGCGTGAGTGAGTGCGTGAAAATTTTATATGTATGTATGATTGTATTTATGTATAAATGTGTATATGTGTGTGAATGTGTTTTTGAAAATTGTATTTGTATATAAGAATGTATTTATGTATGTATGTATATGTGTATATATGTGCGAAAACTGTACGTGTATGTATGTATGTATGTATGTATGCGTGCGTGAGTGGGTGTGTTTTTAGGTTCAATCCCAGGTCGAGTCATACCAAAGACTTTAAAAATGGAACTTGATACCACCTTGCTTAACACTCAGCATTATAAGGTACGGTTCAAGGGTAAAGTGGAGCAATCCAGGGAATGGAGTAGCGCCTTCCCCTACACCTTGGTGTAGTAGCTATCGAAAAGGGAGCCTTCGGGTCTCCCTCGACTATGGTCACTAACTAACTTTTGTAGGTATGCGTGATTGGGTGAAAATTGTTTATGTGTGTATGTATGTACGGATGTTTGCGTGTGAGTGTGTGTATGTGTGTGTGTGTGAAAATTATATATGTACGTATTTACGTACGTATGCATGTGAGTGCGTGTGTGTATGTGAAAATTGTATATGTATGAATGAATTTATTTATATATGTATGAGTGTGTGTGTGTGTGTAATTGTATACGAATGAATGAATGTATTTATGTATGTATGCGTATGAGTGTGTGTGTGTGTGTGTGTGCAGGAAAATTGGATATGTATGTAATAATGTATGTATGTACATGTGTATGAGTAAGTGTATGTAAAAATTGTATGTGTTTGTATGAATGTTATTATGTTTGTATGCGTGTGTGTGAAAACTGTATATGTAGGTATGAAAGTATTTATATATGTATGTCTGTATGTGTAAAAATTGTGTATGTATGATTGAAAGTATTTATGAATGAATAAATGTGTGGGAAAATTGTATAAGTATGTATGGATGTAACTATGCATTTGTGTGTGTGTGTGTGTGTGTGTGTGTGTGTGTGTGTGTGTGTGTGTGTGTGAAAATTTTGATTTCTGCGATAAGAAGTTTTGTTATTTACGCTGTCTACCCGTCCTCATCTCTATTATTGTAATCCCATTGTAAGAAGACAAAAAGAGATTTTTTTCCCCTTGAATTGAAGGCGTGGTGTCCCACGTCTCGTGTCCATCGGTCACGTGAGATTTTCGACTCCTAATTCCCAGTGTTTTAACCAATGCGTCCTTCGGCCTTCTTCAAGAGTTGCTTGTCGAACTCGGGAATCCACACTGAACATCGAACCGAACCCTTTATGTAATCCAGAAGGATACATAGCGCAACGGACATAATTCAGTTAAAAGTACTTGTAAGTAAAATCAGCTGATGGGTACAGGTTCAATCCTAACTGCAGGTAAATAAAAAGGAATACTTACTATACTATAGTGCAGTACATGGTAATGATTAACGAAATTAGGACAATCTATCTCCGTGGTTTAAATAAAGGGTTCGATTTAAGATTCTGTGTGGACTCCCAAGTTCGACATGAAACCCCTGAAGAAGGCCGACGGATACATCTGCTGAAGCGTTCAGAATATGACAATAGAATTGAAGACAATAGCCGATAACTCTAAGTGATAATAAAAAATGGTTCCTACTCCCGTAAGATTCTCATTCCTCTAACCAGAAAACAAATAAGATATCTACATAATCTTTTTTTTTGGTGGGGGGGGGGTTCTTGTCACAAACGAGAGAAGACGTACTATTCCCTCATTGAGCAAAATAAGGCATTTATATATAAGTATCTTTCTTTGTACCCACTTTCACGCATGCTGGTTACTGGGGCAGTATGTGCAATTTATAGGTTCTGAGACACGTGTTAATTGTTGTAACATCTATTATGTTATTATATGTACCTATTAAATGTTTTAATTACTTCTATGAATATATCTCGTCTTTCCATTAGGTTTATTCAGTGTTAATGTGTCAGTGGATATACTAATGCAATTAGTGGAACTTTATGTGTGGGAAACGAATAAACATTCCTCCTAACACCCAAATAATAATCGTACCATAATTTCTATAATACCAACTTTTCAGACAGTTAAAATATAGGTATTCAGCATTCAACCTAAAGATAAGAATGTGTTATATCGAAATCTATCAGAAATGTTTCTGAAAATGAAACAAAATCAGCGAATTATGGTCGGAATGAGAGAAAACAAATTTCCAATTGTCGTTTATTAAATCAATGTGAGACTAGTTTATTTTACAGCGGACATTTTATTTTCTACACGACCATTTATTTATTTATTTCGTGTTTTTGTTTTTGTTTTGTTTTGTTTTTTGTCTTTTTAAAATTTTTATAGATTTATTGTTCATTTTTCCTCTGACATGACCGACTTTTATCGTTAAGCATTTATATTTTTTAATTCATTTTCTTTGCTGGCCACTCCATTATTTTAGCCTACTCAGACAGATTAGATTTTCCCCTCAGCCAATCGAACGATTTTTCTCTTAAATCATCGACAAAGCAAATAACAAACGGATCAAGTAGCCTCTTAAAAATGGCGCCAAAAAAGAAAAAATGTTTTTAAAGGTTTTTACTTTATTTATTTCTTTCGCATTAAATAGTCACAGGAATCTGTAAAAGATAAGGAAAAAAAACATTGCCTGGTTTTACAGCATCAAAACTTAATAACTGTCAAAGAGATCATTTAGAAATTTTACTGATGATAGATTCTTTCTTTCTTCCTTTTTTTTTCTTTCTTTCTGATAGATAGATAGATAGATAGACTGAGAAAAAGAAATAGATGAAGAGACTGATAGATAGATAGATAGATAGATAGATAGGAATATAAAAAAGGATCCTCATTTTACATTTGGAAATGGTAGATTCTTTGAGGTCATTCAGCCTTACATGTTTTATGGACTATCGATTTTTTCATCAATTTTTAAACAAATTATTTATTCAATGTATTTTTTAAGTATTCTATTCAGTTGGGAATTGCCTCTGACCAAAACCAGTTGAAAAGAAATAATAGTATTATGGACTTACTTGTTGACTTACCAGTGCGTATATACATAGGTGTATACATACACACATACACACATACACACACACACACATATATATATATATATATATA
The DNA here is from genome assembly GCA_963585895.1 of Sepioteuthis lessoniana. Classification (NCBI taxonomy): domain Eukaryota; kingdom Metazoa; phylum Mollusca; class Cephalopoda; order Myopsida; family Loliginidae; genus Sepioteuthis; species Sepioteuthis lessoniana. Next base: position 12,454,206 of record OY757914.1, on the reverse strand, counting down.
GGTTAAACTGAAAATATATCCGAGATTATAACAATATATATAAATGAAAAACCACACAAGTTCTACAGGGGATGTTTTTATTTGTAGAAATATTTGCCAACGTTAAACATTTCGGTTTTAAACCTCCGTCAGGGAGTGTATGTCATCAAATGAAACAAAAAAGTAGAAAAGGTTTTAAAATATTCTATTTCTGTTGGTAGCGTCCTGTTTCAAATTTGCAAGATGTGGTTATCATAAGCGAGAAACTTATCACAATTTTAATTTTAAAGATTCCAAGGTGTTTGTTTACATACATAATAAAAAAAACAACGCGGAAAATTGTTGAATCTATCATCATTCCAAACCGCAATACTATCAAATAGAAACTTGGTTTATAGAATTTGTCTCCTTATTTGTTCAGATTGGTGCAGAAAAGTTTTTAAAATCCCTAATTCAAGATAATTCGGCTTCATTGTTTAGTTATTTGTTTGGGTTTTATGGCATATCAACCTTTGCAGGTTATTTAATGCCAAATCGATTTAATAACAAATCGATTTTTATACAAATAAAAAGTTCTATTTCAAACAATTCAGTTTAGCATAAGTTCAGTTTAATTGTCAAAAATATTTCTTTTTCAAGCTATTCAGTTTAGTCAAACAGTTCTAATTCAACCTATTCAGTTTAGTATAAGTATAGTTTTTGTTTACACACGGTTAAATGTCAAAACAGTTTAATTTCAAACCATTCAGTTTAGCATACAAAAACAGTTCCATTTCAGATAATTCAATTTAGCTTAAGTACGCAGCTTAATTGACAAAACAGTTCTATTTCAAGCAATTCAATTTAGCATAAATATGCAGTTTAGTTCTATTTGACTCATAGATAGGACCTTATCAGGTGCTACCACTCCGGGCTTCAGTGAACCTGGGATCAATGGCAAATGAAGGGGTACTCTACAATCCCCAAAGCTCCAGCTTTACCGGAACCTCAGCATCAGATTGTTTCGTGTCGTATCCAGGACATTCGTTGTAGGTGGGGGTGGGTCTTACCCTTCTGCAGAGAAGCAGTCGGTGTATTCTACAGCCCTAGCCGACAGGTCAATCGGCTTCATTGATAGATAGATAGATAGATAGATAGATAGATAGATAGATAGTCGAATTAAACAGAGATAGAACTAATAAGGTTAACACTGATAAAAGCCCGACGGATATTGTTGTATAGTTATTTAAACGTTCATGCATCACAACGACACAACATCAAAGACAGACGCATGAATAAAGGACGCATGATAAAGACGCAAGAAGACTTCTTTAACAATATTTTTACCTCTCACTTTATTGCAAGGGTTCGAAAGGGTTGTTGAATGGTTGCATGTGAGAGGGTGCTGGAGACCGAACATAAACTTCATATTTTGATCCCACTGTTATGACCGTCACGTTGTGTCTTTCTTGTTCTCCTGATGTTGGGGTCAACTCCATCGGGGCTTTCCGAGGGCCCCCTCGGTCGGGTGTGGCTTTCCCTACCACATCTGGTCTCTAACTCTCTGGAAGTCTGCTGGCAACTGCTTGGCACCCCGAACTCAACTGGGTTAAATAATAACTCAACGCCCACACGATCGCCTACTGGATCTTTGAATCGGATGTTTAATCGTCATCAAGCGGAAATAACTGTCATGCAGTTCAGAGGTTGCTCTCTTCCGGTGCATCACTGTTAGTGGCACAATGGGACCTTCGCCTTGTCCCATATCATAAGCCTTAATCCGCCCACGCGATCTCTTTCGATTACTGGCCATTGGAATGTGTCACTTCCTTCCGGTGTATCACCTTGGAATAGTATTTTTGGGCCGGGTCGAAGGTCAAAATATTACAATATTATGTAATGGAATATTTATAAAAGGTAGATATTAACTAAACAATGTATAGGTTAACACAGATAGATAGATAGATAGATAGATAGATAGATAAGGAATTTTTGTGGGGGTGCCTGTGGTGTAGTCGTCATCGTCGTAGGAAATGAACACGGCGACACGAGTTCAAATCCTGGACGAGACTGATTGCATTTCACATAGCACTAATACCCTTGGGAAAGGTATGAATCCAATTATTCTCCCTCCAACTATGGGTAAATAGTAGGCCAGACTAGGTTCTTCAGCCTTGGTCAGGCAACTAGTCTAGAAGAAGGAAAACTCTGAATTAAAACACTCCGCTTAAAAATTGACCTTGTGTCATATCCTGCCCGAGCGGAGGGGTTGGTAAATAAGGAATTTTTATTAACATATTTTTGGAACGCTGATTAGATCACTCAAATTCGAAACAGACTGCTACCAACGGAAATAGAATGTTTTAAAACTTTCTCACTTTTTTTATCTCATTTGATAATTATTCACCCTGATGAAAGTATAAAAACCGAAACGTTTAACGAAGGGAATTATTTCTACAAATAGAATCTTCCGCTAGAGACCTTGTTTTTTTTGTTGTTTTTTTTTGGAGGGGAGGGGGGGTCATCTCTATACATTTCCACATATATACGTACACACACACACACATATATATATTATCATCCACAGAATTGTATCCCAATTCGTTAGTGTGGCTAGATACGCGAGCTGCTTACAAGCTACGATCGAAACCCGGCTAACTTTACGTCAGTCTGATAACATAGCTCACAGCCACCGACAATCTAAGTGCAAGCGATGGAATTTTGACGCATATGTATTTTCCTTTTCTTTTCATTTACGCTAACGGAGACCGGAGAGCTCAATTTGTTAGAAGAGCTTTGCATTAAGCGAGTAGCAACGGTTAATTCCTTGGCGATAGTGCTCAATCCCCCAGGGTTGGAGGTTGGCAGCAAATATATATTGTCATCTACATACAGCCTATTTCATTGTATCACAAATCATCAGCGTGGCTAGACATGCGAAATGCCTAAAGCTGGGATCGAAACCCGACTAATTTTCCTGCAGCCTGGTAACATATCTCACTATCAGCTGTATATATATGTATATATATATATATATACATATATATATATATAGGTATTATTCATTCCAGTTAAACCGGACTTTATCAAAAACATATGACAGGATGGAAATAAATTTATAATCCTAATGTGACCGGTTTTGTTTTTTTCTTAAAGATATATATATATATATATATATAACCACCCTGTCGGTGGGGCTGAGAATACGCAAATTGTATCCCCAGCAGTGAAGTAATCATACTCGAAAGGCTTGTCTCGAGTATAACATTAAACAGCATCTGGTGGTGAGGCTCCAGTTCTGGAAATCTGAGGAATGTGAAGTACTCATTCTTTGCCATTACTTCCTGGTTCACTATGACCCAGTGTGGTTGTTGTTGCAGTTAGGGTCAAAAATATGGGTTAATTAAATATATGGGTTAATTCAAACCATTTAAATTACTCGTATTCGATAAGAATATTTTTTGCCATAAAACTGTAAATTATTTTGAATTGTGAATTACCATGACTAGATAATCCGGCAAACACTTGCGCGTGACATTGTAAACACTGGACAGCTGTTTCGACCTTATCAGATATCATCAGCAGTGTATACCGTGATCTCCCCCAAGGGAGATCGAACCAGCGACCACAGAATGCAGAGCCGAAACTCTACCACTGAGCCCTCAGTCCACATCGTACACAAATTATGCCAAACCAACAACAACGACAAAAAAGAAAATGTACATGTAAATTATTTGTATTAAAAATAATTACTTGAATCTATAATTGTTTAGTGGATCTTATTATGGGTTATTATATAATTTTACACAAAGAAATATTAACTAGAAAAAATATTAACTAGAAAAAAATTACTTGAAATCATAAAGTTATTAGTACAAGATAATAATAATAATAATAATAATAATAATAATAATAATAATAATAATAATAATAAGACAAAACTCAATAGCAGGAACCTTGTCAAAGAGATAAATACCTGGGCCGTCCCCCTCGTAAGATACTCGGGACCATTCTTGAATTGGATCAGAGAAGAACGTAAACAAACGGGCCAGAGAACACGAAAACTAGTGACTATACGTCAGACATTGCATCCCAGAAATGACGTTGACAGACTATATGTGTCAAGAAAAGAGGGAGAAAGACGGCTTGACAGCACTGAGGCAGCGTTAACGCATCGATACAACGACTCGAAGACTACATACAAAAGCGCGGAGAAAGATTGATTGCAGCCACCAGAAACAACACTAACAAGACAAGGACTAGCGGAACGACAATAACCAGAAAATAAAAGTGGAAAGAAAAACAACTCTATGGACGTTTTAAGCGACTAACAAGCGACCTCTCATACGAGAAAACGTCGATGTGACTAAAAAGAGAAACCTTAATAGAAAAACTGAATTTCTTCAAATAGCAGCACAAAATAACACTATAAAAACCAAACATATCAAAGCAAGAAAAGATAACACGTAACAAAATAGCAAATGTAGGTGATAGAGACAAAATGGTCAATCACATAATAAGCGAATGCAGCAAACTAACATAGAAAAGGTATAAGACTAGCCACGACGGGGTGGGCAAAGTGATCCACTGGGAATTGTGCAAGAAGTTAAAGTTTGACCATTCGAACAAATGGTATATTCACAATCCAGAATCAGTCCTGGAGAATGAAACGCACAATCTCCTCTGAGATTTTGACATAAAAACGAATCACTTCATCTCAGCCAGACGACAAGACCTTATAATTATTAACAAAAAAAAAGAGAATTTGCCAAATTGCAGAGAATACTGTCCCGGCTGACCACAAAGTAAAATTGAAAGAAAACGAAAAAAATAAATAAATAAGTACCTGGAACTTGCTTGGGAATTGAAAAAAACTGTGGAACATGAGAGTGACGTTTATACCAGTTGTAATTGGTGCTCTTGGTACCGTTACCAAAGGATTGGTCAAAGCACTAGAGGACTTTGAAATGAGAGAATGAGTGGATATCATCAAAACAACAGCATTGTTGAGATTGGCCAGAATACTGAGAAGAGTCCTGGAGACTTGAGGAGACTTGCTGTCACTCAATCTCCAGTGAAAGAACATCGTGAAAAACTCTCAAGGAGTATAATATTAAAACAAGACATAGTGATAATTACCAAAAAAGAGAACGTGCCGTATAGGGAATTTTGCCATCCCAGCTGGCCACAGAGTGAAAATCAAAGAAAGAAGAAAAAAGACGAGGACTAGGACGTTGCAAGAGAACTGAGAAAGCTGTTGAATATAAGGTTATCGGTGATACCAGTTGTGATTGTAGCACTTGGAACGGTCCCTTGAAAAATGGACAGTGAGGATTGGAAATCGAAGGATAAATACAGATTATCCAGATTACAGCAATGTTAAGATCAGTTAGAATAGACAGAAAAATCGTGGCGACATTAGGAGACTTACTGTCACTCAGCCCCCAGGGAAATTTCCACCACCTAATTCTGGTGTGAAGAACTCATAAGTAATGAAATGATAATAATCATAACTTCCAGTTTAGTGGATCTTGCTGTCCTGGCGAACCACAGAAAGAAGATAAAGGATAGCGAAAAAAATAAAGACAAATACTTTGACATTAATAGAGAATCAGAAAAAACTATGAAATATGAGGGTGATGGCTCTACCAATTCTTATCGGTAAGGCTTGGAAAAAAGACTGAAGAATTAAAAATCTGAGGAATAATTGAGATCATTCAAACTACAACATTGTTAAGACTGGCAAAATTTTCCAGAATAGACCGAGAGATCTGAGAAAACTTGCCGTAACTCAGACTCTACTTGATTTCTACCAGTTAAAACTGGTGTGAAAAATTGTACCTCAGAAGAACGAGAAATCTTCTTAAAACTAAGCTCTGTCGTCGAATTCTCATCAAAGGGATAAATACCTGAGCAGTCCCCATTTGTACGATTACTATGGACCATTTTCTAAATGGACAAGGGAGGAGCTCAAACAAGTAAACCAGAAGACAAGAAAATTGGTAACTATGGACAAGGTATTATATCCTAGATATGACATTGACAGGGTGTATGTGGCCAGGAATCTCCTACGTTAAAGATTGCGTTGATACATTAACATAAAGACTTGAAGACTTCTTCAAAAAGAGCAAAGAAAGATTGATTAAAGCGGCAAATAACAACATTAGCAACATAAATACAGACGGAAAAAACAACAAAAACGAAGAAACTGAATTCGGAAGAAAGAGAACCTGCTGAATAGTAGATAACTGTATGAATGTTTCAATCATATTTACCAACCCCCTCCGCTCGGGCAGGATATGACACAAGGTCAATTTTTAAGCAGAGTTTAACAGGTTGGAATTCAGAGTTTTCCTTCTCCTAGACTAGTTACCTCACCAAGGCTGAAGAACCTAGTCTGTCCTACTATTTACCCATAGCTGGAGGGAGAATATTTTGGATTCATACCTTTCCCAAGGGTATTAGTGCTATGTGAAATGCAATCAGTCAGGTCCAGTGTCGCCGTGTCCATATCCTGCGACGCTAACCATTACACCACGGGCACCTCCTGAAATGATGAATGTTTCAATTGACACTAGAAGATGTGGACATGGTTAACAAAGGGAAATCTAAAGAGTGATACTGGATGTCTTTTAATAGCAGCACAAAACAACGCCATAAGGACCAGCTATGTTAAAGCCAAAATAATAGCCAAGATACAATAGAATAGCAAGTGTAGATTATATGAACAACGATAAAATAATTAAATATATGCTAAGTGAATTCTGTAAACGAGCAAAAAAGAAGTACAAGACGAGGTTCGACTGGGTGGGAAAAGGGATCCACTGGGAATTCTGTAAGAGTCCAAGAGATTAAATTTTGACCATTCTGCCAAATGACACAAACTAGAATTCATCCAAGAGAATGAGATGCATAAAATTCTCTGGGATTTTGATAGACAAGCGGATCACCTAATCCCGACGAGAAGATCAGACCCACAGATTATTAACAAAAAATAGAAAATTTACCCTTTGGTAGATTTTGCCGTTCCGACAGACCACAGAGTAAAAAAAAAAAGCAAAAAGATAGACAAATACTTGCACCTTGCCAGAGAACTAAAAAAAAGCTGTGGAAGATGAGGGTGACGGTGATACCAGTAGTTGTTGGTGCACTTGGAACTGTTCCCAGATGGTTAGAGAAGAGAATGGAAGAATTGTGAAACGGATGAAGAATCGAGACCATCCAAACTACAGCATTGTTGAGAACAGCCAGAATACTGAGACGAGTTCTGGAGACCTAAGAAGACTTTCTGTCACTCAGACTCGAATGAAATACTATCAGCCAACGCTGGTGCGAAAAACTCACGAGAAGTGGAATAATAATAATAATAATAATAATAATAATGATAACTTGAAGGATTGTGCACTTTGCTTTTCCAGCGGACCACTGTAAAATTGAAAGAATGCGAAAAGAGGGATAAGTACCTCGACGTTGCTAGGTAATTGAAAAAACTGTGAAACATGAAAGTGATGATTATACCAATCGTAATTAGTGCTCTTGGTACTGTCACCAAAGGATTGGTAAAAGGACTGGAGGACTTGGAAATAACGGGATGAGTGAGAGTCTGTCCAAACTACAGCATTGTTGAGATCGGCCAGAATACTGAGAAGATTTGAGGAGACTTGCTGTCCCCCAAACTCCAGTGGAAAGCCATCAGCTAACTTTGATGTGAAAAACTATTATGGAGTAAAATCATAAGACGCAACAAAACAGCAAATTTAAGTTACGTGATGATAGATACGAAACAACGAATTACATAATAAGCGAATGCAGTAAATTAGTCCAGAAAGAGTACAAGACAAGACTAGAGTGGATGGGCAAGATGATCCTCAGGAAATAGTGCAAGAAATTGAAATTTGACCATACGAACAAATGGTAAATGCACAACCCAGCTTCTGCCCTGGAGAATGGGACACACTAACTCCTCAAGGATTTTGACATACAAACGAATCACCTAATCTCGGCCAGAAGACCAGACCTTATAATAATCAACGAAAAAAAAAGAGAACTAGCCGAATTGTGGGATTTTCTGTCCCGGCTAACCACAGAGTAAAATTGAAAGAAAGTGAAAAGAAATATAAATACCTGGACCTTGCTTAGGAATTGAAAAACCTGTGGAATATGAAAGTGACGTTTATACCAATTGTAATTGGTGCTCTTAGTGCAGCCACCAAAAGATTAATAAAGGGACTGAAGGACTTGGAAAAAAGAGGACGAGAGGAGACCATCTAAACTATAACATTATTGAGATCGATTAGAATACTGAGAAGAGTCCTGGAGACTTGAGGAGACTTATTGTCACTTAAACTTCAGTGAAAGATCATTAACCCACGCTGATGTGAAAAACTCTCAAGGAGTAATCAATAATAATAAAAATAATAATAATAATAATCTTTCCAAGAAAATTACACACATAAATTCCTATGGGACTTAAACATACAAACGGATCCCCTAATCCCGGCCAGACCTTATAATAATCAACAAAAAGAAGAGAATTTGCAAAATTGTCGACTTTGCTGTCCTGGCTGACCACAGAATAAATCTGAAGGAATGTGAAAAGAAGGATAAGTACCTGGACCTTACTTGGGAATTTAAAAAATTGTGGAACATGAAAATGACGATCGTACCAATCGTGATTGGTGCTTTTGGCACGGTAACTAAAGGATTATTAAAGGGCCTGGAAGTTTTGGAAGTTGGCGGACTGGTAAAGACTATCCAAATGACAGCATTGCTGAGAACGGCCAGAATACTGAGACGAGTCCGAGAGACTTGAGGAGACTTGCTGTCACTCAAACTCCAGTGAAAAACCATCAGCTAATACTGATGTGAAAAACTCTAAAAGATTAATTAATAATAATAATGATAATAAAGAAAATCTACAAAATTGTCGACTTTGTTGTCCCGGCTGACCACAGAATAAAACTGAAAGGATGTGTGAAAAGAGAGATAAGTACCTCGACCTTGCTCGAGAATTGAAAAAACTATGGAACTTGAAGATGACAATTATACCAATTGTGATTGGTGCTTTTGGCACGATAACTAAAGGATTATTAAAAGGCCTGGAAGATTTGGAAGTTGGCGGCCGAGTGGAGACTATCCAAACAACAGCATTACTGAAAACTGCCAGAATAATGAGAAGAGTTCTGGAGACTTGAGGAGACTTGGTGTCACTCAATCTCCAGTGAAAGACTATCAACTTAAGCTGATGTGAAAAACTCTAATGAATAATAATAATAATAGATAAAAATAATAGATGTACGTTATGTGATGATAGAGATGAACGATTAATCACAAGCAAATTCAGCAAATTTGCGGGAAAAAGAGTTTAAGTCTGGGTACGATTAGGTTATTCATTGGGAATTCTATTAGAAATTAAAATTTTACCATTCGAACAAATGCTATATGCACAAAGAAGAATCCGTCCTGGAGAATGAGACTGATAAAATTCTCTAGTGTTTTGAGATACAAACAGATCAACTAATCTATGAAAATCTATGGAACTTCAAAATTACGGTGATACCAATTGTAATTGAGGCGCTTGGAGCGATCCCCAAAGGCTAGGAAAGAAGGGCTGGAGGAGTTGGAATCGGAGGACCAGCGGAGATGATCTAAACTACCGTATTGTTATATCAACCAAAAGAGTCTGAGAGACATAAGGAGAGTTGGTGTCACTGAGGACTCCTGTGAAATCGGTGGACCAGCTGAGATTATCTAAACTATCGTATTGTTATATCAACCAAAAGAGTCTGAGAGACTTAAGGAGAGTTGGTGTCACTCAGACTCCTGTTAAATCGGTGGACCAGCTGAGATTATCTAAACTATCGTATTGTTATATCAACCAAAAGAGTCTGAGAGACTTAAGGAGAGTTGGTGTCACTCAGACTCCTGTTAAATCGGTGGACCAGCTGAGATTATCTAAACTATCGTATTGTTATATCAACCAAAAGAGTCTGAGAGACTTAAGGAGAGTTGGTGTCACTCAGACTCCTGTTAAATCGGTGGACCAGCTGAGATTATCTAAACTATCGTATTGTTATATCAACCAAAAGAGTCGAAGAGACTTGAGGAGAGTTGGTGTCACTCAGACTCCAATGAAAGACCATCAGCTAGCGCTGACGGGAAAAACTCGCAAGGAATAATAACTGCCAAATTAATAAAGAATTAGAACGCTCAGAGTGACGGAAAATTACAATGATTTGGGAATTATTTGGGAATATTGTTTGAACAAGCAGAAATGAAACAAATAATAAAACTTTTCGAAATCAAGCTCTGTTGTAAAAATCTCATCAAAGAACAGTCCCCCTTTGTAAAATACTCAGGACTTTTCCTAAAATGGACCCCAATCAATCAACTTTAACCTTGGAAATGATTAATGTTTATTGAAAACACTGAAAGACAAGCCTGGATACATTCTATACAAGCTTTAACTAAACGTTTCTCCTTTTTTATTGTTGTTTTGTAAACACACGAGAAAATCGAAAAATAAATTTTACTTAAATTTGTCCGTAGTCATATTTTGTTTCTTTTAATTGGTCTATTCCTCTCATTTTAGGATAATTTGTTCGTCTGCTCTCTTAGCTTCTTGTAGCGTTAGATTTATTCAACTGGTGTTCAGTGTCCTTCACAATTCCAATGCAATTATCATGTGTTATCGTTTGAAATTCATTCAGCCGTGACATTGATGATAGGAAACCACGTTGACGGGAATCGTTTTCATGTTGCCCAAAAAATAGCTGTTTCGAAATTCCATCTCTAGTGATACTCTATTTGCTGATAAAGTCAATAGAGCCCATTATGTGAACAGCATCCTTCAAGAGACGTATTTATCAATGATTTTCAATGTCTTTTAATCGTACTTCATCTCAAAGTCTCAAATACAAACTAGCGTTTTGTAGCACAATTTTCAAACTCTAGAAAATAATCGTATTTTTTTATTTAAATTCTATGGACTTTGAACACATAGTGCCACCAGTTGAATAGACCCAACACTAACAGGATCCAGAGTATCCATTACCAAGTTTTGTCTGGGGTTTGTGCATAGTTTTCTTTTCATGGATTAGAAATAACGGAAAAAACGATTTCTCAAAATTGTCAATTTCTTCTGCGAGAAGTAATAGATAGATAGATAGATATTGTACCAGGTAAATGTCACTGGAGATTCTAACAAATATTGAATATCGACCACTACCGTTTGATGCTTAATGACTGACTGACTCGAAAAAGACAAACGTCTGGCGTCGCTCATTAAAAAAAATGTAAGAAAGAAAGAAAAAGAAAATTCTTTTGTTCTTGTCCACTTGTGTTATCAAGAAATATTTGATTGCTTTGCAACGAGAAAGAAAAATATGACAGGACATGAGACGAATAACGGGAAATCTTTTTTTAGTAGGTCTCACACCCTCAGTTTCTCTCCTAAAGATACCGACTTATCTACTGCTTCGACAAGGAAATACTAAAGCCTATTCCTTTTAGTAGATTTAAAATACACGAGTAAAGTAACTCCGAAAAATATGCTTTTTCTAAGCAATTTTGCATCCAGTAAAAATCTTGGACAATTTCTTCATATTTTAATTCTTATTCTGAAAAAGGGTTGATAAATTTTCTGAACCATTTCAGTTGTCGAAATGTCATTCTGAGTAATTTCCATCTATATATATATATATATATATATATATATATATATATATATATAAACACACCTTTAAGAAAAACAAAAACGTTAGGATCATAGATTTATTTCCATCCTGTTATGGGTATTGATATGAATCAATAACACCAAAAATAACTGGACTTCTTCAGATCTAATGGATAAAATAATTACAGTCAGAAAAGACACAGGAGGGAAGGGTGGGAGTTGTAGGAGAGGGGTGAAGAGTTTCCTCCCCATTTGTCCACTTCCGATTTTTCTTCTTTAATACCTGTTGGAATCACAAATAATGTAACTGGACTTATATTTAAAACTCACTTTCTACTGTAATCTAAACTTTTTAATTTTTAAATTCTAAATATATTTCAACGTAAAACTCCATATTTAATAATAATTTAGGGAAGTACAACATTTTTTAATAACCTTACGTAAAGATTACAGTAATTACTGTAATGGTAATAAGATTACAGTAATTACATTAACTCTGGTTAACTGGACTAAATAATACGTACACACACACACACACACACACACACACACACACACACATATATATATATATATATATATAATGTTTCTGATGGTCAAATGAGAGAAAAAAGTGAATACTTTATTCAACACGTATTTCTGACATTTTAAGTCGCCTTCAGGAAGTAAATGGTTGTTGTACTGTTCCCTATGGTTTTTATAGTAGCAGCTGTTTTGATAGGATTTGGGTTCTTTTTAATTCTAGGATTTCTATATGTGAATGTCCCGTTCGAGTTAATTGTCCGTAACAAACTTTCATCTCAATAGATGTTGTTTCTCTCTTCTTTTTCTTTTTCTTTTTTTACAAAAGTTCATTCTGTGTGCTTATGTGTCTGTGTTGGTATTATGAAAAAGAGAATATTCAAATGATGTATCCTTAATGAAAGCGTAGCTTATATTTCAATCTATCCGACTATTTTCAGGGCAGTACAGTTAATGTTTGATGTTTCAGCTGAAAAAATATTTTCAAATATAAAAATGAAAATTAGTTTGCATCAATTATTATTTAGCGGTCGTATCGATACTGCTGTATGGATGCACTACTTGGACGCTAACTAAACGGCTGGTGAAAAAGCTTGACGGCAATTACACAAGAATGCTGCGAGCAATATTGAACAAGTTCTGGTGGCAACACCCCACAAGGCATCAACTATACGGCCACCTACCTCCTATCATGAAAACTATCCAAGTTAGATGAACCAGACATGCAGGTCACTGCTGGAGAAGCAGGGACGAGCTCATAAGGGATGTACTGCTATGGAGCCCCACATATGGCCGGGCAAAAGCAGGACAACCAGCTCGAACATATATTCAGCAGCTATGTGAGGATACGGGATGTGACCCTGAAGACCTACCAAAGGCGATGAACGAAAGGGAGAAGTGGCGAGAGAGGGTCAGAGATATCCGCGCTAGAGGCGCGACATGATGATGATTTTAACATTGAATATTCTTATATGAATTCTGAACAAAAGACATTAGCTTATATTCCCGACGAAATTAAATTCCAAGTCCTCCATATACTCTCACTCCTTTTCGATGAATAATGAACACTTTCTTGATTTGGTTACTATCAATCGTAACTCTCCTACTTAACGCAAATTATCGTGGATAACCTAAAAGAAATTCTCTACAGAAAACATCACGGCCTATTTTCAACACGTTTTAGTTTTCATTCTCTTTTTATATATTTACTCCCCTGCCCCTCCGGTACGAACTGGAGGCGACACAAGCGATATCCGTCGAGTTTGAATTAAGATTTTTTTCCTCTTCATAGACTTGTTGCCGTACCAAGGCTAAAGAGGCTAATCTACACAAGCTAGCTAGACTAGCATACCTCTACGGATGAGTTCGATTCTCATTGGGTGCCCCATTAATTCGACATTGAGCCATATCTAAGCAAAAAACTTAAAATGGTCAAGGGAGAATCATAGACAAATGGGGCAAAGGACGACACAAATGATAGTTTTACATTCGAGAGATTACACAAATAGACTAAACCAAGAAAAGAAATAAAAAAACACTCTCCAGTAGTGAATTTTATGTAGATACACACGAGGACAAGAGGACTGTATCAAAAAGAGCAAAGAAAGATTAATCACTATTGCCCGTAAAACCATTAGCAACATAATAAGTAAAGTAAAGTTGGTGACCCGAAGGCTCCCTTTTCAATAGCTACTACACTGAGGTGAGGTGGAGGACGTTACTCTTTTCCCTGGATTGCTCCACTTTACCCTTGATAAGTACCTTATATTGCTTAGTGTTAAGCAAGGAGGTATCAAGAACCATTTTTAAAGATATTTGGTATGACGCGACCCGGGATTGAACCCTGGTCTCCCAGACCATTAGCAAACACTTTACCCACTAGACCACCTGACAGAAAAAAAACTGGGGAAACTGAAATGGGAAGAAAAACAAATGTATAGATATTTCAAGCGACAAGCTGATGAAATTACTCACGGGAAGACATGGACGTGGGCGCAAAAGAGACACCTCAAAAAAGAAACTGAACTTAATTTAATGCCAGGACAAAACAACGTCATTAGGACGAATTACATACAATCGAAAATTGATTATTCACAAAAGAATGGCAAGATTAGATTATGTGGAGAAAAAGATAAAACGGTTAATCACACAAAAACAGATACAGTAAGCTAACACAAAAGGAGTGCAAAATCAGGCACGACTGGGTTGGGAAGGGGATCAACTGGGAATTCTGCAAGAGATTCAAATTTAACAAAAGTACCAAACTAGAATCCGTCCTCAAGAACAAAATAGGGGTCTTGGGTATGACACAAAAAGGCAACTTGTAGTAAGTCTGTAAGTCTCGAGCTCTGTGGAAGTCATTCTTTGAATGCCATTACTCCCAGACCCACTTCTACTTGGAATGATAGTATCATTACTCCCAGACCCACTTCTACTTGGAATGATAGTATCATTTGAGATCTTATTTATGATCGAATAGATCCTTTGAAAATTATTTTAAGTTTGATTTGGTTTGGTTTCTTTGTTAAATGGCACATCAATTCTTATGGGCAATTTGATACTTAATCAATCCTTGTAGAAAATTCTTTCTTTCTGTGTATTTTCCTGTTCCTATTTTCCTTTCTTTCTTTCTTTCTTTTTGTGCATTTTCCTATTCCTCTTTTTCTTTCTTTCTTTCTTTCTTTCTTTCTGTGTATTTTCCTGTTCCTCTTTTTCTTTCTTTCTTTCTTTCTTTCTTTCTTTTTGTGTATTTTCCGATTCCTTTTTTTCTTTCTTTCTTTCTGTGCATTTTTCCTGTTTTTCTTTTTCTTTTTCTTTCTTTCTTTCTGTGCATTTTACTAGTCTTCTTTTCCTTTCTTTCTTTTTTTTTTCTTTCTGTGCATTTTTCTTGTTCCTCTTTTTCTTTCTTTCTTTCTTTCTTTTTTCTTTCTTTCTATGCATTTTTTCTGTTCCTCTTTTTCTTTCTTTCTTTCTTTCTTTCTTTCTTTTTGTGCATTTTTCCTGTTCTTTCTTTCTTTCTTTCTTTCTTTCTTTCTTTCTGCGCATTTTCCCGTCCCTCGTTTTCTTTCATCCATTCTTTCTTTTTTCTTTCTTTCTGTGCATTTTTTCTGTTCCTCTTTTTCTTTCTTTCTTTCTTTCTTTATTCATTTTTGTGCATTTTTCCTGTTCTTTCTTTCTTTCTTTCTTTCTTTCTTTCTTTGCATTTTTCCTGTTCCTCTTTTTCTTACTTTCTTACTTTCTTTTTTTTTTCATTCTCTCCTCGTTTGTCTTTTTCTTTTCTATTTTGTTTCTGATGATGATGGGAATAACAACTATGAAACTGAACATTTTTTTTTAGAATTTGAATATACTCGACAAAAGAAACGTAAATTCCCCAAGCATTTAGAACTATCGGCATTGGTAACCTAGCAATGCACCATTTCCCAGAGTAAAAAAGAACTTCAGAGTTGTTTTTTCTTTCAAGCGGCCTAAAATAAAGCTAGCCTAGAGGAACAACATAGGAAAATAAAACGTACATTTCGTTTAGAACACGATGAGGCAAAACAGAACATGTTTTCTTCCATAGACACTTGTTTTCTTTACGTAAGATAATATCGTTATATGAAATTTTGTTACATGTCTAGTTCAGACGGAAAAAGGTTAATTTGATAAAACTCTGTTCATCTAATGACATGCCTGAGCAAAAACTTATGGATGACTATCTACACGGACAGTCGAAAGCTGTAGGAGTATCAAAGCTAAATTTCAGTTGTTTCTTTCCCAATCTTATTGGCCGAATTAACTATCATAAAGACTTGATAATTCGCACACTTACTGTGAAAAATTAGCAACTTTTTCAAGACACAGGAACATATATACTAAATAAATCATTTTTTAAAAGCGCTCATGGAGATGTCTGGCTGCCCCAAAGTCTTAAGCAACTGCCTATATTATTTATATAGCATCACCCACGGATAAATACAGCCAAACCAACTTTTTAAATAAAAAGTTAATTTCCAACAAAAGCAAAGATATTGGGTTTTTATCGTTTCTATGAGTCAATACGGATATTATTAGGTTTTACATATTACCAAACTTTACATTACAGAACTTTTCTTGTGAAAAACACAATTACAACACCTCTAAACAACAAATACGATTTCATAAACATGTATAAAAGGTGTAATTATTTTTAGACTGCTACATGTTCGCGTTTTGGTTTTTTTTTGCCGTGGAGGACAGCTTCTATGAACTGATCTATTATGATGTACTGCATCCAGTTGGTGCCGTCCATCTAAGCGGGTTATTACATTCAGGTTATCAGGTATAAAACCTGATCGTAACCCCGTTAACTGAAAGAGAGAAGATCTAGTAATTTACGAAGCTCTTTGCTTCGATGTGGCACAAGGCCGAGTGAATAGGGTACCCAATGAGACTCGAACTCACTCGTGTAGGTTTGCTAGTCTAGCTTGCTAACCGTTACACTACCAGAGGTGCCCTGAAAGAGAGAAGATCTAACCTTACAAAGCAACTTTCAGAGGGGTGCTATATTCTTATGTCTCCAGCTACGAATTATTGGGTGCTCCGTCTGACACATGGTTATTTGTCGCTGCCTCCCACCAGACACAAGATCAGCTCCGTCTGACACATAAATTAATGTTATAACACACAAGTATATAAACGACTACATTCTTTCTTTCCGGCATAATTCTCTCCATTGTGACCTCAAATTTTATACTAGTCAAGAGATCTTCAGTAAATGCAATTTTCCAATAAAATAGAATCGATGGTAAATAATTAGTAAAACTACCCGCTATACCCCACCAAAATTAGAAAGACACACACACATACACACACACACGCACACACACACACACACATATATATATATATATATATATATATATATGAAGAGAAAGAGAGAAAGAGAGAGGGGGAAATTTCATTCATTTTACAGTGGGAAGTTAAGTCAGCTCAGTGAATCTGTGGCATTCAGAGTTCATTTAAAGTTCTTCATAGCTCTTAATTTTTTGCTAAAAGACCACGTGATTCAACAGCCTCAGCTTTAATGTAATCTTTGCTTAGATAGAAAAAAATCTCTCTAAATTGGTGATCAGGTGAAATAAGATTCGTTTAAAAAAAATTATTATCAAAAAGAAAATAATTAAAAAAATTGACCCGTTTTTTTTTCTTCTTTCTTTTTTATGTATTTTTCTTCCAGAGAGAAAATAACGTCAAATGTTCACAACACTTTATTATCCAAATGTAGGTTTCAATAATTTTATTATTTTTCTTGCACCATTCGAAGCAATTACTATAGGAATTAGAGATGTTCTTGGTGAAATAGTTACAGTCATAGCAAATAGACACAATGACCCGAGTTCAAATCCTGGACGAGGCTGTTTGTATTTCAAATAGTGCTAATACCCTTGAGAAAGTTATGAATTCAACTATTCTCCCTCCAGCTCTGGATAAATAGTTGGGTTGCTAGGGATCTTTAACTATGTTATGTCAACTGGTTTAAAAGAAGAAAGACTCTGTATTCAAACCTGTGAAACTCCTTAAAACTGACTTTGTGTCACATCCAGCTTGAGTGGAGGGGTTGATAAATTGATACAATATGACCCTTGCAATAGTAGCACAAAAATTATTATTACATAATGAAGACATCAGCTGGTTTTGTAAAATTGACAAAGAATGTTACACTTTCGTCTGATTGATAGACGACACTGTAAACAGTATTATTTATATCTAAAAAGAATTTCTTTCATAACTTTAGCATCGCGTTATACTGTTCAATAGTCCTGCCTGAAATGCGTAACAAAAGGTCTCCGCTGAATTACGTCTATTGGTGAACTATAAGATTAAATCAAAAGAAAAAATGAATTTGTAAAGAGCTCGTCACAGACCCGAAGGTCAGGGTTTCGGGGTAGGTGGGGTCTGACAGGACAATCAAAGAAGATCAAATAAAGATCATCATCAACATCATGGCTTGCTGAGAGCACGAATTCTTTTTATTCTCTCTTGCAATCCGTACTTATCCTCCTATCAGCCATCACTCTCGGCAAGACTTCGAGACGACATTCACTGAGTTGATTAACGTAAGTCTTTACTGGTCGGCCAACACTGCTGTGTCTACGTGAAGAAGTCCACCGTAGAATATCGCTAGAGTTCGTCCTTCCTTCTCCAGCAGTGACTAGAATATCTTCTTCGTCTTCCTTCGATGGTTCGTGAGATGGGAGATAAGTTGCCGTAAATCTACAGTTTTGTAAGGCACTGCTTTCAGAATTTGTTCAAAACGGCATTCAGCATCCTTCAGCTGTTCCTATCTAGCGTTTTCTCAAGTCGCTTCTTTAAAGTCCAAATATACAATAGTTCTAACACAGTTCCAACTTATAAGAAATCCCATTTCATTTTATCGAAGAGATCTGATTTCCATGTGGCCATTAATTTGCCAGTAACAGTCCATGCTATGCGTAATGTTGACATAACTTTCAGTAAATGAGATATTGCTACCTAGGAATATGAACTGGTCATCTAATTTCAAAGGTTCGCAATTTAAAGAAAAGATGGTGCCAACTTAAAGTAAACATATGAACTCTGATTTATCTGAGTTCACGTAAAGACCAACACGCATTACTGTCCGCTCCAGGCTGAGTAGCAGAGATTCGGCTTGGGCAGGTATATTTTAAAGAAACGCTAGATTATCAGCGTATTCTGCATCAATATTTCTCTATACAGGATATCTTCAGCTCCTTGCATTTTTTAAGGGAAATTATTTTCTTTAATAAGATCTACAGTCATTCATTGTACGTAATCTAGGCAGATTATAAATAGAAACGGTGCCAATGTATCTTCTTCTGAAATTCCCGTGACAATGTCAAAGAAATCAGTGTAACTATCAAAGGAGCGCACCATTGCTTTTGTGTCTTTGTTGAGTATCATTATGGCGGTAACGCTTTCTTTAGGAAGACTGTGTGCTCCATCTTTTCTCTGTGTATGGAATCAACTACTTTAGAGAAATCCAGAAACTAGAGCACTGCCTCAAGAATCTTTGAATCTATCTCTTCGATGATTCTAAGTGCCATAACTTTGTTCTGCTCTTCCGGGAACCTCTGAAAGAACAATAAAGGAAATAAGGAAAGATCCTATGTCTTAATACTGATTTTTGTTTGTTTGTTTGTTGTTTTTTTTTTGTTTTGTTTTTCGTTTGTTTTTTTGTTTTTTTTATTGTGTGTATGTGTGCATGCACGCGTTTTAGTCGTTTTCACTTAAAGATAATCACCCCATAGTGGTAATTTACTAATCATTTTGCTTAGCTGTAGCACAAGGCGGTATGAATGTGGCACCCAATGAGAATCGAACTCACTCGGGCAGGTTTGCTAGGCAAGCTTGTTAACCATTACACCACAATCACCCCATAGTGATTTTTTGCATCTCATGACCGCTGGAAAGTCGCGTGCAACGCTATAATCAGTCCATGATAATCCCGTGATAATCGGTATCCCATATGCAACACATTCGTTGAGGCGTCTTTCAATTCTTAAATCTGCTGTGAAGTGACAGCATGTGGTCAGCGAAGTTTAGCCAATTCTATCTTGTTACTATGTTGTCTATATCAACAGAAAAAATAAATAAATAAAAAGTGTATGCATTGTTTTTGAAGAGTTCATTCCGAAAGCGTTTAAAAGAAAAGGACATTATGTGAAAAGAGAGAGTTATCCTGGTGCGAAATTCATTCGTGCGAAAAGAAAATATCTGCAGTTGAACACACGTTCGTTTATTTTGTGCGAAATGATCAGAGCGAAAACGAGTTGCGTTTTTGCAAGTTATAACGCCTTTCTTTCCATTTGTCCTTTTCATAACCCCATTGAGGATTATCTGTGTGAATCTATCTATCTATCTATATATCTATCTGTCTGTTTCGCTGCCTTTGTATTTCATACTGCCTATCTATCTATCAGTTTTTAACTGCATATTTCAGTTGATCTATCTATCTATCTATCTATCGATCTATCTATCTATTATGCTGCCTTTGTATTTCACACTATCTATCCATCATTCTATCTATCAATTAGTATTCGTACCTCTGTATTTCAATCTGTCAGTCAGTCGATCTTTCTCCCTATCAATCAATCTGTTTTGTTGTTTTTGTATTTCATACTGCTTATTTATCTATCGATCTATCTATGAGTTTTTCTACTTGTGTATTTCAGCCTATCTATCTATCTATCTATCTATCTATCTATCTATCTGGCTGCCTTTGTATTTCATACTATCTATCTATCTATCTATCTATCTATCAATTAGTATTCCTACGAAGGTAGCGGTTTCAAATCCTACCCAAGCCGGCCAGAAGTTTACTTGGTCAAAAAACGTGGTGCGATAGACAACAACTATGGAAGGCAGTAATTACTGGGGATATGGTTACAAGACTCAGCATTCCTATCCGAGGTCGCGGTAAATCACCTGAAGAAGGCCAGAGGTGAAATTTGGCTGAAACGTAGTGAAAAAAGAAACAACACAAAAACTACCAAGATGAGGAAAAAAAGTCTGCAATAAATAAAAAATTAATTCCTAGTATTCCTACCTATGTATTTCAATCTGTCAGTCAGTCTATCTTTCTACCTATTAATTAATCTGTTTTGCTGCCTTTGTATTTCATACTGCTTAGCTATCTATCTATCTATCTATGAGTTTTTCTACTTGTGTATTTCAGCCTATCTATCTATCTATCTATCTATCTATCTGGCTGCCTTTGTATTTCATACTATCTATCTATCTATCTATCTATCTATCTGTCTGTCTGTCTATCTATCTGTCTGTCTATCTATCTATCTATCTATCATGCTGCCTTTGGATTTCACAATATCTATCTATCTATCTATCTGGCTGCCTTTGTATTTCATACTATCTATCTATCTGTCTGTCTATCTATCTGTCTGTCTATCTATCTATCTATCATGCTGCCTTTGGATTTCACAATATCTATCTATCTATCTATCTATCTATCTGGCTGCCTTTGTATTTCATACTATCTATCTATCTATCTATCTTTCAATTAGTATTTCTACCTGTGTATTTCAGTCTGTAAGTCAGTCTATCTTTCTACCTATAAATCAATCTGTTTTGTTGCCTTTGTATTTCATTCTGCTTAGCTATCTATCTATCTATCCATCTATCTCAATTTATTCTTATCTATCTGTATATTTACCTGTTGCCTTTGTATTTCATTCTGCTTAGCTATCTATCTATCAATCCATCTCAATTTGTTCTTATCTATCTGTCTATTTACATACACCGTATTTTAAAAAATAGATGTATCTATCATTTTTAGTAATTTTGTTTAAATGATTTTAACCAATGTGTAAAGAGCACAGTTCGCTAAGATGCCATTTAAAATACTGGGCCCTACTTACTCACTTATTACAAATGCTGTACGTTAACCGCTATGCCGCTGTGATTCGCTTTGTAGAAACACAGTTGTAGTACTATTCAACGCATAGCTAAAGGGATAATTGGCACCAGTATTTTTGGAAGATATCTAAGCAAAGTGGGTTGTTCACACTCAAGTTGGAATAATTTAAACAAATTCTGAAAAATGACTGGCGCAATATTTTTTGAATACTTTGTATATAAATAGACATATATATAGATACACACTATTTAAAAAAAAACGATGCACCTATCATTTTTATAAATTTTCCTTAATTTATTTTAACTTGCGTGTAAACAACACACTTCACTAAGATATTGTTCTAAAATACTGGACCCCTCCTATCCCCTGAGTTTTCTACTACAGAGTGAATGCCTGTGGCATAGTTCGAACTCCACTCGCGGTATTACTTTCACTTTCTGACTAATACCCTTAGGAAAGATATGAACCCCTTTAACCCTCCAACAATGGATTAGATAGTACCACTGGTATTCTTTTACAAGGATTGTTTTGGTTTTAAATAACCCACGGAGGTTCATAAGCCAGTAACTACATAAATGAAACAAGCAAAAGATGTTGGACGTTGCTAGAGAAGTAAAGACGAACTGATAAGCGATGGACTCCTACCAGCATTGGCCGACCAGCCCTGGGCAATCATTGGATGTAGACTCAGTAAGTATATACGAGGAACATCAAATACGTTTCCAGACTTTTTTCGTATGGGTACTTTTATTAATAGAAGACACATGAAACTCCAGTCCCCTTCGAAGTAATCTCCTCCGGCTGCAATCCACTTGTTGTATCGTTCCAACAACTTCTGGGAGGCCCCATGGAATTCCTCTTGTCTGACCAATTTTTATGATTTCAGCTTCAAATGAACAGCTACAGCAGCAATTAGAATACACCATACTAAAGCCTGATTGTTACTGCTGGTGAATTTCAAAAATGCAATCTGGACGTGGGGACACTTTAGAAGAACGATATGCAATAAAACTGTGTTTTAAACTTGGAAAAATGCCACAGAAACGTATGGTACGCTTCAGACTGTTTTGGAGCATCTTGCATGAATCGAGCATCAGTTTCCGAGTGGCATAAGAGATTCAAGGAAGGCAGGGAGTCTGAGTGGTGTGGGAGGAGTAAGGTAGACAATACACCAGAGTTGATTGGCCAAAGGGTTACGGTTAGGGTTAGGGTTACTATGTTGAGGTTTTAAGGGAGTTCAGAAAGAGATTCCTTGGAAAAAGGTCAGCACTCTTCAAATCAGGTCAGTGGCATTTGCACCAGGACAATACATACACTAGTCCACAACTCCATCCTTGTCACAGACTATTTGACGGGAATGGACATCAAGACAGTTCTGCACCTTCCCCATAGTCCAGACCTTGCTCCCTGTGACTTCTGGTTATTCCCTAAGCCCAGAGGCTGTCGTTATGAGACAATTGAGGAAATGGAAGAGGCTATGACGAAGGTCATTGACACACTCACACAAGAGGAGTTCCATGGGGCATTCCAGAATTTGTTGTAACGGCACAACAAGTACATTGCAGCCGGAGATTAGTTCGAAGTGGACTAGAGTCTTATGTATGTACTATCAACTAAAGTGTCCATATGAAAAAAGTCTGGAAACTTATTTAATGATCCTCGTATATGATTTACTTTGGTTGGGTTTTATGGCATATCAACCATTGTAGGTTATTTAATGCCGAATCCTCTTTATACATATATATTGAATGCATATAATTTGTAAACATTTTATTAATAACATTTTTAGACGAACCTCAGTTTATTCTTTTGCATACAATTAAATCGTTCCATGTATTGCTATGCATCTGTAAGAATTCAATCAAAAATCAGTCATTTGTTTACGCACAGTTAAATGATCAAACAGCTCTATTTCTAACAATTCAATCTTGCATCAGTCATTTGTTTGCTTAGAGTTCACATGTCAAACAGTTCTAGTTCTTCTGACCCAGCTGACTTGACTGACATGTTTTTTGGTGATAGAGATGAAACGGTTAATAATATTAGGGAATGCAACAAACTGGTATTTAAAATGTGCCTTTTTACTAGATTGTGTGTGTGTGTGTGTGTGTGTGTATGTGCGCGCACGCGTATGTGTGTGTGTCTGTGTGCACACGCGTTGAATGTTTCAAAATCCTTGGCGAAAAAGCGAAATATTATTAAAAAAACAGCGACGTTTGTTGCTGTCAGTCTTTAAAAGAATGAATATCTGTTCAACAGATAACCATAAATGCGCTCGTGGTGTAATGGTTATAGCTATAAGAAACGGGTACGGTGAACCGAGTTCAAATCATGGACTAGACTGCATATCATGTAGTACTAATACCCTTGTGAAAGTTACGAAACTAATAATTCTTACTTCAGCTATAGGTACACAGTAAGGCAAATTGGGCTTTTTGAACTGACTTGGAGAAGGAAAAATCCGATATAAAACCTGTTAGACTCCACTAAAAAATTTACCTTGTGCCATATCCTGCTCGTATGGAGGGTTAGGGTAAATACATAAACAGTACACTATGAGACTGCCGAATATTGTCATCACGAAGAACTGCCAAGAAACATTAATTTCTCAGGTGAATTGGCTGAATCTATAGGTCATTGGTCAGATGGAACTGGTGCAAGAAAAATAAACTTTTGCCTAATAAGAATTAACTGGACCGTAAATGAACGACCAGCAACAAACTGGAAGCCTAACAACGATCGATTTGTACAACCCGATGTTATCATGATCTGTCATAATAGACACTATAGTTGGTCAACTGAAAAACACTTACACACCAATCCCAGTTCCAATAGTAATATTATTTATCTGTCATAAAAGCCACTCTAATAGGTGTACAGAACAACACACACACGCACGCACTAATCCCAGTCACACGAGTAATATTAATTGTTGGTCGTAAAAGACGCGCTAGTTTGTACTGAACAACACATACCAATACCAGTTCCAATAGTAATATTATTTATCTGTCATAAAACCCACTCTAATAGGCGTACTGAACAACACACACACGTTCGCACTAATCCCAGTCACACGAGTAATACTAAATATTGGTCATAAAAGCCTTTCACGTATGGGTACTGAACAACACACACACACACACACACACACACACACACACACACACACACACCAATCCCATTTCTTTGTATAATATCAATTATCCGTCATAAAAGCCACTTTAATTGGTGTACTGAAAAATACACTCACACATGCATCCCAGTCACTAGAATACTATAAATCATCGCTCATTACAGCCGACAGCAATATTTTCTCTTCTGTCTCCTGAAATTCTTTGTTCATCAATAAGCTTCAAATAGTACAAGACTATTTAAAAATAAGGAATACGAGTAGCAATCAAAATGACAGTGAATTTATATTAGTTTAAATATTAAATATGAGCTAATATATATATATATATATATATATATATATATATATATATATATATAAATATATCATCATCATCAAGTATCATCAAACATCAAGTCGCGCTAACAGCTCGGAGGTCCCTTATACTCTCTTGTCAACCGTCCCTATCATCAATCGCTCTTGAAAAGTCTTCTAGGCGGCATCCTGTGTCCTCACTGAGCTGATGTAAGTAAATATTTGCTGATCAAACAACACTGGCACGTCCATGTGCAAGAGTCGATAAAAAACGTCCGGGCTTCTCCAGCAATAGCCCACATGTCTTCATCTTAATTGCCTGATTTATGAGATGGGATGCAGGTGGTTACACAATTGTTGTTTTGTGACTTGTTGCTTTCTTGTTTAGTTCCCATCTAGCTTTTTCTACATGCTTTTTGTTAGTGTCCATGTGGCATATCCATAAAGTAGTATGGACACAACAACAGCATTGAATTGCCCATTCGGCTGAGGCTGTAGAATACACTGACTGCACATCTGCAGAGGAGTAAGACCCCCCCTCCAACGAGTGTCCTGGTTATGACACTAAACAGTCTGATGGTGAGGTCTCAGTGATGCTGGGGCTTTATCCATTGGTGTGCTTTAGCTTTATCCATTGGTATATATATATATAGAGAGAGAGACAGACAGACAGAGAATGAGATTAGAAAAAAGTAAAAATGTAGTTGTCAGATGAATTTTAAACCACTTTAAAACAAAAAAATGTTGCATATTCACCCTTGCGAGCCGTCAATTAAAGATTCTCTGCACAGGATGCACCTGTAAAAATAAGCGGAAGCAGTAACGTAGTTGAACGGAAGTGTATGGGTGCTAGAAAATGATATATGCTGTTGCCTACGTGTGATACTAACAGCCTGTGAGAGTGAGTCTCAGCCACGCAGACACAGAGAGCACTAGCGGGCTTTCGGTTGAGTACCCCCCGGCTGAGAAACAGAAGTGCTAAGTGGGGCCTTGAAGATAACACAGTGTGGCATGGTCAAGAGAAGTTATGGGTCGATAAGGAAGTCTCCGTTCGTCTCTCTCCGTCCGTCTCGCTGTCTCTCTGTTACACACACCTCTGAAGCTTTGACTCCAAGAAGAAAGAAGAGAGTTACATTTTTATAACCAGATGTCATGTGCTTCTTCCACCCATCATGAAAATATAATAAAACGACCAATAAACTCGACAGTATATCAACTATACACACACTGAGACACACATACTCACAAACATACACACTAACTCACTCAATGGCCCAGAGTAAAACAAGAAAAAAATTTTATAGCATATCAAATATCAAAGACTAATTGGGCTAATAAAAATGCACCCACAAAATAGAACAGGAAACACACTCTTAGAAAAAGAAAGAGAGGAAAAAAAGGAAAAGATGGAAAAAGAAAGAACCAACCCCTACGAAGAATCTATCACGAAATTTAAAGAAACAACCACCACATCAAAACAATGACCTCTATACAAACCGAATACAACACCTGAAAAAAAAAAAAGTTCTCTGATGATAGCCACAAGCTGGAAAAGCGTAGGAACGAAATAAATAATTTCTAAAAGAGTATAAATCTCTTTATGAACCTATTCCTTTTGAAATATATATATATATATATATATATATATATATATATA
This sequence comes from Sepioteuthis lessoniana, assembly GCA_963585895.1. Taxonomy (NCBI): domain Eukaryota; kingdom Metazoa; phylum Mollusca; class Cephalopoda; order Myopsida; family Loliginidae; genus Sepioteuthis; species Sepioteuthis lessoniana. The sequence goes on along the minus strand of OY757914.1, from coordinate 12,427,571 downwards.
TATACACAAGGTAAATACAATAAGTTTCCAGACTTTTTTTGTATGGGCACTTTTATTGATAGTACACACATGAAACTCTAGTTCCCTTCGAAGTAATCTCCTCCGGCTGCAATGCACTTGTTCTACCTCAGAGCTTAGGGAATGAGCAAAAGTCACAGGGAGCAAGGTCTCGACTATAGGGAGGCTGAGGAACTGTCTTGATACCCATCTTGGTTAAATAGTCTGTGACAAGGATGGAGTTGTGGACAGGTGTATTGTCCTGGTGAAAATGTCACTGACCCGATTTGAAGAGTGCTGGCCTCTTCCGACCGAATCTCTTCCAGAACTCCCTTAAAACCTCAACATTGTAACCCTAACCCTACCCTTTGGCGAATCAACTCTGGTGTATTGACTTCCTTACTCTTCCCACACCTCTCATTATCCCTCACAGACTCCCTGCTTTCCTGATGCTCGATTAGCGCAAGATGCTCCAAAGGTAGTCGGAAGCATTCCATACGTTTCTGTGGCATTTTTTCCAAGTTTAAAACAGAATTTTATTGCATATCGTTCTTCTAAAGTGTCAGATTGCATTTTTGAAATTCACCAGTTGTGAAAATCAGGCTTTAGTAGGGTGTATTCCAATTGCTGCTGTAGCTGTTGATTTGAACCTGAAATCATAAAAATTAGTCAGTCATCTCATAAGATGTATAGCAATAACATAGTGAATTTTCAAGAGTGTACATCAATTTTAAGTGCCCATACAAATATATATATATATATATATATATATATGTACGAGGGATATACGATACGTTTCCAGACTTTTTTTCGTATAGGCACTTAAAATTATATATATAAATATATATTGTTATATTTTCCATTGGATTGTGGATATCAACAGACTCTTTTCTTGTATCTTTGTCAGTACAAAGAAAATTATTCTTGGTGTTAAATATCAAAACTAATATGAAGCGCCAACAAATTTCTAATTATTTCTGGCTGATGACCCAAGCATATGACTAGAGGCAACCAATTATTTGTTGGATTCATCATACAAGAACAGATACTAAGTTCCAGAGATTATTTTGATTTGTTTTCGTTATTATGTTGATCATTAATTCGTTGTCGTTATTAAATCTAAATTAAAATTGATCATTCTTCCGCCGTGCAAAAATAGCATCATAAAACAAACATCATTATCATTTCTATAGCCCGTGGTGTAATGGTTATCGTTATAGGAAATGGACACGGCGACACGAGTTCAAATCCTCGATGAGACTGATTGCATTTCACATAGCACTAATACCCTTGGGAAAGGTAAGAATCCAATTATTCTCCCTCCAGCTATGGGTAAATAGTAGGGCAGACTGCGTTCTTCAACCTTGGTGAGACAACTACTCTAGGAGAAGGAAAACTCTGAATTCAAACCTGTTAAACTCCGCTTAAAAATTGACCTTGTGTCATATCATGCACGAGTGGAGGGGAAGAGAGGTGCCCGTGGTGTAATGGTTATCGTTGTAAGAAATGGACACGGCGACACGAGTTCAAATCCTCGATGAGAGTGATTGCATTTCACATAGTACTAATACCCTTGGGAAAGGTAAGAATCCAATTATTCTCCCTCCAGCTATGGGTAAATAGTTGGGCAGACTAGGTTCTTCAGCCTTGGTGAGACAACTAGTTTAGGAGAAGGAAAACTCTGAATTCAAACCTGTTAAACTCTGCTTAAAAATTGACCTTGTGTCATATCCTGCCCGAGCGGAGGGGTTGGTAAATATGATTATCATTTCTATAGCAAATCAAAAGTTTTGCAATATTTTAATAAAGCGAGGCACGATTCGAGACCTCGGGTGCTTTTGCCAACGTCGTGAAGATGATCAACCACAATGGAATGTAAGATGCCGATCTCACCTGATACTCTCCGAGTACTACACGTTGGATTTGTTTCTATGGCTTGGGACACGAACTCGCTATCCCAGTTTTTAGGCCCAGCACATCTTGCCTTCACCTTTCTCACAACAGCTTTTTTTTTTTTTTTGCTTCCATTGCATTTTGGCCCAATTTGAACTCGGAATCATAAGTTCCCGGATGAGACGACGTGGCACTTTTATCAGTGCAACTTTTAAATCTCACGTGGAATTAAGCCATACATAAAATATCAACGCATTGGCTACCATCATACTACCAACCTTATTACCTACCACGGCTTGAACAGTTTCGATCACCAAATACACATGCCTCAAACTAGCACATTGGAAAATATTGCAGAACTTTTGATTCACCCTTTTAAAACAAACATTGTTGTCAGAATAATGTGACAAACAACGAAATTATTTTTCTACTCAATACCTTTTGGTAGAGTTCCAGTGATGTAGTCGCTAACGTTGTGAGTTCGAACCCCCGTTGCGTTCACTTTCGTTTTTCTTTGCTAATTAAAACTAAGTCTAATCTTCTAGACGGGAATAATAATAATAATAATAATAATACTTATTACTCCTGGCATGTTTTACAAAAAAAGCGTTAGCTGATGGTCATTCACAAGATTCTAAATGACAACAAGTCTCTTCAGGTTTCTAGGACTCAACTCAGTATTCTGGCTGACCTCAACAATGCTCGAGTTTGGAAGCTTTCCCCTCGTCCATTAATTTCCAACTCCTCAAGCTCTCTCATCAAGTTTTTGAGGATAGTTCAAAGTGCATAAAATACTGTTGGTATCACAGCCATCTTCATATTTCATAGCTTTTTCTAAGTTCACTGGCAAGACCTATGAATTTGTTTCTTTTTTTTTTTTGTTTGATTATTAAAGTCCACAATTTGGCAGGTTCTCCTTTTCTTTAACTATCACAAGATTGGGTCTACTAGCTGGGATTAGGGGATCTGTTTGTATCTCAATATCCAAGAAGATTTTGAGCGTCTCATGTGGATTCTGGTATGTACAAACACCATCTGACAGTTTTGGTCAAATTGAAACTTTATTACTATTTACTATTTTCAAGTTTTTTACACCAGCGTTAGCCGATGGTTTTTCACAGGATTTGGAGTGACAACAAGTCTCCTCAAGTCACCAGAACTTTTCTCAGTATTCAAGACGATCTCAACAATGCTCTAATTTGGGTGGTCTCCACTCGTTCTCTTATATCCAAGTCATCCAGTCCTTGTACCAATCCTTTGGTGACTCTACCGAGAAAACCAAATACAATTGGTAAAGCCGTCACTTTCAGGTTCCATATTATTTTTCAATTCCCTAGCAAGATCCAGGGTACTTATCTTTCTTTTCCTTTTCTATCAATTCTATTCTGTGATTAGCAGGGACAGTCCACTCTTCGGCAAGTTCTTTTTTTTTTTTTTGTTCATTATTACTTATGAGATTCGTTTGTATCTCAAAATTCTATCGGCGTTTGTGCGTCTCATTCTCCAGGACTGATTCTGGGTTGTGTATATACCATTTGTTCATATGGCCAAATTTTAACTTCTTGCACAATTTTTAGTGGATCTCCTTGCCCACCCAGTCGTATCCAGTCTTACTGTGTTAATTTGTAACATTCGCTTATTATGTGATTGATCATTTCGTCTCCATCACCACATAACTTATATCTGCTATTTTGTTGTGTCTTATCTATTCTCGCTTTGATATGATTGGTTCTTGTGGCGTTGTTTTGTGCTGCTATTAGAAGAGATTCAATTTCTCTCTTAAGGTTTCCTCGTTGTTAGTCGCTTAAAACGTCCATAGGGTTGTTTTTCTTCTTATTTTTGTTTTCTGGTTATTTCCGTTTTGTTGATGCTAATTTTGTCAGTATTGTTTCTGGTGGCTGCAATCAGTCTTCGTCCGTGTTTTTCTATGTAGTCTTCGAGTATTGATCCGTCAACGCTATCTTCAATACTGGGAAGTCCTTTCCCACTTTCTTTTCTTGACACATAGAGTCTGTCAACGTTATTTGGGGGGTGTAAGGCCCTTCTTATTATTACTATTATTTACTCTTTTAGAGTTTTCACATCAGTTTTAGCTGATGGTTTTTCACTGGACTTTGAGTGACAGCAAGTCTCCTCAAGTCTCCAGGACTGTTCTCGGTATTCTGACCATTCTCAGTAATGCTGTCCTTTGCATGGTCTCTCTACCCGTCCGCCATTTTCCAAGTCCTACAGGCCTTTTAATAATCCTTTAGTTATTGTGCCAAAAGCGCCCATCACAATTGGTACAATCGTCACTTTCATGTTCCTCAGCTTTTTCAATTCTCTAGCAAGGTCGAGATACTTATCCTTCTTTTCACATTCTTTCAGTTTTATTCTGTGGTCAGCCGGGACAGCAAAGTCGACTATTTTGCAAGTTCTCTTTTTTTTTTTTTTTTTTGTTGATTATTATTAAGTCTGGTCTTCTGGCAGGAATTAAGTGATCCGTTTGTATGTTAAAGTCCCATAGGAGTTTATGCGTGGCATTTTCTAGGACAGGTGCTGTGGTTGTGAATATACCATTTGTTAGTATGGTCGAATTTAAATTTCTTACACATTTCCCAGTGAATCACCTTACCGACCCAGTCGTGTCTCGCCTTATACTCTCGCTGTGCTAATTTGCTTCATTCGCTTATTATATGATTGATGGTTTCATCTCTGTCACCATATATCCTGCATTTGCTATTTTGTTGAGTCTTATCTATTCTCGCTTTGATATGATTGGTTCTTATGGTGCTGTCTTGTGCTGCTATTAGGAGAGATTCTGTTTCTCTCTCAAAGTTTCCTTTTTTTAGCCATGTCAAAATTTTGTCGTGTGAGATATTTTTTATTAGTTGTTTAAACCGCCCATAGAGTTGTTTTCCTTCCCATTTTTGATCCCTAGTTATTGTCATTCTGTTGTTCATTGTGTTCTCTATTTCGTTTCTGGTGGCTGTAATGAGTCCTCCTTCGTGTTTTTGTATATGGTCTCTGAGTCGTATTATTATTATTATTATTATTATTATTATTATTCTGTTGTTAAGACGTGTGGCTGTAAATCTTTACTCATTTTGCTATATGGCTGGTCATATCTCCCAAATAACTTCACTCTCTCTCACTCTCTCTCTCTTTCTCACTCTCTGTCTCTCTCTCTCTCTCTATATATATATATTATTTGCACAGTTGAACGGTTCCAAGCATTGATACGTAGCATTAACAATTCAATTAAACAGTCATTTATTTGCTCACAAATGTTTAAACTGTTCTATTTGAACTAACAAGTACTACCAAAGTGGATCTGAGGTGCCCGTGGTGTAATCGTTATCGTCGTAGGAAATGAACACGGCGACTCGAGTTCAGATCCTGGACGAGACTGATTGCATTTCACATAGCACTAATACCCTTCCCCACTAGTTACTGAATTAATGTTGTTGTTGTTTTACAATAACAAAGAACAGAATTAAAGGAGAAATATAACTGACATGAGACAGACACTAAATTTAAAGGTTTGGTTTCTTTGTTTAATGGCATATCAACCTTTGTACGTTATTCAATGCCAAAGCTATTCTCCTAGAAGAACAGTAGTAGTACTATTTAACCCATAGCTGGGAGGATAAGGGGGTTCATACCTTTCCCAAGGGTATTAGCCCGAGAGTGAACGTAATAGCGCGATTAGAGTACGAACTCGCTTACTACGATTCCGCAGTCCATCGTTTTAACCATTACACCACGAGGACACCCCGCTACTAAATTTAAAGACCCAAACATTCTTACAAGGAATTGTCACCGCGTGGTTACAGAAGAAAGAAGGGTACTTGTCTAAATGTCCATAAAAAGTCTTAGCTGTAAATTATGGGATAAAATTGTGGTGACGCTAATGTATAATATCTTAAATAAAAGGTATAACCGTTTTCGTCCATATTCTAAAGTTAACTCGGAGAAGGTGAAATCTACGTGTTGTCTCATTGACATCTCGGAGGTTGAGGACGAGATCGGAAGTCCCTGGACTGGTGACAATTTAAGGATTAGTCCTACTGCTAAAAATGACTGGCTAGGGGGAGGTAACTCTTAAGAGATCTTAAACTATTATATATAACACGACATAGTAAGATGATCTTTTTAATGGATGCACTTTGATTAATTTACTGATTTTAGCGACATGTCAATCAGTATAGGATTATTTTATGCATAGTTGTTTGAGGATCGTGTTCATTATACATTTATAATGACATGTTTTGCGTAGTTGTTTTTTAACAGTTGGTTGGGGGGTGCACAAGGTTCGATCGAATACGAATAATTTTGACACATAAATGGAACTTCTACAGATGCTACCTCATTGGGTTAGAGTGAACCTGGGAGTAATGGCAATCAAAGAATACTTTGTACTCCCCAGATCACCACCCGATACAGTTTTGTATCATATCAAGACACACTTTTTGCGGGGGAGTCTTACCCCTCTGTTGGAGATACATCGAGCATATTCTATGTAACATCGCCTGGGTTATATTTTGTGGCAGATGATAAAAGGCAATGCCAACTAAAAATAAGACTTAGAATTACCAAAATGCTGTAATACATGAAGCATTAAAATCAAATATGGCTGATTATGTATTCAGAAAAGAGTAGGTAGACGAATTAAAATAAAGTAAAATAATATATGTGAAATTCTTATATATTGAAAACTCATACATTTAAAAGAAGCGCTGTATGTGTTCGAGGCAAGTTATTCAATTCCAAAATTAATGTTACGTATTAACAACACACAGAAGCCATTAATTATAAAAAGGGAAAAATGGTGAATTTGAAGTTCCCAAAATCCCTAAGTGTCGTCGGAACATAAGCTCAAAGGGGAAATGTTATTAAAAATTGCCTGGTTTCCGAGAAGATTTATACTTGAAGAGAAAATTTGTTTCACTATCAAGTTTTTATGGGATATTTCAAAAGCTTCCTATTAATTAAGTAATGTGATTCAAGACAAAGAATGATAGATAGATAGATAGATAGATAGATAAAAAAAACATAGATAGGAACAGGCATGTACAAACGAAAGAAAGAAAGAAAGAAAGAAAGAAAGAAAGAAAGAAAGAAAGAAAGATACTGAATACAAAAAGAAAGAAAGAAAAAACATACTGAATGAATATATATATATATATATATATATATATATATATATATATATATATATATATATATATATGAATTGAGTGGGGTAGATAGATTGATAGATATAAAATAAACTTACAGAGTTAATTAGATATCCTTTTGAGTATATGATATTCGAAATCGATTATGCAACATGGATGTCATGTGACTATTTTGCTATGTGAGTTAATCTATTGCAAAAATACATTTTATATATATATATATATATAAGACTGAAAATTTGATTAACAAAATAGATCAGCAAAACTATTTAAAAGATTATTTTACTTATTTGAATTATCAGGATAGACATTTTTTTCTTAAAATCAATTCCTCTCTTAGTGTTGTGACTTTCTTCAAGGTTCAGTTGCACAAATTTCACTTTAAAATTAAAATAAATGAAAATACTTATCAAAATTTAAACTATGAAAACATTGATAATTTGATAATCATTGTTGTGATTTAATGACAATCACTGGATTCCACTATCTTTAACTGCATCAATATTATGACAGGTTGCGGAAGCTTCAATATGTTGATATTTTTTTTTTTTACTTTTTATGTATAATTCATTTTATTGACTTGAAATATAAAGCAATAACATTAAATATTGTCTCAGTATTTTGGCGAAAGATAAAGCAAGCAAAGTTAAATATTGACTCAGTATTTCGGCTAAAGATAAAGCAATCAAAGTTGAATATTGACTCAGTATTTCGGCTAAAGATAAAGGAATCAAAGTTGAATATTGTCTCAGTATTTCGGCTAAAGATAAAGCAATCAAAGTTATATATTGTCTCAGTATTTCGGCTAAAGATAAAGCAATCAAAGTTAAATATTGACTCAGTATTTCGGCTAAAGATAAAGCAAGCAAAGTTATATATTGTCTCAGTATTTCGGCTAAAGATAAAGTAATCAAAGTTAAATATTGTCTCAGTATTTCGGCTAAAGATAAAGCAAAGTTAAATATTGACTCAGTATTTCGGCTAAAGATAAAGTAATCAAAGTTAAATATTGTCTCAGTATTTCGGCTAAAGATAAAGCAATCAAAGTCATATATTGTCTCAGTATTTCGGCTAAAGATAAAGCAAGCAAAGTTATATATTGTCTCAGTATTTCGGCTAAAGATAAAGCAAAGTTAAATATTGACTCAGTATTTCGGCTAAAGATAAAGTAATCAAAGTTAAATATTGTCTCAGTATTTCGGCTAAAGATAAAGCAATCAAAGTCATATATTGTCTCAGTATTTCGGCTAAAGATAAAGCAAGCAAAGTTATATATTGTCTCAGTATTTCGGCTAAAGATAAAGCAAGCAAAGTTATATATTGTCTCAGTATTTCGGCTAAAGATAAAGCAAAGTTAAATATTGACTCAGTATTTCGGCTAAAGATAAAGTAATCAAAGTTAAATATTGTCTCAGTATTTCGGCTAAAGATAAAGCAATCAAAGTCATATATTGTCTCAGTATTTCGGCTAAAGATAAAGCAAGCAAAGTTATATATTGTCTCAGTATTTCGGCTAAAGATAAAGCAAGCAAAGTTATATATTGTCTCAGTATTTCGGCTAAAGATAAAGCAAAGTTAAATATTGACTCAGTATTTCGGCTAAAGATAAAGGAATCAAAGTTATATATTGTCTCAGTATTTCGGCTAAAGATAAAGTAATCAAAGTTAAATATTGTCTCAGTATTTCGGCTAAAGATAAAGCAAAGTTAAATATTGACTCAGTATTTCGGCTAAAGATAAAGTAATCAAAGTTAAATATTGTCTCAGTATTTCGGCTAAAGATAAAGCAATCAAAGTCATATATTGTCTCAGTATTTCGGCTAAAGATAAAGCAAGCAAAGTTATATATTGTCTCAGTATTTCGGCTAAAGATAAAGCAAAGTTAAATATTGACTCAGTATTTCGGCTAAAGATAAAGTAATCAAAGTTAAATATTGTCTCAGTATTTCGGCTAAAGATAAAGCAATCAAAGTCATATATTGTCTCAGTATTTCGGCTAAAGATAAAGCAAGCAAAGTTATATATTGTCTCAGTATTTCGGCTAAAGATAAAGCAAGCAAAGTTATATATTGTCTCAGTATTTCGGCTAAAGATAAAGCAAAGTTAAATATTGACTCAGTATTTCGGCTAAAGATAAAGTAATCAAAGTTAAATATTGTCTCAGTATTTCGGCTAAAGATAAAGCAATCAAAGTCATATATTGTCTCAGTATTTCGGCTAAAGATAAAGCAAGCAAAGTTATATATTGTCTCAGTATTTCGGCTAAAGATAAAGCAAGCAAAGTTATATATTGTCTCAGTATTTCGGCTAAAGATAAAGCAAAGTTAAATATTGACTCAGTATTTCGGCTAAAGATAAAGTAATCAAAGTTAAATATTGTCTCAGTATTTCGGCTAAAGATAAAGCAATCAAAGTCATATATTGTCTCAGTATTTCGGCTAAAGATAAAGCAAGCAAAGTTATATATTGTCTCAGTATTTCGGCTAAAGATAAAGCAAGCAAAGTTATATATTGTCTCAGTATTTCGGCTAAAGATAAAGCAAAGTTAAATATTGACTCAGTATTTCGGCTAAAGATAAAGTAATCAAAGTTAAATATTGTCTCAGTATTTCGGCTAAAGATAAAGCAATCAAAGTCATATATTGTCTCAGTATTTCGGCTAAAGATAAAGCAAGCAAAGTTATATATTGTCTCAGTATTTCGGCTAAAGATAAAGCAAGCAAAGTTATATATTGTCTCAGTATTTCGGCTAAAGATAAAGCAAAGTTAAATATTGACTCAGTATTTCGGCTAAAGATAAAGGAATCAAAGTTATATATTGTCTCAGTATTTCGGCGAACGATAAAGCAATCAAAGTTATATATTGTCTCAGTATTTCGGCTAAAGATAAAGCAAGCAAAGTTATATATTGTCTCAGTATTTCGGCTAAAGATAAAGCAAAGTTAAATATTGACTCAGTATTTCGGCTAAAGATAAAGGAATCAAAGTTATATATTGTCTCAGTATTTCGGCGAACGATAAAGCAATCAAAGTTAAATATTGACTCAGTATTTCAGCTAAAGATAAAGGAATCAAAGTTAAATATTGACTCAGTATTTCGGCTAAAGATAAAGCAATCAAAGTTGAATATTGTCTCAGTATTTCGGTGAAAGATAAAGCAAGCAAAGTTAAACATTGTCTTAGTATTTCAGCGAAAGAGTGTTGTGGAGAGAGTTTTGCTGGAAGAAGTGTCGTGGAAAAACTGTCACTGTTGAGAGTTTTTGTAATAGGTATTAATTTCGTGAGCCCTGTGATATAAAAGCTTTCATGAATGGATATAGGAGTAGGGTTTCATTTACTTAATCTATGTATCCCTTCAGCACTTATCAAAATATGCATCAGATCTCCTCCAGAAGTAACATGTTTCTCCGTGAGAGAAAAATTTTTTTTCCATTTTATTTGTTTGATAACGCAAAGCTGAAACCCTATCAAACTTTCTCTGGCATCATGATACCTGTATTTATCCAACCCACCACCATGAGCAGGATGTGATGCAACCTAAGAATAAATGATTTGAGTCTTTCCTTCTCTAAAACAGTTACTACACCATGGTTAAAGAGTGAAGTCTTCCCAACTATTTACGCATAACTGAAAAGAGAATAGTTAGATTCTTATGTTTCTCAAGGGTTTAAGTGTGATGGAAAATGTCAACAGTCTCATCCAGGATTTGAACTTAAGTCGCCGGGCCCATTTCCTATGATGGTAAACGATACACTACGAGCGCCTCCTTCAATTTCATCGTTGCTCCTCTGCACCAGTAAACCTGGTGCACGTCAGTGTGACAGACAATCGTCATAAAAAAGTTAGGGAGGAAAAAAGCTTTCTATCTTTTTTTTTTATTTTGGTTAAGACTTGCTAGTCAGAAGGATATTACCTGTTATCTTAATCCAAACCAGGCTCAGTGTGAGTGAGTGTACTCATACAAGATATAGAATAAAGACAAGTTTGTGGTATGTTTACCTTTATAATTTGCCGCGGCTGGGAGGGAAGTGACGTAAGTCGTCTCTCATTGGCCAATACCATTTTAAAAACTCATTAACAGTAGCATTTAAATTTTTTTTTTCTTTTGAGGTGTGAACTGTGTGATTTTGCATGCTGGGCGTATTTTTACTGCAGGACCGCCGGCTGGAACAATAGTTTCGGTAGGGTCACTTGGGAGAGCAAGTATGATGTTGGAAGACCTGAAACTTGTAAGGACCCCATGAACATCACTGATGAGGCGTTTCTGTGCACTAATTTAAGTGTTTGACAACAATCACGGTAATTCTCGCGAGAAATGCGAGAAATGTTTTAATGCGAGAGTAAAGGATTTTTGAATAGGGTCAATTTAATAGTCATTAACCGACAGAGAATTTCAGAGCGAGTGAAATTGGGGGTCGGCTACGACTGAAAAATATCACTTCACGTCTTCCTCTTTTTGAGAACAGTCTTAAAAAAATTGAATCACATTAACGAATCTCCTAATATAACACTAAACAATATGATGGTGATGTTACAGTTATCCAGAAACTTTGGGGAATGCAGAGTACCCCTTCGTTGTTATGACTCCCAGGTCCACTCTGGCCCGGAGTGCTATCACCTGATAGGGCCCTATATATGGGTCAAATAGAACGAAAATCCGTACTTATGCTAAACTGAATTGCTTGAAATGGAATTGTTTTGTATGCTAAACTAAATTGTTTGAAATAGAACTGTTTTTGACTTTGAAACTATACTTATACTAAACTGAATTGTTTAAATGAGGACTGTTTGACAAAACTATCAAAAACTGTTCTATTTCAAGCTATTCAATTAAACTGTGTACTTATATTAAACCAAATTATTCGAAATAGAACTGTTTATGTGAATAAAAATGAATTTAGCATTAAATAATCAACAAAGGTTGATACGTCATAAAACCCAAGCAAACAAACAAACTGTCTTACGGCGATATATATTATACCGAAACATTGTGAGAAAATCAAAAACAACAACAGTTTCATTTTGTTTTGTTTGGTTTGGTTTTATGGCATATCACTATAGGTTATTTGTTTCCAAATCCTCTTTATATATCTACATTAGATATATATAACTTGTAAACACATTTTCTTAATAAAGTCTTTAAACGAGCCAAAGCTCATTCTTTTCTACACAGTTATATTGTTTCAAGAATGGCAATGTATAACTAACAATTCAATCAAACATCAGTCATTTGTTTATCCACAGTTAAATGTAAAAACGATTCTATTTAAAACAATTCAATTTAGCATAAGGCACTTGTTTGCACATTGTTTAAACGTCAAAACACACAGTTTAAATGTGAAACGTTTCTATTTGACTCTTAGATCGTACCCTATCACGTGCTACCACGCCTGGGTCAGGGTGGACATGGGAGCGATCGCAATGAAGGGGTAATTCGCATTTCCCAAAGCTCCAGCATTACTGGAGCCTTACCGTATATTTATATGTCACGTCCATGTTGGGGGGATCTTACCCATCTGTGTATTCTACAGCCCCAGCCGATTGGGTTGAAATAGATTAGTATTTTAGTATTAGATACGACAGCTGAGAATGTTCAAATCCGTCAAGTCTCGTGATGTAATTAAAGACTTCGATTAAAAATATATATATATATATAGAAAAGCAAAGAAGTTTTTAACTCGAGGCAAACTTGTCCTACGCGCGTGTTCAACAAGGTTCACGCAACTTAAAACTCACTAGCGATCGTGCAGTGAAAACGGCGACGTCTTTAGTGAAACGTGACTTTAAACATGGTTTACTCAACTAATTCCCGTTTCTTTTTTGTCTTTTGTTTTTTGTTGTTTTGTTTGCTTCGATTTTTTTTTGTTTTGTTTTTTAGTATTCATTGATTAAATATCTAAGTAATTTTTCTTCTTTTTCTTATTCTTAGTAAAAGACTATTTTTAACAATATCTCAATTATTTTTATACAAAAAAACATGTTTACGCCAGTGTTGTGATGTCATGTGTAATCAAATTTTCTTATTATGATCATCAAGGTGTATCGACAGCACAGATTCCTTTCACTCGCACTCTCTCACAATCAGTCCCTATCGGCTATCACTCTATGTCCTATAAACATCATTCATACTCCACTCAGAACAGATGAATGTAAGTTTTTGCTCGTCGGGAAACTCTGGTGTGTCCATGCGTAGTAGTTCACTGGGAGACGTTACTGCTAAGTTCGTCTTTCTTTCTCCAATAGTGCCCAGCATGTCTCGCCTGAAGCGTTGATCAGATGGAAGGAAACGGCCGTACAACCGATGTTTTGTGAGATGCTGCTTCCAGGATTCATTCAAAGCAGCACGCAGTAATCTTGTTTAGTTCCCATTAAGCTTTTTCTCAAGGCTTGTTCAACTCCCAGTGGTGAAACCATAGATTAGTACTTATACGGCTAGAGCTCGGCAGAGAGAAGTATTTCCCTCTAGCTACTTGTCTAGTCAGCTGGGGCTGTAGAATACACGGACTGCTTCTCTGCAGTGGGGTAAGACCCCCCCACGAGTGTCCTGGATATGACACTAAACAATATGATGGTGTGGTTTCAGCAGTGCTGAAACTTTGGGGAATGCGGAGTACCCCTTCATTGCCATCGCTCCCAGGTCCACTCTGGCCCGGAGTGGTAGCACCTGATAGGATCCTATCTATGGGTTAAATTGAACCAACAGCATTCTTATGCTAAACTGAATTGTTTGAGTAAACTGAATAGCTTGACATAGAAATGTTTTTGACAATTAAACCGTACTTACATTTAAACTGCGTGCTTATGCTTAACTGAATAATTTGAAATAGAACTGCTTTTCGACATTGAATCTGTATTTACACTTAACTGAATTGTTACATATAACTGCTTGAATAGTTTGAAATAGAAATGTTTTTGACAATTGAAATGTGTACTTATGTTAAACTGAATTGTTTTAAATAGAACAGATTATTTACATAAAAATGGATTTGGCGTTAAATAATCTACAAAGGTTGATATGCCATAAAACCCAACAAACCAAACCAAACCAAACCACTAGCTACGGTGATGTGTGAAATATCCGGGATTTACAATGCTAATTCTCAAATCCAGCAAGCCCACTTAAAGAATTTGTTTTAGGGTCAATATTTTTTTATTAGAAAAAATATTGACCCTAAAACAAATTCTTGAACCCATTGGTTGACATACAGCAATAAAGATATGACGAGGGCAGCAATTAGGAAAACAATTTTCATCAATGAAGTTGGTCATTTATATTTGTAATGTAGTCAGTGATGGTGGGCTATGTCGGTGATGGCTTGTTGTTGGCTTGTATCTATGGCCGTGTAAATAACAAGAAAAGGACAAAGGACAATGCGTGAAGAGTTTCTTAATTCTTCAAGGAACAGAACTCTTCAAGTATCTTTGCTTCGTTCTTTTTTTATTCACCGCAAACTCTCGTCCTTTCGCATCCCAACCACAAAAAAAAGAAAAAAAAAGAGACCAAATCACAAAAACCGGGATATATATATATATATGTATATATATATATATATATATATATATAAGACAACACACACACATTATATATATATATATATATATATATATATATATATATGTAAATGTGTGTGTGTGTGTTTCTTGTTTGATGGCATATCAATCTTCGCGGGTTATTTAATGCCAAAGCCATCCCTGTAAAAGAACAATAGAGGTACAATTTAACTGATAGGAAAATGAGTCCGAACTTGAACATAATCACGCGACTGAAGTTTGAACTCGCTTACTATAATGTCAAGGTCAAGCTCGTTAGTTACGACGTCACGGGAACTCCCCCCTCTCTCTGTCTATCTATCTATCTATCTATCTATCTCTCTCTCTATATATATATATATATATATATCTATATATATATATATATATACTGGTATTCACAGAATAAATTACTCCCCCTTGTGCTTCGTGTGGATGACACTTTAAATGGTCACCTCTGAAACACAACTGATTTTCCTATTTTTAAACATTTAAAAACAATTCATATCCATCATAGTTAATTATCAACTTAAAAAAATATCATTTATCTCTTTCATGATTTGTTTTTTGTTTTGTTTTTTTTTGTTTATTTTTTTAACTGATTAATTATTTCTGAATAATCACCTGTAAAAAAAAGTAATCTTTATGTATTATCTATTTTTTTTTTTTTTTGGGAACTATCGTACATTCTGGCGTATAAGATGTCCTTTTAACCTGAATGAATATCCCCGAAAATAAAAGTTTGTCTAATACACCAGGTATTAAATGTAAACATTAAAGCCTGTACAGTTAACATAGTTGACCCCTACTTTAATAACTAATGACGCAAATATTATCTACTGAAAAAAAAAAATTAACCATCAAGAAGGTGTACAAATAGTACGAAGTCACTTGACTCTCTCTCTCTCTCTCTCTCTCTCTCTCTCTCTCTCTCTCTCAAACACACACACACACACACACTCACACATACACACACTATCCGTCCCAATCAGCAATCACTCTTGTCTTCTAGATGGAATCCAATGTCCACACAGAGCTGCTGTATGTAAGTCATTGCTTCTCGGCCAACACTGGTAAATCCATTTGAAGAAATCCAAAGGAGACTGTTGCTTATGAGTTTATCTTTCCTTCTCTTGGAGTAGTAATCTACAAAGCTTTTTGCCTAGATGTGGCACATGGCCGCATGAATGTGGCACCTAATGTGGATCAAAGTCACTCGTGAAGGTTTACTAGTCTAGATTGTTAACCATTACTCCACCCGGAGTACTCAGCTTGTCTTGCTCGTCTAAGTTGAGTTGTCAAATGAGAGGTAAGTGATCGTATTGCTGTCGTTTTGGGGGGTGATGCTTCCAAGATTTGTTATTAAACGACACGCAACATTCTTGTGTAGCTGCTGTCTAGTTTTTTCTCCAATCATTTCGCTAGAGGCTACTTGATGCAACTATAGAGTGGTTCTGACACTGCTAAAACATGGAGGAATTCCGTTTAATTTCATTAGAGAAACAGTGAGATACTTTTACCAAAGTATGTGAACAGGACAACTAATTTCAGAGTCTTGCCATCTGATGTGGGGATGGCTTCATCTTGTTTAAAATACAGAAAGTTTGTTTAATCGGCATTCACTTTGAGGCTAATACCTCAAGCCGTTTGCTCAAGACTATGCAGGTTTAGGCGGGTGTGTTTGCGAGATGCGCTAGATCATGTGCGTCGTCTGCATCTTAAATGATTTCTGTTGGATATCTTTTGCTTTTTTTTCTTTTACTTTTTTTAGTGCGAAACAACTTCAAAACACTACTGCATAGTTTGGAACGAGCAGCCGCAGGCATTGGCCTCCATGTCAATGCATACAAAACGGAATATATGTGCTATAATCAAACAGGTGACATTTCCATACTAGACGGAACCTCTCTGAAACTAGTAGACAAATTCACCTACCTAGGAAGTAGTGTCTCATCAACCGAAAAAGACATCCACACACAGCTAACGAAGGCATGGACAGCTAACGATAGGCTATCGATCATATGGAAATCAGACCTGACCGATAAAATGAAACGCAGTTTCTTCCAGGCGGTGATCGTGTCGATACTGCTATATGGATGCACTACTTGGACGCTAACTAAACGGCTGGATGGTAATTACACAAGAATGTTGCGAGCAATATTGAACAAACCTGGCGGCAACACCCCACAAGGCACCAACTATACGGCCACCTGCCTCCCATCACGAAAACTATCCAAGTTAGAGGAACCAGATACGCAGAAGACTGCTGGAGAAGTAGGGACGAGATCATAAGTGATGTATTCCTATGGACCCCCACATATGGCCGAGCAAAAGCAGGACGACCAGCTCGAACATACATACGGCAGCTCTGTGAGGATACGGGATGTAGTCCTGAAGACCTGCCAGAAGCGATGAACGATAGGGAGAAGTGACGAGAGAGGGTCAGGGATATCCGTGCTAGCGGCACAACATGATGATGATGATGATAACAAAACGATAAAAGTTTAGTGTAATAAAAGTATTCTTACTTTAAATGATGTGTGATTATTGCACGTTGACAATACAATGTAAATTCATCTGAAGAGAAATATTAAAACATCTTGCCCAATAGGCTGGGGCTGTAGAATGCACCGACTGCTTCACTGCAGAGGGTTTAGACCCCCCCCCAAATGAGTGTCCTGGATATGAAATTAAACTATGGTGAGGTTCCAGTAATTCTGGAAGTTTGGGGAATACGGAGTACTTCTTCACTGCTATCGTTCCCAAGTCTATTCTGGCCCAGAGTGGTAGCAACTAATAGGGCCCTATGTATGGGTCTAATAGAACTGAATTGCGTCCTTATGCTAAACAGAATTGCTTTAAAAAAAAACGTTTTGACATTAAAACTGCGTACTAAATTGAATTGAATGTCTTGTTGGAATTGGAACTGTATTTGTTTACTAAACTGAATTGTTTGATATAGAAGTGTTTTTGACATGGAAACTGTACTTTCACTGTACAGAACTGTTGGAAATAAAACTGTTTTGCCATTTAACTGTGTGTAAACAAAAACCTATACTTCTACTGAACTGAAGTATTTGCAATAGAACTACTTATATATTTAAAATGGATTTGCTAAACTGAATTGCTTGAAATAGGACTGTTTTGACATTTAAACTGCATAGTTATGCTAAACTGTATTGTTTTAAATTAAAATGTTTTTTATTGCTAAAGTGAATTGTTAGAAATAGAACTGTTTTGACTCTAAAACTGTACTTATGCTAAATTGAATTGTTTGATGTATAAAAATGGATTTGGCATTAGATAACCTACAATGGTTGATGTGGCATAGAACCAAACCAAATCAGATGAAACATCATCACGTCATCATTTGGAAAATCTGATCCGAAGTAATGTAAATAACCAACTGTCAACCATTTGCGCATTCCGTAGTGAACTATTTTAAAATGTGTGAGCACTAATAATAAGCACTATAAGTAAAGATGGTGACCTTAGTCGTGGGCGACACGAAGGCTCCATTTTCTATAGCTACTACACCGACATGTATGGGAGGGCGCTACTTCTTTCCCTGGATTGCTCCACTTGATACGTACCTTATATTGGAGAGTGCTAAGCAAGGAGGTATCAAGTACCATTTTTAAGTCTTTGGTATGACGCGACCTGGGATTGAACCCCGGTCTACCGGACCATTGGCGGACACTCTACCCACTAAGTAATAATGAATAAATTTCATCTATTTTTTAAACATAAAGGGTATAAGCTCTTTTTAAATTGAACTGTATTGAATTCATTCAATATTTTCAGTAAGCATGTGCTTTATTTTCTATCCTTTTCTTATAAAACAACTAAGGCACAGTCATAAAACGATTTAGCCCAGTCGGCAGCGTGGGGAGCCGTAAAATAGTAAGGATGATAAGGCTCCCCTGCAACGAGCGTCCTGCTGTGAGAGTAAACCATCTGAAACAGGATCCAGTCCTGAAACTTTGGGGTACCTCCTCATTGCAATTATTACCAGGTCCACTCAGAGTATTTCATGTATTTCTACGGAATACAAATAATCAATTTGTTTCCAGTAATTTTATTTAAAAAGTCATTTGTATGCACAGAGTTTTATAGTTTCAAAAGCCTAATTGGTGGGGCTGATGTATATGCTGATTGCGCCTCAGTTGAGGGGTAACCCCACCTCCAACAAATCTCCTGAATGTGACACTAAACCACCCGAGGGAGTGGCTCTAATCCTGGGACTCCCAGGTCCACTCTTACCGGAGTGGTAGTACCTGTTAGGATCTCATATATGGTCAAATAAAACTGTTTAACCAATTAAGTGTGGGCAAACTTGTTAAATAGAATTTTTTGCGTTACACAGCGATGCCTGAAAACATTTAACTGTGTGCAAATAAAATTATTGACGTTTGCAATATTTGAAGCCATTTAAGTGCGCACAAATAAATAATTAATACTAAATAGAATTATTCGTTTTAGGAAAGTGTAGTATCGGTTGTAAATGAGATACTGCTATAAAAGCAGTATCCCCTCAAGTAAAGTCACTCACTAAGACTCGGCTATTTGTGTTACATAACATATGACATGGATTTTCGGTTCGTTCCTAGTGGCTCTGTATTTTTTGGCAAGTTGTCACATTTTGATTAGTTAACAGGAAGATGACACCATGATCAGGGCACTCGGGTACAACAGGGGTGTAACCGGAAGGAGACCACATGATGAGAACCACGCGGTCAGATTTGGACAGAGTGCAGAGAATCACAGTCGAGCTAGGGACACGCGGCCGATCAGAGGCGTCTCTGACCAGCTTGCAAGGGGTGCAAGCGTTGGCACCCCCTGGCTCCTAGAAGAAGATATGGGAAGAAGTCCTTTCTCTGAGTATATGCCTCTCCACCCATCTCTCACACACCACGGAAACATCAACCCTTTCGAGAATAAAGTGTGAGAGATATATTTTTATTAAAAAGTGTGTTCATTCATTCGTTAATTGAAGTTCGTAAATTATGTTTGATTATGTTTCCGCTTATACTTGTATTACGGCTATACAACACTTGAGACAAGACAACACCTGTTTCCAAAGACTGCTTTACTTCTACAGTTCTATTTCAAACAATTCAGTTTCGTATTAGTTCATTTTTTTTTTGTTTACACGCAATTAAATGTCAAAACAGTTCTATTTCAGACAATTCAGTTTAGCATAAGTATAGTTTAATGTCAAACCATTTCTATTTAAAGCAATTCAGTTTAGCTTAAGCACGGAGTTTCGTTCTATTTGACCCATAGATAGGACCCTATTAGGTGCTACCATTTTGTGCCAAAGTGGACCTGGGGGCGATGGCAAAAAAGGGGTACTCCGCATTTCCCAAAGTTCCAGTATTACTAGAACCTCACCATCAGATTATTTAGTGTCATATCCAGGACACTCGTTGGTGGGGGGGTCTCACGCATCTGCAAAGAAGCAGTCGGTGTATTCTAAAGGAGCATGAAATACAAATAAATGAAACCATTTAACTGTGTGCATTTAATAGTAAGCTCAATACTTGAAAGTGCAAGCAAATGAATGATATTAAATAGAATTATTAGTGTTTGATAGCAATACTTGAAACCATTTTCTTGTATTATCTAGAAACTGTTATCTAAAAACTATTTATTTACAAATCATATGAATTTAATATATAGATATATATATATATTAAAATAGGCATCATTTGATATAAATTTACTAAACAACTATCAAATAAACGTAATGAATTAAATTTCAAATGCCATCATGAAAATAGATTTAAACTCATTGGATTAAGGTTAACAATATTCGGATAAAATCGATTATATCAGCATTTTTATTGATATTTTTGGGGACTTTGATATACAAACGGATCACCTAATCTCAACCCGAACACCAGATCTCATAATTATCGACAAAAAAAAAAGAAAATCTGCAAAATTGTCGACTTTGCTGTCCCGGCAGACCACAGAATAAAACTGAAAGAATGTGAAAAGAGAGATAAGTACCTTGACCTTGCTAGAGAATTGAAAAACTATGGAACATGAAGGTGACAATTATACCAATTGTGATTTGTGCTTTTGGCACGGTAACTAAAGGATTATTAAAGGGCATAGAAGATTTAGAAGTTGGCGGCCGAGTGGAGACCATCCAAACAACAGCATAACTGAAAACTGCCAGAATATTGAGAAGAGTCCTGGAGACTTGAGGAGACTTCCTGTTATTCAATCTCCAGTGAAAGACCATCAGCTTACGCTTATGTGAAAAACTCTAATGAGTAATCATAATAATAATTATAAACCCCTATGGGACTTTAACATACAAACGGATCACCTAATCCCGGCCAGAAGACCAGACCTTATAATAATCAACAAAAAGAAGAGAATTTGCAAAATAGTCGACTTTGCTGTCCCGGCTAACGACAGAATAAAACTGAAAGAATGTGAAAAGAAGGATAAGTACCTCGACCTTGCTAGAGAATTGAAAATCTATGGAACATGAAAGTGACGATTGTGCCAATTGTGATTGGTGCTTTTGGCACAATAGCTAAAGGATTATTAAAAGGCCTGGAGGACTTGGAAGTTGGTGGGTGGGTAGAGACTATCCAAATGACAGCATTACGGGGAACGGCCAGAATCCTGAGACGAGTTTGGAGACTTGAGGAGACTTGCTGTCACTCAAACTCCAGTGAAAAACCATCAGCTAACACTGATGTGAAAAACTCTTAAGGAGTAAATAATAATGATAATAATTGGCGAAACTAAAAAGTTTATCAAAAATACCATGGGAAACTGAAGCAAAAAGAATGATAAGTACCTAGACCTTGCAAGAGAATTGAAAAAACTGCGGAAAGTGACGGTGATATCTATTGTAATAGGTGAACTTGGTACAGTCAGCAGGGGATTGTAACAGGGACGGGAGAACTTGGAAATAAGAAGACGGATGAAGACCATCCAAACAACAGCTTTATTAAGATCGGCCTCAATACTGAGAAGAGTCCAGGAAGCTTGAGGAGACTTGCTGTCACTCAAACTCCAGTGAGAAACCATCGGCTAATGCTGGTGTAGAAAACTCGTCAAACAGTAGAATAATGATAAATTAGCAATAGTCGTTAAAATAGTTAATTTTTTATTATTATTAGTGTTGTATATATAAAAGAATAATTGTTATAATGATAAAAATGATTCGAACGGTAACGATAATGACAGTTTTCGGAATAAAGATATATATAAAAATATTAAGACATTAAATATAGTGTAACCCGGATATAAGAGACCATGATATTAGAGAAAATCGGATATAAGAGAGAATTTATCTGGTCCCAAATTAGAGCCTGTGTTACCTAAACAAAATAGACAAAACCCGGATATAAGATACTTATCCTGTCCGGGCAACTCTCTTATATCCGGGTTACGTTGTATCTTAAATAGAAATAAGATAAAACCCTGTAAAAGATTTTAACTAAAGGCAAGTTTGATATTAGTAATAGTATTTATCGCCCTGTTTTCCTTAATAAATAAATAGACTAATTTTAATTTGATGATAATCAGACATTAACATAACATCCGGTTTTGACACCAATCACCAATCATATCTTTTTGTTCCCCCTACTTTCTTTCTTTCTTTCTTTCTTTTATTTATTTTTGCTTATTTTTTAAACGAATAAGACTCCATTGAAAGATTATATAAAGATATTCAGACATTAAATATCTTAAATAGAAAACCATGTACAAATTTAACTAAAGGCAAGTTTGATATTAGTAACAGTATTTATCGCCCTGTTTTCCTTAATGAATAAATAAAAAAATAAAAAGATTAATTTTTCTTTAGATAAAATCAGTTAACTTACTGAGAAGGGCCTGCAAGTCTTGTTGAAAAAACTTTTGATAAATAAGGGCTCAAATATCAGATATTGACATTACACCCGGTTTTGACACCAATTTCTATTTCATATCTTTTTCTTCCCCCCACTTTCTTTTTTTCTTTCTTTCTTTCTTTCTTTCTTTCTTTCTTTCTCTATTTATTCATTTTTGTTTATTTTTTAAACGAATGAGACTTCATTGAAAGAATATTTTTATAATTTTTGCTCTCTATTATGTGATGGCTATCTGAAGAAATGTTTCCCATATGGAGTAAACCAGTTTAAATTAATTCATAATAACCAAATGAGACAGTCTGTTGAATTTTTCTTTCAATTATATGAATTTGCTATGAATGAAATTAATAATTTATATATTAATTATCATAAATTGAGAACTCCTGGGGATTTATAAGAATCCTCTTATATATTCTCAAATTGAATATTCCCAATTCGTCCTCTTTCTATATATATATATATATATATATATATATATATATATATATATATATATTAAAGTAAGTAAAGTTGGCGACCGTAGTCGAGGGCGACTAGAAGGCTCCCTTTTCAATAGCTACTACACCGAGGTGTAGGGGAAGGCGCTACTCCTTTCCCAGGATTGCTCCACTTTATCCTTGACACGTACCTTATATTGCTGAGCGTTAAACCAGGAGGAGTCAAGTACCATTTTTAAAGTATTTGGTATGACGCAACTTGGGATTGAACTCTCTCTCTCTCTCTCTCTCTCTCGCTCAATCTATATATATATATATATATATATATAAGTTGGCGACAGTAGTCGTGGGCGGCCAGAAGGCTCCCTTTTCAATAGCTGCTACACCGAGGTGTAGGGGAAGGTGCTACTCCTTTCCCAGGATTGCTTCACTTTATCCTTGATACGTACCTTATATTGCAAGGAGGTGTCAAGTAACATTTTCAAAGTTTTTGGTCTTTGGATTGAACCCACGTCTCCCGGACCATTGGCAAACACACTACCCACTGTGTGGGTGTGTGTTTGTGTGTGTGTGTGTGTGTGTGTGTGTGTGTGTATACGAATTTAGCATTAAAAAACCAACGAACGTTCATATGCCATAAAACACAAGCAACCTTAAATGAGTCAAATTTAATTGTCGTAAATAATACGATTCAAAAGTTCTCTTGTTTAGCGGAAAGTATTACCTTTACAACAAAGATAGCTTTTAAATATAAAAAAAAATAATATAGCAATATACTTTTATGCCTTGGTTTTAAACATATTCAATTTATAGAAACCAATAATATAAGTAAAGGTTATGTTATAAAAGGTTACACGTTTATCTTGTACATAACTTTGTTCTTGTGCAATAAATGACTCCTTAGTGACGTCATCAGTGTTTACGCTTATAGCAATTGATCGTGTAATCGTTATAAGTAAGTGAAAAATAAAAAATAAAAAACTATGAGTGTATATTGTGATAGATAACTGACAATATCTTGCTTTTGTTTTTCTGTGACGTTAACCCAAAAATACAACCGTAACCGAAAAGACTTGAACAATTCAGGAATAAAGATCGTCATTTCTCGTTAAGTATGACACAAAACTTACATTCTAACTTGAAAATTTGGGGGTCCTCTTTTAGCTACAGTCGTCTTATTCGCCAACGTATATGGTGAAACAAAAAAAAACGGCTTTTAAAATGAATTTTTGGTACTTATGCATCTATGTTACCGCAAAAATGCCGAACTTTCCCGAGCGTTTCCGGGCAAATTCGGAATATTCCGGAACGAAATTTAAGCAAGCAGACGATAAAATAAGTCAACGAATTTGATGACAAAACGCATAAAGACAAAAAAAAAAAAAAAAAAAAAAATGATAGAGGAAAAGACAATTTTTATGGGATAATGTTATCAACCTTTTCAGGAGGAAAAGAATAAATCAACAGTCAATGTATGGTAATTTTCAATATGAAAAAATAGTATTAATTTTAATTTTATCTATTTGGGAGAGGGTGGGTGTATCATTTTTTTGTCTTTTTAAATAATTTTTTTCGTATTTATGCACTTATTGTACCGTGCAGAAGTAATAACGTTATTTAGAAATCTATTCTTACCCTGGGGAGGGGGTGTTTTGTAACTATTCTGTACTTTCACCTAACAATTTAATTATAATCCAGGTCTTGCATTTGGTGTTACGGCATCTCCAGGCATAACTTTTCCTCAGTTTTTTTTTTTTTTTTTTTTGTGGAAAGGATACTCACATGCCCGGCAACTTTTGATTTTGCCAATAAGTTTTTTTTTTCTTGGCAGAATTGGATCACCGTTTCTGCACATTGTAGATTTTCGCTTAGCTGCAATAAATTCATGTTGACACTTGTTGTATCTTTGTAAACAAATTGATCGAATTATTTGACCTTAAATTTGATTAGCTAGGCGTTTCGGCATATTCCGATTCTTTCCGGAAACGTTCGGGAAAAGTCGGCATTTTTTTTTTTTGCGGTAACGTAGCTGCATAAGTACCGAATCTTTTATTGATAAAAGCCTCGTAAACCATTCAAGATGAGTTAGACGAGCTGGTCACTGTTGGTTTATTAAAGATGAGCTCATGAATGACGTTCTCTTATGGATTTATACACATGGACAAAACAGTATTGGCCGACCAGCAAAAACTTACATTCATCAGCTTTTTGCAGGTACTGGGTGCCATCAAGTGGAATTACCAAAAGCGATGACCAATAAAGACGGGTAACGAGAGAGTAGAATACACACTGACAATATGCCTTTATTATTATTATTATTATTGTTATTGAACAAGTCCTAGAGGCAACACCCCGCTAAGCACCAATTATACGGCTACCTGCCTCCCATCACGAAAACTATCCAAGTTAGACGAACCAGACATGCAGGACATTGCTGGAGAAGCAGGGACGAGCTCATAAGTGATGTACTCCTATGGAACCCTACATATGGCGGTTCCAAAGCAGGACGACCAGCTCGAACATACATACAGCAGCTATGTGAGGATACGGGATGTAACCCTGAAGACCTGCCAAAGGCGATGAACGGTAGGAAGAAGTGGCGAGAGAGGGTCAGCGATATCCGTGCTGTCGGCTCGACATGATTATTATTATTATTATTATTTCCTCCATGAGAGTTTTTCACATTAGTTTTAACTGATGGTCTTTCACTGGAGTTTGAGTGACAGCAAGTCTCCTCAAGTCTCCAGGACTCTTCTCAGTATTCAGGCCGTTTGCCATAATGTTGTCGTTTGGATGGTCTCCACTCGTCCTCTAACATCCAAGTCCTCCAATCCCTTTAATAATCCTTTGGTGACTGTACCAAAAGCACCAATCACGATTGGTATAATCGTCACCTTCATGTTACATAGTTTTTTCAATTCCTTAGCAAGGTCCAGGTACTTACCCCTCTTTTAACTTTATTTCAACTTTATTCTGTGGTCAGCTGGGACAACAAAGTCCACAATTTTGCTAGAAATCTTTTTTTTTTTTTTTTTTTTGATTATTATAAGGTCTGGTTTTCTGATCGATTAGGCGATACGTTTGTATTTCAAAGTCCTGTAGGAGTTTTATTATTATTATTATTATTATAAGTAGTAGTAGTAGTATTTACTCCTTTAGAGTTTTTCACATCAGCGTTAACTAATAGTCTTTTATAGGAGTTTAACTGACGGCAAGTCTCCTCAAGTCTCCAAGACTCTTCTCAGTATTCTGGCCGTTTTCAATTATACTGTAGTTCGAATGGTCTCTACTCGTCCTCCAGCTTCCAAGTCCCCCAGACCTTTTAATACAGAAACAACAACGTCAAATAGGAATGGGCAACATCTAACAGATTTCATGATAGAAAATAGATTAGCATGCCTCAATACAAACTACCAAAAAAGAGAGGGCAAACTATGGACATACACGTATGCAAACAATACTAAAGCTCAGATAGACTACGTCCTTATAAACAAGAAATGGAAAAATAGTGCATTGAATTGCGAGGCATACTCCTCTTTTGAGGATGTGTCCACCGACCACAGAATAGTCACGGCGAAAATACGGTTAAGCCTACGAAAGAACGCCAAACGAACAGCGACCACCAAACACTATGACTGGGCCCTATTAAACAACAAAGATATAAGAGATAAATACGTATTAGAATTAAGAAACAGATTCGAAACACTACAAGAAAAGACGGAAACAAGTACACCAAACGACGAATATGAAAACTTCGTCAATGCACACCTTGAGGCAGCAGCAAAATACATTCCAACAAAACTTAAAACTAAATATAGAGTCCCATGGGAAACTTTAGCTGTGAGAGAAAAACGTGCACTAGTGAAAACAGCCTCCAAAAATTATCGAAAAAACCCAACAAACACAAATGCCTTAAAACTAAAAACGGCACAATATCAATTAGCAGGCATATATATAAAGGAACAGACAGAATACATTCAAAATCAGATAGATAAGATCAGAGACTCGGTGGAAGATAGGCAATCTAGGATAGCATGGCAAACAATAAACGAAATGAGCAGAAGAAAGAACACAGCCAAAGCAAAACTTAAAGCAGCAAACCAACAAGAAAGAATAAAACTGTGGAAACAGCACTTCGAAAACTTACTTGGAAACTCACCAAAAATAACGCATGAACCAATCACCAGAATAATTAGCAAACAATTAGACATTAAACTTGGACCGTTCACACAAGAAGAACTCGACTCGGTTCTCAGAAAAATTAAAAATAGGAAAGCTGCAGGGCTGGACGAAATTCCCCCGGAAGTATGGAAGACCAGACAATTCGACGACATACTGCTCCGACACTGCAACGCAGTATACAATCAAAATCCGATAGATAGATGGATGAAGGGATGCATACTACCCTTCCCTAAAAAGGGGGACATCGGATTAGCCAAAAACTACCGAGGCATAACACTTACATCCATAGCTGCCAAAATCTACAATGCCCTACTACGAAACCGAATAGAACCCAAAATCGACATCATACTTAGAAAAAACCAAAATGGCTTCCGAAGAAATAGATCCACGACCTCACAAATATTAACCATCCGCAGAATCCTTGAAGGTGTACGGGCAAAGAACCTACAAACGACATTAATATTTGTCGACTTTACCAAGGCTTTCGACTCCATTCACAGAGGAAAGATGGAACAAATCCTACTAGCGTACGGCATACCTAAAGAAACCGTAGCGGCAATAACGATTCTCTATAGAAACACTAAAGTAAAAGTACGATCACCGGATGGAGACACAGAATACTTTGACATTGTAGCAGGAGTACTACAAGGGGACACGCTGGCCCCGTACCTCTTTATCATTTGTCTAGACTACGTACTTAGAACATCGATTGACAAAATCAAAGAGAATGGCTTCGAACTGACGAAGAAAAGAAGCAGAAGATACCCCGCAACAACAATTACCGACGCCGACTACGCCGATGACATAGCGATACTGGCAAATACACCTGACCAAGGCGAAACTCTTCTACATAGTTTGGAACGAGCAGCAGCAAGCATAGGCCTCTATGTTAATGCACACAAAACGGAATATATGTGCTATAACCAAACGGGGGACATCTCCACTCTAGAAGGAACCCCACTTAAACTAGTAGACAAATTCACGTACCTAGGAAGCAGCGTCGAATCAACCGAAAAGGACATCGAAACGAGGCTAACGAAAGCATGGACAGCTATCAATAGGCTATCGATTATATGGAAATCAGACCTAACCGATAAAATGAAACGCAGCTTCTTCCAGGCAGCGGTCACATCGATACTGCTATATGGATGCACTACATGGACACTAACAAAACGGCTGGAGAAGAAACTGGATGGCAATTACACAAGAATGCTGCGTGCAATCCTGAACAAGTCCTGGCAGCAGCACCCCACAAGACACCAACTGTACGGCCACCTGCCCCCTATCACGAAAACTATTCAAGTTAGACGAACCAGACATGCAGGACACTGCTGGAGAAGCAGAGATGAACTCATAAGAGATGTACTCTTATGGATCCCCACACATGGCCGCGCAAAAGCAGGACGACCAGCTCGAACGTACATTCAGCAGCTATGTGAGGATACAGGCTGTTGTCCTGAAGACCTACCTAGGGCGATGAACGATAGGGAGGAGTGGCGAGAGAGGGTCAGGGATATCCGTGCTACCAGCGCGATATGATGATGATGACTGAAAGCACCAATTTCAATTGGTATAATTGTCACCTGCATGTTCCATAGTTTTTTCAATTCTCTAGCAAGGCCGAGGTACTTATTCTTCTTTTCACTTTCTTTCAGTTTTATTCTGTGCTCAGCCGGTACAGCAAAGTCAACAATTTTGCAAGTTATCTTTTTTTTCTTTTTTTTTTTTTTTTTTGATTACTATGTGGTCTGGTCTTCAGACCGATATTAGGTGATCCGTTTGTATATCAAAGTGCCATAGGGATTTATATGTGTCATTCTCCAGGACAGTGGCTGGGTTTTGCATATACCATTTGTTCGTATGGTCAAATTGAAATTACTGGCACATTTCCTAGTGGATCACCTTGCCCACCCAGTCGTGTCTAGTCTTTGCTGCATTCGCTTATGTGATTGACCGTTTCACCACGTAACCTACATCTGCTGTTTTGTTACGTTTTATCAGTTCTTGCTTTGATATTATTTGTCTTTATGGCGTAGTTTTTTGTTGCTATTAGAAGAAATTATTATTATTGTTATTGTTGTTGTTGTTGTTAATATGAGCCTATAATTTTACAAAACGTTTTTAATTATTATTTAGATAAGAAATTTTTTCACGCCTTAAATCTCATTTAATTTACGAAAGTTCCGAGGCAGCAAAGTTAATATGATGACGTCTGCTGTTGATAACTTTTTAACCAATGGGATCCTATCACTGTAACATCGATAAAAGAAATGCCTGGACGGCATGAAAGACTATTAAAAAGGAAACCTTATTTGGTCACATACGATGAGAATATTTTGATCAGCTTTGGAACTTTTCAGCCGTCTCTCGCACACTAGGGTGAGTCAAACGTTTTGCAATATTTTGGTAACATGAAGTATCTGATACTTTTACTGAGTTCATAAAGGCGACGAACAGCATTGAACCGTGAGATGCCGTGCTTACCTGATACTCTCCGAGTGTTACTGGATTTTTCTCTCTGGCTTGGAGTTCAGTTTAAGAATCAACGGTTCTAGGCCTACCTAACCTTGCCTGATCACCGATATCGTTGTAACAATCTGCTTACTGTGATCAACTGCACCTTCGCCTTTTATGCAATAAATATTTTTGATTGCTTCCGCGGCCTTATGGCCAAGTTCAAACTTGTAAAACATAAGTTCAAACCACATGCAGAGTAAAGCACTGCACAACGTGTCAACGTACCAGCTACTACGATACTACACACAACAGCAGGTACTTTTCACGGCTTAAGCTACTATGATTACGTGGTTTACGCTCTGCAAATTAGCTTGTACTAACCAAAATATTGCAAAACTTTTGCCTAGTTGGCTGGAGCTGTAGAATACACCGACTGCATCTCTACAAAGGAGTAAGACTTCCCCCGACAACGAGTTACACCAAACAATCTGATGGTGAGACTCCAGTAATGTTGGAGCTTTGGATAGTGCGAAGTACCTCTTCAATGACATCACTTCCAGGTTCCCTCTGGCTCGGAGTGGTAGCACCTGATAGGGTCCCATCAATCGGCCAAATAGAACTATTTAACATTTATACCGTGTGCAAACAAATGACTAATGATAAATTGAATTGAATGAAATAAAACTCTTTGATCATTTAACCGTGTAGCTACAAAATGTGTTTACCAATCCAATATTTGATATACCAGGAGCATACGATAAGTTTCCAAACCTTTTTCGTATGGGCATTTAAAATTATCGTAGACTCTTGTAAATTCACTATCTTATGGCTATACATCTTATGAGATGACTGACCAATTTTTATGATTTCAGCTTTAAATGAACAGCTACTGCAGCAATTGGAATACACCCTACTAAAGCCTGATTGTCACAGCTGGGGAATTTCAAAAATGCAATCTGACACTTTAGAAGAACGATATGCAATAAAATTGTTTTAAACTTGGAAAAATGCCACAGAAACGTATGAAATGCTTCAGACTGTTTTGGCGCATCTTGCATGAATCGAGCATCAGTTTTTAAGTGGCATAAGAGATTCAAGGAAGGCAGGGAGTCTGTGAGGGATAATAAGAGGTGTGGGAGGAGTAAGGAAGTCAATAAGGAAGTTCAAGAAGAGATTCCTTGGGAAGAGGCCAGCACTCTACAAATCGGGTCAGTGGCATTTCCACTAGGACAATATACCAGTCCACAACACCATCCTTGTCACAGACTATTTGACCAAGATAGGCATCAAGACAGTTCCTCACTCTCCTTATAGTCCAGACCTTGCTCCCTGTGACTTTTGCTTATTCCTTAAGCTCAGAGTCTGTCGTTATGAGATAATTGAGGAGATGAAAGAGGCTTTGACGAAGGTCATTGACACGCTCACACAAGAGGACTTCGATGGGGCATTCGAGAAGTTGTTGGAACGGTACAAGTGTATTGCAGCCGGAGGAGATTACTTCGAAGGAGACTAGAGTTTCATGTGTGTACTATCAATAAAAGTGCCCATACGAAAAAAGTCTGGAAACTTATTTAATTATCGTCGTATATATGTAAAAACAGGATTTGGCATTAAATAACCAACAATGGTTGATATGTCATAAAACCAAACTAAACTAAACCAATAGCTCTAGAACATTTGTGTGGATTCTACATTTAAGCAATGGAGGTCTTTTTAATTTGTTTTTTTATTTTGTTTTTTCAAGAATTCCTGAGTTTTAATAGACAGTCACATTGGATACTGGCTTCTGGTATTCTTTGATTCTGAAATATTATTTTACTTTTTTAAGAGTTTTTCACACCAGGGTGAGCTGATGCTTTTTTTACTGGAGTCTGAGCGACAACAAGTCTCCTCAGGTCTTCAGTATGATCATTATTAAATGGAATTGTTGATGTTAGACAGGAATACTTGAAACTATCTAAGTATATGCAAATTATTTGTATACGAATACTTACTTGAAGTTAAAATTGTTTGCAAAAGAGAATTATTACTTACCTGAGATCTTATAATTGCGTAAATAATCAGTTGTTCTGTCAAGAGGCGTTACCTGAGGGTCCCGGAAGTCCACCCTCAGGTAATACCCGCTTTGCAGGGTTAAGTTTTTCGACAAATATAGATTTCTCAGCGTTGACATCAGTGTTCGAGAATAGGCAAATACTCTGATTTACCTTGCAAGCTAATCCAGTTAGAACGTGTGACGCAACACACTCTTCTTCTCCTCTGAGAAACTTGTAATATTTGGATGATAAATTTTACGTACATCTAAGATGCCAAAAACACTTCATTTACACCAGTCTTATTTTCCTATCTATCTATCTATCTATCTAAGTAAAGTGAAGTTGGTGACCGTAGTCGAAGGTGACCAGAAGGTTCCCTTTTCAATAACTACTACACCGAGGTGTAGGGGAGGGCGCAACTCCTTTCCCTGGATTGCTCCACTTAACCCTTGATACGTACCTTATATTGTTGAGTGTTAAGCAAGGAGGTGTCGAGTACCATTTTAAAAGTCTTTAGTATGACTCGAGCTGGGATTGAACTCAGGTCTTCCGGACCATTGGCGAACACTCCGCCCACTAGACCAATATATCCAAAGAAGATGAGTTGAGAATATTCAATTTGATAATCTATTAGAGGATTCTCATAAATCTCCAGGAGTGCCCAATGATAATTAATAGATAAATTTATCAATTTCATACTGAGCAAATTCATATAATTGGAAGAAAAACTCGTCAGACCGTCATTTGGCATTAATAAATTAATTTCATCTGGTCACTCGATAAGAGAAACCAACCTCTTCAGATAATCATCACAAAATGGAGAGAAAAAAATTATAAAAATATTCTTACAATGGATTCTTACTCGTTTCAAAAGAAAAAAAGAAAAAAAGAAAGGAAGAAAGAAAAAGAGGGACAAAAAGATATTGCTAATAGATATTCTGTTAAAACAGAATGAACCGTTAATGTTTGGAATCAAGTATTCTTATATACCAAAAAAAATTTTAACAAAGCTCACAAGACCTTCAGCAACTGATGGCTATCTGAAGATGTTGGTTTCTCATAAGGAGTGACCAGCTGAAATAAATTTATAATCGCCAAACGATGATCTTTTCGATTTTTCTTCGAATTTTTATATATATATATATATGTGTGTGTGTGTGTGTGTGTGTGTGTGTGTATCTTTAGTTTTAATTAATAATTGACAACCTGTTAATCAGTTGGGTTCTAACAGTAACAGCAGTACATGATGATATTGTTGCGTCTATTTTAGAAGGGATGATGAACTCTAATTCGCATTTTTTAATTATCTCTGCTAGCGCAAATACAGACACCCCATATCATCACTCAGTTTTGAATTGGACTGACAATTCTTTCAATTCTCTAAGAGTATTTCAAGTGCATTTTGCTAATAAAAATCTAGCTATGTTATACAATTTTTCCTAATTTAATGTTCTATTAAATTACACTACTGTGTGTGTTTTATTTTCCAGGTCCTCCATGACATTGAGTTGCTAAAAACAACTACTTCTCTCTGTTCCTAATGAGGTTCTGAGTAAACTGGCATATATATATATATATATATATATATATATGTGTGTGTGTGTTTGTGTGTGTGTGTGTGTGTAAGTTAAACGACCATAGTTAAAGGTGACCCAAGGATTCTCTTTTCAATAAGGAGAGCGTTACTCCTTTCCCTGGATTGCTCAACTTACTCTTGATCCGTACCGTACAGGAAGGCGTCAAGCACCATAATTTGAGTCTTTGGTATGAGTTGACCTGGGACTTAACCCTGATCTCTCCGACCATTGGCGAGCACTCAAAGCGTTATGCCTATGGGCCAGTATATATATATATATATATTGTGACGGCAAATTAAAATAAAAAGATCCCCGGATGAGCAACCATTTAAAAGTGTATGGGAACTGGTGCATTTAGATATTGTTATCACCAAACGGGGAGTTTATTTTTCGCTCGTGTGAAGACGGAGCGGTCTGGCACTTGATCCCTCGTAGAATAAGTCCTTGTTCAGAGTCCTTTCTCGGGCATATAGGAACTGGCATATTATGTAGGGGTTAATTTATGACTAGACTGACCACCGTTTGCAAGGGGTTCCCAAATTTCACACTGCACACACACCAACCAAGGCCACTAGTTCTTCCTCCCCTAGAACAATGGAAGATATGGACCTCTAGGTTTAGATATAATAATATTAATTATAGTAGTCGACAACTCCGGTTTCCCGTATAATATTTTTAAAGGAATTCATATAGGACAATTTAAGCGAAAATAACATAAGGCGAAAGAAGCTGAAAAAGAAACATGAAATAGCAACTTTTGATAGCAGACGACACAAATGAACGAACTTCAACACGTGGGAACATTAGAATATAACAATCATTTTAATACACACGCGGACGCACATATTCAACGCGTCAGCTATATTATTAATGGATAGCACGTAAACATAAATGTCTTTCTTCTTTTCCTTTCTTTCTACTTTAGTCTTTCTTCAAATTGAGAGAGAGAGGGAGAGTATATAATTGGGTGTAGGGAGAAACAGTCTTAAAGTTTACTTATCTTTACGACGACTTTCCTTTGGAGAATATTTTCCTTTTTTTTATTGGTTGACGGAATTTATTTATGTTATATATAGTTCTGGCTTGAAGGTATGGGTTCTGCTTGTCCAAGATACTTTCCATCTTCCCCCGGTGATTTCGGCGCTAGTTTTAATATATCTTATTACTTCAACTACTGTTCCGCAAATGCCGGTTTTGGTGCTTCGCCCAGAGTTTGGCACGAGAATCGCCCCATCTTCTCACGACGACCTCTGTTCCAAAACTCATTTTCTTATTCCCTATTTCTGCTGACGGAAGAAGGGGGCTATTTCCGCTTTTGGGATCCTAGCCAATCATTTGGCTTCTATCTTCTTCCTCCCCCTGTCAGGCGATTCGTTAGGGCTACTATATGTCCCTGTACCCCATTCTTTACCCATCCGGTCACAAAGTACAAACATCTGTTGGTTTCCATTCTGACCTGGATGTGTTACTTGAGGAATTGACCTAGATTCCTCTTTCAACGGTCAGTTTTTGGCCTGTTAATTCAAATACGGAGGAATAGTAGTAATCCCCCACTTCTCCTCTCTCAGTGGGAGACCACGTGCCAATATATATATATATATATATATATTGTATAATGGTTATCTTAGTGGGAAAATGTACACGACGACTCGAGTTCAAATCCTGAATGAAACTGCTTACATTTCCCATCGCGCTAATACCCTCGAGAAAGGTAGAAATCTAACTATTCTCCCTTTGGGGTAAATAGTAGGATAGACTAATCAGTCAACGCTCGTATGGCAACCGGTCTAATAGAAAGAAAACTCGAAACTGTTAAATATGGCAACTGCTTTAACAGAAAGAAAACTTGAAGCTGTTAAATTCCGATTAAAATTGACAGCTTGCGTGGAGAGGTAGGTAAATATGTATATATTAACCATATTTACGTACAATATTCACCTACAAACTTCAAACAAACAAATCAATTTTTCCTGATGTATTTTTTTGTAAGGCTATATTTCTTTCTTTTATTTTTTTTTCATTACATAAATGTGTGATGGCTTATTTACCAGTTTTTAAAAATAGAAATAGGAATGGGAAATAGGAATGGGAAATAATTGATTTTTATCGTTCAAGTTCATGCAATTATGATTCATATATTCCGTGGAATTCCCACGTAGACAGATCCATAAAGTTGTTCGGAAAATAGTGTCAAATTTTATTTTTCAAAATAGTGTCGATTTTAGAATAAGCTTTTATTCCTGAATTAACGAGTTTAACAGTTTTCTTTAATTTCTCAAAATAGTGTCCGCTTGTAAAATAAGCTCTTATTCCTGAATGAACGAATTTCAACTTTTTTTTTTTACATCTCCCAAAATCTTGTCCGATTTTAGAATAAGCTCTTATTCCTGAATTAACGAGTTTTAACCGATTTTTCTAATTTCTCAAAAAACGTGTCCAATTAAAGAATAAGTTCTTATACCTGAATTGATAAATTTTAACATTTTTTTTTTAATTTCTCAGAATATTGTCCGATTTTAGAATAAGCTGGGTTTTTTTTCTGAACAAATGAATTTTAACAATTTTTTTAATTTTCAAAATATTGTCCGATTTTAGAATAAGTTCTTATTCCTGAATAAATAAATTTTAACATTTTTTTAAATTTTCAAAATATTGTCCGATTTTAGAATAAGTTCTTATTCCTGAATAAATAAATTTTAACATTTTTTTAATTTTCAAAATATTGTCCGATTTTTGAATAAGTTCTTATTCCTGAATAAATAAATTTTAACATTTTTTTAAATTTTCAAAATATTGTCCGATTTTAGAATAAGTTCTTATTCCTGAATAAATAAATTTTAACATTTTTTAATTTTCAAAATATTGTCCGATTTTAGAATAAGTTCTTATTCCTGAATAAATAAATTTTAACATTTTTTTAATTTTCAAAATATTGTCCGATTTTAGAATAAGTTCTTATTCCTGAATAAATAAATTTTAACATTTTTTAATTTTCAAGATATTGTCCGATTTTAGAATAAGCTCTTAAATGAATCTTAACATTTTCTTTTATTTTTCAAAATGATATCCGATTTTACTATAAGCTCTTATATATATGAATTTTAACATCTTTTAAAAATTTCTCAAAACATTGTCCGATATTAAAATAAGCTCTTATTCCTAAATTAATTAATTTCAAAATTTTTTAATTCCTCAAAATAGTGTCCGATTTTAGATTAAGCTCTTTTTCCTGAATTTATTAATTTTAACATTTTTTTTAAATTTTTCAAAATAGTGCCCGATTCTAGGAAAAGCTCTTCGCATTAAAATAGCAGTTTGTACTAAAATAGGACAGTATTTGGTTTGGTTTCTTTGTTTATTGGCAGGTTGTAGGTTATTTAATGCCAAAGGCATTTTCCTAGAAGAACAGTAGTGTTACTATTTAACCCATAGCAGGGAGGATAAGGAGGTTTTAATGAATTTTCACGTTTTTTTTTTTACTTTCTCAAAATATTGTCCGATTTTAGAATAAGCTATTATTCCTGAATTAATGAATTATATCATTTTTTTTAATTTCTCAAAATATGATCCAAAAATATTTCAGTTGAATTGGATGGGGCTGTAGAATACACTAATAAAATCTCTGCTGTATGGTAAGATAAGACCCACCCGACCAGCAAGTGTTCTGGATGTGGCATTAAACTGTATCAGATGATCAGGCTTCAATCCAGGAGCTTTCGGTATGTGAATTACCCCTTTCTTCCTATTACTCACAGGTACACTCTAATCCGGATGGATATTACCTATTAGGGTCCTATCTAGGGGTCAAATAGAATGTTTAGATCATTTACAATAGTTAAAACCATTTAACAGTGTGCAAACAAATGATTAATATTAAAATGAATTATTTGTGTTAGATAATAATACTCGAAACGATTTAACTGTGTTCAAATAGAACTATGAGTGTTATCAATATTTGAAACCATTTAACTGTGTGCAAACAATAAATAACAATGCTTGAAACCATTTAACGGAGTGCAAACTAATGAGCTCTGGCTCATTTGAAAATAATATTACCTACTAACTATTCGCTTTCAAATTATATATATAGTATTTGGCATTAAGTAACCCACAAGGGTTAATATGCAATAAAACACAACCAAACAAAGCCAAACCTGATCATCTATTCATTTCTGCCATCGATTAACAAGGCCATTTAATTCCGTATGTTTTTTTGGCGTAAAAAAAGTGCCCAGATGCATGGGAAAAAAGGTAGTCAGTAGATGAGAGAGCAGATGAATAAGGTGGATGTGGAACAGTCTCATGTCCTAAGTCAGAGAGATTTGGCAGTGTCATCTTGATAATATGTGGCCAAGAATTATCATTCTGGCAACATGTGGCCAAGTATTGGCATGAAATTTTAAAATTTTACCAAGCTTGAACTCACGTAAAAAAGTAAACGCATTAGTTCTTTTTTCAGATAAAACCTTCATTTAACCTTCATTTAACCTTTATTTAACCTTCAAAATAAAATTCTAAAAGAAGTGATAAGAGATTAAATAAGAGTACACTTAAATCATTGAGAATGCGAATTTTTATCTGCCTACTTTTAAAATAATGTTACAACAGAATTAAGTAACCATTTAACGGAGTGCAAACTAATGAGCTCATTTGAAAATAATATTACCTACAAACTATTTAATCAGTACGTCGTCTATTCGGCTGGGGCTGCTGCTACACCGACCGCATCTCAGCAGAGGGGTAAAACTCCCCCAATAAGTATCCTAATATATGACACAAAACAATTAAATGGTGAGGCTCTAGAAATGGTAGAGCTTCGGGAAATGCTCCCAGGTCCACTCTGGCCCGAAGTGGTAGGGTCATATCTATAGGTCAAATAGAACTGTTTACATTTACACATTACACTGTGTACTTATGCTAAACTGAGTCATTTTAAATAGTTGAAATAGAACTGTCTTTATATTTAACTGTGTGTAAACAAATGACTGATTTTTAATTGAATTGTTAGTGATACACAGCAATCCTTAGAACCATTTAACTTTGTTGACTTGCTAAACTGAATTGTTTGAAATTAAGTGAAAAACATCTAACTGCGTGCCAAAAAATGAGCACAGGCTTATTTAAAAACTTTATCTAAAAAATTAGTTTTGAAATCATATATTTGATATATGTATAAAAATGATTTGGCGTTAAATGACTTACAGCGGTTGATATGCCATAAAACACAACCGAATAACCAAACAAACAGTTTGTAATAAAACAGTTTGGTTTCTTTGTTTAATGGCATATAAACCTTTGTAGGTTATTTAATGTCAAAGTCATTCTCCTAGAAGAACCGTAGTGGTACTATTTAACGCATAGCTGGGAGGATAAGGGGATTCATAACTTTCCCAAGGATATTTGCCTTAAAATGAACGTAATAGCACGACCGGAGTACGAACTCGCTAACTACGATTCAGCAGTCCATTGCTTTAACCACGAGGACACCCCCCCCAGCACAGTATTTGGCGAAAAGCGCAAGTTACTTTATTTGTTCTCTAGTTTGATATTGTTTTGTCTGTAAGTCAAGAGGGAGAGAAGAACGATATTAACTAGAAGTACGCATGTATGCACAAATATAATAAGAATTTTAGGCATATATAGATTTACTACACAGAACCTCGCTAGGGAGTAATGGTTAACGAGTTAAAGAATATTACAGCTATGTTTTAAGTTTAATTTTCTCTTGGTACACCACACTTATGACCTTGTACCATTGACTAAGCTTAATTTAGGATATATGTTCAGGTTATTTTTACTTTTATTGGCAATTATTCTAGATGGAGGCGGTAATCATACTAGGAATGAACTCGACGAAGCGTGTTCCAGTTCTGAACGATGGTGTTTGCATTTGCACTTGATATTCGTGCCCTTGGGAACAGCATGACTCCACTTCCTCTTTTCTGAACTATGGGTAAGTAGTAAGGCAGATTGAACTTTTTGGTCTTGTTAGACCAACCAGTTCAAGAGAAGGAAAAAGAATTCAAACCAGCTATATTCATCTTAAGAATTAACCCGTTGTTTTACCCTGTATCGTGGTGGAGGGATGGGTAAATACACATTAAACGTGATCTTCTACACTAGCTCTTTAACCATTACGCCACAAGATGTGCGACATGTATTACTAAAGTTGTTCCACCGACTATCTTCTACGCCGGCTTGGAATTGGAAAGAATGACGGAGAAGCTAAAAAGTTTTTTAAAATATTCTTTTATCAGTTCATTTGTTTGCTTTTTGCACTGATAAAACCCTTTAAAACTTCCTTTTGAAATATGAAGTAATTACCCCGGACAGAACAATACTGAAGCTCTTCAAGAAGAAGAAAAAAAAAGGTTTAATCCAACTCTCAGTGACGTCACTTCCTGCACACAGCGGAAACTGACAGTCAGACCAGGCAACGTTAACTAGGACTGACATCAAATCGAGTTGAGCGGAAACTCAACTCCAGTTCATTAACTTGACTCTCTTCATTATGTCTTTAAATCAAAGCTGCACGTGAATTTTCCCCAAAATACGTTTTGATTTGTCCACTTATGTTTGTCGTGTGCCGTTTTTAAGCTCTGGATCTTTTATTGTTATGGATTTTTGTCTTTGTTTTTTTTTTTTACTTTGTTTTGTTTTGTACTGACTTCTCCTCTTTTTTTTCTACCAATAACTTCTTCTTCTTCTTCTTCTTCTTCTTCTTCTTCTTCTTCTTCTTCTTCTTCTTCTTCTTTTTCTTCTTGTTCTTGTTCTTCTTCTTTTTCTTCTTCTTCTTCTTCTTCTTCTTCTTTTTCTTCTTCTTCTTCTTCTTCTTCTTTTTCTTCTTCTTCTTCTTTTTCTTCTTCTTCTTCTTCTTTTTCTTCTTCTTCTTCTTCTTCTTCTTCTTTTTCTTCTTGTTCTTCTTTTTCTTCTTGTTCTTGTTCTTGTTCTTTTTCTTCTTCTTGTCATTTATTACCGACTGACTATACGATTTCCAATTTGATTCTTAAAGAATAAAATAAGGTAATTATTTCCCATAAGAACTTAATTCTCTTCATATTTTCTTAATTATATTCCCCCCCCTTAATCAATTAAGAATTGAGTCAAGGTTTCTTTTAAGATTTTATTTTCTGTTTATGTTGAAAGAAATGATTTTGGAACTCCCCGAATTCTCGACTTATTTTTGAAATATATTTTTGGAGACATTTATGGGTGATGATTATAAACCACAATTTAGGTGTTAAAAAGGATGTTTAATCGTTTCCTACTCACTAACTTCCCGTAATAGTATTAATATATTCATTGATGCACTAACACTGAATCAACGGAAAGAAAAGACGATATAAACCGGCCACCTGATTGCACCAGGGGATCACCACACTCTTCAGCACATCCAAATACACTTTAGTGTTGACTTTCAAGCCGACTTCGAAGATGTGAGGTGGCATGATGTGGCCCTCACTTGAAACCACACCAAAGACCATAACAGTAGCCGGAAACTTTGTTTTCATCACCCTGGTCACGTTGAACCGTCTGGATTTCAATTTTGAGGGTGCTGGCAATGGTCCTGTTGTCAAAACTTGGATCGGTAAAGAGCATGATTTGTACAGCGGCGCATCTCCGATCTCGCTCGTTAAACATTGTGTCACCTTCAGACATGATAGAAGGCTCTTATCGCTCTTGGGATTTGTACACAACTGGCCAACTAGTAGATGGTCTGCAACAAAAAAAGAAAAGTGGTTTTCATTAAACGGAAATGGAATCATGTCGTCTTTTCTAGGGCGACAATTTTATCGTTCCACCCTCTCTCTCTCTCTCTATATATATATATATATATATATATTACGGTGAAGTAAAACAAGAGTGCATCGTTGAAGTTAAAAACAACGTCTCCATTTTCTTCAACAAACAAAATAAAAATGATGTCGATTTTTTTTCGTCCAACGTCTCCGTTCGTCGAACGCAGAAAAGCAAAATGCAAAGTTGGCGACCATAATTGAGGGTGACCCGAAAGTTCCCTTTTCGATAGCTACTACACCGAGGCGTAGAGGAGGGCACTACTGTTTTCCCAGGATTGCGCCACTTTACCATTGATCCCTACCTTATATTGCTGAGTGTTAAGCAAGGAGGCATCAATTAGCATTTTTGAGTCTTTGGTATAACTTGACCTGGGGTTGAACCCAGGTCTTCCGGGCAATTGGCGAACACTCTGACCATCATGCCAATGTCCGGTTACGTGAACGCAGATAAACAAGAAAGAATTCAGGGTCTAAATAGTTACGTGACCAACGACACGTGACGTTGTGTTGCATACCGAGAGAGAAAAAGGACGACACTTCTGTATAAAAATATCATTTCTCTTCTTCATTACGATAGGTGGCGAAATGGTTGTTGAGTTTAGCTGAGTGAGATGAGAGAGAGAGAGAGAGAGAGTCAGACAGGGAACCGCTAAGATATGATATATTCAGAGAGCTTTTCTTTTTCACTCTGCCTCCATGAGGCTGGTGCAGTGCAGACTTAAAACATTAGATCATCTTCGTTTCTTCTTCGTGCTTCTTTCACGAGAGACTGA
Organism: Sepioteuthis lessoniana; assembly: GCA_963585895.1. Classification (NCBI taxonomy): domain Eukaryota; kingdom Metazoa; phylum Mollusca; class Cephalopoda; order Myopsida; family Loliginidae; genus Sepioteuthis; species Sepioteuthis lessoniana. The sequence goes on along the minus strand of OY757914.1, from coordinate 12,385,848 downwards.
TAAAGGGCCACCTCTCAACTCGGGGCAATTTGGTCCCTCGGGGTGGCGCCCAAAACAGGGTGACGTCTAGTGTCACTACTTACTGCTTACTGCTCGGGGTTGAAAACGTCCGTCTCTATATAATTTTAGGACGCCTTCACTCTTTCCTTCCGGTTCACACCCACGCTATTCACGCGGCATTTACGCAGTTTTTTGTTTACCTTAAGACACAGGTGCGTATCCTGTTTTGAAATCCACAGGATTCCTCCCAAGTATTGTGTCAGTTCTACTGAATTGTTGTACCAACTGAACTATATCGGCGCGTTTAGAGACAAACTAAGATAGGAACTTTGCCCAGTCGGCTGGGGCTGTAGAATACACTGACTGCACCTCTGCAGAGGAGTAAAAAAAAACCTAACGAGTGTCCTGATATGACACTAAACAGTCTGATGGTGAGGTTCCAGCAGTGCTGGAGCTTTGAGGAATGCAGAGTACCCCTTCATTGCCATCGCTCCCAGATGAACTCTGGCCCGGAGTGGTAGCACCTAATAGGGCCCTATCTATGGGTTAAATAGAACTAACGGCATACTTATGCTAAACTGAATTGTTTGATTAAGCTGAATGGCTTGAGATAGAAACGTTTTTGACAATTAAACCGTACTTGCATTTAAACTGCGTGCTTATGCTTAACTGAATTATTTGTAATCGAACTGTTTTTCGACATTGAAACTGTATTTACACTTAACTGAATTGTTACATATAAGAGCTTGAATAGTTTGAAATAGAAATGTTTTTGACAATTAAACTGTGTACTTATGCTAAACTGAATTGTTTTAAATAGAACAGATTATTTACATAAAAATGGATTTGGCGTTAAATAACCTACAATGGTTGATATGCCATAAAACCCAACAAACAAAACCAAACCGAACTAGATAGGAACTACACAAAAATGCAGCTTGCTGTTTTGAACAAATCCTGAAAGTAGCACTCTACGAAACAGCAACTGTACGGCCACTTACCCACCATCTCAGATAATTATCCAAGTAAGCTGAACAATATATACTGGGCTATGGTGGAGAAGTAATGGCGAACTCATAAGCAAAAGTTTTCAATGGACTCCAACTCATGTACTCAATAGAGTTGGCCGACCAGCAAAATTCTACATTCATCAGTTCTGTGTGGACACTGGATGCCACATAGATGACTTACTAAGAGCCTTTGTCGATAGGTACAAGAGATTCAAAGGAAAGGGGATGATGATATATAACTATATATATATTTGTGTGCGTGTGTGTGTATGTATGTATCATCAAATATCCTAACTCACGTGCGACATCCGTCCGTTTCGGCCATCGCTCGCGGCAAGTTTTCTAGACCACATCCTGTGTCCGCGAACGATAGATTAGGCTATTGTTGGTCGGCCAATACTTGTGTGTCCATGTGAAGGAATCCATAAAAACATCATTAATTAGTTTGTCCTTACTTCTCCAGCAGAGTCCAGTATGTCTTGTTCGTCTTAGTTGAACGGTTTATGAGATGGGAGGTAAGTAGCCATATAGGGTATAGTGAGCGTATTTTAAACCTTGCTGACAGTGTATTTAAGTATATTTGTTTCACTTTATACTGCCCTCCGTCAAGAAAAAAAGGTGTCCTGAGTAGGATATCGAAGTGGATTTGATGGTGAGGTTCCTTTCTGGAGATCTGGGAAGTATGAAGAGCCTCTTCATAGGTCAAATAAATCTGTTAGAAATTATTTGTATTCGATCGAAAATAGGACCATGTACAAAAAACAAAAGAAAAAACACTTGAGAAAAAAAAAGAAAAAAGATTTGAGAAAAAACAAGAAAAGCACTTGAGAAACAACTACAAAAATAAATAAATATTAACGTACAAGAAACGCAATTCCATAACCTCTTGGGTATGAAATAACTTTAGATGATTTGACATGCCGTTGAAATCAGTCAATGAATTTGAATTGGTTATTTCGACTTTTTATTTACTCACCAACTTTCATCTCCTTACCCCAAACATGTCAGTGATTTCCTCAGCTAAAACGCGACAAAGTTTAATTTTTCCATAAAAATTAGTTTTTTTTCTCCGCCTCGTTATGTTTTTCTTTGATAGCAAACAGACATAACTTTAAAAGGTCACTTAATAATTTGTATTTAAGGACGAATTAATTCTAATGCTAGGCCAAAACAAACCACCCACAAAAAATCTATACTCTATGTGAGCCAAATATCGCGATTAACCGCTATCAATTCAAAAAGCGTATCATAAATACACGTTTAATGGTTATATTTCCCTAAGACTTTTGCTCTTTTGAATAGAAAATAAGAAATAATTATCTGAAATATTATAGCTGAAGACACCTCGGTTTGGTCGACTGTCAAGTTTGTTTAGTGCCACGGGTGCCACTTGGTTGTCTGCCCTTGAATCGTGATATTGAGCAACGTTTGACAAGCGGATGGTGAATGTATCGCCGCTTGCCAATAATCTTATTTGCTGCACTGTAATTACGTCTCGTCAAAGCCTTTTATTTGCATTGACAACTAATATTAGATGGTATAAATTGTCCCGGACCAGTAAGAGTAATTAATGTGATCAAAACACGCAGCTTCCGGTCAGAATCTTGGCGACACCTACGCATGCAGACAGTATTAATCCAACACAAAGAGAGGCGAGAAATTTTTACAGACATCAGCTATTGCTAAATAATTCGAATAACAAACCTAATTTGTCTTTGTAATTAGTCTAGTCTGCTATGAAATAAATTCATCAATATTACTTTATTCTATTTTTTTCAGCATTTTTCGTTTATAATCCGCGTCCCTTTCGTTAAATCGTGTCAAATGTCAATCAGTATCAGCTCCATAATTCAACCAATAGGACCATGCGTCTGTATATTCCCCAAAACCATAGTATATATATATATATATATATATATACCGGACATTGGCCTAGGGGTTAGAGTGTTCGCCAATGGCCCGGGAGACCTGGGTTCAATCCCAGGTCGAGTCATACCAAAGACTCAAAAAATGGTACTTGATGCTTCCTTGCTTAGCACTCAGCATTATAAGGTACGGATCAAGGGTAAAGTAGAGCAATCCAGGAAAGGAGTAGCGCCCTCCCCTACACATTGGTGTAGTAGCTATCGAAAAGGGAGCCTTCGGGTTAACCTCGACTATGGTCGCCAACTTTACTTACTTATATATATATTGTCATCCACAGACAGACTGTTTCGTTGTATCACAACTCTTCAGTGTCGCTAGACGCGTAGGACGATTGAAGCTGGGATTGAAACCCGCCCAACTTGACGTTAGACTTAGTATCAGACCGCTCGGCTAACAAGCGTACCATGTCAGCTTAAGGAATTAAAATGCATTATGTAGCAACAGCAGCAGCAGCAGCAGCGTTCGTTTGTTTACATTTTATACCTTACCGGATACCAGAGTGCTCAATTCGTTCGAAGAGCTTTGCATTATGCGAGCGGCAGCCGAAAATTCTTTCGCCAGAGGGGTGTATGTGTGTCTCTGTGTGTCTGTGCATAATAAAAAAAATTATATATACATATTTATATGTAATTTTTTATGGAAGTCTAACCTACCCGATAGAATATAATGCAATTTCTTCTAAGCAGTGGTTGTGTCAGTTCTACTATATGGATGCACCACATGGACGCTGATGAAACGTACAAAGAAAAAGCTAGGCGGGAACAGCACAAGAATGATAAGAGCTATACGGAACAAATCCTGAAAGCAACATCCAACGAAACAACAGTTGTACGGCCTATAACCTCCTACATTTAAAACCATATAAAAAGATGCACAAGGCATGCAGTGTCTGCTTGAGAAGCGAGGACGAAATCATGAGACGTTTCCCTATGAACCCTTTCCTTTCGACGTGCCAGTGTTAGTCGATCAAGAAGAACATACCAACAACAACTCCCTACCGACACAGGATGTAGTTAAGAAAACCTGCCGGGATCGATGAATCATAGGGACGAGTAGCGAGGGAAAGTCAAGGAAATCCATGCTAAAAGCATTTTCAGAAAAAAATTATATATATTTAAAAACGATAAATTCTACTAACGTTTATGTGTCTATTCTTTCGCTCATAACCGATATATATATATATATATATATATATATATATATAACAGATCCTCTCAACGATCTCGATGTATGAGTGCACAACAGTTCGATCGACGATATGAACTATGATAATTTAAACCTGTTCAACTTTGCTTAAAACTGACACTGCCTTTGCGGAGTAATTGGTATATATATATATATATATATATATATATATATTTGTGAGTGTGTGTGTGTGTGCGTTCTCTGAGACAGTAGAATCCGCCAATAACACATCAGTATATGGGTAATACCTTCTTCTCAAACAAGGTTCTCCCTGTTGGAGGTGGGTGTCAAATAGTAATGCCTGAGGACGGGTTCCTGGTGGCTCATCAGTCCGTGACTTGGCAGCCAAAGTCGTCACGTGACCTGCAACACTCGACTCTTACTAGGCTAGTTGGGAGGTCGGAAAGGTCCGATCCTATCAATCGGTTTGTCATGCCAGGCTCAACCACCTATCCGACTGTCCCGAACATATTCTTGAAATTACTCCTGTGGTAAACCATTACCCAACCCATTTTATCTTATGTTAGAAGGCGGTAGTTAAGGGTCAATCGCGTTGAAAAAATACTTTAAGTGTCCTGCGTATAACAATAAACTGGATTTAATGGTGAGGCTCCAGTCCTGGAGTTTGGGGAATGAGGATTACCACTTTATTACCATTACTCCCAGGTCACTCTGATTCATAGTGATAGTACCTGTTAGGGTCCAATCTTTGAAAATTTCAATCATTTACTAAGGATTATTATTAGCAGTAAGTTGAAATCATACAACAGCATGTAAATTGATTGTATTGGATAGGAATACTTGATAAATAGAATCACAAATCTTAAAGAGCAATACTTGAAACCCTATAACCATGTGCAAACAAATGAGCTCTAAACCCTCTAAAGTTACCGACAAACTAATCCCAAATAAAACAAATATATACAAAAAGGATTTGGCATTAAATACCCCACAAGGGTTGGTATGCCATGAAGCACCCACCAACCTGCAAAAATAATTTACATTTATATGACATCAAACATTTCTATCAAATAAGAATAATTATTAAACATATCACTTTGACCCATAGATGTGACTGACAGGTATTACCAATCTGTGTCAGTAATGGCACTGAATAGGTACTCCCCATTCCTGAGATCTTGAGAAATGGAGTTTTACCATCAGACGAAGATTGGGGTGTTCTTATGAGATACAGTCAGCTTATTCAAAACCCCGTCGACAAATCGAAATATTGTTGAGTCTTTTCAATCAAGTTTGAAATAGGATAAATTTCCTTTGGTTATGAGTTATTCCACTAAATTTTTTATAAGTACTGTGATCAAAATAGGATAAGAATTATAACGCTATCTAAGCAAGTTCCCATTCTATAAGAAGAGACAAATTTGAGTTTTGTCTGAAGCTAAAGAATATTTCTAAATTCCTTTGAAGTTGAAGAATATGATTACTTTTCAGAAGGCCTACATTTGAGACTGAAAAAAACTAGCTACTTAAAAAAATGTATATTAATACGTTTCCTGGGATCATATTTTAAGAAGGCCGACATTTGAGACTGAAAAAAGCTAGCTACTTAAAAAAATGTATATTAATACGTTTCCTGGGATCATATTTTAAGAAGGCCGACATTTGAGACTGAAAAAAGCTAGCTACTTAGAAAAATGTATATAAATACGTTTCCTGAGATCATATTTTAAGAAGGCCTACATTTGAGACTGAAAAAAACTAGCTACTTAGAAAAATGTATATAAATACGTTTCCTGAGATCATATTTTAAGAAGGCCTACATTTGAGACTGAAAAAAACTAGCTACTTAGAAAAATGTATATAAATACGTTTCCTGAGATCATATTTTAAGAAGGCCTACATTTGAGACTGAAAAAAACTAGCTACTCAGAAAAATGTATATAAATACGTTTCCTGAGATCATATTTTAAGAAGGCCGACATTTGAGACTGAAAAAACTAGCAACTCAGGCAAATGTATATAAAGAGTTTCGTGTAGCAGTGAAGTACCATTATTGGCCTACGTACAAAATACCATCCAGTCAAATAGATTGACAGAGCAATTCAAGACTTTTTACTGACTACTTTATATAATACATGTACTGACATAATTTCAGACATGATTTCTGATTATTTAATTTAGTTTGCAGGTTGGTTCAGAAACTTGTATTTCTTCTTTTTTTTTTTTCTATCTCAGCTCATGTGTGTTGAATATGGTAATTGAATGTCTACACAATCTCTATTTACTCAATTGGCTGAGAATGATCTCACAGTGAACCAGATGGGCATCAAGACAGTTCCTCACCCTCCTTACAGACCTTGCTCCCTGTGAATTTTGGTTACTCCCTAAGCTCAGAAGCTGTTGTTATGAGACAATTGAGGAGATGAAAGTGGCTGTGACGAAAGTCATTGACATGCTCACACAAGAGGACTTCTATGGGGCCGTCCAGAAGTTGTTGGAACGGTACAACAAGTGTATTGCAACTGGAGGAGATTACTTCGTGGGGGACTAGAGTTTCATATGTGTACTATCAATAAAAGTTCCCATACCAAAAAGTCTGGAAACTTATTTAATGATCCTCGTAATATATTTCCTTAGATTTTGAGTCGAAGTATCTTATTATTCCACTCATTTCAAGATTTTATGAAACATTGCAAAATAATTCTAACACGTCTTTTAATTGGAATCATTTTGAGATGAGGCTTCTTAATCAGAGAATTAATTTTTATTTATTGCGGATTTTTTTGTCCTCATCTTGGTAGTTTTTGTGTTGTTTCTTCTTTCACTACGTTTCGGCCAAATTTCACCTCTGGCCTTCTTCAGGTGATTTACCGTGACCTCGGATAGGAATGCTGAGTCTTGTAACCGTATCCCCAGTAATTACTGCCTTCCATAGTTGTTGTCTATCGCATCACGTTTTTGACCAAGTAAACCTCTTGCTGGCTTGGGTAGGATTTGAAACCGCTATCTTCTGACAATGCTCACCTGGAACCGTAGAGACTCAACGGTGAAATTTGGCCGAAACGTAGTGAAAGAAGAAACAACACAAAAACTACCAAGATGAGGAAAAAAGGGCCGCAATAAATAAAGATTAATTCTAACACGCTCACAACTTATAGAAGGCAAGTTTGAGTCTTGTTTCAAACTAATTCTTATTTCAAATTTATTTTAATCTCTTATTTTCTAAATTCCCAGAATTTAATAGTTTGAAATCAAAGTAAAAAAGGCAAGGAGAAAGTATAAATGAATAAATATGTGAAATAAGCATGAGATGGTGTCTTTCAAAGATTTTGAATAGTTTTATTTAGTATCAAAATAGTTTTTCTGAAAATCTTGAAATGGTAAAAAAAAACGACTTAGTTTATTGGACACCTTACGTTTTATAACGGTTGAAATACTAAGCGAGATAACCATCTTTTCTCTCCAATTTTCAATTGTCAAATAGTAATTTTTACGCCTTTACATGAGGGTCAGCTGAAAAGTTCACAGACTAAACAAAATACTCTCATTGAATGTGAACAAATGAGGTTTATTTTTTAACATAACACTTGCAGTTCACACACTTCTTCCATCGTTGTTCCATTGCTTACAAAAATCCCCTACTGTATGACGTCAGCCTGCCCTCGTATTTTTACAGCAATAATTATAGAAATAATTAATGAAATCAAATTGCTTTATGGATTGAACTCAAATAATCAGTTTGATTGGAATTTTTCGTTTTTTGGCATATAAACTTTTATGGTTTATTTAATGCCAGAGCTATTCTTATAGAAGAACAGTGGAGGTACTATTTAACCCATAGCTGGGGAAACTGGAGGGTTCATACCATTCTCAAGGGTATTGGTCCTAAAGTGATCGCAATACCGTGACTAGAGTTTGAACTCGCTTATAACAATCTCAAAGTCAAAGACATGACTCCCTACGCCAAGGATACTACCCTCAAATGAAAAAAAAGGAATCCTTATTTCAATGGATTATAAAATCGACTTGTATTCGATTTGGCTACGCGACTCTTCCTTTCATTAAAATCAACTTTCTTCCTAGATTTAAATTCCTATCCAGAGAGTTAAGCGCCGGAGTTTCTTTTCTGAAAGACCTCAAGACTCACGATATGCACGCAATATTCCAAAATGTTTCGGAAGTGAACTAAAATGCAGGAACTCGAATAAGAAGATGAAGGGCCGAGCCATTTGTATGTGGATCTTTGTTCCAAAAGCCCACTGACCCGGTGCTTCCCAAATAGGTAGACGGAAACAGTAAAAAAAAATGACAAGGAAATTAATATCAAATCAAAAAGATGAACGTCTGGTATTTTTGTGTTAATGTGAGCAAAAGCTGTTTCTATATAAAGCACAATTAAAGCTGCCTTCGGCTCATAAGAAACGTGAGGATACTTTTCTTTCATCAGAATAAAAAAAAAAATTGAATAACGGTGGGGAGAAGACAGTTATTTCACGTCAGAAATATTTACTCGGGGCTTAATAATCATTAGCGTCTATACCTTATCTTTCTCACACATACGATTTACAAGGTGTATATATATATATATATATATATATATATATATATATATATATTTTCTGTGCACGTTTTCTATACAATACATATATGTTTAACTACATAAAAAGATTTCTGTAAGTACAGTATATAAATGCAATATATATATATATATATATATATATATATGTATGTATGTATTATCCATCTCTATAATTACATATATTTACATAGGTGTGAAAGAGTATAATATGATATCATAAATTTCAGAACTTTTATCTTACTATATATTTTGCATATAAGTATTTTTATAAAACTTATATACATTTATTTTCAATCACCTATTGTATAACCCATTAATAAGTACTCCTCTTACAATCTTTCTTTAAAACCTTCATTAATAAGTACTCTAACAATCTTTCTTTAAAACGTTCATTAATAAGTACTCCTCTAACAATCTTTCTTTAAAACGTTCATTTTCTTTGAAACCAAAGATTATAGGACCTTATAATTCAACTCATTATTCTAAGTTACAGTTTTTATATCATTTATGAAAAAAATTCCCGCATTTTGGGCGGGTGATTCAGTTTACAATAAAAATAATTTTTCGAGTTCGTAAGAAAGTGGGGTCTATCGTAACCGAAAATCGATACAAAAGCAACAAATAAAGCAATTGCTTATATCCACCACTCATAAAAGAAAACAGGTAATTCGAAAAAAAAACTATTAAAAATTAATGATGAAATATAGTTATCCCTTTTTATTTTCTATTTTTAATAAGGAATTTTTGAAACATAATATGTATATTATTTAAGACCATTTAGAAAAAATTGCTACCTTTGTCAAGTTAGGTAACAGTGAACTCAGAAACTAGTTTAAGGCTGAAAAAATGCAAACATTGAAGAATTTGGCTTTTATATTCCATCCTTCCAGCCAACAACTATACTCTTTACTTGAAAGGGCAAAGTTCAGGTTTATTGTCAACTGCTTGAGGCATCTTCTAAGAAGGGAATGCTGATGAAGACGATGCACTGCTCTTCTCCGTAGAAGAGAACAGAGAAGAGTTGTGACAGTACAAATCGCGGTTGCTTCGCTACAATAATGCATCTGCTCCCAACGGTCAGTGCATCTCGCAATTTCTGACTGAGAGAAATAATATATATGAACAACCTCCCTATTCACCAGATCTTTCTCCTTGTGACTTTTCCTTTTCCACAGGCTCAAGGGGATCACAAAAGGGATCTATTTTGAAAGTGTGAAGGTCATCAAAATGGCCGTAACAACAGAGCTGAGGGGCATCCCAGAAGAATCCTTCTAGCAGTGTATGGAAGTGTGACTGATAAGAATGAGAAAGGGTATTACCTTATCTTATATGGGTTGTTATTTGGAATTCAAATTGTTTAGGACACATGTCCTGTTACCTTTTAGAAACTCTTTGTATATTGGTTTGGTTTGGTTTGTTTTGTTTTGGTTTGGTTTGGTTTGGTTTGGATTGGTTTTATCACATATCAACCATTGTAGTTTGTTTAATGCAAAATTTATTTTATACATATAAACAGTTCAATTCTAAACAGGTCAGTTTAGCATAAGTTCACTTTTTGTTTACACAAAATTAAATTCAAAAACAGTTCTATTTCAAAGGATTCAGTTTAGCATAAGTACACTGTTTAATTCTATTTAACTCTATCAGGTGCTACCACTCCGAGCTAGAGCAGACCTCGGTGACATAGCAATGAATGGATACTCCACATTCCCTACAGCTCCAGCATTACTGGAGCCACATCATCAGAGTGGTTAATCTTATATGCAGAGAAGCAGTCGCTGTATTCTGCAGTCCCAGCCGACTGTGCCAACTTCACATATAAACACATATCTATAATCGCTGATTCAACTGAATCATATATATATATATATATATAATATTTTCTATGAATTAAATATATAATAATACATATTTATTTATTATCATTATTATTATAATAGCTCTATCATAGATATTGAGCACCCTCCATATTATATTGCACTTGGTTCGACACATAATCACATAGTGATTTACTGACGACCAACACTCTCATATTATATATATATATATATATATGTGTGTGTGTGTGTAGGATGTCCCATAATGAAAGGATATATTCTATCTTTTGATTTTAAAAGGATGGTCATTTGTCTGCAATTAAAATATTATACAGTTTAATGAATATGTTCTGGAGTTATTGTCGATATATTTTTAACAGGCAATTCGATTTCTTCTTTTCGGATTGTGGATATTTATGATGTGAATCCCAATAGAAACTGCATACCTTGAGGAATCATCCTTTGCCAGCCAAAATTCCATAATAACAACAAAACAGAAACTGGCCATGCGGATCATCAGATCATACCCTTGTGAATTAATTCCCGTGAGGTTACCTCAAGGAAAATGTGTACGTAAAAAAGTCTTGCACAGCAGCGGAGTTAAAGCAAAACAACCGTACAGAGGTTGAAGTCGATACGCGAACCCAAGCTGTGTTTCGACTGATTGATTGATAATTGATTGATTTTACGGTATATCAACCCCTTGTGGGTCATTTAATGCCGAAAGGTAAGTACAGTTGAAGACGAATGTATATAATTATTAATTGTTTTTGAGCAGTTAAAAATACGTGGGAGTATAATCCCACAAATTATCTAATGAGTAGAGTGTTCGCCAATTGTCCAGAAGACCGAGGTTCAATCCCAGGTCGAGTCATACTAAAGACTCAAAAAAATGGTACTTAATACCGTATTGCTTACAACTCAGAATTATAAGGTAGGGATCAAGGGTAAAGTGGAGAAATTTAGGGAATGGAGTGATGCCCTCTCCTACACCTTGACGAAGTAGCTATTAAAAAGGGAGCCTTCGGGTCATCCTCGACTAAGGTCGTCAACTTTACTTACGTATTTATATGCTATAAATGTTTCAGAGGGATTTTTTTCGATTATATCTTATTGTATAATTTCGTTGCCTTTAGGAACTTCAAAAGATTATCAGGATTAACTTTGTTAAAGATCTTCTTCAAATTACTCTCCTGGTAGTGTCTCAGGTGAATCTGTTTAAGGTGTATACATTTTGTTTGAACTGAGTGAGAGAGACCAAGAACGTTCTCATGGTGGTGATGAATATTCAAGAGGTGTTATATACTCGTCTTAGATTCTGCAATGAACTCTTTTCTTTTAATTATTTTATGAATATGTTAGTGACAAAACACACTGTCAATCTCGCCTGATACTCTTCGAGTACTACTCACTGGATTTGCTTCTATGGCTTGAAACACGAACACGAAATCCAAGGTTTTAGGCCAAGTTGATTTTACATGATTTTGTCTGATCGTTGACCTCCTTGAAACCTGAGAGAAATTATTCGAACCATCTGTTTACAGTGATCAACGGCGCTTTCACCAAATATTTTTGGTTCCTCACGCAGGATAAGTTTCCGAAATACACTACGTTGTACGTTCATCTGTACTGATACCAAATCACATACGTAGTGAAGCAATGCACAACGTTTTAGCGCACCAACTGTCACGATACGAGCAACCATAGCGGAAACCAGTTCCGTGGCTTGAACTATTCGGTCAAGTGATATACGTGCTGCAAATAAACATGTATTCAAATATTGCAAAACTTTTGACTCACCCTAGAATTTTGTACTCAATGCTAGTTATATAATTCAGAATATTTGCATTTAGAATGTATCTAATCTTTAAGGATCTCCCTGTATGTTACTGATATCAATTTGTATAATATAAACTCTATTGGATTGCCGGCTATTTTTGGCCACATACCAGTGTGTACTGATTACATTTCGATATTATTTCATTGACGTTTACTAACGATATTCAAAGCTTATTATGTTTAAGTATCGGCATAATCATTGAATTACTGCGGAAGATGGCTAGTTGGATCAAGGTGCTGCTAAGTTAATTTCCAGAAAGTCGAGAGTTCAGTCGGTGGATTTGAATGTATAAAATTACCACACCGTCTCAGGGGAGAAGCCCCACCCCTCAAGGCACATATTAAACACTTTCTAAATCCCATAAAGATCAAATGAAATTAAAGTTTAATTTAAAGTAAACTTCTATTTTTAGTCTCAATTCAAACCGCTAAAACTTGGAGATGTGAACGTTCAGTGAAAGAAGTAATTTATAAGATATAATGTTCTATATGAATATATTATTACTGTAAGCGTTCGTGTTAAAGATATATTTAGGAAAGTCGCCTAGGCCTTGAAATAAAGAAAAAGATCATAAAACTTACTCTAGAAGGAAATTCACAGGAAAGTGTGTCGAAATACGTTTGTTATTCCAAGCGATGTCAAAAATTTGTTGCAAATATAAAAGAAATCATCATCATCATCATCATCATCATTTCGTGCCGCTAGCACGGATATCCCTCACCCTCTCTCGCCACTTTTCCCTATCGTTCATCGCCTCTGGCAGGTCTTCAGGACTACATCTCGTATCCTCACATAACTGCTGTATGTATGTTCGAGCCGGCCGTCCAGCTTTTCTTCGGCCATATGTGGGGGTCCATAGGAGTACATCACTTATGACCTCGTCCTTGCTTCTCCAGCAGTGTTCTGCATGTCTGGTTCGTCTAACTAGGATAGTTTTCGTGATAGGAGGCAGGTAGCCGTATAGTTGGTGCCTTTTGGGGTGTTGCCACCAGGACTTGCTCAATATTGATCGCAACATTCTTGTGCAATTGCCGACTAGCTTCTTCTCCAGCCGCTTTGTTAGCGACCAAGTAGTGCATCCATACAGCAATATCGACACGACCGCTGCCTGGAAGAAACTGCGTTTCATTTTATCGGTCAGGTCTGATTTCCATGTTAAAAAAAAGGAAAACATACTTGTAGACCACTTTTGGGAAACAAAAGATAGTTGCCTCCCTTTTAGGGATTTATGAGCGAGGCTTTCGACAATCCAGTGACCGTTGGTCATTTGACATTTCGAGAAGTGAGTTCTACCATTTTTTGGCCGTAGACAGCAGTACGCTTTTTAAATGTAAGTACAGTTTAATTGTAAAAACATTTCTATTTCAAGCAATTCAATTTAATCAAGCAGTTCTAATTCAGCTAATTCAGTTTAGTATAAGTACAGATTTTGTTTACACACAGTTAAATGTCAAAACAGTTCTATATCAAACAATTCAGTTTAGTGTAAGTACAGTTTCAATGTCAAAAAAACAATTCCATATCAAATAATTTAGTTTATCATAAGCAGTTTAAATGTAAGTACGGTTTAATTGTCAAAAGCATTTCTATTTCAAGAAAATTCAGTTTAGCATAAGTATGGTGTTAGTTCTATTTAACCCATAGATAGGGCTCTTATCAGGTGCTACCACTCCGGGCAAGAGTGAACCTGGGAGCGATGGAAATGAAGGGGTACTCCGTATTCCCCAAAGCTGCAGCATTGCTGAAACCTCATCATCAGATTGTCTAGTGTCAAATATAGGACACTTGTTGAGGGCGAGGGTCTTACTGCTCTGTAGAGGTTCAGTCGGTGTATTCTACAGCTCCAGCCGACAGGGTAATCTTTGGAACAGCTTTTGTAACCATTTTTTTATGGTTTGGGACATTTATCATTTTTTTATAAGTATTTTTTATAAGTAATATATGTAAAATATATGTTATTTTGGTCAAAACGGACTTTGTTTTTCTTACCTTTTGTTAGGTTATCATTCAAATAGACTTATGTATAATAGGAAGAGGCTGAAGGTAGTTTCAGTGAATACTACATAGATTTTTATGCCACGAAAGACTTTAAAGTATCAAGAAAAAAACTAAAAGAAAAATAGAAAATGTACAACAAAAGAAAAACAAATGAATAATAAAAAGAGTCAATATTTGAGACGGACCAGGAAGAAATTGGCCAAATTAGATAATTAAATAATTTGCGTAGAGAAAAGCCCAACGAAAACTAGCACTAACGCACAAACAAAAGAAAAGGAGATAGAGATTGACTAAAGAGAAGCAATCATGGTCTGTTGACAATTAGATGAAAGTAATATTCAGTCGCGAATCAAGAATCTCCATTGAGCAAGGTGTGATGTTATTTCTTTGGTCTGGTGCCATTCAAATGAAACATAAAGAGGGTATGTTTCAGGTAGTCAGAATGATTAAGAAAAATGTTTTCTGCACAATCAGCTGGGACTGTAGAATACACGGACTGCTTCTCTGCAGAGGAATCAGATCCCCACCACCACCACCAACAATGAATGTCTTGGATAGAACACTAAACAATCTGATGGTGAGGTTCCAGTAATGCAGGAGTTTTGGGGAATGCTGAACACCCCTTCATTGCCATCGCTTCCAGGTCCACTCTGGCCCGGAGTGGCAGCACCTGATCTATGAGTCAAATCGAACTAAACAGTGTACTTATGCTCAACTTAATTGTTTGAAATGGATTTTTTTACATTGAAACTATCTACTTATACTAAACTGAATTGTTTGAAATAGAACTGCTTTGATATGTAACTGTGAGTAAACGAAAAACTATCTACTTATACTAAACTGAATTGTTTGAAATAGAACTGCTTTGATATGTAACTGTGAGTAAACGAAAAACTATCTACTTATACTAAACTGAATTGTTTGAAATAGAACTGCTTTGATATGTAACTGTGAGTAAACGAAAAACTATCTACTTATACTAAACTGAATTGTTTGAAATAGAACTGCTTTGATATGTAACTGTGAGTAAACGAAAAACTATCTATTTATACTAAACTGAATTGTTTGAAATAGAACTGCTTTGATAAGTAACTGTGAGTAAACGAAAAACTATCTACTTATACTAAACTGAATTGTTTGAAATAGAACTGCTTTGATATGTAACTGTGAGTAAACGAAAAACTATATTTATACTAAACTGAATTGTTTAAAATGGAATTATTTATATGCATAGAATGGAATTGGCATTGAATAACCTACAAATGGTTGATGTCCTATAAAACCAAACCAAACCAGAAAAATGTTTTATGTCTTACCAGTTATTAGTTTATTTACTGCTGAATAAAAAAAAACTAGGTGAACATCATCTTAGTGTGCTAATTCCAGAACTTTTGTCAGGGATAGTTTTAAAAAATGGGATCTATTTTGAGAGGTTCAACTCTAGGAAAACCTTGTCGACACTAAATTATTTCTATTTAAAGTATATCTTGCGTTATGTACACTAGGGCTGTAGAATACGCAGACCACACCTCTCTAGAAGGATAAGACACCTAGGGGAAATTAACTGATGCTTTACAAAGTGTTTTGGACAAAAATATGTTCGAGAAGCTGTAATGTTTGTAACTGTATTTTTACATTTATGAACCAATCGGCTCAAATACATTCTTTTTAATATCTTTGAGATTCGCAAACGATAATATTTGACTTGCTGCGAAAAATCTAAATCCAAAATACTTTAAATCTTTTCCCTCCCAAAATGTTCAAAATACATTTTTAACCAATTAGAATAATAGATGAATCATTATCTTTATCATCTAGTTTTGAGCTTGACTTATGAATGGCGACAAAAAATACATTTTCAGTAAGTTTTACGGATTTATTCGGTAATCTACTTAGCCTTTTGGAATTTTTATTTCTCTTGAGTGAAAATCTCACATTCTGTTCTTTCAAGTTAATTTCAACATCATTTAATTATCTAAAATTGCATGAAAGCAGTTTTTTTATATAGATTTGTCATTTTCGGTGGATAAGACGCTGCTTCCTCGCTAGGTTAACTTGTCCATTAGTTTCAGAGAGCCACCATTTCGTGTAGAGATGTCACCACTTTGATAAAAGCACATGTACTCCGTTTTCTCTGCGTTCCCATGGAGACCTATGAAGAGTGCTGGCCTCTTCCGACGGAATGTCTTCCTGAACTCCCTTAAAACCTCAACATAGTAACCCTAACCCTAACCGTAACTCTTTAGCCAATCAACTCTGGTGTATTGACTTCCTTACTCCTCCCACTCCTCTCATCATCCCTCACAGACTCCCTGCCTTATGTCACTTGAAAACTGATGCTCGATTAATGCAAAATTGTCGAAAAGCAGTATACGTTTCTGTGGCATTTTTCCAAGTTTAAAACACAATTTTATTGCATATCGTTCTTCCTCACGTCCATATTTGCATTTTTGAAATTCACCAGCTCTGACAATCAGGCTTTAATAGGGTGTATTCCAATTGCTGCTGCAGCTGTTGATTTGAACCTGAAATGATAAAAATTAGTCATTCATCTCATAAGATGTATAACAATAACATAGTGAATTTTCAAGAGTCTACATATTAAATGCCTGTACAAAAAAGTCTGAAAACTTATTGAATTCACCACGTAATTATATAATTCCCGTGTATAACCTTTGTGCTGAAAATCTGGAAAAATAGTGCATCTTATACCCAAATAATTATGGTAATAAGGGGCCGGGTTAATTATAGGCAATACTTTCACAGCAATTCTTGATTCTTCCGCGCCGACTTTCCGGATGGAGGGAGTCTTTTTGGTGTAATGGCTAATGACGTGACGTTGCAGTGAGCTAGTTTAAAATTCACTTGTGATATTACGTTCATTTTCGGACTATGCTCTTAGTAAAGGTATTAACTTCTTATCCCATCAGCCATAGGTTAAATAGTATCCCTTCTATCTTTTTTTTTAAGTTGGCTGTGGCATTAGGTAACCCACGAATGTTTGATATGAAATCAAACATAGAAACCAAACCCAACCAGCTTTCTGGAACTGTTCTGAACTTCCTATGTAATCATTTAAAAATTTGAACTGGACTCGAATTTTGTTGAAACTGTGTTATTCATGTCTATATATGTAAAACCCAGTACTTATCAATCACCCAGTTCGAAAGAGAGAGAGAGAGAGAGAGAGTTAGCAGTCAGACTGACAAACGGGAAAAAAAGAAAGAAAAGGAAGGTGTACGGATCTATCTATCTATCTATCTATCTATTTATCTATCTTTTTCTCTCTCTCTCTCTCTATATATATATATGTGTGTGTGTGTGTGTGTGTGTGTGTGATACTTTTCCATTGGTATATTGTCATTTTTCGATCTTTATTTTTATGGAAGATGTTCATAGAAGCTCCTCAGTGTCATTCCATCATTCCGAAAGTTTCTAAGTGGTGTCCACATAGTATAATAGTTAAAGTGATGAACTGCAGAATCGTAGTAAGTGAGTTCGAACTCCAGTCGCGCTATTACGTTCACTTTCGGATAAATACCCTTAGGAAAAGTATGAATCCCTTTAATATCCCAGCGATGTGTTTAGTAGTACCACCACCGTTCTTTTAAAAGAATAGCTTTGGCATTAAATAACCTAGAAAGGTTGATATGCCATTAAACAAGGTGACTAAAGTAAACTAACTTAAGTTTCCAATCTAAACCTCATTAGTCATCATCATCCTCATGTTGTGCCACCCGCAAGGATATCCCTGACCCTCTCTCGCCACTTTTCCCTATCGTTCATCGCCTCCGGCAGGTCTTCTGGACTACATCCCGTATCTACATATAGCTGCTGTATTGCAAATCTCATCCATTCTTTCTTGATATTGCTCCTTCTCGAAACTTGTTTCAGCTTCTTCCCAATAACAGCTTAAGTGGTCGATCTAGCAGTAAAGTATCGTTTAGAGAAAAAAAATCTCCTCCGTAAAATGTCGCCAAAATCTTTTCGATTCATCCAATCAGTTATAGTGCCTTCTTCATCAACTGAACGAATCTATTTTCTGCCTTTACCTCGCATTTTACAGTTGTTGTGTTGTTGTTGTTTTTTAAATAAAAAGACACCATAAATAAAAATTCTGTTTATTTACTTCTATCTTCAACGCTCGCATTATTAATTAAAAAAAGAAATAGATTAATTCTGACATTTTTAATTAACGCAAGATCTGTTACAATTAAAGATAATTATCCCGTTGAATTTTTAATAGAACGAACTTTTTTTTTCGGACATCTTTTATCTCATATTGGGCGCTTCTTTGATATCTAACTGAATTTTTATAATTTTATTTAAACTAACTAAATCTTTCTTCATTCTATTTTTTTTTTTCAATGATGCAGTTACTTCAGCCGAAATTTGCCCAGTTCTAAGTAGGAGTCACTAAGAATAAATTGCAAATTCTGCCTTCTTTGTACAACATCCAATTCGAAAAGGCAACTCACTAAAAAAAAAAAAAACAATCCAATATGCAATTCGACCAACACCTTAAACTTAAAGCACGTACACACATCAAAAGTAACATTAGTCACAACATTTGTAATTCTTTTAAATAATCAGATGCTTAAACCCATTTCGTAAGGTAACGTTTTACGACGATTGTTTGAAGTCTGGAACAAAGCCATATTCAACAGGCTCCCGAGAAAGAGAAACCATACAATTACCGTATTCCTAGAACATTTTTGGTGCGTAAAACTTCTGTAAAGATTTATATGTTCTTGAAAAAGTCTGGCACAAGATCAAGTTTATCAAATACCCGAAAAGGAGAAAACATACAATTACCGTATTCGTTATATATTTTCTGGTGTATAAAACTTCAATATTTATTCATGTTATTCACCAAGTCTGACAAAAGGTCGTATTAATCAAGTTACCGAAAAAGAGAAACTGACCACTTACCGTATTCCTAACACATTTCTGGTACATAAAATGTCTCTATTGATTTATATGTTCTTCACTAAGTCTGGTACAAGGCAATATTTGTGAAGCAATTTTAGTATACATTTACAAAACCAGGTTTTGTTTAGAATATTTTAGGAACTTTAATTCATATTAGTAAAATATCACCTTGCTCAACTAACTTCCTAAAATATTAATTTTCTTGATTTTGGCTATGTCTACAGTAAGGTTATGTTTATTGATAGCTCGATTCAAAAATAGGAAAAACTTCTTTTTTTTTTTCCTTTTTGAATGACGTCTTGCCAAGTCATCTTTTAAATTAGGAGGGTGAAATTTAAAAAAAATTCCAGACATCACGTACCACACGGATAAGTACATTGGCCAATGTTCTGCGAATACATAAAAAAGGAACATCAAAAACAAAAATATATATAATATACCCAAGTATAAAGATAATTTGACCATTTGTAAGTAATTCATAAAGGACTAAGTCAAACTTTTGGAAAAAAACAAAATTATAATCTACTTATGAATTTAAATCCAATTGTTGGGTCTTATGAAGTTCCAGCTGTGATCTGGGGCAAAAAAATATCAAAGGGATTACAATGGTCATATATATATATATATATATATAGTACATTCAATAAGTTTACAGACTTTTTTTTGTACAGGCATTTAAAATTGTCGTAGACTCTTGAAAATTCAGTATGTTACTGCTAAACACCTCATGATTTCAGGTTCAAAGGAACAGCCTTTGCAGCAATTGGAATATACCCTACTAAAGCCTGATTGCCACAGCTGGTGAATTTCAAAAATGCAATCTGGACGTCAGGACACTTTAGAAAAACGATATGCAATAAAATTCTGTTTTAAACTTGGAATAAATGCCACAGAAACGTATCGAATGCTTCAGACTGCTTTTGGAGCATCTTGCATGAATCAAGCATCAGTTTTTGAGTGGAATAAGAGATTCAAGGAAGGCAGAGAGTCTGTGATGGATGATGAGAGGTGTGGGAGGAGTAAGGAAGTCAATACACCAGAGTTGATTGACCAAAGGGTTAGGGTTAGGGTTACTATGTTGAGGTTCTAAGGGAGTTCAGGAAGAGATTCCTTGGGAAGAGGCCAGCACTCTTGAAATCGGGTCAGTGGCATTTCCACCAGGACAATGGACCAGTCCACAACTCCATCCTTGTCACAGACTATTTGACCAATATGGGTATCAAGTCAGTTCCTCAGCCTCCCTATAGTCCAGAAGTTGGTCCCTGTGACTTTTGGTTATTCCCCAAGCTCAGAGGCTGTCGTTATGAGACAATTAAGGAGATGAAAGAGGTTGTGACGAAAGTCCTTGACACGCTCACACAAGAGGACTTCCATGGGGCCTTCCAGAATTTGTTAGAACGGTACAACAAGGGCATTGCAGCTGGAGGAGATTACTTCGAGGTGGACTAGAGTTTCATGTGTGTACTATCAATAAAAGTTCCCGTACGAAAAAAAAGCCTGAAAACTTATTTTATGATCCTCGTATAAAGTATGTACATTTTCTTTTTTTAAGTAGAGGAATTATATAGTAAATTGAATTACGATGACCAGAAAATCTGGCAAACACTTGCGCGTGATGTACGGAACTGGTTCGATCTCCAGTGGGGGAAATCATGGTATATACTGCTGATGAAACCTAATAAGGTCCAAACTGCTGTCCAGTGTTTCCGTATGTCGTGCGTAACTGTTTGCCGTATTTTATGGTCATGGTAATTCAATATACAAAGTAAATTGATTTCTTTGATATGGCCTATAAGCACTAGTTGTGTAACTGTTAATATCATAAGAAATGGTTCTGACGACCCGAGTTCAAATCCTGGGCAAAGCTTTTAGCATTTCTTATCCAACTATTTCCCACTGAGTATTGATGAATAGTAAGGTAGATTGGGTTCTTTAACCATAGTACGGCAACTGGTCTTTGAATAGGCAAAGTGAATGCAAACCAGTTGTGCTCCAATTAAAATTGATCTTGTGTACATCCTGCTTGTAGCGGAGGTGTTTGCTTTATACATAACATCACTGACAACGAAAAGATTAGCAAAAGGCGAGACAAAATGGTAGTTTTGTGTGGACAAATATGAACAAGGAGCCCATCCGTGTTTATTCAAACATCATTATGAGAAATCTTGGTAATACTAGTAAGAGTCCTATCTCTGGCACAAATTGATCCGTTTGCAAATTATTTACATTAGATAGGAATAATTGAACCGTGTGCAAAATACTCTTCAGAGACTACACAAAAAATATAAATATAAATGTATTGTTGCAATTCCCTAACATCGAGGCATGAAATAGACGTAAAAAGTTGATCAGCCGTTAAAATCTATCAGACAATCAACTATTTATGGTCAATACAGTATTTGAACAGGTAAAAGCCTGATTTTCAAGTCAAGCAAGATATCCTCACTTAAAATATCTTTTCAACATCCTCTTTCTATTACCATCCACTGACCCAACTAGGGGTTAAATACTACCATTACTGTTCTACAAAGATGGCTTTGGCGTTAATTAATCCACGGAGGTTGATAAGCCTTTAAACAAAGAAATCAAATTATTCCTTTGAGTAAACATCACCCTTAAAAGCTTAAAAAATGAGGTGGCCGTGGTGTAATAGTTTTCGTCGTAGGAAATGGACACGTCGAAACGAGTTCAAATCCTGGACGAGACTGATTGCATTTTACATAGCACTAATACCCTTGGGAAAGGTATGAATCCAAATATTCTCCCTCTAGCTACAGGTAAATAGTAGGGCAGACTGATTTCTTCAGCCTTGATGAGGCAACTAGTCTAGGAGAAGGAAAACTCTGAATTCAAACCTGTTAAACTCCGCTTAAAAATTGACCTTGTGTCATATCCTGCCCGCGCGGAGGGGTTGAGTAAATAGGATCACCCTTAAAAGCTTTTAACTTGTTTTCCAAATCGTTATGCTAACATCACATGATTTGAGTTTGATTTTATTGCTGAAGCTGAAGGAAGCCAATAGCAACACAATAATCAATATCCGAGAATTTCATCTAAATACTTTCCGATAATATTGTGTCTAGACTCAATAGACTTGTCCAAAGGATAGGCAGCGAATATGGCCAACTGGTATACTAAAGTGAAAGAATGCTCTGCAACGCCGGATTTTTAGTTATGAAATTTATCGAATGATGACTTGACATGCGGGGCATTTATGACCAATCGACGCCGGTCATCTTCCGGCCTTTTTGTCCTGAACAGAATGACCAGCCGTAATGTATCACTCATTATGAGCGAATATTGATGGAATTTATTGTCCGACTGGTCAGTGTCTGTGAGTGGCGGACTGAATTATGACCGGCAACGATCAATCTGTGGCCCATAGAGAAATTCTCTGAATTAGTTGAAGTAATGCCAACTTAGGCGTCTGGTAGATTAAACTTTACAAAAAATGTTCCTGTTGTCATGAATAAGAACAAAAGAATTGCCGCAAAATAGCGGCTTTATTCAGCATAAACAAATGTAACGTTGCCTCGCCGACCCGGAACCATCTCGAACATTAATAGGTGTAAAACTTCTCAGATGCAAGACGGAACCGTTATTTCTTATAGATACAAAAGTTTATTTCTGACAGCAATATTTCATACAGCAGTCGGCTATCGTAACACAAGAGAAAGACAGAATGAAATATATACTGTTGTTGCATAAAAACGCTATGACTTTCATTCGTGAGAGACGAGCGATCAAAACACCGCTTGCATCTTCGACATAGAGGACCCGACAGTCTACGACCCTCAACTCTGAACTCCGAACTCAACCGATTGTCTACAACCATCAACTCTGAACTCGACTGCCCACCCCTTGAACTAAATAACTCTTCTTATATAATATCTTAATTACTTCATCCTCTAATGATATAAGAAAACGTGTCTTTAACTTTCCAGGGTGACGTCACCTCCCAGCCTTGTCCATCACTCAATCCTCACTTGAAGTGCTTTTGTTTTCAACATCCAGTTTTCAACCCTGAGTTTAAAACAAATTTCCAATATGTCGTCTTTTGTGATTTCCTAAACAACCTTTCAACTTTATATCGACACGTGCACGTATATGGCCTTCGCATGCGACTAACACTACTAGGTTTGGTTTGGTTTGGTTTCTTTGTTTAATGTCATATCAACCTTTGTTGGTTATTTAATGCCAAATCTATTCTCCTAGAAGAACAGTAGTGGTACTATTTAACCCATAGCCAGAAGGATAAGGGGGTTCATACCTTTCCCAAGGGTATTTGCCCGAAAGTGAACGTAATAGCGCGTCTGGAGTACGAACTCGCGTACTACGATTCCGCAGTCCATCGCTTTAACCATTACACCACAAGGACACCCCCCTAACACTTCTAGTCAAAGTTTTAGTTAACTTACAATTTATCACTACAAAAAATATTCACTAATATAATTAATTATCATCCTTAATTATATTACAAAAAGTCTTTTATTTGTGTGTAAGCGTCAGGCTACCATTTTGGTTGGCGGAAAGTTTATGAAGGGGTATAATTAACTGAAGTAGACTTTGGTTTGTCGGGAGTTGTTTTCAAAGGGGGATATTTAAGTGAAATTAACTATAACACCTGTCATAATAGGGTCATTGATGAATCTTTGAGAGTAAAGAATCTTACGATAGTATTTTAGGTTGGTTTGTTTATTAATGACATGTCAGCCTTTGTGGGTTATTTAATGTTCAAGTAATTCTTGCAGAGGAACAGCGGTAATATTATCTAGCCTTTAATTTGGGAAAATAAAAGAGTTTGATACATTTCTCTAGTTCAAATAAGAACATAAAATACCTAGTGGATTTCGAACTTGCACACTTCGTGGCCATAATTCACGACCTTAGCCACTACACTATAGTATTTTCGGTGTTTTTGTATTGTTTTACTTTCTTGTTTGATTTAAATAAATTGTGTTAAGCGTAAAAGTTATTGTTGAATGAAATGAAATAGGTGAGCCGAGTTTAAATCCTGGATGAGGCTGTTTGCGTTTCACGCTAATCACCTTTGGTAAAGGCATGGACCTATCTGTTTTCTCCTGTCTTGTTATGAATAAAATAATTATGGTGATGGTTAATTGTATTAATTATTGAGTGGAAAAGGAAGTCAGGTTGCAAAGGTCAAGCGCGTGCACATGCGAACATATGACAAAGGACACCTATCATCTCGAAACAGGAAGGCCAAACCTGAGAATTAATTTTTATTTATTGCGGACTTTTTGTCCTCATCTTGGTAGTTTTATTTTTTGTTTTTTTTTCCGCAATAAATAAAAATTAATTCTCAGATTAAGAAGCCTCATCTCAAAGTTATTCCAATAAAAAACAAGGAAGGCCAAATGTAAATAAATTGGATTTATGTCGAGTCATAAGTTTGTTTGAAGTAAAATAAAAACATAATGAAAGTTAGAGACAAGTGTCATGATAATGATGATACGTCACACTAATGATATACTTAACTTTAGAATGTATAAAAATTAGCGGATTTGAAAATTAGTCTGTTGAAGAGTTGAGAAGTTGACAGTTGAGAATTTGAGTTGTCGGTTGACTTCGAGTCGAGATCCACAGAGCCCTTCCAGGCAGCGACAGGGGGTGGGTGACTCAGGGTAGCGGCAAGTGTGTCACTGTTGATAGACCCTTACAAGTTCTCTCTCTCTCTCTCTCTCTCGTGCTTCTTTGACTATTCGAAAACTGTATACAGTCTAAATAATAAACACCTTCGTATCTAGAACAGCTGAGTCGCCTGGTGTTTGATGAAGTGAAACATCTATTGACGTTCGAGATGGTGTCATGGTGTTGCACTCTTCACATTCGGTACCGTGACAAATATAGTATCACATCTAAGTAAACAGTAGGTTTAGCAACCAGTCGAGGAGAAAGAAAACTCTGAATTCAAAATAGTTTTACTTCGTTAAAAAACTGGTACGGATAAATATTAGGGCAGACTGAGTAATTTAGCCTTGTTTAGTTTACAAGTCGAGAAGATTTTTATCAGAGATAGTTTTCGGACTATTGTCTTCGTCTTTATTGTTTGTTTTTCACAACGTTTCGACCGCTGTATCCTCTGGCCTTCCTTAGGTGTCCCCTATTTATCTAGGTATAGAAAGGTTTCAACCTAAGAAATCATTTCTAAAGTTTGACTGTTGATAAAACAAGGAGTTCAAGAAATATGAAGATCTTTCGTAAGAAAAAAATTTTGAGTGCATTGCCCTTTCATTTGGTTTGGTTTGGTTAGGTTTTATGACATATCAACCATTGTAAATTATTTAAAGCCAAATCCATTTTTATACATATAAACAGTTCTATTTCCAATAATTCAGTTTAACATAAGAACGGTTTTGTTTATTCACAGTTAAATGTTAAAACAGTTCTATTTCAAACAATTCCGTCTTGTTTATGTACGCAGTTTAAATATCAAAACAGGTCTATTTCAAACAATTCAGTTGAGCATAAGTACAGTTTTTTGTTAATTCACAGTTGAATTTCAAATCAGTTCTATTTCAAATAATTCAGTTTAACATAAGCAAACAGTTTCAATATCAAAAACAGTTCTATTTCAAACAATTCAGTTTAGCATAAGTACGCTGTTTAGTTCTATTTAACCCATAAATAAGACCCTATCAGGTGCTACCACTCCAGGTCAGAGTGAACCTGGGAGCGATGGCAATGAAGGGTTATTCCTATTTCCCAAAGATCCAGCATAACTAGAGCCTTACGATCAGATTATTTAGTGTCATATCCAGATCACTCGTTGGGTGAGGGTTAACTCTCAGCAGAGATGCAGTCGATGTATTGTGTAGCCCCAACCGACTAGGCTAAATTGCCGTTCTCGCCGTGTTACGGTTCCATTTAGTATCGCCCAAAAATTTGTACACTCCTCGCAATTTATAAACTGTTGATTCAAAACCTTTTTTCGTGAGGAATTTTTATTTGGCATTCGGAAGATTTCAGAGTTAACTTTTTTAGAGAATTGGTGTTGTTTCATAGCCATATACGGATATGTGAAACGTATATAGAATGTTCATAACATATATACATAGAACATAGGAATCCCGAAACACGAAAAACACTAACGACTTCTTAGTTCAGGTACGAAACATTTTATTACCTTTGAGTTTAAAGGTTCTTCGACATAAGGAGAGAGATACACATTCTTTCTATTCTGGCTTTTCCATCTGCCCACCCCTCATCTCGTGCGGCGCCCGTAGCGCGCAAATCCGTCTGGCCTCTGCGAGCCCCGAAAGTCGACCCTTCTCGTTCGGTGTCTAGTTCTCAACTCTACAAACTGACTTTTTAAAAATCCCCTAAATCCTCTGCGCGCTTTCAGTGTGGGACGTCACCTGCACTCTCTAGCCCCGTTTCCCATCTGGGCTATTGTGACATCTCTGAGTGACACGTCCGCTCCGCCTGCGCGCTCGAACACCTGCGTAAATGTTGCACCTAAGTAACCCATGCTCTGAGCCGAAAGGTTATCATCCTAACTAAACCCAAAGGCATAAAACGAAATCCCACGGCCATTATATAACAGTGCGTTTGTTTGGATGTTACATGACAGTCCAAGAAGACCATTCATGAAACTATATGTGTATATTACTACTGAGACATTATGTGGGTGGTCCGCAAAGCAGACGATCCCTTTGTCTGTTTTGGCGCGAAACCAAACAAAGGTATGAGCTCAAGATCTCGACGCAACCGGAAGTAGGCAAGGGAACGCCAGTGAGGAGTTGGGAAAAGGAACCCAGAGGAAGGGGTTGGCGACGGGCGACGGAGAGGGACAGTTGGCAGTCGACACGGGACAGCAGAAGAGACCAGTCGGCATGAGATAGGGTCCAGAAGTGAGGGAAGATCAGTCAAGATGAGTTGGCATTCCTAGTAGCTTTGTGGAAATTTAACTTGAGTTAACCCAAGCCCATATTGTTCGTTTGTTCTTTGTTCTTTTCTCCCACTCCCTTGATTGTATTTCTTGTAGCCATGAAGAAATGTGTGATACCCCTATCGGAACCACTAGATGATTCACCGGCCAAGACTGAAATTGTTTCGAATTGTAAAATAAATTAAAAGGATAAAATTCAATATAAAAGAAATGACTCTAAAACCAAATTTAAAATTTAACTGGGTAATGTTTGCGGGGTGGGGGCTTTTGTGGGTAAGTTCAAACAGTAAGTTCCGTAGCTTTCTAGTTCGGATTCTGATTCGAAAAGATAATACAGACTATAACGTTTTCAAAAAAGAATTTTATACAAAAAAAAAAACAAGAAAGAAATAGAATAGATAAAGTGTTGCAAATGTTAGTGTAATTTGCGGGATTTTATCTGGGAGTGTCAGGGAAACAAAGTTCCTTGAATTTGGTGATTTTTTTTCTTTTCAGTTTCGTTGAAATGTTTCAGTTTTCATTTAATTTCAAGTTTTCTGTAAAGTTACCTTTTCAGCAGAATTCTCGGGTTGAAATTTCTTTCAATTGTTTAACTTGGTACTCGACTTTCGTTTAATTTTACTTTTATTTCTTGTGAAGCTTCTTGGCTGTTTGAAATACTTATCAACTGTTCAAGAAGCGAGTGACGAAACCTTCTGCTGGCTATTTATTCCTGCCTTAACAGTCTGGTCTCCGAATTCGTACAGAGTAGTTCTCGACAAATAGTCAGAGGTAGCTTTTTGGAGCCGTATTGTCTAGGATTACTTCTTCATTTTCCACTCAGGCCAAATTAAGTGCCGCACGTGGTCGGTTTGATTCCTTTTTAGAAATATTTTTTTATAGTTTAAGCGTTCTTCTATGAGTGAATCAGTTTATCACGTCTTTCCTCCCGTTGTGTTTAGTGTTAGAACATCATGGATATATTAAGGCTGATAGAATTCTTTGGTGAGTGGGAACTCGACTGAAAATGTTCCCAACTCCCAAGCATTCCAATGGGAAATTCATCTCGTCAGGCAATCTGTTAGGTCTGAAAAATATTGATTTTTCATGTCTTTTTTTTATAATGTAAATATAATGTAGAGACGATCTCTGACTTCCTGACATGCGCGTATAAGAGTTATCTTATCTTTGTTTTTATTTTGAAAAGTCAACTTTGAATTACAGCTCACATCATAGAAATTCGAATACTGATAGTTATTAGGGATTTTCTAATATTTTTTTAGACAAGATCAATCTTGTTCGGATACGCCAAAACGAATTCTCGACTTTGGATACAAAGAAAGTACAGTAATATAAACTTTATACTTTGGTATAAAGTTTAGTGTTGTGTTGTGTAGCTTTGTGATTAAATTTGAATAAAATCAATAGATTGACTTGCTTGTTAAATCTGTGATATCTAAATATCTTTGTTCAGTTCATTGATTTACTGATTGATCGATTTTAACGGTATTTCAACCTTCCTAGGTTCATTTTGTTCGAGGAGGTAAGGGAATCGCGTTTATTAAAGTTCTCAGTCCTACCAAGAACAGAATGATCCTGAGTATCGAAATGTTCGTACTCTTCCTGTTATTCTTCCCATTATTCAATACACTTTGTTTCTTTGCCCCATTTCAGCACCCACTCTTATGTTTTGGGTGTATCTGAAATAATTGACATGATATCATGTAGAGGAGCACTTGGCGTAACTGTTTCCGTTACAGAAAGTGGAATCGGTGACCGAAGACTATTTGAGGTTTACTTCGAATAAATGCCATTGGGAAAGGTATTGATCCATTTTTTCTTCACTCCCCCAACTTTGGGTAAATAATCGGGCAGATTGGGTTCTTTAGCCTAGGTACCGCAAACAGTCCAGAAGGAAAACTGTTTCTTAAGAGGTTGTTTCGAATACGAAGAAATTTTAAACAAATCTATTCGACTCAAAGATGAGAACTTAACATCCGTCAGAGTGGAGCTGGGAGTAATGGCAATGAAGAGGTACTCCTCACTCTCCAGATCTGTGGCTGCAATTTAATGTCATAGTCTGGACACTCGTTTTTTTGGTGGGAGGGTTTTATTCTTCTGCAGTGGATAAAATCAATATATTCAAAGTCCTGCTGACAATGTGATCTATACTTCAATTCAAAGTTGTAATTCATTTCCGAATTCTTAGCTGACATCGATTTTTACTCATTTTTAAATCATGGTCTCTAAAACAAGGTGTTGTTTAAGATCCTGAGTCAAAATGCATTTCCCATTCCACTCTGCACCTTTGACTGGATCTCTGCAGAAGGGTAAAACTCCCCAACCGAGTGTCCTAATATGACAGCCCAGTCAGCTGGGGCAGCAAAATACACCGACTGCATATCTGCAGAGGAGTTAAACTTACCCAACAAGTGTCCTGGATATGCCACAAAAAAATCAGATGGTGAGGTTCCAATAATGCTGGAGCGATGGGGAATACGGAGTATCCCTTCACTGGCATCGCTCCTAGGTCCACTCTGGCCCGGAGTGGTAACACCTGATAGGGTCCTATCTATGGGTCAAATAGAACGAAACTATGTACTCACGCTAAAATGAATTGTTTGAAATAAAACTACTTTTGACATTGAAACTATGTAATTATTCTCAACGGAATTGCTTGAAATAGAACTGATTTGACATTTAACTGTACTGTTTTGATATTTAGCTGTTTCTAAAATAATATACTTACACTAAACTGAACTCTTTGAAATTTAATTCGGCATTAAATAACCCGAAAAGGGTTGAATTACCGTAAAACCAACCAACCAAGCTAACACTCTGCATCTTTGTCACGTTTATCACGTTTTTGTCAACGAGTCCTCCACAAATGTTACCTCTTCATCATCATCAAGTTGCGCTGACAGCACATATTTCTGTGACTCTCTCTCACCATCTGGGGCCTATCATTCTTCGCTCCTGGTAGGTCTTCTTAGCAACTTCCACTATCCGTACAGAGCTGATGTAAATAAGATCTTGCTAGTCGACCAACACAGGTATTTCCATGGGAAAGAGTCCATAAGAGAATTTTACTTATGTGTTCCGCCTCACTTCAGCAATGACCCGCATATTTTGTTCGTCTTACTTGGATGGTTTGTGAGATGGGAGGTAGTTGGTTATACAGCTGCTGTTTGATTTCTTCAATACATTGCATTCTTGCGTAGTTTCCATCTAGCTTTGTCTCTATACTTTCTGTTTGCGTCCACATGGTGCGTATTGGCACTGCTACAACTTGGAAGAAATCCTGTTTTATCTTTTGGGATATAGCAGACTTCTATATGATCAATAGCCTAGCAATAGCATTCCACGCCTTCGCAAGGCATATATTGACATTACTTTCAGTAGATGAGATATTGCTGCCGAGGTATATGAACTGGTCAATAAATTTTAGAGGCTTGCAACTTCAAATGTAGACGGCTCCTTCTTGTTTAACACTGTTGAATTTTGTTTTACTTGCGTTCACATAGTGGCCAATTTTATCCGCTGATGTTTGCTCCAGCCTATTAAAGAGGGATTCGGCTTGGGCTGAAATGTTATGACAAAAACAAAAGTGAGAATATTCGTGGGTATAATGTATTAAAAAAAAGGAAACTTGTAATTTTAGGTTTATTTCCTTTCCATCTATGTATAGTTGACTTAAAGATTTCTTGATTCGTGGACAGAATGAAGAATTCTGATTCTTCCATCAAAGACTTAGTGTTTGCTGGACAGACACGATCGAGATTTATAACAAGTGCGTGGCAGATTCCTGTTATTAAATGGCTTCTAATTGTACCAACAGAATTCTTTATACGCTTTAAGAGAATCATGTCCAATTCTCTCTCTTATAATATTTAACACGTTTAAACATGCAAATAGATAGATAGATAGATAGATATGAATAGTAGATATGCACACACAATTTTCTGATTTTTATTGGTTTCATAGTTATAATTTTATGATGATCGACGTTCTTCACACACACACACACAGATGTATATATATATATATATATATATATATGAACCCGAGCAGTAATACAAAAGCTGAATAGGAAATGAGAATAGAAGGATAAATAAAGAAACTACGAGAACAAGCACAAGTACTAAAGAAGGAAAATACACTAGGACACAATGAAATAAAAGACCGAAAAAGATAACTGCAAATAAGACTGACAGAACAATTGAAAGAAATAAACCAAAAAGTCTTCGCGAAAGATTAGTGAGAAAAAGGATACTAAATCACGAAATAAAAGAAAAACTGGACTTACCAAAATTACAAAAGAAAATCCAACCTGTTCTTCAGGATTCAAAAGAAACAAAATAATTCTGAAGCGAGTTATGCGAACCGAAGGGTGTAACAAAAAGCCTAAATGGATAAATAATATGACAAAAAATACATGAATTAGAAGAACGCCGAGAGACTGACACAGACCGGGAG
Organism: Sepioteuthis lessoniana; assembly: GCA_963585895.1. Classification (NCBI taxonomy): domain Eukaryota; kingdom Metazoa; phylum Mollusca; class Cephalopoda; order Myopsida; family Loliginidae; genus Sepioteuthis; species Sepioteuthis lessoniana. Next base: position 12,354,233 of record OY757914.1, on the reverse strand, counting down.
TTACCAAGAGAAACGCCCAAGAAAATGCCAAATAGAAAAACACTTGTTCATGATGGATTCTGGTTTTAAAAGTTCACGTCCATCCACAATATATTGTCTCAGCAAATGACGGGAAGAAGCAAGCATAAACGAATGGATGATGACCAGGAAAACTATCCAAAAATATCTCAAAAAGGGACCAACAACCACAGACCAATGACGCGTTTAATAATGCGAAAAAAACCTAACCGCACAGATAAAATAATTATATTACACCGATGAATGCAGCGGACTATTTCCAGAAGAAAAGAAAGGATACCACATGGGAAAAAGAGGAAGAGATGACCTCCTATATAGTGATCAGAACATCCTCAAAAAGATTAAAACATAGAAGCGTAGCTATAAACGTCCGCACGAAAGCAATGGAAAACAGGATAGTGGAAGGAGGACAAATCCTAAGAGAGGTGAAATTCAGGAGGGTCATCTTTCAGGGAGTCTCTCTTATGCTACTTTAATAATACCACCCAATTAGGAAATGCACAGAGGCTACAAATTTACAAACTCACAAGTATAGATTAACTAACTTTTGTAAAGGGATAGAATTAAGATATTTTCCTAAAATGAAAAAATAATTACAAACCCTTATACAAATCATGGGAATAGAATTTGAAACGGAAAAATGTGCCATGGTGGTAATGAAAAACCTCCAAATTAGGAAACCACCAAATCAGAACTACCAAATCAGAACTACCAAATCAGGAAACCACCAAATCAGAAAAATCAAATCAGGAAAATATAGGAACGTTTGGAGAGTAAGAAAAATACAAGTGCTTGGGAATATTTGAAGTGGATACCATCAAACAAAAATGGAAGAAATAGTAATAAATGAATAAGTACTTCCGAACAAAAAACATCTTGAAACCAAATTCTACAGTGGAAATTACGCCAAAGGAAACATAAATAAACACCATTGTAAGACAATCGGGACTATTCTTAAAATAGACAAGGCAGGAACTCTGACAAATCAACAAGGAAATTGATGACAAGGCACAAGACTTTACACCCGAGAGAGGATATAGATTGACTCTATACCACAAGAAAAGAATGAGGAAGACGACTCACCAGCATTGGGAATTTTTTAGATGCACCAACACAAGGATTCGAGGATACATTAAAATGAGCAAAGAAAGACAAACAAAAGCAGCCAGTAACAGCAATGGCAACAGTATTAACAACATAACATCAAACAGAAAAAATGATAAAGACAAGAAAACAGAAATGGGAAGCAAAACAACTGTACGGATACTTCAAGCAACAAACTATCGACATTTTAAACGAGAAGACAAAGACATGGCTAAGCAAAGAAAACCTCAAAGGAGAAACTGAATCTCTGTGAATGGCAACACCACTAGGGATAATTACATAAAACGAAAATTGATAATACTTAACCGAAAAGTAAGTGCAGGGTTTGTAGAGATGAAGCGGTTAATTACACCCCAAACGAATGCAGCAAACTATCACAAAAGAAGGACAAGATCCGTTGGGAATTGTGCAACTTGACGATGCTACTAAATGGTATATGCACAAATCAGAATACGCCCTAAAAATGAGACATAAATTTACTTGGATTTTCATATATAAAATGGTCATTAATTCCCCGCCAGAACAAATCCTAGAGTTAATTAACAAGAAGAAAAAACATGTCACCAAGTAAATTTTACGGTCCCTGCGGATTACAGATTGAAAATGAAAAAAATCGAAAAGATTGACTATAGAACACGAAAGTGACGGTGATACCAATAATAGAAAGAGTCCCTGCCCCCAAGGCCTTGAAAAAGAGACTGAAGGAAATGGAGTCAGAGAAAAAACCAAGACCATACAGACCATTGCATTATTGAGATCGGCTAGAATTCTGAGAAGTGTTCAGGAAACTCGCGGAGACTTGCAAATTTTAGTGAAAGACTTCCAGCGTACGCTAGCGGGTTATATAATTACGGAATGATTTTTTTTTTTTAATCATTTTCGTTAGTTATATCTTATCATTCAGTTTGGTTAGGCTTTGAACTGTTCGGTGCAGGTGTTCACGTTCGCGCCCGGAGGATGTGACAATCACAAATGTCATAAAAACCCCAGATGGGAAAATGAGACTGGGGAGTGAATGACGTCATGCCCGGATGCAATGGGCTAGGAATTTTGGTGATTTGTGAAAAAAGCAGTTAGTTGAGATTTGCACGTGGGCGAGGGCAGTCCAGCTGAGGGCTACGGGATGCGCGGCGCGTTTGTTGGGTCAGTTAGTGGAGATTGGACTCTGGGCCGGGCAGTTCAGCTAGGGAGTTGACTGTTGGTGATGTAGGAACAGTCAGCATAGTAAAAATTGTGTGTGTGTGTCTCTCTCTCTCCTCGTGTCGAAAGACTAAAAGTCAAAAAAGTTAATAAACGTTTCGTTCCAGGACTAAAGAAAGTCGTCAGTGTTTCGGGATTTCCCTGCATCCGCTAAAAAGCAAATAATAATATTAATATGTAAGAAATTAAAATTCGACTATACTATCAAATGGTATATGCACAAACCAGAATCTGTCTGAGAGAATGAGACGTATAAAATTCTCAGGGATTTTGAGACGCAAACGGATCAGCTAATCTCAGCCAGAAGACAAAATATAGTGTTGATTAACAAGAGAAAGGAACTCGTCGTCGGGTGGATTTTGCCATCCCGGCAGAACTCAAACTAAAAATAAAAGAAAGCGAAACAATAAAAAAAATTGTAAGACCTTTCTAGAGAACTGAAAAAACTGTGGGACATGAGGATGACGGTAATACCAATTGTAGTTGGTGTACTTGAACGGTCCCCAAAGGATTAGAAAAGAGACGGAAGGACCTAACAATCGGGGGATGAATCGAAACAATACAAACCACAATTGTTAAGATCAGCTACAATACTGGGTAGAATCCTGGAAACCTGTGGAGATTTGCTATCACTCAAACTCCAGTAAAATATCACCAAATTACGCTGGTGTGAAAAACTCAGAGGGAGTAATATAATGGTTATAAATAAAAAAAAAACGACAAAACAATAAAATAAACATGATAGGGTAAATAAATTAACAAGTCACAAAATTAATATATCAACGTATGTAACTAAGAAGTACAAACTAGACCGCCCTTCCCAGAATGCCCTACATACATATAAAGATACACTCACCGCGTGGGTACCACTTGGTTCGATGATTACGTTGGTGAGAAACGAGCAGTCACCCAGCACCGTTGACTCCGTGTCTACGCTATCCTAACACGCACACAATATACGTGTGTGTGTATGTGTGTGTTTGTGTGTGTTTGTGTGTGCACTGCGTGTCTTAAAATAGATGCAACCCATTCATATGATTAATAGATTAATATGGTAATGATTTGTTACTGAGACAAACGCAATATCCTGTAAAAATTGTATCCTTTTGAGCTAGAGACATCAAGTGATTTTTTTTTTATTATTATATCAGCTTCCAGGATATACAATCATTTTTTATTAGTTTCTTGTCGCAGCAGTAAATCATTATCATAATAGGCTGCATCTATTTTGAGGCAGTTTTGAATGCCTTTGTCTCCAAATAAGTCAAGACGCAAAATATTCTTTCCTCATTTGGCTAAGGCACTATGATTGAGAATTAATAGTTGTTATAGTATTACTATTTTTAAACTTGAAACAAAAAAGAACAAAACAAAACTAGTACAGTTATCAGCAGTCAGGTGAGTTCTATGTATACTGAGACACCCAGTATATAAGCATATGCATGGATAGAGTTCTTTTAGAGTTTTATGAAGATGTAGTAGGAAAAATTGACCTCTGAAATCGTTATTTTGAAGTGGACATTTAATAGATTTCAGATGATAAAGATCCTTTTGCTGCGGGTGTTGGAACTATTTGGCTTTTAGCTAGATAAGTAAGTAAAGTTAGCGACCATAGTCGAGGGTGACCCGAAGGCTCCCTTTTCGATAGCTACTACACCAAGGTGTAGGGGAGGGCGCTACTCCATTCCCAGGATTGCTCCACTTTACCCTTGAACCGTACCTTATAATGCTGAGTGTTAAGCAAGGTGGTATCAAGTTCCATTTTTAAAGTCTTTGGTATGACTCGACCTGGGATTGAACCCAGGTCTCCCGGGCCATTGGCGAACACTCTAACCGCTGGGCCAAATGAAACAGTATTTAACTTTGTTTTTGACTTGGTCGCTTCCGGTGTTGTAATGGTTGGCAAGCTAGACTAGCAAACCTTCACGAGTGAGTTCGACTCTTATTGGATGCTGCATTTATACTGCCTAGTGACAAATCTAAGCAAAATGCTAAGTAAGTTACTAAACGCGTCTCTCGTAGTGTAGTAAGCTAGACGAGCAAACCTTCACGATTGAGTTCGACTCTTATTGGGAGCCATATTTATACGGCCTTGTGCCATATCTAAGCAAAAAGCTCAGTAAATAACTAAAGGCGCCTCCGGTGATGTAATGGTTTACAAACTAGACTAGCAAAACTTCACAAATGAGTTCGAGTCTCATTGGGTGCCACATTCATATGGCCTTATGCCACATCTAAGCAAAAAGTTTAGTGAACTACAATTTTTTTTTTACTCTAATGAATATGTATGTGTGTGTGCGTGTGCGTTCAGGAGTATATTTTGAATTAAAATACTTGCCTAAAATATTTACCAAAATTTAAAAATCAAAATCTCAAAATGGATTTTCAAGGGCCCCGATTTCCTTATCACTACGTTCCAGGTCAGAGTACCCTCTAACCATTAAAAGTGACCGGCGTGAAATAAGAATAAAGAAGTAATTCCAACACCGATCTGAAATCACATCTCTTGTCACAAAATATAATCCATAAATAAGTACACTCTTAAAATCATTTTTAAATTTACTTCTGAACCAAAGATACAAGGAGATTTATTGTTTAAGTTAAACATTAATTAAGATGAAGATTATATAACCAAAACGGCTATTATTAGGTATCATCTATAACCGTGGCATTGACCTAATGAGTTGAGTGTTCGCCAGTGGTCCGGGAGACCGAGGTTCAATCCCAGGTCGAGTTACACCAAAGACTCAGAAAATTATACTTGATGCCGTCTTGCTTAACACTCTGCATTATAAGGTATGGATCAAGAGTAAAGTGGAAAAATCCAGGTAATGGAGTAAATCTCTCCCCTACGCCACGGTGTAGTAGCTATTGAAAAGGGAGCTTTCGAGTCACCCTCGACTAAGGTTGCCGGTTTTACTAACTTATGACTTGTTTAGTATTTAGATGGTAGGTGTTGCGTTTTTACGTACACAGAAAATGTGTAAACAAAAGTGAAAAGAGATGGACTCGTGGGTTTAATAAAAATGATAAGGTTTATTTACTACATGCGTCTGATAATCTGGAACAGTACTGTTTAAATTTTGTGGGCACCAGTCAAATGTCCGTCCACCATGTGTCATGGCAGACCAAGACCTCTCTCCGTCTCTCATGTCTCCGTTCTTTTGGTCCTCACAAATCCTACCATGCATTGTCCCCGGGTGACAAACACCTTTCTATCTCTCAATTGGAATAACTTCGAAATTTTTCATTAGGTTTGGCCCCTAAAATTTGGTTGGTTAGTTGGTTGGTTAAAATTTTGTGGCATATCAAACACTTACAAGCGAATAGTTTGTTGATAACTTTATTTTAAAACGAATTAATTGAGGTCATTTGTTTGTATGCAGTTAAATGGTTTTAAGTATTCTGATCGAACAATAATTATTCTATTTGATATTAATCAGTTGTTTGCACACAGTCAAATGGTTTTCAGGAGGATCCTTCATGGTGTAAAGGCTAAAGTGCTGGACTGCGGTCTTGAAGTAAGCGAGTTCGAATTCCAGTCGTGCTGTTATGTTCACTTTCGGACTAATACTCTTGGAAAATGTATGACCCCCCTGATCCCCCCAGTTATGGGTTAAATAGTATCAGAGCTGTTCTACAAGGCTAGCTTTGGCATTGAATAACACACGAATGTTGATATGCCACTAAACAAAGAAATTGTATTCTTAGGTAATACAAGTAATTTGCACATAGCTGTATGGTTTGAAATAACTGATAATAAAAATCCTTTGTAAATGATTGGAAAGTTCTATTCGATGGGACCCTTACAGGTACAACAAATCTGGGTCAGAGTGGACTTGAGAGTAATGGCAACGAAGGGGTAATCCACATTCTCCAAAGCTCCAAGACTTCAGTTTTGTCATATCAAGGACACTTGTTGGAGGTAGGGATCTCATTCTTCTGCGGCGGTACAGTCGGCGTATTCTATAACCCCAGCCGACAGTACTAAGATGACCACGTAGAAATAGCTGGTATTATAAGCAAGACTAAATAATGCGTAATGAATAGCAACAATAAAAAGGAAGAAGTTAAGCAAGAATGATCCTGTTCAGTTCTTAGATGGGCGGGTCCTTAGGAGCCGTAGTTATTATCAACAAGCTGAGGCCAAAGTTACACACGAAGCAAAACTTATTAAATAGCGAGTTAAGCAACAATAAACCTGTTTAGCACTTAGATGGGTGACCAACCAAGAAAAGCAAGTACTGTAACCAAGCTGAGGCCAAAGTATCTGACTATGCAAACTTTATAATGCAACGAAGAGTTTTATCACTACTTATAGGGGTGACCACTAAGCTGGGTGAATGTTAGACTAAGCAATAATTAAGTTAAGCCACAAGCAGCCAGGTCAGTACTTTGATGAGCAACCATTTAAAATAGTAGTTAATAAAAGTGATAGAAAAAGCAAAAATTAGTAAATAATAAGTGAAAGCTGTTATGATTCTGGTCACAACTAAGATGGGAGTTTCACTGAGCAACAGTTGGTAGGTCAGCAAGACACTGCTTAAGTGCAAGACAAAGCAAAGCTTAGTAAATAAGAACTTAAGTCCAGCCCAGTAAGCTGAGGCTGCAAAATACACCGACTGCATTTATGTAATGTACCCTGAATATGACACTAAAATCTGATGGTGATGCTCCATTGACGCTAGAGTTTGGGGAATACGGAGTACTCCTTCATTGATATTGCTCCCAAGTTCACTCTGACTCGGAGAGGAAGCACCTGATAGGGTCCTATGAATAAGTCGAATAGAACTGCTGGACATTTAAACTGATTGCAAACAATTGACTGATGCTAAATTGAATTGTTAAAAATAGAACTGTTTGATCCTTTCATTGTGTATTAAATAACCAGCAATGGTTGATATGCCAAGAAATCCAACCAAACCTAACAAAAACAAGTTAAGCAACGATGATCTTGGAGAGTACTTAGATGGATGACCACGTTGGAACAGCTGCTACCGTCAGCAAAGCTTAATAAAGGACCACTTAGAAGCAATTAAGAAGTTTAGAACAGTTCAGTGCTTCATCCACACATAATGTGAGTTTCAATGTCTTCTATCAGATAACAAATAACAAATAAAGAATCAACCAGAAAATACATTATTGACCAAAAAGAGAACATAATATCAATATTGTTATTCAGTTCAATGTGGGGATATATTACTGTCTGACATTATGTAAACATGTCATTTTTTCCATACGTATCATTGACGACAAGTTTTGCGACAGATTGTAAGCTGTTATCAACGGATTGAAATTCGATCAAAAAGAGGCTTTTTTTTGCACTTAAACAACGCATAAAATGATACGTAAAAGAAAACCTCGCCTCATTGTCGAGGTAAGGTCTCTGTGGCTCCGTAGTTAACGTTCTGAACAACAATACTGTGGTAAGCGAGTTTGAATTCCAACCAGTTGGAATTACGTTTATTTTCAGACTTACACCATTAAGGAAGGCATGACCCCCAATCATGGGTTAAATAGAACCACTTTTTTTTTCTAATAGGATGGCTTTGGCATTTAACAACTCACGAAGGTTGATATACCAATAAACAAACCAATCCTGATTGTCGACAGCGCAACAAAACTAATATTAGATAATTTGCTTTGTCATCTTAATTTGTGAGCGACGCCCGAACGAGGCTGGATGTCATCAAACATAAATGGAGATGATGACCAGGTCAAAAGAATTTTTTTTCCTTTTATCATACAAATTTATGAGTCAAAAAAAGAATCGTATAAGTGAAGGTTAAGTTTACGGTGTTAGAAAACATACAACACTAATGCTAAACACAGTAACAAATTTAAAACGTTGTTGGAGCAGTAATGTAATCTAAAGTGATTGATTATCAATAATATCTGCTAATTAAAACTGGAATATAGGAAGAAGAATCACAACTATGGCTACAACAGTACAGATTACTTATTTCTCTTTGGATAAATAATTGCCTTTTTGGAAAGGCAAAGAAGACACTGACCATATCCCCTGCAGAATGGTAAGATCCCCCACTCCACAAGAAAATGTGTGTCATAGGTATGAGACAAAACTGCATCTGGTGGTGAGGCTCCAGTGCTTGCTACCTTATTAGTGTAGAATACCCTTTTATTGAATTTACTCTCAGATAAACTCTGACCCAGAGTGGTAGTACGTGTCAGGGTCACATCTATGGGTCAAATAGAACTGTCCAATTTCTTATTAAGGTTTATTATTGTTGTTAATTTCCAACAAAGGAATTATTTTGAAGAAAAATTGCTTTTGAGATAAAAACTGATTTATAATAGTAAAGTGGATACGGCTGGAGAAGAAGCTAGACGGCAATTACACAAGAATATTGCGAGCAATATTGAACAAGTCCTGGAGGCAATACCCCACAAAGCCCCAACTATACGACCACATGCCTCCCATCTCGAAAACTATCAAAGTTAGACGAACCAGACACGCAGGACACTGCTGGAGAAGCAGAGACGAGCTCATAAGTTATGTACTCCAATGGACCCCCACATATGACCGAGAAAAGCAGGACGACCAGCTCGAACATACATACAGCAGCTATGTGAGGATACGGAATGAAGCCCTGAAGACCTGCTGGAGGCGATGAACGATAGGGAGAAGTGGCGAGAGAGGGTCAAGGATATCCGTGCAAGCGGCACGACATGATGATGATGATGATGATGGATCAATTTATTTTATTATGAAATAATGACGAAGTTTTTAATAAAAATCAGAATGTAATTGTTTCGAATCCACAACCCCAGCCGAAAAAAAAAATGAAAAAGATTTGTAAAAATTATCTAATAAAAGGAGGTTGGTAAAAACTCATGATTATATTGTACAATCAGTTTTATTGACAATTCTTGTCTGAAAGGCTTGAAATTGTCTCAGAATGACCAGAAGAACTGAAAATCCGAAAAGTAATGAAAGGATGATTTCGGGTTCTTTTTTTAATGGCATATATATCTTCGTGCGTTATTCAGTACCAAAGACATCCTTAGCACTATTTAACTCATTGCTTGGAAAATAATAGGATTTAGACCTTTCCAGGGTACATTTGTCTGAAATTGAACGTAAAAGTGTTACTGAAGTTCGAACTCACTTTCTACGGGACTGCAGTCCATCACGTTATCCATTACACCACTTATCTCATGACGCGCTTGAAAAGATAATGACATTTTTTTTATTTACATTTTCTTATTATTTACGCATTTCGCCAACCCCTCCTGCTCGAACAGGGTGCGACACAAGGCCAATCTTAAGCGGAGTACAGCTGGTTTGAATTTAAAGTTTTTATCTTCCTAGACTGCTTGCCGTTCTAAGGCTATAGATTCTGTCAACCTATAGCTTTAGAAAGAAGTGGGTTCATGCCTTTTCCAAGGGCATTAGACCGAAGTGAAATGCAAACCGTCTCGTTCAGCATTTGAACTTTGGTTGCTATGGTGATAACAGTTACGCCATGAGCGCTTCCCTCAGAGTATCACGTGACAGTAGACTTTTTCAGATCTCTGATACTAATATCATTATTCCTGCAGTCCAAGACACAGACAGACAGACAGACAGACTGAAAAAGGCATTCAATTTTTCTGGCATGATGCTACAATTATTTGTAAATCATAATTCTACTTCGCCTTGTCGGCTGGGGCTGTAGAATACGCCGGCTGCAAACCGTAAGGTTTGTTTTCGTTTTATGGCATATCAAACATTGTTGGCTATTTAATGCTAAATCCTGTTTTTACACATATATTGAAAAAATGATTTGAAAACACATTTGATAGATACAGACAGTTAAATGGTCAAACAGTTCTATTTCAAACAATTCAATTTAACATAACTCAACAATATTTTTATGTATCACTAATAATTTAATTAAACATCAGTCTTTTTTTATACACAGTTAAATGATCAAATAGATCTATTTCAAGCAATTCAGTTTAGCATGTTATTTGTTTGCAATCAGTTTAAATGTCAAACAGTTCTATTCGACCCATTGATAGGACTCTATCAGGTGCTACCACTCCGGGCTAGAGTGGACCTGGGAGCGATGGCAGTGAAGGGGTACTCCGTTTTCCCCAAAAGCTCCAGTATTACTGGAAGTTCACCATTAAGTTGTTTAGTGTCATATCCAGAACACTCGTTAGGGGGTGCTTTTACACCTCTGCAGAGATGCAATCGGTATATTCTACAGCCCCAGCCGACTGGGCTGTCCAGAGGAGTAAGACTCTTCGCTTATCCCTTGTGAGGCCACCTGTTAGCTCTGGGTGGTAGCCTGAGGAAAAGATCCAGGTAGTTGAGCATTGCTTGACCGGGAAACTAAAGGATCAAATGAATTGTAACACAACGCTTTGGCCCATATTTGGCTAGACGTGCGGCCGAACAGGCCCGATCAGATCAATCAGCTGATTGCGTCAAACCCTAATACCAATGAATACGTTTAGTCTCGACCGTATTCATCAATCTGCACTTGATGCAAACTTTTATCTTAAAGATACAGGAAAGGCGGTAGCTAAGGGTCAGTTACGTTGAGAGAATAAGATTTTGACCACTGTTATCTTGTACGGCTACCAGTATTGTTTGATGAAAACCTAAAATTGGCAGGGCTCGAAATCCTACTCTCAACTCGAGTATACTGGTAGTGTATCCCCATCTCAACCAAAGTAAATTGGTTACCCCCTTGGCAAATTCCCAACATAAATTGGAGCATAGGACCAGCAGAAAACAAACATTAACTACGGCTTTTTCAAATAAAAAACAAAACGAAATCTTTCTTGCCCTATCGGCTAGAGCTGTAGAATATACCGACTGCTTCTCTGCAGAGGGGTAAGAGCCCTACAACGAGTGTCTAGCATATGACATAACAATCTGATAGTGAGATTCCAGTAATTCTGGAGCTTTGGGGAATGCAGAGTACCCCTTCATTGCCATCGCTCCCAGGTCCACTCTACCCCGGAGTGGTAACACCTGATAGAGTCCTATCCTTGGGTTAAATAGAACTAAACTGTGTACTTATGCTAAACTGAATTGTTTGAAATAGAACTGTTTATATGTATAAAAATGGTTTTGGCATTAAATAACCCACAATGGTTGGTGTGATATGAAACCAAACCAAACGAAATGTTTTCGAGTCTGCTTTGGAAAGTATAGCTGTAGATTTCCCTTGATTAATTCTATCTAAATATTTGGAAGAGACCAACCTAACCAAATTATCTCCATTCTTAAAAGAGAATGTTATTTTAAGCAGAGCAATACCTCAGACTGTCAAAAAGACTAGAAACGGCAATTTACTTTTGGAAGTCGACTGCCGGGGGCATGGCAAAAATATCCTCAAAATTAAGACTTTGCAAACGACAAAAGACGTGTCCACACAAGAGATTGAAGACCTCGAAAGGAACTATTAAAAGTAGAGAACTGTCCTTGGCTATATAAGAAAAAACAACAACCGCCTTGGGAAAGGAAAGGGGGTCACAGACAACCAAAAAATATCCATCAGATAGGTCAGAGGAAATTTCAAACGAAAACATACATTCCGATTTTCAATACTAAAGGTGAAGTATAAATAAAATAAAACTTTTTTGAAGCTAGGAGGATAGTAGGGTCCTATACGGTAGAGAACACTTACGCCTCTGTAGCACAGAGGATAAACCCAATCAGAGGCAGCAATCAGATGAATACAGAACCCTTGTTAAGAAACTAATCCAGTTGAAACTAAATGACTGACCAAACTCTCAGGAGTATCTACACTCGACCGAAATTCATCAGACAGAGGCACAAACTAAACTAAAAGAACTCACAATAAACAGATGGAAAGCCAATGAAATAATAAGGGGAAATACTTACACAAAACTTATTGCACAAACACAAGCCACTCTTATAAGAAATACAAAATCTACAAAACAAAAATTGCATTATTCTCTAATCTGTTCACCAAAACCATCAATGACAGACTAAAAAAACCTGTCTCCCCAAAAGCCAAAAACAATCAAACAAATAACAAAATATCCCATTGGCCCATCTAGAAAAATACATATCAACACCAAAGTGAGGAAGGAAAGACCAGAAAGTGAATTCAATCTACCCTCAGCAAAACTCGATAGACACTCATTGTTGCATATAGACCCTTGACAGAGCCAGGTGTTGCAGATGTGTAAACAAATTGATGTCAGGATATCACATGTGTAAAGGCAGTGATGCGTAGGGTACCGGAAATGCGTAGACGTTCTGAAATTATATATACACAGGTACCCACAGAGTACGGTGAAACTCAGTCCTGCGGCCAGAAGAAATATAGTTGGTTACAGAGAACACTAGCAAATGACTGGGTGCCCCACTGGAGCAGCGGCGCTAAGACGTTATGGGTGAATATGGAAGTGTCCAAGACCTTCAGGTCCTCTGTCTGTCTGTCTGTCTCTCTCTCTCTCTCTCTCTCTCTCTGTCTCTCTCTCTCTCTCTCTCTCTCTCTCTCTCTCTCTCTCTCTCTCTCTCTCTCTCTCTCTCTCACGCTTACAGAAGCTGCGACTCTAAGATAAAATAAAGAGATATATATTTTCATAAAGAAGTGTCATCCTTATTTCTTTATCTTCGTCATAGTCCATCATTCATCCTTATGCCGGTAGGATATATAACACCATCAACTCTAAGAATGAAATCACCTAAAAGAATTGTATAAACAATGCAATGCCCAGGGATCAACCAAATCCCCAAATAGATCCTTTGGTATAGAAATTATGAATATTGAAACTGACATTATCGCAAACCTCAATCTAGCAGATATATAAAGTATATCTGAAAGTAATCGGAATTGACAATACAAGGAAAAAACTTACACAAAATTTATTGCTCAAACACAAGCCACTCTTATAAAAAAATACACAACCTACAAAACAAAAGTTGCATAGATATATTTATACAATATAAGTAATTGATCTTTCTTATATCTTCATAACAAAAGTTGCATAGATATATTTATATAAAATATATAACCAAGCTTTCTTTTATAGCGATTGGGAAAATTCCGATAAAAGAAAAAAGTTTGGTTTGGTTTGGTTTAGTTTTATGGCATATCAAACATTGTAGGTTATTCAATATCAAATCCATTTTATACATATATGCTGTTCAATGTCAAACAATTCAGTTTAGCATAAGTAAACATTTTAGTTCTATTTGACCCGTAGATAAGAAACTAACAGGTGCTACCACTCTCGGTCAGAGTAGACCTGGGAGCGATGCCAATGAAGGGGTACTCTGCATTTCCCAAAGCTCCAGATTTACTAGAGCCTCATCCTCAGATTGTTTAGTGTCATTTGCAGGACACTCGTTGGGGGTGTCTTACTCCTCTGTAGAGATGCAATCGGTGTAATCTGCAGCGCCAGCGGACTGGGCCAAAAGAGTTTTGCAATACTTGAAATAATTTAACTGTGCACAAATAAATGAGCTGAAACTCGTTTAAAAAATAACCTTCAAGCCATTTACTAAAAAACTACATATATGAACAAGGTTTGTTTAAATTGTGACTGACAAACTATTTGTTTACAAATTATATATATATACATATATAAATGGGATTTGGTATTAAATAACTTACAAGGGTTGATATGACATAAAAATCAACCAACCAGCCAACCAACAAATGGCAATAGATTTATATATGTATCAAAAACATAATAGATAAATGAAGCTAATTGATTCTAAATATACAATTCCTTAATCTTTTTACTTTGCCTGCTTCAAAATAATGAACTGTCTTCTCGCTAATGCTATTTCATGATTGTTCTATAGTTTAAGAAAATTCTATCGATAACCGTACTTATGAATTCTGTTATTATAATCTATAATCACACGCATTAAATACGCTCACACGGGAGGTGCTCGTGATGTAATTGTTATAGTCGTAGAAAATGGATACGGTGACTCGAGTTCAAATCCTGGACGAGAATAATTGCATTCGATACGAGATGTAGTCCTGAAGACCTGCCGGAAGCAATGGACGATAGGGAGGGATGGCGAGAGAGGGTCAGGGATATCCATGCTGATAGCGCGACGTGATGGTGATGATGATGATTCAAGTACAGCAATCTAACTATAATAATTCTATTTGGTATTTTGGAGGTGCCCGTGGTGTGATGGTTATCGTCGTAGGAAATGGACACGGCGACTCGAGTTCAAATCCTGGACGAGAATGATTGCATTTTTGGGAAAAGTATGAATCCAATTATTCTCCCTCCACCTATGGACAAATCGTAGGACAGACTGACTTCTGCAGCCTTGGTGAGGCAACTAGTCTAGGAGAAGGAACACTCTGAATTCAAACCCGTTAAACTTCGCTTAAAAATTGACCTTGTGTCATATCCTGCCCGAGCGGAGGGGTTGGGTAAATAGGATTAGATACGCTCACACCTAGGCAACCTTAATGTGGCGATTATGGTCGTTGAAAATGGAATCGGCAAAACGAGTTCAAATCCAAGACAAAGCAGTATGCATTTCACATCGTGCTAATGCCCTTGCAAAAAGCAAACATTCATCAGTCCGCCCAGTTATGGGTAAATAATAGGGCAGACTGGTTATTTAGTCTTGGTAAGGAGGTGCCCGTGGTGTAATGGTTATCGTCGTAGGAAATGGACACGGCGACGAGACTGACTGCATTTCACATAGCACTAATATCCTTGGGAAAGGTTTGAATCCAATTATTCTCCCTCCAGCTATGGGTAAATAGTAGGGCAGACTGGGTTCTTCAGCCTTGGTGAGGCAACTAGTCTAGGAGAAGGAAAACACTGAATTCAAATCTGTTAAACTCCGCTTATAAATTGACCTTGTGTCATATCCTGAAAGTGGAGGGATTGCTAAGTATGATTTAGTCTTGGTAAGAATTCAAACCATCTGTACTCTGCTTTACAAAGATTTAACTTGTGGGACGAAGCTGATTATATTTTATGTGCCTCCCGAAATAAAGGCCAAATATACCACAAAAAGGAACTACTGCTTTAGCATATCTATTCGTTAAATAGGGATTATATTCTAACGTCCAAATGAGTCGAGATCATCGTTCTATAATCTCTGCGGACATTTTCTCTTCTATGGCGTTATTATTGATTAGGGTTGTCGTTGATGGCAACGTCATTTGACTACTGATGCCAAAATAAGACTTTCTATCGGCTGATGATCGAACTGCAACTAACGAAAGCATGGACTGCTATCGATAGGCTATCGATCATATGCAAATCAGACCTGACCGATAAAATGAAACGCAGTTTCTTGCAGGCAGCGGTCGTGCCGCTACAGCTGTTTGGATGCACTACTTGGACGCTAACAAAACGGCTGGAAGAAGCAAGACGGCAATTACACAAGAATGTTGCGAGCAATATTGAACAAGTCCTGGCGGCAACATCCCACGAGGCACCAACCCCGTTAAAACCCCGCAACAAGTGTCCTGGGTATGAAACTAAACAACATCTGATAATGAGGCTCCAGTCTTGGAGCTTTCCTTAATGTGGAGTACATTTTCATTGCCATTATTCCCAGGTTCACTCTGTAATAGTTGTAAAGGTTCCAGCTACGGGTCGAATAGAGTTTTCGGTACTTATGAATCCATGTTACCGCGATAAAACCGAACTTTCTCGAGCGTTTCTGGGCCGATAACGGAAAAAATCGGAATATGCCGACAAAACGCATGAAGACCAAAAAAAAAAAAAAAAAAAGAGAAAAAGACAATTTTTAATGGATAATGTTACTAACCTTTTCAGGAGAAAAAGAATAAAACACCACTCAGCGTACAGTAATTTTAAACGTGAAAAATTTGTTTGAATTTTAAATGTTTTTTTTTTTTTACATTTGTATCATTTTTTGTCTTATTTTAAAATAATTTTTTATTTGAAGGGGAGGGTGGTTGGTAAATTTTCTTTACCCTTAAGGGCAGACGACAACAGCGGAGAAAGAGAAGAGTCAGAGAAAGTGGAAGGAAGCTGAGGGTAGTGTTTAGTTCGCGTAACTTTGTCAACAAATTGATTGAGTTATTTTATCGTCTGCTTGCTTAAATTTGATTGGCTAGGCGTTTCGGCATAATCCGATTCTTTCCGTTATCGGCCCGGAAACGTTCATGAAAGTTCGGCTTTATTGCGGTAACATACATGCATAAGTTTTCTAATCATTTATTAAAGATTATCATTAGTAGTAATTTAAAACCATACAGCTGTGATGAAATTATTTGTATTACATAGGAATACTTTATAAACATAATTACTAATGATAAATAGCAATACTAAAAGCATTTAACAGTATGCAAACAAATGAGCCCAAATAACTCGTTTAAAAATAAATCTACGAAAAAACTATTCGTTTAGAAATTATATATATATATATATATATATGGAAGTGAATAATGGAAAAGAATCCGACAGTTTGGAAAAAATTGAAAAAGGAAGTAATCCAAAATTCATGAACTATTAGGAGGAAAGTCGGCGTTAAAACATTTGGTTTTGATGGGTTTGACAAAGGTTCATTAAAACCAAAACGATTTAACCTTGACTTTCCTTCTAATAGTACATCAATTTTGAATTACTTTGTTTTTCAATTTTTCTCCATATATATATATATATATATATATATATATATCACACCTGGTTGGCGGCTGATGAGGACATGGTATCGCACGTGATTTTACACGTTGTATGATGAAATATTATATATATATATATATAGGATTTGGCTTCAAATAACCTTCACTGGTTGATATGCCCCAAAACGTCAACCAACCCAACAAACTAACAAACACAACACATTATCTAGGTTAATCCAGGGATTTTCCTGGCAGTTCATAAGAGTGTACGGGAAATTCTCCCAACGGTACACCGTTGATTCCTGGCAGTGAAGCTAATTTTTTTAAATATTTCGGCATCCTGGCTGAATATTGTGTACCAAGTTAGTCAATCTGCAATTTGGTGTGGCCAGTGGTCAGTTATCACACTGCCTGTGCTTAGCAATCAGCTGGTCTTAGAACCTTTTCTTTTTCTCTGACCTCTGACGGACCAGCTGCCATATACCGAATCGCCATACAAGATCCGGTGTGGAAGACGTAACCATTCCATATGAGATAACGGTTGTCAATCATGTACTTAAGGATTTGAATATTTACATTACCATATTTACCAACCCCTCCACTCGGGCAGGATATGACACAAGGTCAATTTTTAAGCGGAATTTAACAGGTTTTAATTTAGAGTTTTCCTTCTCCTAGACTAGTTGCTTCACCAAGGCTGAATAACCTAGTCTGCCCCACTATTTACCCATAGCTGGAGGGAGAATAATTGGATTCATACCTTTCCCAAGGGTATTAGTGCTATGTGAAATGCAATCAGTCTCGTCCAGGGTTTGAACTCGTGTCACCGTGTTCATTTCCTATGACGATAACCATTACACCACGGATGGTCAACTTGCTATCACGCAACATGATTCCCACCTTGTCAGTGAAGCTAAGTATACGCCAGCTGTATCCTCTAAAGATAGGTAAGACCCCTCCTCACCAAAAAAAAACGTTGATGTTCTGGATATTACACCAAGCGTAATCCGATGGTGAGGCTCTAGTTTTGGAGATATGGGGAGTGTGGAGTACTCCTTCATAGCCATTACTCCCGGGTCTACAATAACCAGGAGTTTGGGTCAAATAGATCAGTTTAAAAATCATTTGTATTAGATCGGAATAGATGTCATAGATGCTTTAAATGATTTGTGTAAAGAATAGTTACTTGAAACCATATGTTAACTGTGTGCAAGCAAATCATTATAATTAAATAGAAATAATTACTTGAAACAATATAATTATTAGTATTAGATAGGAATACTTGAAAACATATGAAATCTAATTTCCATACCAAGATTTGAGTTGAATAATACAACTACTCTTTTACAAGGATAGTTTAAGCATTAAAAAACTCACGAAGGTTGATGTACAATTAAACAAAGAAATCAAACCTTGAAATCATAAAACAGTTTAAAATTATCTGTATCAGAGAAAAAATATTGATATAGCAAAATATTGAAATAACTACACAAAAAATGTAAATATAAACTCACAATAAACGTGATTCCCTAAACTCTTGGCAAAAAATAACCCTAGACGCGTTGACACGCCATTAAAATATCAAGGAAGTAAACGAAATTATTCCAAAAATCTTCAAGCTACAGCAGATTTTTTTTTAAAAATCAGGAGTTCTGCTTTCGGAAGGGTCCACGTCTTGCTGCCTTGAACAATAACCGAGAGACATTCTTCTTTGTACAACTTGGCACAGTCGGTGTATTCGGCAGCTTAACCCGGGCGGGCCAAATCAGCTTCTCTGTAGAATTCCCCTATTCAGTTATTTGGTCGAAGCACCCAAGAGGTGGCGTCGTTGATTTCTTCAATAGCTTCTGCGAACTTGTCTTGAAGCTCCGAGAGTTTTGTGTCACAGAAATAAGATCAATCAATCATCTTTGTTTTTGATTGCTTTTGAATAGGTAGAGGAACTATAAATTTGACAGGAGACTGGACCAGTCGGTGAAGAGTACAGCATTCATCTCCACACCCATCCCTTGTGACGGCAAAATCTCGTTAGTCTGACTTTCGCGTAATTAAATATTATTAATCAAGAGCTAATGTTTTGGTAAGAGTGTGTTGATAAGGTTTTTAAGTTACACTGGGTAGTTGATTGCACAAAGGTCATGGCAAACACAAAGATTGAAGAAATTGTTTTTTCCCGACCCACCGTCTCTTAATAATACTCTTCAAGACAAAGTGATTTGCCACCTCTCTGGTATAAAAATCGAGAGAATAATCTTGTCAATTCATGGTTTGGTTTGTTTTAGTTTGCTTTTGGTTTGGTTTGGTTTGGTTTAGTTTGCTTTTGGTTTGGTTTGGTTTGGTTTAGTTTGCTTTTGGTTTGGTTTGGTTTGGTTTGTTTTAGTTTGCTTTTGGTTTGGTTTGGTTTGGTTTAGTTTGCTTTTGGTTTGGTTTGGTTTGGTTTAGTTTGCTTTTGGTTTGGTTTGGTTTGGTTTGTTTTAGTTTGCTTTTGGTTTGGTTTGGTTTGGTTTGTTTTAGTTTGCTTTTGGTTTGGTTTGGTTTGGGTTTTTTTTATTTGCTTTTGGTTTGGTTTGGTTTATTTTAGTTTGCTTTTGGTTTGGTTTGATTTGGTTTGTTTTAGTTTGCTTTTGGTTTGGTTTGGTTTGGTTTAGTTTGCTTTTGGTTTGGTTTGGTTTGGTTTAGTTTGCTTTTGGTTTGGTTTGGTTTGGTTTGTTTTAGTTTGCTTTTGGTTTGGTTTGGTTTGGTTTGTTTTAGTTTGCTTTTGGTTTGGTTTGGTTTTTTTTTTTTAATTTGCTTTTGGTTTGGTTTGGTTTATTTTAGTTTGCTTTTGGTTTGGTTTGATTTGGTTTGTTTTAGTTTGCTTTTGGTTTGGTTTGATTTGGTTTCTTTGTTTAATGGCATATCAACCTTTGTAGGTTATTTAATGCCAAAGCCGTTCTCCTAGAAGAACAGTATTAGTACTATTTAACCCATAGCTGGGAGGATAAGGGGGTTCATACCTTTCCCAAGGGTATTTGACCGAAAGTGAACGTAATAGTGCGACTGGAGTACGAACTCGCTTACTACGATTTCGCAGTCCTTCGCTTTAACCATTACACCACATTACACCACAATATTGAACAAGTCCTAGAGGCAACACCCCACAAAGCACCAACTGTACGGCCACCTACCTCCCATCACGAAAACTATCAAAGTTAGACGAACCATACATGCAGGGACGAGCTCATAAGTGATGTACTCCAATGGACCCCCTCATATGACCAAGGAAAAGCAGGGCGACCAGCTCAAACCTACATACAGCAGCTCGGTGAGGATTCGGGATGTAGTCCTGAGGACCAGCCAGAAGCGATAAACAATCCGGAGGAGTGGCGAGAGAGGGTCAGGGATATCCGTGCTGGCAGCACGACATAATGATAATGATGATATATATATATATATATATATATATATAATTTGTAAACACATTTTGTAGATACACACAGTTAAAGGATTAATTAATTCTATTTATTACAATTCAATTTAGTAAAAATCATTTCTTTGCACACAGTTTAAATGTCAAGCAGTTCTATTTGACCCATAAATAGGACTCTATCAGATGCTACTACTCCGGGCAAGAGTCGACCTGGCAGCGATGTCAATGAAGGAGAACTCCCCATTTCTCAAACCTTCAGCGTTATTGGAGCCTCCTCATCAGATTGTTTAGTGTCATTACCAGGATGCAGCTGGGGTATTATTTTGCCCCAACTGCCTGGGTTCGGTTAATTCATGGGGTTGTGTTTAGAAGCTGATCAAATTGTTCATAGGATCGGTCACTTACATCTTCAAAACTGAGAACTGAAACATGGCAGAGACTAAGGAAGAGAAATGAGAGATATTCGAAGGGATTATATTTTTTGAGATTCCTCTTGAGGGTCTGAACATTTACTCAGAATGCTAGACTTGATGGTAAAGTCCACTACGTGAATTCTCTGGTCTGTTTCTGATTGGACTTTCCAGGCAAAGTTGTCTCCACCCACAACACCGAAGGACTCTTTATTCTTTAGAGTAAAAGTTGGCGACCGTAGTCGAGGGCGACCAGAAGGCTTCCTTTTCAATATCTACTACACCGAGATGTAGGGAAGGGCGATACTCCTTTCCCTGGATTGCTCCATTTTACCCTTGATAAGTACATTATATTGCTGAGTGTTAGCAAGGAGGTATCAAGTACCATTTTCAAAGTCTTTGGTATGACGCGAACTGGGATTGAACCCAGGTCTCCCAGACCATTGGCGAACATTCTACCCATTTGGTCAATGAGCCGGTTCTTTAGAGTAGAGAGCATTAATATCGATACTATATCTCTTAGTCCTGAGTTCACCAGGGGAGTGAGTCTGGGTTACCTTTCCGTTTTAATAGGGTTTCTTACGTCAATTTTTCATAGAAACAAGAATAGTAACAAGCTGAAAGGGCCATACCCTTACCCACATTGAATATGAAAAGGTACTATTATAATTCGGGTCTCTCTCTCTCTCTCTCTCTCTCTCTCTCTCTCTCTCTCTCTCTCTCTCTCCCTCGTCCAGAATTCATTTACTGAGTTCCTTCTTCAGCCCAAATCGTGGTTATATAGATCCAGAAGAAGAATTCTCAGCATTAAGCAGTGATTTATCTGGTACCTAAATTTGAACATTCACATAACAGGCGCCCACGTACACACACATACTCACACATAGATATAACACACACACACACACACACACACACACATATATATATATATATATATAATAACGTGAGTAGAAAGGATAGATATAAATAGATCCAGGTACCTATGTAGATAAAAAAAAATGATACGAAAACTCTGATATACACGTGAACAGTCTGAGATAAATACACACATGTGCACATACATGCATTGCACTGAAAAAACGTATATACATTCATACATACATAGCTGAGAACTGAGATAGATAGATAGATAGATAGATAGATAGATAGATATGTTGGTTGGTTGATTTTTATGGTATATCAACCCTTGTAGACTATTTAATACCAAATCCTGTTTCCACATGTATACGTTTTTGTAGAAAAAGGTAAAAACGGAGGAAGATGGTTTGATGCTTTCGACTTTTCGATTTTGTCTGAATACAAAAATATTTTATTCATATTATTTTTGTTTGAGAAATAATCATGACATTTTTTTTTTTATTTAGTTGGATGTTTTCAACAGTGGGTATAGATGTTGTTATGTGAAAAACGGAATAATATAGACTTATAAGTTCTAATATGACATAACGTATTTAGAAGATGTCAGCCTGTACTATTCTGTTTTATACCTATCAATATCTATAAGCCCAGATGAAAACTTCTAACAGGAAAAAAATTGTTGTAATCATTCTTCAAACAAAATAATTTTGATAAAATATTTGTGTATTCAGACAAAACCTCAAAGTCGAAACACGTCGGCAGATTAAACGAATCACCAAACATATATCTTTCTTCTGTTTTTACCTCTTCCTACTTACATTCTGTCAGATCCGATTCACTTCTCTCATATACGCTTATATATATGATTTGTAAACGAATAGTTTACGGATAACATTTTAAACGAGCCAGAACTCATTGTTTCTATTGAGTAATATAGTTTCAAGTATTGCAATGTAACTCAAATAACTTAATTTACAATCATTCATTTTTTGAACACAGTAAAATGCTTATACATATATGATTTAAAAGTGAATATTTTTGTTGGGAATCTTACTTTTAAATGAGTTAGAACGACTTTCTATGCACTCAATTAAATATTGCTGAAGCGTAGTTTCTTCCAAGCAGCGGTCGTGTCGATACTGCTATATGGATGCACTACATGGACGATAACTAAACGTATGGAGAAAAAGCTTGACGGCAATTACACAAGAATGCTGCGAGCAATAGTGAACAAGTCATGGAGGCAACACACAACAAAGCAGCAGCTGTACGGCCACCAACCACCCATCTCGAAAACTATCAAAATTAGACGAACCAGACATGCGGGATACTGCTGGAGAAGAAGGGACGAGCTCATAAGTGATATACTCCAGTGGACCCCTTTATATAGATGAGCAAATGATGATGATGATGATGATGATGATTCAAGTACAGCAATCTAACTCTAATAATTCTATTTAATATTTTGGAGGTGCCCGTGGTGTGATGGTTATCGTCGTAGGAAATGGACACGGCGACACGAGTTCAAATCCTGGACGAGATTGATTGCATTTCACATAGCACTAATACCCTTGGGAAAGATATGAATCCAATTATTCTCCCTCCAGCTATGGGTAAATAGTAGGACAGACTATGTTCTTCAGCCTTGGTGAGGCAACTAGTCTAGGAGAAGGAAAACTCTGAATTCAAACCTGTTAAACTCCCCTAAAAAATTGACCTTTAAAAAATTTACCGACCCCTCCTGCCCGAGCGGAGGGGTCGGTAAATATGATAATTCTAGTTGATATTAATCTTTTCTTTGCCCACAATGAAATGGCTTCAAGTTTGGCTATTTAGTAATAATAATTCAATTCGAAACTATTTATTTATTTGCACACAGTAAAATTGATCAAAGTATTCCATTATTATAGTTTTATTTGCACATAGTTAAATGGTTCCATGTATAGCTGTATAATACCAATAATTCAATCAGGCATTTGTTTGTCAAACAGTTGAATGATCAAACAGTTCTATTTGAAACATCGATGGGAACCACAAAGATACAACTACTCTGAGTCAGGGTGGACCTGAGAGTTAAGTCAATGAAGCAGTATTTCACATTTCCCAAAGGCACAGGACTGGAGCTTCACTAACCGATGGTGTTGAGTCATATACAGGACACTCGCTGCGGGGGTGTCTTACCCCTTTGCAGAGATGCTGTCGATGTTTTCTACAGCTCCAGTCGACAGAAGTGATATATATATATATATATATATATATATATATATATACCTCTGGTTATGACTGGGATATATATATATATATAGAGAGAGGGGGGACATACATACATACATACATACCTCTGATTATGACCGGGATAGATAGACAGATAGATAGATCGTGTTAGAGAGAAAGAGAGAGAGGGGGGACATACATACATAGATACATACATACATACATACATACATACATACATACATAACTCTGATTCTAACTGGGATAGATAGATTGACAGATAGATAGATAGATAGATAGAGAGAGAGAGAGAGAGAGAGACGTACATACATACATGCATACATACATACCTCTGATTCTGACTGGGATAGATAGATTGACAGATAGATAGACCGAGAGAGAGAGAGAGAGTGAGTGAGTGAGAGAAAGACATACATACATACATACATACATACATACCTCTGATTATGACTGAGATAGATAGATAGAGAGAGAGAGAGAGAGAGAGAGAGAGAGAGAGAGACGTACATACATACATACATACATACCTCTGATTCTGACTGGGTTAGACAGAAAAGTGAGTGAATATCTACCGCTGGAAATTAAATGCTATTTCTGTTTTACAAATGGAAAAGTAATGATAATGCAGAAGCAGAAAGTAAGGAATTCCCGCAGATTGTATCAATTCGTACATCACAATACAAATTATTAGAAACTTGAAATAGAAAATAAATAAATAAATAAATAAATAGCTAAAACAAAACTTCGCCTTGGATTGACCTTCGATTATAACGAAATGCAAAACAAAAGGCTCGGTTTTCCCTCGATGCTCATGACGTTGCTAAATATAAACTGTATTGAATTGGAATGCAGATTAGGTCGGGAGGACATTAAGATAAATTCAAGTTAAAAAGAAAGAGACAATTCTTAGAGGCGTAAAAATTTCATCGAGAAAAGATTCGATTCTCCCTGGCATTATTTACATGTCAATATGATTAGAGAAGATGGTGGCGAAAATCGATGAATAAATTTTCTGATTCGCACCAAAAGCAATTTTGCTTAAGGTATCAAATGTACATTAGACAGTTTTAATCTCTGCTGATATCTATCTATCTATCCCAGAATTTTCAGATGTATGTATGTATGTATGCAACTATCAGCTCATATCTATCAATCTATCTATCTATCTCTGTCTGTTTGTATCTATCTTTCTATCTATCTATGTCAGTCTTTTCAGATACATCTATCTATTTCGGTTTGTTCAAATCTATCTATCTATCTATCTATCCATCTATCAATGTCATTTTCAGATATATATATATATATATATATATATATATATATATATATATATATATATATATATATTTCGGTTTGTTCAAATCTATCTATCTGTCTATCTATCTATGTCATATTCAGATATATATATATATATATATATATATATATATATATATATATATATATATATATATTGGTTTTTTCAAATCTATCAATCTATCTAGCCATCTATCAATGTCATTTTCATATATATGTATATATATATATATATATATATATATATATATATATATATATATATATATATATATATATATATATATTTCGGTTTGTTCAAATCTATCAATCTGTCTATCTATCTATGTCATTTTCAGATATATATATATATATATATATATATATATATATATATATATATATTGGTTTGTTCCAATCTATCTATCTATTTATCTATCTCAGTCTTCATCTGTCTGTCTATCTATCTATGTTTATATATTCCCATCTTATTCTATTCATATCAAACTAGCAAGCTTTCTTTCACTCATTCAGTCTTTCATTTTAAGTTTTCTTTTCCTAACTTTTCCATAGAAATATGGATACTTACTAAACTCACTAGTGAAAATCATGAACTCCTTTTCATTTACTTTCTTCCATTGTCAATTATATTGACATAATATCTCTTCACTGACATGCCACGATTGTTGACTAGCGGGGTTAAGTAAGGTTTTGTGGAAACTCTAATCGTTTTACAATCTTTCCTGTTGATACAATACAAACGCAAAACGCTGTTACGTCCCCACAAGATTTGATCCAGTCGTCATTATAGTATGAGCCATTCATATCTTTGCCAGACGTAACATATCGATATTTTTGTTTTAAGTAACTGTCTCTGATAACAATATATAACCGGCAATACTTTATGTTCGAAGACGTAACATTTTAAACGGTAATATAAAGAATAAACTTGTGAAAAGTGTCCAATTCCAGTTGTCTGACAAATAATTGGTATCAGGTCAATGAAGATTACAAAATGCAGTTCCACATTAAATCCAGACAGATCAAAGCTCCAAATCGACCCATCCAAACAGAAAATCCAACATCACAAAGATATCCTTTTTTGCAGGAAACGTCGTATTGAATGACCCACGTGAGTCGGGATTCATTTGATTACACTCAGCTAAATTGTTTCAAGTATACTAAAAGTAAAGTTGGCTACCGTAGTCAAGGGCGACCAGAAGGCTTCCTTTTCAATAGCTACAACACCGAGGTGTTGGGGAAGGCGCAACTCCTTTCCCTGGATTGTACCACTTTACCCTTGATACGTACCTTATATTGCTGATTATTAAACAAGGAGGTGTCAAGCGTGTCGTCTATCTGTTCCAATATCATTCCCCATTACTTCTTGTCCTGGATATAGCATTAAACTGGATCCCTGGGGATTCTTGTTGTTGTTCTTGTTGTTGGCGACTGTAGTCGAGGGCGACCAAAAGGCTCCCTTTTCAATAGCTACAACACCAAGGTGTAGGAGAGGGCGCTACTCCTTTCCCTGGATTGCCCCACTTTACCGTTGATACGTACCTTATATTGCTGAGTGTTAAACAAGGAGGTATCAAGTACCTTTTTTAAAGTCTTTGGTATGATGCGACCTGGGATTGAACGCCGGTCTCCCGGACCTTTGGCGAACACTAAATGATTAAATAGTTCGATTTGACCCATAGATGGAAACCTTATAGGTACTACCACTCCGGGGAGAGTGAACATGGGAGTAATAGTAATGAAAGGATACTCCTCATTTCCTAAACTCTTAGACTGGATCTTCATCATCAGATGCGGTCTAATGTTATACCCTTGACATTAAAAAATTTCAAGTATTACTTTCTAACACTACTCAACATTATTCATTTATTTTCACACAGTTAAGTGCTTTTAAAAATTGATATTAAATACTAATGATTCAATATAACATTAATCAATCTTTTGACGTGGTTAAATGGTTTCAAGTATAGTTCATGATTAGAAGATATATTTTCCCAAAATGCAACATCTATGGCGATTTATTTTAGAGGGGAAGTTCTTTGTGGCTTATACCCAAGAATAATCTAACACTTTTAAGTTGAATTAAGTTACAGAAAAACGGATTTTGGAAATTTTCCGGTTTTATAATGCATGAACCAGCTCATTAACTAGTGGGTAGAGTGTTCGCCAATGGTCTGTGAGACTGGGGTTCAATCACTAGTCTAGTCATACCAAATATCTTGATACTTCCTTGCTTAACACTCAGCATTATAAGGTACGTATCAAGTGGAGCAATCCAGGGAAAGGAGTAGCGCCCTTCCCTACTCCTCGGTGTTGTAGCTATTGAAAAGTGAGCCTTCTGGTAGCCCTCGACTAAAGGGAGACAACTTTACTTTTTACTTTTATTATGCATGAGCCATAGTACCTGCACATCACTTTTCTTTTCAAGATAGGGTTCCTACTTGCAATCATGCCAAAAACTATTTGGTTAATTCGGTTTTAGTTTTTTTTATATACACATACCCCACCCCAAAGAACTGGAGTGATGCTATATGGAAATGAAGGCTATTACGATATATCTTTGTGTATGTATTCCCCAAACAACTCTGCCAAAGGTAGGGTGAGGGGATTCCCTGTGGTGTAATGGGTAACGTGCTTGTCTACGACCCTGTAGTAAGCGAGTTCGATCTCTACTTGATCTTTTATGATCACTTTTGGACTAATATCTTTTAGAAAGATATGAATGCCCTTATCTCCACCCCCATCTATTGATTAAATAGAACCATCTCTATTCCTATCGACAAGTAGGGATATTAAATATTAAATGACTGCTGTGGGAGCCTTACCCATCTTACCATAATGGACTCTTCTCACCGTTATTAGTACTAGAGATTTCGCTGCCAGAGAGGCAGATCAGTATCGGTGTTATCCGAACAGTACGAGACTTCTTACCTTTTCTATGTAACTCTATCTTTCTTGTGTCATATAATCTGTTATCTAATATCCGTGTTTGCGTTTTCATTAGTGACCCTTTCTGGGGCCACAACAATGACCCACGAAGGTTGATATGCCATTAAACAAACCAAATTAAACCAAACGGCCAAGATGCGACACAAAGTTAATCTTTAAGCGGATTATAGCTGGTTTAGATTCAGAATTTTCCTTCTCCTAGACTGGTTGTCAAACTACAGCGAAAAAAACAGTCTATCTATTTGCCATTAGCTGAAGTAAAAGAGATGTATTTATGTCTTTCCCAAAGGGCATTAGCGCGAAGTAAAACGCAATCAGGGTCGTTAAGGTTTTGAATTGGTCAATCCTATTTTCTCCTACAATACATCTTACACTAAGCCAACCTCCATCCATGTTTGTGTGTGTGTACGTGTACGTGTTTATATAATTCATTTTCATTATAGTCGTCACAAAACTTTATTCTTAATTTCTCATTTCGTGGTTGTTTGCGCACGCATGCGCATCTGTACAGACAACGTATTTTAAAAGCAATGACAAAATAAATACATTAACGAGTAACGTTACCATCTTTACCAACCCCTCCTCTCAGGCATGATATGACACAAGGTCAATTTTAAGCGGAGTTCAACAGGTTTGAATTCAGAGTTTTCCTTCTCCTAGACTAGTTGCTTCACCAAGGCTGAAGAACAAGTCTGCCCTACTATTTACCCATAGCTGGAGGGAGAATAATTGGATTCGTACCTTTCCCAAGGGAATTAGTACTAGGTGAAATGCAATTAGCTTGGTCCAGGATTTGAACTCGTTTCGCAGTGTCCATTTCATACGACGATAACCATTACACCACGGGCACCTCCATATACACTACGGATACCTCCATAAGTAACCTTACTGTCACGGTACCAAACTGAAGAATGTAGCGTGATAGATCATGTTGACTATTAGATATTTCGAAAATAATAATGCAACTGTCATTTCGTAAACGAAAAAATCTTTATTCAGACTATCTACATTCTAGCAGTCCGACCCAAATACTAACAGAGGAAGACCTTCTGAGGGTTTATCTGCGAATCTCGCTTCCAGCAAACAAGAGGCAACCACCCTTCTACCAACGTCTAACCCAACTTGTCTCTCTAGATTCCAAACTCGACTCTCTTCAATGGCCGTTTGACTGAATTCAAAATTATCTTTTCTTATATAATCTGTTAATTATCTCATTTAGCTAATGTTATAAAGACTCGTGTCTTAAACCTTTGAATGTGACGTCATCTTCCTAATTATTGCATCATAAGATTATAAATTTGTATTTCTTACCCATTTGGCAAAATTTGATTTATGTTCAATATCCTGTCTAGAACCACATGGACATAAACAAAACAAATTGAGAAAAATCTCGATAGGAACTACACAAGAATGCTGCGTGCTGTCTTGATCAAATGCCGAAAGCAGCACCCAAGAAAACAACAGCTGTACGGCCATCTGCCATCCATGTCACAAACCATTTAAGTAAGGTGAATAATACTTGCAGAGCACTGCTGGATAATCAAGTACGAACTCTTAATTGACGTTCTCTCATGCACTGCTGTTCAAGAGCTCTGTTCTGTCAGCGCGACTTGAATGTTGATGACAATTTTCTTTTATTTTTAATTTGTAGTTACTTTGTTTTCAAAACTCAGAAAGGTCGCCAATCTACGACCGTGGGTATATAAACTGACAAAAGATTAGCCCTTGAGGAGGTTTTGGACTCACGTCTGTTTTTGTTCCCAGAAGGTTTGGTTAAACGCTTAAGCTGCACTACCATTTCAGCTACGAAAAGCTTTTTGGTCAGTAGAAACTCAGATGATAATTAAACACTTAATATTTAAACACTTGGTATCTAAACACTTGAATTATTCCGTCTCTTTATGTCCTGCTTTTGCTTGTTTGTTTTCCTTTTTGATTATTTGATTTTGTTTTCTTTTTTATTTTGGTTATTCTATTTTTTGTTTTGTTTTTTGTTTGCTCTTGTTTTTTGTTTTTTTGTTGTTGTTGTTTTTTGTTTTAGTTAATGTAAGTGTATGTTGTTTTTTGTTGTTGTTTTTTTACTCTTGTAGAGTTAAAAGCATCTTTTTATTATTTCTGTCTTTAGAAGAACAATTATCCATTATTGATATCACGTATTTCGAATAAGATGTAATAAAAAAACTACAAAAACTTAATAGAAGAAAGTACTTGTCAATGCATCTACATTTCTTATTTAAAATGAGATGCAATCAAAATTTTCCCTTATATAATATTACAATAAACAGAAAAAATTATAAAGTGAAATAAAAATATGTGCTTCGAAAAATGCGGAGATTTTTAAAGATTATCATTTCAGTAAAAAATCTATTCGTCTGAGTCATGTTATTAGAAGGATTCCGTGTGTGTGTTTTTTTAGAGATTGTTATATATTTTGTGATGCAATTATATTATTCCTAGCGACATTTTCACACCTGCTGAATAGCTGATGGTCTTTCAGTGGAGTTTAAGTGACAGCAAGTCTCCTCAAGTGTCCGAGACACTTCTCAGTAATGCTGTAGTTTGGATGGTCTCGGCTTTTTCTCCGATTTCCAACTCTACCAGACCCCTTACCAAGTCTTTAGGGATCGTTCCAAGCACTTTATTATTATTATTATTATTATTACTTTACTCATTTGAGATTTCTTCACACCAATGTGAGCTGATAGCTTTCCACTGGAGTCTGAGTGACAGTAATTCTCCTCAAGTCTTCAGGATTCTTCTGAGTATTCTGGATGATCTTAAAAATGCTATGCCTCCACTCGCCCTTTTATTTCCAAGTTCTCCAGTCTCTTTATCTATCATTTGGTGACTGTATGGAGCACAGCAATCACAATTACTATCACCCCCACTTTCACATTTCACAGCTTTTTTAATACCCTTACAAAGTCCAGGTACTTATCTTTCTTTTCGCTTTCCTTCAGTTTTACTCTATGGTCAGCCTGAACGGCAAAGTCTACTTGTTGGCAGGTTTTCTTTTTTCTTTTTTTCTTTTTTTTTTCTTTTTTTGACTATCACTAGATCTGCTCGTCAACCCGAGATAAGGCGATCCGTTTGTATCTCAAAATCCCTGAGTAATTTGTGCGTCTCATTTTCCAGGACGGATTCTGGGTTGTTCATGTGGTCAAATTTTAGCTTCTTGCACAATTCCCAGTAGATCACCTTGCCCACCCTGTCCTATCTTGTCTTATACTCTTTTTGTACTTGCTTACTGTATTTGTTTATTGCGTGATTGATCGTTTCATCACTCTCACCACATAACCTTGATCTGCTATTTTGTTGTGTCTTGCCTATTTTTGCTTTGACATAGTTAGTCCTTATGGCGTTGTTCTGTGCTGTCACCAGAAGAGATTCAGTTCTTCTCATTATTATTATTATTATTATTATTATTATATTCCTTGTGAGATTTTCTTCACCAGCGTTAGCTGATGGTTTTTCAGTTGAGCCTGGAAACTTATTGAATGCACTATGTAGTTTAAACCTTATTGACAAATGAAAATTATTTGAATTACATACGTTGACCCACAGTGGTAGTATCTAGAGGTCAAATAGATATATTTGAAAATTATTAGTATTAGATGCGAATACTTGAAACCATATGACTGTGGCCAAACAAATGATTATTATCTTTAGATATTTGTAGTTACTAAAAACCATATAATTGTGTACAAATTATCAATATTTGTGTAGTGGACCAGTAAAGGGTCCGGAAGAATAACACAACTAGGGTTTGCGTAGAATAAAGTATATTAACGAAGTATAATCCAATATATGTACAAAGTGTCAGAAGTCAGTGCGACTGCCAAGTGATTCGCAGGGAATAAGTACAGAGTTTGGTATTAATAGTCACGGAAGAGTTCATTACTGACCGCAGGTTGGGTACCATAACAATTAGATAGGGATATTTCAAACTATAAATGTTTGATAAGTTATCCGTATTAGGTGGGAATACTTAATGCCACATAACTATGAGAAAACGAATTATTATTATTATTATTATTATTATTATTAGAGTTTTTCACATCAGCGTAAGCTGATGGTCTTTCCCTGGAGTTTGAGTGGCAGCAAGTCTCTTCAAGTCTCCAGGACTCTTCTCAGTATTCTGGCTGTTCTCAATAATACTGTCATTTGGATAGTCTCCACTCGTCCTGCAACTTCCAAATCCTCCAGGCCCTTTAATAATCCTTTAGTTACTGTGCCAATATTATTAATATTATTTACTCCTTTAGAGTTTTTCACATCAGTGTTAACTGATGGCTTTTCACTGGAGTTTGAGTGACAGCAAGTCTCCTCAAATCTCCAGGACTTTCTCATGATTCTGGCCGTTCTTAGCAATGCTGTCATTTGGATAGTCTCTGTCCGTCCGCCTATTTCCAAGTCCTCCAGGCCTTTTAATAATCCTTTAGTCATTGTGCCTAACGCACCGATCACAATTGGCACAATCGTTACTTTCATGTTCCACAGCTTTTTCAATTCTCTAGCAAGGTCGAGGTACTTATCTTTCTTTTCACTTTCCTTCTGTTTCTTTCTTTTGTTGATTATTATGAGGTCTGGTCTTCTGGCTGGGATTAGGTGATCCGTTTTTATGTTAAAGTCCAATAGGAGTTTATGCGTGGCATTTTCTAGGACAGGTGCTGGGTTGTGCATATACCATTTGTTTGTATGGTCGAATTGAAATTTCCTGCACATTTCCCAGTGGACCACCTTGCCGACCCAATCGTGTCTTGCCTTATACTCCCTCTGTGCTAATTTACTGCATTCGCTTATTATGTGATTGATCGTTTCGTCTCTGTCACCGCATAGCCTACATTTACTGTTGTGTTGCGTCTTATCTATCCTCGCTTTGATATGATTGGTTCTTATGGCGTTGTCCTATGCTGCTATTATGAGGGATTCCGTTTCTCTCTTAAAGTTTCCTTTTCTTAGGCAGGTATTGTTATTATTATTATTATTATTATTATTATTATTATTATTATTTACATACAAATCATCTAATCCAAGCCAGAAGTCCAAACGAAGTATTAATTGATAATAAAAAAAACGAACTTGACATCAGATGAATTTTACCGTTCTGACAGGCCGAAGTGAAAATTTAAAAAAATAAAGGCAGGTGAATACCTGGATCTTGCCAAAGTAGCTCTCAGGCAAGATCCAGGTATTTATCTACCTTTAATTTTACCTTAAAAAGTTATGGAATATAAAATTGGCGGTAGTAGATTGTGCCTTTGAAACAGTTCTCAAAGGTTTGGAAAAGAAATTATGGGAACTGGAGATCAGAGGAAGAATTGAGACTGTCCAGACGACAACACAGCTGAAATCAACGAGAATACTTAGAAAAGTCCTGGAAATCTGAAGAGACTTGCAATCACTGAGACTTCAGTGAAAAATCACCAGTTACAGCTGATCTGAAAAACTGGAAATGACTAAAAGAGTAATAACGACAACATCAATATTTGATAATACTACGTCTCCAAATGAATTTTTAAAAATACCAAGGAAATGTTTGGTAATTTTACAGAAAGCTTCTAAAATCAAACACGGCTGGATCATAATGCAATTATCTTTCTTTATAAGATGGCCTTTCCTAATGAACAAGAGAATACTTTGTTGTAAACAAGAAAATCTCTTGAGCAAGACATACGAATGGCGGAAATGATGGACAAAATGGCGGGAAAGATGGGGAAAGTGGCAATAATCAAATCATGACAGTTCAGAACATTCTGCCAAAAAGCCTCCAAATTTGTATGCATCTCAGTAAGTTACCCAGGTGAGAATAAGCAAAAGAAAAGGAGGAGGAGAGAAAGTAGGAGGGTGTTAACAGAAGACGTGCTAAGACTTACATAGGATTTAATGTGAATTTTCTTTCCAGCTCTTCGGAGAAAACTTTCGTTGCAATCTATCAATATAATGAACTGGATGATTCATGTTTCTTCGTCCAACCTTAACTTTTTCTAGGTTAAGCGTGTCGTCTATCTGTTCCAATATCATTCCCCATTACTTCTTGTCCTGGATATAGCATTAAACTGGATCTCTGGGGATTCTTGTTGTTGTTGTTGTTGTTATTGGCGACCGTAGTCGAGGGCGACCGTAGTTGAGGGCGACCAAAAGACTCCCTTTTCAATAGCTACTACACCAAGTTGTAGAGGAGGGTGCTACTCATTTCCCTGGATTGCTCCACTTTACCCTTGATACGTACCTTATATTGTTGAGTGTTAAGCAAGGAAGTATCAAGTATCATTTTTAAAGTCTTTGGTATGACGAGACCTGGGATTGAACCAAAGTCTCCCGGGCCATTGGCGAATACTCTTTCCCCATCCTTTCGTTGCAATCACTCCCAGACCCACTCTGACATTGACTCACTTTGTATGGGGCTGTTTCTTTCTCATCCCACGTTGATGCCCTTAGGAAGGATGAAATTATCTCTTCTCTCTCAGTTTTGAGTAAATAGTAGGACAGTTTGGGTTCTTTAACCTTTGTTAGGTAACCACGTTAAAAGAAGGAAAACTCTAAATTCAATACAGGTTTACTTCGCTTAAAAATTGACCTTGTATTACATTCTATCTATAGAGGAGGGTCTGCATAAATAAGAATTAAAATCCTAAGTGGTAGTACCTGTTGAAGTCTATTAAATCTGTTTTAAAAAATTATGAGGAATACCAGAAGCCAGATAACTGTGTGCAAATTATTTCATATTTAGTATCCATACTTTTAGATATAGTTGTTTTCAAATAATTATTATTAAATGGGAACATCAATAATTGCTTGAAATATTATTTGGCATGAAATAACCCAAAAAGGGTTGACATGCCGTAAAACCAGCCAGCCAACCGACCAATCAACCTAGAATGATTTAATTTCTTCGTTTAACGGCATATCAACCTTCAGCGGTTAGCTAATGTCAAAGCTATCTTTGTAGAAGAAAAATACTGGTATCATTTAACCCACAGCTGGTAACATAAGAAGGTTCATGCCTTTTCCAAGGATATTTGTTCAAAAGTGAGCGTAATAGCGCTACTAGTTTTCGAACTCGTTTATTCCAACCTTGCAGTCTAGCACGTTTGCCCCAACACCACGCAGACCCCTTACAGTCCTCAATGAGCACAAATACTACTCTTTAAAGTACAATGTCAAATACGACTTACGAGGCGCATACGATAAGTTTCCAGACTTTTTCGTATGGGCATTTAAAATTGGCGTAGATTCTTGAAAATTCCCTATGTTATTGCTATACATCTTATGAGAAGACTGACCAATTTTTTATGATTTCAGCTTCAAATGAACTGCTACAGCAGCAATTGGAATGCACCCTACTAAAGCCTGATTGTCACAGCTGGTGAATTTCAAAAATGCAATCTGGACGTCAGGACACTTTAGAAGAAGCATATGCAATAAAATTCTGTTTTAAACTTGGAAAAAATGCTGCAGAAACGTATGGAATGCTTCAGACTGCTTTTTGACCATCTTACATTAATCGAGCATCAGTTTTTGAGTGGCATAAGAGATTTAAGGAAGGCAGGGAGTCTGTGAGGGATGGTGAGAGGTGTGGGAGAAGTCAATACACCAGAATTGATTGGCCAAAGGGTTAGGGTTAGGGTTAGTATGTTGAGGTTTTAAGGGAGTTCAGGAAGAGATTCCATCGGACGAGGCCAGCACTCTTCAAATTGGGTCAGTGGCACAAGGACAATGCACCAGTCCACAACTCCATCCTTATCACAGACTATTTGACCAAGATGGGTATCAAGACAGTTCCGCACCCTCCCTATAGTCCAGATGTTGGTCCCTGTGACTTTTGCTTATTCCCTAAGCTCAGAAGCTGTCGTTATGAGACAATTGAGGAGATGAAAGAGGCTGTGACGAAGGTCATTGACACGCTCGCACAAGAGGTCTTCCATGGGGCCTTCCAGAAGTTATTGGAACGGTACAACAAGGGCATTGCAGCCGGAGATTACTTCGAAGGGGACTAGAGTTTCATGTGTGTACTATCAATAAAAGTACCCATACAAAAAAAGTCTGGAAACTTATCGTATGCACCTCGTATCTTGGATATAGCAACAAAGAGCATCCGGTAATAATTCCAGGTGCTCTTAAGAGTGTAGAGTGTTAATTGATATTACTTCTGAGAGTGGTAGTACCTGTTAAAGTCCCATCTACGAATCAAAAAGAGGAGTTTGAAAATTATTTGTATTTTATAGAAATACTTGAAACCATTCATCCCTGTGTAACGTATTCGTTCTAATAATTACCTGATGCTTTAATTGTTTAAAAGGTAATCTATATTATTTTACTCCAAGATTTTTCACACCAGCTTATGGGGGTCGCACATGCGTATGTGTATATGCAAAGGCCACAACGCAGTGTCCGGTCAGTTTATCTTTGAAATTTTCTGTACATATTTTTTTCTAAGGTAGAATAAAAAAGAAATAGGATAAAAAGCCACGACTATGAGTTTGATGAAACCGATCATCATGCAAACAAGTATGGATTCGTGACAATACTAAGACGTATTGATCCTGACTCCTCTGAGGATTGATTTTGTGAAACTCAGAGTCGTCATTTTTCTTCCTGTTTTCATTGCTAATGTTTTATTGTTGAATATTTTGATATTACGCTGCATTTTTCTGCTTTTAGCGTAAATCTTTTTACTTATATATATATGTGTGTTTGTGTGTGTGTTTTTGTTTGAAAGTCTGTGTTTGTGGGTGTGTGTGTATGTTTGTGTTTGAGTGAGTGTCTGTTTGTGTGTGTGTGTGTGTGTGTGTGTATGTGTGTGTGTGTGTATGAATAATTGTGTTTGTGTTTGTGTGCTTGTAGTTGTGTGTATTTTTGTGTGTATGTGTGTGTTTTGTCTGTGCGTGTTAGTAGGAATATGAGTGTGTTTGTGTGTATGTGGATTTATGTGTGTGTTTGTGTTAGCGTGTGTATGTGATGTGTGCGTGTGTATTTGTGTATGCGTGTGTGGTTGTCTGTTTGAGTATGTGTGAGTGTTTGTTTGTATCTGTATTTGTGTGTGTGTTTGTTTGATAGTATGTGTGTGTTTGTATGTGTGTTCGTTTGAGTGTATGTGCATATGTGTATGTGTTTGGGTGTGTGTTAGTGTGTGTATGTGTGTGTTTTTGTCTGTGTGTGTGTGTGTTTGTTTGTGTGTATGTGCATATATGTATGTGTTTGTGTGTGTTAGTGTGTGTATATGTGTTTGTGTGTGTGTGTGTGTGTGTTTGTATGTGTGTGTGAGTGTGTGTGTGTGTGTGTGTGAGTGTTTGTGTATGTGTGTGTTTGTGTCTGTGTATGTGAGTGTTTGTGTGTGTGTGTGTGTGTGAGAGAGAGAGAGAGAGAGAGAGAGAAAGAGAGTGTGTGTGAGTGTTTGTGAGTGTGTTTGTGTGTGTGTTTGTGTGTGTTTGTTTGTGTGTATGTGGATATGTTTGCGTGAGTATGTGTGTGTTTGTGTGTGTGTGTGTGTGTTTGTGTGTGTGTGTGTGTGTGTGTGTGTGTGAGAGAGAGAGAGTGTTTATGTGTGTGTGTGTGTGTGTTTGAGTGTTTGTATGTGTGAATGTTTGATGGTGTGCGTGTATGCGTGTTTTGTGTGTGTGTGTGTGAGCTTGTGTGTGTTTTTGTGTGTTTGATTGGGAGTATACGTACGTGTGTGTCTATGTACATGTTTGTGCATGTGTGTGTGTGCGTCATAATATTGTTATAAATATAGCCCTGATAAATATGTTACAAAAATGTTTTCTCGTATGTAAATGATACAGATTTATATATGGTAAAGACAAAAATGTGTTGACAAATTGTTTCAGAGGAATGAAAAGGGTAGATCAATTCTTGTGTTGTAAAAAAATTCACCCAGAATCCTTTTAGCACGATGTGGAGGTGCAGCCCCGAAATTGGGATCTCCAGGGTCTAGACATGTTTTTGTGCTATTTTCTGCCAGAAGTCAAGATTCCAACCACAAATGTCTGTACATA
Organism: Sepioteuthis lessoniana; assembly: GCA_963585895.1. NCBI lineage: Eukaryota > Metazoa > Mollusca > Cephalopoda > Myopsida > Loliginidae > Sepioteuthis > Sepioteuthis lessoniana. Next base: position 12,316,177 of record OY757914.1, on the reverse strand, counting down.
GCACAAATTAGCTGAGGGTTGGTTGGTTGGTTTGTTGGTTGGTTCTATGTTTAAGAAAAGGAAAAGAAATTGTTTAGGATCCGTCAGTCTAACTCAAGAGCAAAATGGTTAATTGGTGGTGCCCATGCCACTACGATTGAAATGAGACCAATAATTTTGTATTATATGGTACCAATCGTAAGAAAGAATACCTGATTTAACCGCGAATTTCCTAATCTAGCAATGATTGTTGTATACTAGCGATATGATTTAATCTAAAATAAAAAATATTCTTGACCTCACCCTAAATTTACACCGTTTCCCATTATATTAATAAGTAGTGAAGTTTGAGGGGGATATACGAAAAAGTACCTTGTAAGGTAAGATCATGTTCACTTTAATATATTTAAATTTTGTTTTTCCTTTTTATGGTAAATAAAAATGCATTTCATCTTCTTTTTTACGGATGAAGGTGAAGCCCTGTCGGCGTGGCTTAAAATGTGCGGACTGAATCCCCTTACAGAAGTTAAAAAGGAGGTTTTCTTGGGTATGTCTCTAAATTGATGGCAAGATTTAGGGTTGGTTTACTTTGGTTTGGTTTGGTTTGGTTTTATGGCGTATCAACCATGATTGGTTATTAAATGCCAAAACTTGTTTATTCATATATATATATATATATATATATATATATATATATATATATATATATATATATATATGATATGTAAACATAAGTCAACGAAGTTAAATAGTTCTGAGTATTACCATCTGTCATTTGTTTACACACAGTTCAAGGATCACACAGTTTTATTTCTAACAAATCAATTTAGCCTAAGTCAAAAGTTAAATGACTTCAAGTATTGCTATGTATCTATAACAATTCAATTAACATCAGTCATTTATTTACACACAGTTAAATGATCAAAGAGTTCTTTTTCAAACAATTCAATTTAGCATAAGTCATTTGTTTGCCCTCAGTTTTAATGTGAAACAGTTCTATTTGACCCATAGATAGGACTCTTTCAGGTGCTACCAGTTCGGGTCAGAGTGGACCTGAGAGTAATGGCAATGAAGGGTACTCTGCTTCAAGACTTGACCCTCACCATCAGATAGTTTAATGTCATATCAAGGATACTCGTTGGGGAGTTTTACCCCTTTGCAGAGATGCTGTCGATAACGAGGCTCCACTTCTGGAGATCTAGAAAATATAGACTTCTCCGTCATTGCCATTACTCCCAGGTTCACGCTGACAAGGAATGATAGTGCTCGTTAGGTTCCCAACAATTGTTCAAATAGTTCTGTTTCAAAATTATTCGTCTTAAATAGGATTTTATGCAAAAAAATCTTTAGAAACAACTACACAAAAAAATGTAAATTAAAACGTAGAATGAACGCGATTCCCTAATCTCCTGGAATAAATGGTTGTAATTTGAAGAAAAATAAAACTCTTTTAGTTCGAGTATCCTTCCCTGAGAAAGTTCTAAAATATTACTTGAACCTTTTTGAAGTTCTCAGATCTGCTTTTACAGACAGCAATGTAATGTTTAATCCACATCCAATTCATTACCCTCTCGAATTCCCATTCATTAATTATCCACATCAAACCAAGATCAGTGTGTAATACCTGTCCTCTGGCTCAAATAGTTCTGTGCGCAAGAAAAACATGTCAAAAAGAATTACACAAAAATGTAAATATAAATGCACAATGAAGGCGATTCCCTAACCTCTAGGTATAAAATAACCCAGAGAGATTGACATGCTGTTATATAAGTTTTATAAATCGGAAGTGTGCCATACTAGAGACGAGTTCTTTGCCAGAGTGATTTCAGAAAATGCAAGGGGAGTTTACTTTATGTCCTTCCAAAAGTCATTAGCATGAAATGAACATGAAAAGATGCTACCGAAATAAGAACTAAGTTGGTCGATTCCATTTTGCTCGCTGATAACGGTTCCGCTACCCCACCGCTACTCACTCCCGCAGCCACCCCTCTTTCTGAAAAGCTTTTAGGAAGGACAAAACAGAGCAACCAAGTAATAAATTCTCGCTTCGCTGAAACCGAGATAATAATATAGTGGCGCCGTCAGGGTTTTTATTGTGGGGGTCCGTTTCCTTCTGGTCGTTAGCGCTGCGGTGGTCAACCTTAACAGCCAACAGTGTAGAATAACGATAAAATATTATCTCAAAGAGAAGACCATTTCCAATGTTCCTGTGTCCTGAAGGAGACCCAACAGAAGTTGGTAGTTAACTGGAGATCTCATTACACTCTATTTATTCTGATTCGTGCCATTAAGTGTTTCCAGGCTTTGTGCAGTTTGTGTTGTCCGGAATCCCACTGGTCATAAGAATCTGATCGGCAGGAAGATCACTGGTCAGTCATCTAATCAATCGATCATGTCTTTCTATAGGAAGTTTGACTTATGCCGGAAGGCCACCTTTAGGTTTCTATACAAAACTAACGTTTACTATAAGCTGACACCTGAATATTTTTCTTAAGTTATTTAAGTTATACTTAGTGAGTCAAAAGTTTTGCAATATTTTGGTAACTAGAGGCACAATTCACCGGACTTGATACTTTTTGCTGAAGTCGTAAAGGTTACGAAACACACAGAACTGTAGGTTGCTGAGCACATTTTAAATGTATTGATCAGACAAGAATCTCGCAATAATGAGCTTATTTTTGTTATCTTACAGTTGCATGCATGTATACATCCATGATGAGAATTTGTCTGACAGATAGATTGGAATGAAATGAAATAGAAAGATGTGTTTGGAAATTATTCGTATTCGATTGGAATGCAATTCCCTAACCTAAATATATAAAGTAACCCTTGATGGGTTAATATGCTGCTAAAATAAATCAATCAATCAAATTTTATTGCCAGATCGATTTGGGGAGGGTAATATTGATTGATTCGGTTTGGCTGTTTAATAGCAAATCAACCTTCGTGGGTTAGTTAATGCCAAACCCATCTTTGTAGAAGAACAATAACAGTACAATCAAATCCATAGCTGAAGGTGGTAAAGAGGCTCGAACCGCTCCCAAGAGTATTAGTCTGAAAGAGAATGTTATATCGCCGCTACTGTAGTTCGAACTTGCGTACTACTTAGTCAAAGTCCAGCACGTTAGCCTCTATGTAACGATTCTTCTAAATACATCACTTTCACTAGATGAGTTTTAAATGTTGAGATAACGGATTCTCAGATTTTTGTGCATCAGGTCCACTTATTTTCATACGAGGTGCATACGATAAGTTTCTAGACTTTTTTTCTTATGGGTACTTTTATTAATAGTACATATATGAAACTCTAGTCCCCTTCGAAGTAATCTCCTCCGGCTGCAATGAACTTGTTGTACTGTTCCAAAAACTTCTGGAAGGCCCCATGGAAGTCCTCTTGTGTGCGCGTGTCAATAACCTTCTTTCATCTCCTCAATTGTCTCATAACGACAGCCTCTGAGCTTAGCAAAAGTCACAGGGAGAAAGGTCTAGACTCTTGGGAGGGTGCGGAACTGTCCTGATTCCCATCTTGGTCAAATAGTCTGTGATAAGGATGGAATTGTGGATTGGTGCTTTGTCCTGGTGGAAATGCCACTGACCCGATTTGAAGAGTGCTGGCCTCTTCTGACGGAATCTTTTCCTGAATTCCCTTAAAACCTCAACATAGTAACCCTAATCCTAAGCCTTTGGCCAATCAACTCAAGTGTATTGACTTCCTTACTCCTCCCACACCACTCATAATCCCTCACAGACTCCCTGCCTTCCTTAAATCTCTTATGCCACTCAAAAACTGGTGCTCGATTAATGCAAGGTGGTCAAAAAGCAGTCTGAAGCATTCCATAGTAGTTTACCGTTATGTGTTAGTTTTATTAATTTTAATATCTGTTATTTTATCAACTTTATAACTTATGGGGAAGTCGTCCGTGACGTAGTTGCTAACGTGCTGGTCAGTAACATTGTAGAAAGCGAGTTCAAATTCCAGTCGTGCCATTACTTTCACTTTTGGACTAATACCCTTGGGAAAGGTATGAACCCTACTAATCCTTCGAGCTATGGATTAAGTAATACTATAGCTCTTCTTCGACAACTTTAGCATCAAATAACTCGCAAAGTTTGATATGCCATTAAACAAAGTAATCGATTCAGACCTTATTCCTCACATAAATCTCTTTGGATATCTGACAAAATTGGCTCAGGAGAAAGTGGAAACTTTATGCTTATATTAGCAGCTAAAAGATGAGGCTAATAGTTTGTAACGGTCATTAAATAACCCTGATTGCGTGTTCAACAGGACTTTTCTCTTGGTGAATAAAACAATCCAGTAAGCCTCATTAAGTGATCACTGAACCCATTTGATATCATCCAAGTGATTCTCTTGTAGAAGAGAACAACGACCGCTGACCCCTTTATAGGTTCTCGGCATGAGAATAGATGATTAGTAATGCACTTCTACCGAGCATTTTTCTCTGCTCACACCTCGTTACTTTTGCTCCATCTCTGAAAGCTTTTCTCCTGATATAATCGACATTTTCACAATCCCCAATGATGTCGTGGCTAACGGGAAGTACTGTGACATCGTAATCGGCGAGATCAAACTATATGGGAATAGTTGAGTTTTTACTGAATGCTGAGTGACTGCGAGTCTTCAGGCCTCCTGAAATCGTCAAAGTATTCGACCTAATTTAACAATAGTTTCTTTTCCTCATCAGGATCCGATCATTACATTGACTAGAGGCTGATAGTGAGCAATCGGCATTGATTCTATGTCCGCGCAATGCTAACTTATATATATATATATATATATATATATAAATATATATATATATATATATATATATATAAACTATATTTCCTCCTGCTGTAGTAAAATAGCAAACTGGGGTCTTTAACCTAAGTACAGCAACCGGTCTAGGAAAAGAAAAAGGGTTGGTTTATATATATATATATATATATATATATATATATATATATATATATATATATATATATATTTATATTTCTCTGAAATCTATTTGGCAAAGTCAACATCATAGTCATCATTGAGTCAGACTGATAGAATAGATTTCCTTGAAATACACACACACACACACACACTACTATCTCTCTCTCTCTCTCTCTCTCTCTCTCTCTTTATCTATCTATCTATCTATCTATCAATATACATATATATATCTATCAATATACATATACATATCTATCTATCTATCTATCTATCAACATATACATATCTATCAATATACACGCATATATATATACGTATATATATATATACATATGAAATATATAAATATATATATATACATATATATACATATATATATACATATCATATATACACATATATATATACATTCATATATATATATATGTGTGTGTGTGCGTGTGTGTGTGTGTGTGTGTGTGTGTGTGTGTGTATACACATATATATATATATATTCATATGTATATATATATGTATAGATGGTTTGCGTGAGGTAGTGGCTAACGTGCTGGACTGTGACATCATAGTAAGTGATTTCGAACTCTAGTCCCGCTATTAGTTCAATATCGGACTAATACCCTCGGGAAAGGTATGAACACCCTTACCCCCTCCCCTCAGCTATAGGTTAAAAAACACCACTACTGTTCTTCTGCCAGGGTGGCTTTGGTACAGAATAACCCAAGAAGGTTGGAATGCAATTAACAAAGAAACCAAACCAACCCTACCAGCTTCTTCAGACCCACTGAAATTTTACCATTTAGCGATGTAGTCTTAAGTTTGGCTTGATTTGGGTTGGGTTTACGAAATAACAGCCATTGTAGGTTATATAATTCCAAATCTATTTTTATACAACAAACAGTTCTATTTCAAACAATTCAAGTTAGCATAAGTACAGTTTTTTTGTTTAAACTCAGTTAAATGTAAAAACAGTTCTATTTCTCACAACTCAGTTCAGGATAAGTACGCAGTTTAAATGTCAAAACAAGTCTATTTCAAACAATTCAATTTTGCATAAGTACACGGTTTAGTTATATTTGTTAGCCACGACATTATTGGGGATTGTGAAATTATATTATATTTGGAGAAAAGCTTTCAGAGATGGAGCAAAAATAACGAAGTGTGTGCAGAGAAAAATGCTCGGTAGAAGTGCATTATTAATCATCTGTTCTCATACCGAGAACCTATATTTAGTTATATTAGTTTGACCCTGTCAGGTCCTACCACTCTGACCCAGAGTGAACCAGGGAGCGATGGCAATGAAGAGGTATTCCGCATTCCCCAAAACTCCAGTATGACTGGAGTCTCACCATCAGATTGTTTAGTGTCATATCCAAGAGATACGTAAGGAGGAGTCTTACTCCTCTGCAGAGATGCACTTGGTGTATTCTGCAGCCCCACAGCCGACTGAGGTACGAAGTAGTGTGAATTTAATAAAATTTAATTAAATCATAATATGTACTTAATTACACTCGACTGAGAAAGAGTTTTGTTCGGTTTGTCTCACGTCATATCAAATCTTCCTCGGTTATTTAATGCCGAAATTATATTCATTTCAAAATATTTGATTATAATCATAATTTATTTTCAATGTTCGATAGAATCTTTTAATAGTTGCACTTATTTGCTTGCACATAGTTATATGGTATCTACGATTCCTATATAATAGCAACAATTCACACAGTTATATGGTTTCGTGTGTTCCTAACTATTACCGAAGATTGCTATATGATTATAGGGTCTAAATCCTATTTAAATATCCTAATTTGTTTGCACACAATTATATGGATTTAATTGTTTTTATCTAATATTGATAATCTATACAAAATCATATAATATCAAGTATTTCCAGAGAAAACTAATAATTTATACAACCCTGAAGACCTGCCAAAAGCGATAAATGATAGGGAGAAGTGGCGAGAAAGGGTCAGGGATATCCGTGCTGGCCGCACGACGTGATGATGATGATGATGATGATACGGTTACAATTAACAATTTCAATTTGATAATCATATATTTGCACACAGTTATAAAAGCTTGACAGCAACTACACAAGAATGCTGCGAGCAATAGTGAACAAGTCCTGGAGGCAGCACCCAACAAAACAGCAGCTGTACGGCCACCTACCACCCATCCCAAAAACAACCAAAATTAGACGAACCAGACATGCAGGACATTGCGTGAGAAGTTGGAACGAGCTCACAAGTGATATACTCCAGTCGACCCCTTCACATGGACGAGCAAAGGCAGTACCACTACTGTTCTTCAAGGAGAACGGCTTTAGGCATTAAATAACCTACAAATGTTGATATGTCATTAAACAAAGAAACAGGAAAGTAATGTTTGTAAACAAAAACTATACTTATACTAAACTGAATTGTTAGAAATTTAAATCGGCGTTAAATGACCCGAAAAGGATTGATACGCGGATGAAGTGTATCTGCCTTTGTTCTTTTCTTGAAAAACATCGTATAGAGAAGTTTGCTGCATGGGCAGCTTTTTGTCTTCTATTAAAATAAAAATAACTTTTCCTCTGCTGAAATCCTTGAAACAAATGCCATGATATAAAATAGATTTCAATGATATCATAATTTTTTAGACATTAAGCTACTCGTAAAATTCAATCAGCGGAAGTAAATAAACGATATTTTATGGTTCCTAATTAAATTTGTGCAAAAGTTTTAAGACTTAAGTATTATCACTTGAAATAAAGCGCACATGTCTATAATCATTCGGAGTTGATTTGAATCCTTTAAAGGTAGATGAGAAACCAACAAGAAATCAATCTATTTTACATGGTTGGTTTGGTTGTTTGCGTTTTATGGCACATCAACCTTTGTAGGTTATTTAACGCCAAATCCATTCCTATGTAAATAGTTCTTTTTCAAACAATTCAGTTTAGGATAAGTACGTAGTTTAATTGTCAAAAACATTTCTATTTCAAGCTATTCAGTTTAGTCAAGCAGTTCTAATTCAGCTAAGTATAAGTACAAATTTTGTTTACACACAGTTGAATATCAAAACAGTTCTATATTAAACAAATCAGTTTAGTGTAAGTGCAGTTTCAATGTCGGAAAACAGTTCCATTTCAAATAATTCAGTATAACATGAGTACACAGTTTAATTGTCAAAAACATTTCTATTTCAAGTTATTCAGCTTATGCAAACAGTTTTAATTCAGCTAATTCAATGTCAAAACAGTTCTATATTAAGCAATTTAGTTTAGTGTAAATAGAGTTTCAATGTCAAAAATAGTTCCATTTCAAACAATTCAATTTAGCATGAGCACGCAGTTTAAATGTATGTACAGTTTAATTGTCAAAAACATTTCTATTTCAAGCTATTCAGTTTCGTCAAACAGTTCTGTATTAAACAATTCTATTTAGTGTAAGTACAGTTTCAATGTCAAAAACAGTTCTATTTCAAACAATTCAGTTTAGCATAAGCACGCAGTTTAAATGTAAGTACAGTTTAATAGTCAAAAATCCTTCTATTTTAAGCGATTCAGTTTAACCAAACAGTTCTAATTCAAACCATCCATTTTAACATAAGTATGCAGTTAGTTCTATTTAACCCACTGATAGGACTCTATAAGCTGCTACCATTTCAGGTGGACCTGGGAATAATGACAATGAAGGAGTGCTCCACATTCTCCAAAGCTCCAGCATTGCTGGAACCTCACCATCATATTGTTTAGTGTCATATCCAGGACACTCGTTGTGGTGGGGTCTTACCTCCATGCAGAGGTGCAGTCGGTGTATTCTACAGCCCCAGCAGACTGGGCAAAACAATTTTAGAGGAGGTAGGATTATATTAAATTACCGAATGGAAAGCTATCAATAAAATTGAATAAAACATGAATCGTACATATACACAAATAGACACAAACATATATATATATATATATATATATATATATATACAGAAAAAAGACACACACACACACCGAGAAAAAATAACTATAAGTGAAATCCGAAACCACTCCAATACACACATACACACAGACACATACACGTGCACGCGCACACACACACACACACACACACACACACACACACGCACACACACACACACACACAACGTATCAAATATCAAAATTAAATGAGGGATAAAGTACGCTAAGAGAAACACTATCTAAGAAAAAGGAGGGACCACCATTTATTTTTTAAAAAAAACCATAAGGAAGTAAAAACCATTCAAAAACAAACACAAGTAAGTTCAAGTCTCATTTAATTCTGCATTAACTAGACCTTGTGCCGTACATGTTCTCTGGCGAAAGCATCCAGCTGGAAACATACACACACACACGCGCGCACACACACACACACACACACACACACAACACACACACACACATATATATATATATATATATATGCATATATATACATAGACAAAAAAATTTTTAAAAATTGTTACCTGTAAATTTCAAACCACACTATCATGCACAAACAAAAAATCTCCAACACACACACACACACACACACACACACACACACACACACACACACACACACACACACACAACGACAAAAACATATCAAATGTCAATGAGGGGTAAAGAAGACTAAGGTAAATATACTCAAAGGAAAAGAGAAAATGACCTCTATATCAACTCATAACCAACTGAAAATCATTTAAACTGCCAACACAAGTGAGTGCTAGTCTCATTGAGTACTCCTTTGTGTCGTATATGTTCTCTGAAGAAAGCAACAAGCTAGAAATATAGACGTATGTAATAACAAAATAAATAAATAAATTCTAAAAAGTACAAATCTCTTCGCGGACCTACCTATTTTAAAATATAAATTTATATATATATATATATATAAGTTTCAAAATCCTAAAGGAACTCTCACGATGTTTCCCATGATGTGTCTGACAATTAAAAAATGGAAATACTTTTAATAAATACCAATAACAAATAAGAATGTTTTTAGGTTCGATAAGGCTTCCATGTATATTCACATCATCCTCTAAGCAAGTCGGCTGGGGCTAAATACACCGACTACATATCTGCGGTGGAGGGGTAACCTAGACACCAACGAATGTTTGAGATATGACATTAAACAATATGATAGCGAGTCTCCAGCCTTGGAGTTTTGGGGAATGCCGAGTAACACTTCATTGCCATTATTTCCAGGTTCACTTTGACCTGAAGTGGTAGCACCTGATAGAATCCTATCTAGCAATCAAATAAAACACAATTTAACAGCAGTCATTTGTTTGTTCACATTTTGAGAGTTATATAGCAATAACTGAAACCATTTAACTGTGTGCAAAAAAGAGCTAAAGCTTGTTTAAGAATGTTATCTCGAAAATGTGTTTACAAATCATATATATATATATATATATATATATATATATATATATATATGTGTGTGTGTGTGTGTGTGTGGGTGTGTAAACAGGATTTAGCATTGAACAACAAGCAATGGTTGATATGTCTTAAAATCCAACCAAACTAAATCATATTTATTTAATATATATGTATAAAAAGATTTGGCATTAAAAACCTATGCCATAACACCTAACCAAACCAAACCAAATCATATATATCTAATATATATGTATATAAAGGATTTGGCATTAAATAACCTACATTTGTTGACATGCCATAAAACCCAACCAAACCAAATCATATATATTTATTACATATGTATATAAAGGATTTAGCATTAAAAAAACCTATGCCATAAAACCTAACCAAACCAAACCAAATCATATATATCTAATATATATGTATATAAAGGATTTGGCATTAAATAACCTACATTTGTTGACATGCCATAAAACCCAACCAAACCAAATCATATATATTTATTATATATGTATATAAAGGATTTAGCATTAAAAAAACCTATGCCATAAAACCTAACCAAACCAAATCATATATATCTAATATATATGTATATAAAGGATTTGGCATTAAATAACCTACATTTGTTGACATGCCATAAAACCCAACCAAACCAAATCATATATATTTATTATATATGTATATAAAGGATTTAGCATTAAAAAAACCTATGCCATAAAACCTAACCAAACCAAACCAAATCATATATATCTAATATATATGTATATAAAAGATTTGGCATTAAAAAACCTATGCCTTAAAACCTAGCCAAACCAAACCATATATATTTAATATATTTGTATAAAAATAATTTGCCATTAAAAACCTATGTCATAACACCTAACCGAACCAAATCATATATATCTAATATATATGTATATAAAGGATTTGGCATTAAAAAAACCTATGCCATAAAACCCAACCAAACTAAATCATATATATTTGATATATGTCTAAAAATGATTTGGCATTAAATAACCTACAGTGATTGAAATGCCATTAAACCAAACCAAACATCATTCTCAAATACTTTTATAGTTTCGTTGAAATGCTTTTGAAGATAATGTGAACCCAACATCTCCTGCGATCAGTCTCTTTGTCATTCTTTTTTCAGCCGAGCTTATCGCTAGAACGCTAAGATGAAAGACAACCAAAGAACGAGTGAGTAAATAGTTGAATAATCCTTTCCTCCATAATCACATGTCCTGATCATTTTTATGTCATTGGTTGTTATAATCTTTGTCAGTTTTGACAGATGGACGATACTCAATCGCCACATTAGGAAATAAGTAAATGAACGAGTCCATACCGATTCCATTCTCATACCAATTAGATTCTATAGATTCTCTCAAAGACTCTGCCCCTCTTCAACCTGCAAAAATCGAAGGAAAAATTATTAAAACAGAACAATTTATGAGTAACTTATTCAAAGATTATTATCGAATGAAAATACTGATCGGCCTGACGTCAGCTCATATAAGAAATGATCGACGCAGATAAAGCGATATCGATCTGTATTGATAGTTTCACTAAGCTTGATAAGATTCGATCAGAGCCCCAAAATCTGTGCCTTTACTCAATCGGCTTTTAACACAGGGTCGTATTTTATATTGATCCGATGTAATTCAATAATCTACAGCCTTGCAGAAACTTTTGTGCGTTAGATTGTAAGAGAAGTTTTCAATCGATTGATTACACCGTGGTAGCAAGCAACTGATAAATCGACAAAAAGATATACGAGATTTGTCCAAAAATAACATTCCACAGAGATGCTCTAGCGAACTTGCGCTTTTAAGATTGCATAGCACTGACTAAATTCGTTAGGATTTGTTATCTACATAATCATCGTCTCTCAATATGTGCTGAAAGTATGAATTCTCTTTACTCTCTCTGTCTCTCTGTCTCTCTCTCTGTCTCTCTCTCTCTCTCGCCATCCGCCCCTATTTGTCATAATTTTTCGAAAGTCGTCCTCCGTGAAAATATGTTTCAAATTAGGAAAAAACAAAACAAAAAAAAACAAACTCAACGGTGATTTTTTTTTCAATATAGCCACAGGCCGGCGGAAATAGTCGTTTGACTCGTTACAAGTGGTACCAGCGGTTTGAATGAAGAAGACGATCAAAAACCTAGACCACGTCCCACATCAATTTTTGGTAAAGCACGAGGCAACTTCTCTGGGTTTGGTTCCTGTGTAATTTTTTTTTTTTTTACTAGAATCTGAAATCCACACTGGAAGTTTGTTGATTTCTGGGATAATAGAGCAAAATACACTATGATAGCTTTCACTTCCATTTTAGTGTATAGACAGACAGATAGATAGATAGATAGATAGAGACAGAGAGAGAGAGAGAGAGAGAGAGAGATAATGCAGGGAGAAGTGGATTTATGCCTTTATAGATATTAGTTTAGGTTACGATATCTAGATGGTTTCATCTGAGAAGTCAATGTCAATTTTTGATATTTTTTAATGAAATAGTTGGCGACTGTAATCGAGGGCGACCAGAAGGCTCCCTTTTCAATAGCTACTACACCGAACTGTAGGGGAGGGCGCTACTTCTTTCTCTGGATTGCTCCACTTTACCCTTGATACGTACCTTATAATGCTGAGTGTTAAGCAAAGAGGTAAGAAGTATTTAGTATAATGCAACCTGGGATTGAACCCAGGTCTTCCGGACCATTGGCGAACACTCTACTCACTAGGCCAATGAGCAGGTTCATTTTCAAAAAACATGGTTGTGCAAATGCGACACACTTGGTTCTTGAATTAAAGATGCGTTTCAGGAGGAAGATCTGAGGACATGGAAGACATTAAAAGTTTCAAAATATATCAAAAGAGAATTGACCAAAGTGCTTTGATCTATGTGAAACTCGCAACAGTAAGTGTATCGAATGTCTAAGGACTATTTTGGAGAAAATTGATATTTCCTTCCGTGTTCATTTCTGACATGGTAAATATTTCTGGATATTTTTAACACAACCTCTCTCTCTCTCTAAGTGGGTGTCCTCGTGGTGTAATGGTTAAAGCGATGGACAGCGGAATCGTAGTAAGTGAGTTCGTACTCCAGTCGCGCTATTACGTTCACTTTCGAGCAAATACCCTTGGGAAAGGTATGAACCCCCTTATCCTCCCAGCTATGGGTTAAATAGTACCACTACTATTCTTCTAGGAGAATGGCTTTGGCATTAAATAACCTAAAAAGAGTTGATGTGCCATTGAACAAAGAAACCAAACCATCTCTCTCTCTCTCTATCTATCTCTTTCTATCTCTCTTTCACCCACACCCACACACACATACACACACAAACATATATATATATGGGGGGGAGTTCGCATGACGTATTGCTGAACTGTGACATCGTATTAAAAGAGTTCGAACTCGACTCACGCTATTACGTTCACTTTCGACCAAATACCATTAAGAAAGGCATGAACCCTTCATCCCTCCAGATATTGGTTGAATAGTACTACTTCTGTTCTTTTACAAGCATAGCTTTAGCATTTAATAATCTGCGAAGGTTTACGAGGTGCATACGGTAAGTTTCCACACTTTTTTCGTATGGGCATTTAAAATTTTTCAGTTTCAAATGAACAGCGACAGCAGTGATTGGAATACACCCTGCTAAAGCCTGATTATCACAGTTGGTGGATTTCAAAAATGCAATCTGTACGTGAGGACACTTTGGAAGAACGATATGCAATAAAGTTCTGTTTTAAACTTCGAAAAAATGCCACAGAATGGTATGGAATGCTTCAGACTGCTTTTGGATGATCTTGCATGAGTCGAGCATCAGTTTTTGAGTGGCATAAGAGATTCAAGGAAGGCAGGGAGTCTGTGAGGAATGATGAGAGGTGTGAGAGGAGTAAGGAAGTCAATACACCAGAGTTGATTGGCCAAAGGCTTAGGGTTAGGGTTACTATGTTGAGGTTTTAAGGGGGTTTAGGAAGAGATTCCGTCGGAATACGCCAGCACTCTTCAAATCGGGTCCGTGGCATTTCCACCAGGACAATGCACCAGTCCACAACTCTATTCTTTTCACATACTATTTGACCAAGATAGGCATCTAGACAGTTCCGCACCCTCCCTATAGTCCTGACCTTTCTCCCTGTGACTTTTGCTTATTCCCTAAGCTCGTTATGAGACAATTGAGGAGATGAAAGAGGCTGTGACGAAGGTCATTGACACTCTCACACAAGAGGACTTCGATGGGACCTTCCAGAAGTTGTTGGAACGGCAGAACAAGTGTATTGCGGCCGGAGGAGATTACTTCGAAGGGGACTAGAGTTTCATGTGTGTACTATCAATAAAAGTGCCCACACAAAAAAAGTCTGGAAACTTATCGTATGCCCCTCGTATATGCCATCGATAAAGAAGTCCAACTGAAGGATACATATCTATCTCGCTTTTCATCTCTCTCTCTCTCTCTCTCTCTCTCTCTCTCTATCTATCTATCTCTCTCTCTCGTTTTTTTTCTCTATATATAACGCAGTCTGTTTCTGTTAATCTCGTCATTTCCCTCCCCACTTCCTACACTGTCTTTCTTTTTGTCCATCAATCTATCTAACCTTTCCATGTCTTTGTCTTTCTCTCTATCCATACCGCTCTCTATCTCTCTCTCTCTCTCTCTCTCTCTCTCTCTCTCTCTCTTTCAATTCCTTTTTCTCTCTCTACTTGTCTCATCTTTCCTCGTATTTCTCTCCCTATCTCTATCCATCAATCTATCTAACCTTTCCATGTCTTTGTCTTTCTCTCTATCCATACCGCTCTCTCTCTCTCTCTCTCTCTCTCTCTCTCTCTCTCTCTCTCTATACTTGTCTCATCTTTCCTCGTATTTCTCTCCCTATCTCTATCTATCAATCTATCTATCAATTTATCGATCGATCGATCTTTCTGTCTACGTATCTATGTCAGTTTGTTTTGATCTCGTTTATTCATATCTTTCTCGATCTCCCTCTTTCTTTCTCCACCTATCTATCTCGTCTTTCCATGTTTTCTTTCTCTCTCTCTCTCTCTCTCTCTATCTATCTATCTATCTATTTGTATGTCTTTGTGCATGTGCGTGCGCGCCCACGCGCGTTATTCAGTTAGCATTAGCTAGAAAAGAGAGGAAGGATTTTGACACGAGTTGTTCTCGTCAGCATTTCCCGATAAATTGTCATTTATGCCGATAGCAAGATAAGAAGTAAAGATTGTCGTCAATAAATTGGATCAAAGACGGCTGAGTCTTGATATCTCATCTCATCACATCTCTCTCTCTCTCTCTCTCTCTCTTTAAACTAAGATCGACGGTGGAATCGGGGTCGATTTAATTAAAACCTAAGATTAAATTCTTTTGAAACTGGTAGATAAACGGAGTTGGGCAAACGGAAAACAACAAAACGGTTTAACATGGAGGCTGGTGGAAAGAAAGACTAAATCGTGAGAGATTGTAATGGAAGGCGGAAACAACCAGATTTATCTCCCTTTATTTTAGTTATTTCTTTAATGGGCCAGGTACGTGAGGATTAAAGTGAATCAAGGTTCATCGTTCAATTAATTTGAAAAAGAATTTGCATCTGAGTTACTTTAAGAGAGGTGGTATTATGGTTATCGTCGTAGTTGGAAATGGACACGGTGATCCGAGTTCAAATCCTGGACGAGGCTATTGGCATCTATTGGAGAGGGTAGTATCAACATTTTGTTACTATTATTCTCAGGTCCACTCGGACCCGACACTTTAATACTTGTTAGCTTCCTAACAGCTACTTCACTACGTTAAATTAGTCCAAGCAGTAATGGCAATGACAGGGTATTTTACTCTCCTCCAGAACTGTAGCCTCACCATCAGATGCAGTTTAGTGTCACACCCTGGACACCTACTTTTTTTGCAAAAGTTGCCAACCACATTTTACCCATAAAACCTTTTCAGCTAAGTCATTTTAGTTTAAGTTTTGGTTTAAGTTTTACAAACGTTTTAGTTTAAGTTTTAGTTTAAGGTTTTAGTTTAAGTTTTAGTTTAGGTTTTAGTTTAGTTTAGTTTAAGGTTTTAGTTTAAGTTTTCAGTTTAGTTTTAGTTTAAGTTTTAGTTTAGGTTTTAGTTTAAGTTTTAATTTAAGTTTTACGAAGGTTTAAGTTTAGGTTTTAGTTTAAGGTTTTAGTTTAAGTTTTAGTTAAAATTTTAGTTTAAGGTTTTAGTTTAAGGTTTTAGTTTAGTTTAGTTTAAGGTTTTAGTTAAAAGTTTTAATCTAAGTTTTAATTTAAGTTTTGCGAAGGTTTTGGTTTAAGTTTTACGAAGGATTTACTTTTCTGCTAAGTAATTTTAGTCTAAGTTTAGTTTAAGTTTTAAGAAGGTTTTGCGGATTTGTCAAAGAACGATTGGTGAAACAAAAATCTAAGAAACCTTTACCACAAACTCATTTCACATCCGCATCTAAAGAGTATCAATGACTCCCCAATTATTATACTCTATGTGAGTTTTCGAGCCAGTACAACTTGGTGATCTTCATTTAAGTCCCAATAACAACAAATCTCCTCGGTGGTCTATCGTTCTCCTCAATATTCTAGCGAATCCCCCAAAAATGCAGTGGGGGGTCTGAACGTCCTCAATTCTTCCACTTATTATCATTATTATTATTTACGCCTTTGAGAGTTTTTCGCAACAGTGTATGCCGATAGTTTTCCTCTGGAGACTGAGTGACGGCAAGTCTCCTCAAGTCCCAAGGACTCTTCTCTGTATTCTGGCCGATCTCAACAATGCTGTAGTCTGGATGGTCTCCACTCGTCCCTTTATTTCCAAGAATTCCAGTCCCTATAGTAGTTCTTTGGTGAGTGTGCTGAGTGCGCCAATTACAATAGATTTTTCAGTTCTCTAGCAATGTCTTAGTATTTATCTCCCTTTATTTGTTGACTTTGCTGGTTATTATTATTATCATTACTTACTCTTTTAGAGTTTTTCGCATCAGCGTTAGCTGATGGTCTTTCCCTGGAGTTTAAGTGACAGCAAGTCTCCTTAAGTCTCCAGGACTTTTCTCAGTATTCTGGCCGTTCTCAATAATGCTGTCATTTGGATGGTCTCCACTCGGCCGCCAACGTCTAAGTCATCCAGTCCCTTTAATAATCCTTTAGTTACTGTACCAAAAGCACCAATCACAATTGGTATAATTGTCACCTTCATGTTCCATAGTTGTTTTCAATTCCCTAGCAAGATCGAGGTATTTTTCTTTCTTTTCACATTCTTTCACTTTTATTCTGTGTCGACAATTTTGCAAATTCTCTTTTTTGTTGTTGATTATATAAAGGTTACGCATGGCGTCTCCGGACTGTTCTGCTCTCCATTTGACCTTGTGCCAGACTAAACTAAGTTGAATAAATACCTGATTGTGATTTGATTTCATTTGGTTTCTTAAATGGTATGTCAGCCTTCACGGGTTATTCAATGCCAGAGCCATTCCAGTAGGAGAACAGCAGTGGTACTAAATAATCTATAACTTTCGGGATAAGGGGAGGGGTTTCATACATTTCTCAAGGGCATTAGTATGAAAGTAAATGTAATAGCGCCCCTGGAGTTCGAACTCACTTACTACGATGACACAGTCGTGCATGTTAGCCACTACACCACAGAGATATCCTCTCCGCTGATTGTGCCAACAAGAGATTAATATCGGTGATTATAGTTTTAGTTCAACTCAAACGCTTGTTTCAAGCAATTTAGATCCAATATTTTCTCTCTCTCTTCCTCTCTCTTTCTCTCTCTCCAATGCTCTCTCTCTCTCTCTCTTCCTCTCTCTCTCTCCAATGCTCTCTCTCTCTCTTCCTCTCTCTCTCTCTCCAATGCTCTCTCTCTCTCTTCCTCTCTCTTTCTCTCTCAAATACTCTCTCTCTCTCTCTTTCACCCTCTCCAATCCTCAATCTCTCTAATCCTCTCTCTCCTTCTCTCTCTCCAATAATCTCCTTCTTTCTTTCTTTCTTTCTTTCTTTCTTTCTTTCTCTAATCCTCTCTCTCCAATTCCTCTCTCCCTCTCCAATCATCTCTCTCTCTCTCTCAAATGCTCTCTCTTTCACTCTCTCCAATCCTCACTCTCTCCAATCTCTTTCTTTCTTTCTTTCCTTCTCTCTCTCTCTCTCTCTCTCTCTCTCTCTCTCTCCAATCTTCTCTCTCTCTTTCTCCCCCCTCTCTCTCTCAAATCTGTTCTGACGTTGAACTACTATCGTCCATTTTTAAAGTCCCTGATCACAGCTCTAACTAATTTAACTTGTGCCATTATTTCTGTTAGCAGTGACTTGTCTCCTCTGATAAAGTCCATTCTTTGTAACTGACGTGTAAGATCAAAGAACCTAAGTGAAACAATGCAATTTTTCGGAATATTCTTGATTAGACCATTTCAGCACAACTTCGTATCCTCTTGACGTTTAAAAACTTATAATCCGATCACAGCCATTTGCTTATTCAAGAATAAATTGAATATCCCAGCTTCCCGAAATTTAGTGAAAGCAAACGCTGTTCTGATGCTCGACCGATCGATCGGCCAGCATCGATTGAACTTTGTAGTCGTTCATAGAAGACAATCAGATCTTTTGATCCTGCCGACAACTGAGGGCCTATCATTGCTGTGTCAGGCAAATTGCTTCCACGAATAACAAACTTTTCTTTTTACAAAAGCTTCAATAACCCTCTGCTCACCGATTTTATTTCGAAATTTTACCAGTTTTAAGGTAATTCAACTTTAAAACGAATCAGTGAGCTATTTACATAAGTTATCCTCCCTATACCTTTCATAGAAGGATTATAATCAGGTTATATGGTAGAGACATTTTAACTCGCGAATATCTGATTTTCATAGTTTCCATGGAAACTGAGAGCTATAAAATTCTATTGCATGAGCTAAACTGGCCTTTTCGTAGACATTTAGATTAATTGATTTAAACGGCTTGTCAACTCTTCTAGGGTTATTTTAAGCAGGGAACTTTGGGAATTACGTTCAATGTACGTTCCTATTTACATTTTTCATGTTATTGTTACTGAATAGATTTTTTTCACACGATCCTATCGAATAGAAATAATTTCTAAACAGATATTTTTGTACCCACAGATTAGATACTAATAATACTACTAATACGAGTTAGAGGGGGCCTGAAAGTAATGACAATAAAGAGGTAATCCACGCTCTCTAGATGTCCAGAACTGGAGCCTCACCATCGGATACATTCCATTCTTACACCCAGGAACATTGGGAGTGGACATTGCAAATTTGTCCAAAAATACTATAAACCATTCAATGAGACAGAATTTCTCCAGGAATCCATTTATGACCTTTAAATACATTGAATAGAATTTAATATTTATTAGACTTTTGACACACATAAAAGAGCAAATTTCTTTTTGAAATTATGGCACACGGTCAATTGCCAATATATATTACTCATCATTCACTTTCAGCTTTCAACATGTAATAGAGAACAAATCCCAAAAGTCGACTGCTCTTTCATCCTACCGAACGATTATTTTTAATAATTTGTTCTGATCACGGTTTTATAAATACTCTGAAATCGCAAAAGTTTTATCTGAAAAATTTTAAGAAAATTTTTAACATGAAAGTTTTTCAAATAGTCTTTGCAGAACTGAATAAGTTTACCTTAAAGAAATAGCTGGTAAGTCCTTGTTTTTGAATATATATATATATATATATATATATATATATATATATATATATATATATATACAATGTATATTAGATATATATTTTCCATGGATTAAATATATATATATATATATATCGTCATCATCATCATCATCATCATCATGTCGTGCTAGTAGCACGGATATCCCTGACCCTCTCTCGCCACTTTTCCCCATCGTTCATCGCCTCAGGCAGGTCTTCTGGACAACATCCCGTATCCTCACATAGTTGCTGAATGTATGTTCGTGCTGGTCGTCCTGCTTTTGCACGGCCATGTGTGGGGGTCCACAAGAGTATCCTAGATATTGAGCACTCTCCATACTAAATTGCACTTGGTTCGAGACATACTTGCAAAGTGATTTAGTGACAACTAACACTCTTATAATATAATATATATATATATATATATATATATATATTTGTGTGTGTGTGTGTGTGTGTGTGTGTGTGTGTGTGTGTGTGTGTGTGTGTTAATAGTATATTCAACTACGGTATTTTTATGTCTTCAAATATACAGAAAATATTTCAGTTTTTTTATGTAAAAATTTAGCATTTTTGAAAAGTGTTACCTTAAATAGAGTGAATAAAAAGTAAAATTTTACTAAAATAGTCACAAGAATATTTTACTAAACCTTTCAGTCCAAAAATTCAGAACAAAAGGAAACAAAAGAGTAAACTTTTTTTTGTTTTGAATAAGCATTTATCTGAACGACAAGGCCATTTTAAAGATTTCACCACAATGTCAATGATAAATTTTCGCGCACAAAATTTGTCATTGACTTTTCAATGAAACTGTCAACTTCAAAACGCTGTAACTTTTTAACAAAAAATTGCAGAAACACAATTTAAAAACGCGTATTAGCCCAAACATTAAAAATTAAGAACATGCCCTGTTGTATAAACCCTTTTCAAAAATAGCCAAATAATTTCTATAAAAATATTGGACATATTACTGTTACACCAATCTGTTCCAATAAATGATTCTTAATTGTTAACGGAGAGTTCCTCTTGTCTTTGGGTTGCCAACACCCAGGTAATTTTTGTTATAACGAATCACTCCGACCGTTCGAAGAAATTCCAGATGAATGGTATCATTCCCTAACTGAGGATCTTTCAAACACAACGTGGGTACAGAGAGGATTGATAAACAAACAATCTGGAAATGCATTCGGCGCTGTTACCAGGATAAGACCAATTATCATTATTATTACATTTGGTACGACAAATGTTGTCGTGCTCAACGGTATTACATTTGGCACTGGTAGCGTTGACTGTACCCAGAGCATAGTACTATAAATGGTATTGATAACCAAAGCAAGCGATAGTATCACATTTAGTTCCGTGCCCCAGCATATTATTACAGTTGGTGCCGTGAAAAGATAGTATCTCACAGAAGTGAGTTATCTTTTAGCACTCCATCATGCAAAAGACCGACAAAAGGGAGAAAACTATTAAAGATTCACCTCGTTTAAATGATAGAGATTCAATTAAATAACTATATTATTATCCTAAATTCATATTATTTGACTATTGCTTGTATTTTGAATTGATTAAAACAATGGATAAAAAATCCAATGTCATCAGACGACTTCCAAAAACTTAAATAAACATAAATATCGGTAAATTATTAACAAACCTTTCATTAAATTTAAATTAGAATACAACTAAAGTTAAAATACAAGCTATGCTACAACATAGTTAATCAATAAGGGGGAAGTAAATCTGGAATAGTAAAAAATGTTTTGAAGATTTTAAATTTTAACAAGAAATTTTTTTAAAAATCACTGTGTTGTAGCATAACTCACATGTATATATTAGATTCGTAAAAATATATAAAAGAAATAGAAAAAATTCTAAATTTCAAAGTAAATTTTTAAAATTATAAATTTTAAAATAAATTTTAAAAAAAAAATTAAGCTGGAAATCTGTTAATTAATAAGAAATTTTTAAAAAGTTTAATACAGTCGTATAATCGGAAGTATTCATTACCTATTGGAGAATTTTTAAGCACAATATATATATATATATATATATATATATATATATATATATATATTCCTTAAATACCTTACATAAGTTGAAATGCATTCCTCGATGTTAACGGTTAAAGAAGAAACGTATTAATGTTCAAATCTCCATCAGATCCAACAAGAAAATCTTGTTGGATCTGATGAAGTCCTGTTAAAAATTATTTAGGAGTCTTTGATTCATATCAATGCTCTTAACAGGATTGAAATAAATTTATTATCCTAATGTGACTGAATATTGGATTTTTTCTTGAAATATTATCTGCTCTGTGAATTTATTTCTATTGAGCTCTTTACTAGGAATATTTAGATATTCGAAATTTGAATAATTTATTTGTCCTGACGGAATTGTTCCCAACTTCGGATTTACTGGATAGAAGAATAACTATATATATATATATATATATATATATATATATATAACGCAAAAAAAATACATCTCCTCTCAAATATATATATATATATATATATATATATTGTCATCCACAGACGGACTGTTTCGTTGTATCACAACTCTTCAGTGTAGCTAGACCGGCTAGATTCCCGAAGCTGGAATCGAAGCCCGGCTGACTCAGACGCCAATCCGTGATTATATATATGTACATATATAGAAATGCATATATATATATATATATATATATATATATATATGAATATATATGTGTGCATACATACATACATACATATATAAGATGAGTTCTGTTTTTGTGTTTTTTCTTCTCTGATGGCAGTCATCGTTGACTAAGCTAGATTTGAAACCAAGCTAAAAATGACAAAGCCTTTAGTACAGGCGGACATTGGGCAAATCATAAGATGACTTTCAAGTTGACATATTGAATAGAGTAGTCGGTCGAAAAATCAAATACGAGATTAGCTGTATTGATTATTTAAAGAATTAGAGTAAACAATTTTAAAAGATTTTAACCGTTGATGTTGACTTAATGTAATTGACTGTTTAAGGTACATTGAAATCATGGCTTTCATTGGACGAGTTAAAGTCAGATGACAAAAATCATAAAGTTTTCAAGTTAGATTGTAAAGTTTATTTAGTTCACGGAGACCAGTCGAAACGAGAGCGCGTAATTTTCCATCTATGGTCCAGTGCTGCCGATTTGAATACAAAGTCGGTAATATGTATGAAGTGAATTAATATTATGCACCAAAGAATATGTAGTCCTGTTCATCTCAGTTAAGAACGTCGAACAGGGAAGAAGGGATAGAACGATGTTGAGATCGCAAGAAAAAAATGGGCTGTGAGAAGCGACGACCACCCGAGAAAAGATTATATCACAAAAAGAAGGGTGGATATATTTTTGTGGTAGATCATCACAGATTATGTACGCCATACGTAACGTAATTAAATTTACTTGCAATAAATATAAAGCCCTGCCGATTGGCACTGTAATATACGCCGACTACATCTCAACGAGTGTCCTAGATATGACACTAAACTATTAGATGATAACGCTCCAATCCGGGGTCTATGGGGAATGTGGAGTACCCCTTTGGCATTAGGCAACCTACGAAAGTTAATATTCCATTAAACAAATAAACCAAGTCATATATATATATACATATATATATATATATATATGTATATATATATATATATATCAAATGTAGCCCAGTCAACCCCCCACCAATGAGTGTCCTGATAATGATACTAAATTTCAACCGGTGATACTCTACCTCTGAAGCTATACGGAATGTGGAGTACTCTTTGAATGCTATTACTCCCCGGTCCACTCTGATCCAGACTGGTCAATTGGAACTGATTAATCGTTTGCTTTACATGAAACAAGTTTCCTGTACAAAACAAATGAATGATATAAATTTAATTATTAGTGTTAAATATCAATACTTGAACCATTTAAATATGTGCAAATAAATGAGCTATGGGTTGTTTAAAAATGTTACCTACGAAATATTCGTTTACAAATTATATATTTATATATATTAGGATTTGGCATTGAATAACCAACAAATGTTTATATGACTTAAAACTCAACCAACCAACCAACCAACCAACCGAGAAATATACAATATTCAATGCAAAATAAAAGGAAAAATGTGTACATATTTGATTTCATTTTTAACACCTCTCTGATCAATTTCAACACAACTATTTCAGTTTTGAAATGCCACAACAACCAAATGTAACAGCGTTCTTTGAACTTTTCTTTTTGAGCAATGACTTCAGTGTGATGTGGAGAGGCAGTGAGGATATTCATGTCATCTAAAACGCGGTTAACATTCTATTTTCTGAAGAAATTTTACCTGTTTTCCCCTCAAAGATGACTGGTAACGGTTCTTTTTCTATTTTGTATTTTAATTCATTTTATTTTATTTATTTCATTTTTTTTTAAATTTTTTGTCATATAATGAAATATGACATCTCATCATCTGGCAGTCACACATCAACATGAAAGAATAGCTGACAGGGTGTCAGATTCCATTTTGGCCACTCTGGTGTTGATTTCAACATTTCCTTTGTCGTAACAACGAAATCTAACAAGCAGCTTTGAAGTTTCTTTCATTTTTATGCGGGCAGGGATCGTGTCAGCGTTATGTCAAGGTTGAAACGTTTTCACAGACTACAACGCACTGCAAATTGTCGATGGGAGTTGCCATTTCGCTTAAAAAGAATGAAAATGTTCCCAATTTTATAAAATTATAAAACATTTTGCTATATCCTAATATATCTTGAACTTTAATCTCTCTGTTACGTTAATTTTCAGAAAATACCCTTGGGAAAGGTGTGGGGGGAGTATGTAATTTGGTTGTTTTAAGTAGATTGCCCTCTAAATTATTCCCACCACAAATACAACACAAAACATTACAATCGCGCAAAAGAAATGGAATAGAACACAACGAACATTAAATAACAAACAATTTAATATGCATATAATAGAATATGAAAAACAAAATACATGATGTGTAAATGGCCTTTTGGAAAATAAAGTTTGAAGAAGAGAATAAATTTGTTGAAAGATGTGTGTATGTTCATGTTATCAGAGTCCGTAAATAAGTCGTTCTTACTTACATTAAGTTTATAGCGGGTTTTATGATTGTGGCGACATCGTGTCTCGTAGATGAAAGAAAGTTTGTCGGGTTTTCCTTTTGAATATAATTCTCGGCCATTTGAAAAGAGGTCACGAACTTTAGTTGAGGAAGGAAAGGAATTGGTTGGACATAGTATCGGCTACTGGCTTAGTGGCTTGTGTTCGTCTGTGTCTTCGTTTGTGTGTAAGCTTGTGTCTTGTGTGTCTGGCTTCCTAACTCTGTGTTATTTATATCCTACAGGTGGATCAAAGAATCGCCCTAAAATCTTGGCGCGTAGACATTTATTGACCAATCAGATTTGTATTTTACTATTTTATTTTCGAGCCTAAATGTTTTCTGTTAGTTCACTTCCGATCTTAATTTTCTAGAATGTTCTATTCCATGTTTTTTGCTGATTGTAATGTTTTGTGTTGTATTTGTGGTGGGAATAATTTAGAGAGCAATCTACTTAAAACAACCAAATTACATACTCCCCCCACAAAGGCTTGAACTCCATTACAACCAGCAACTAGAGGTTAAATTGTACCGCTACAGTTTTTCTATTATGATGGCTTTGGCATAGGTTATTTAAACCTATGAAGTGTGATATGCCATTAAACAGAGAAACTAAACCAAACCTATTATACCTTCACCCATTCGGCTGGGCTGAGAAGAAGCTGATTGCATCCTCTATAACGGGGTAAGACCCACCAAAATTATGACTCTAAATCGCCACCAGTGATTCGATTCGAGTTCTGGAGATCTGAGGTCGTTAACTATTTGTTTATTGCCATTACTCCCATGTCCACTCTGATCTGGAATGGTAGTACCTGTTAGCGTCCTATCTAGGGGTCAAATAGATTTCTTTAAAAAATGATTTATATATATATATATATATATATATATAGAGAGAGAGAGAGAGAGACAGACAGACAGAGAGAGTTTGGTTTGGTTTGGTTTGGTTTTATGGCATATCAACCTGAGTAGGTTATTTAATGCCAAATCTTTTTATATACATATATATCAAATATATGATTTCTAAACACATTTTGTTGATAACATTTTTGAACGAGCCTGAGCTCGTTTTTTGCACCGTTAAATGGTTTCATTTATTTCTATCAAATAAGAATAACTGTATTTATTATTATTCATTTATTTGCACACAGTTTAATGTTTTCAAGTATTACTGTATATAACTAATAATTCAATTAAACACCAGCCATTTGATTACACACGGTGAAATGATCAAACAGTTCTTTTTTTTAAATCAGTTTAACCTGTCAACAAAGTTAAATGGTTCGAAGTACTGCTATGTATCAATAACAAATCAATTAAATATCAGTCATTAGTTTACACATCGCTAAATGATTAAACAGTTCTATTTCAAACAATTTAGTTTATCATACGTACATAGTTTTTTTACAAACTGTTAAATGTAAAAACAGCTCTATTTCAAACAATTCAGTTTAACATAAGTACACAGTTTAAATGTCAAACAGTTCTATTTAACTCAAAAATCGGACCCTATCTGGTGCTACCACTCCGGACTAAAGTGGACCACGCAGCGATGACAATTAAGATGTTCTGTGCACTCCCCAAAGTTCCAGCATTACTGACGCCTCACCATCAGATTTTTTTGTGTCATATCCAGGACACTCGTTGAGGGAGTCTTACCTCTCTGCACAGACGCAGTCGGTGTATTCTGCAACCCCAGTAAACTGGGCTTATATTTGATGCGAAAACTTAAAACCATGCCTAACATTAAAATAACGATACTTCAAATTTTAAATCATGCAATGATAGTTTGATTGAAAACAGATAGATTGGTTTGGTTTGGTGGGTTTTATGGCATATCAACCGCTGTAGATTATTTAACGCCAAATCCATTTTTATGTAAATAATCTGTTCTATTTAAAACAATAAGGTTTAGCATAAGTATACAGTTTAATTGTCAAAAACATTTCCATTTCAAACTATTCAAGCAGTTATATGTAACAATTCAGTTAAGTGTAAGTACAATTTTAATGTCGAAAAACAGTTCTGTTTGAAATAATTCAGTTAAGCATAAGCACGCAATTTAAATGTAAGAACGGTTTAATTGTCAATTCAGTTTACTCAAACAATTCAGTCTAGCAGGGGGAGGGTCTTACCCCTCTGCAGAGGTGCACTCAGTGTATTCTACAGCCCCAGCCGACTGGGCAATACACAGTTAAATGTAAAAGTTTTATTTCAGACAATTCAGTTCAGCATAAGTACAGTTAAGACGTCAAAAACAGTTCTATTTCAAGCAATTCAGTGTAGCATTAGTACGCAGGCTGGATGTCAAAACAGTTCTATTTTAAACAATTCAGTTTAGCATAAATACGCTGTTTAAATGCAAAAATCAGTAAAGTGAAAGACGCATGGTATATAGTTCTATTTAACCCATAGATAGGACCCTTATCAGGTGCTATCACTCCAGGCCAGAGTGGACCTGAGAGCGATGGCAATAAAGGGGTACTCCGTATTCCCCAAAGCTCCAGCATTGCTGGAATCTCGCCATCAGATTGTTTAGTGTCATATCCAGGACACTCGTTGGGGGGGGGTCTTACCCCTCTGCAGAGAAGCAGTCGGTGTATTCTACAGCTCCAGCCGACTGGGCAAAAAACAGATAGAGCAAAGGTTTTCGCCAAAAATCTTTAATAAATCACATGAAATTTTAATGCAAAACTTTGTATCAATATCTGCTGCCTTTCTGGCTGCACTAAAAGAAGTAAAGACAGTCCCTAATATCCAAAGCGTCCCACAAAGAAAAATATCAATGTAACTGGGCAATATTTTTTATCAACCTCCCGTACACCAAAGAGGCAGTGACCCGGGTGTAAAAACAAACTACATCCGGTGTTTAGGTGCCAGATCTGGAGATTTGGAGAGTGTGAAGTTTCTTTTTATTGTCATTACTTCCAGGTCCACTTTCACCCGGAGTGGTTGATCTTTTAATGTATCATTTATAGGTCAAATAGATCTCTTTAAAAATTATCAATATTTGAAAGGAATACTTGAAAGCATGTAATTATGCAAAAATAAACGTTTATAGACAAATAAAAAAGGACAATTCAAAAAGAGTGCTTGGGAGCATTGAAAATATAGTTATGGTTCTAATCAGTCACGAACAAATTAGTCATAATTCGGCATTAAATAACCCATAACGAGTTGATACCGTGTTAAACAAATAAACTAAACCAAAATGGTCGCCCTGTCGGCTGGGGCTGTAGAATACGCCGACTGCACTTCTGCAGAGGGGTAAGCACCCCCACCCCTGATTAGGCCACCTGTTGGCCGTGGGTGGCGACCCGTAGGGCGCTAGGACGGATCCCTGGTAGTTGAGCAGTCATTGTTCCGGCGACAGAGTGGTCAATGGATTTGCAACACACCACTTTGGCCCTTACTTGGTCTGACGGGCGGTCGGATTGGGCCCGATCCGATCAATCGACTGGTCATGTCAAGCCCTAGCACCTATATATTTTATCCCGACTGTACTTTTAAATCTGAACTTGCAGCAAGTTCCTAACCCTTATCTGTTAGTTGCTAGAAGGCGGTGGATGAGAGTCAATTGTGTTGAGAATAGGAATTGGACCAGCGCTGAGAACTTGAAATTGGCAACGGCTCGGAAGCCTACCCTTAACTCGAGTATACTGATCGCGTATCCCCCGTCTCAACCAAGGCGAATGGGTTACCCCCTTGGTTTATTCCAAACACAAGTTGGACTCCGTGGTGGGTGGAGGAGGGCAGGGCCAGTGAAAAATATACAGCATATATGGCGTCTTCAAACAAAAAAACTAAACGGAACCTCCCAGAATCAGACTCGAGGCAGCAGACTGTTAAAAAAACAAGGAATGGTAACTTTCTTGTCGAGGTAGACAATCGTAGATAGGCAGAAAACATATTAAAAATAAAAACGTTTCATACCACCAAATGCAGAGCGTATCCGCATGAGAAACTCAACACTTCCAAGGGAGTTATCAAGAGTAGAGAGTTGGCATTGGCTACAGATGATATAGCATCAGCCCTGGAAAAACAGGGAGTAACAAACATAAAGAGAATCTCCATTAGAAAAGGTGAAGAACGAATCCAGACCAACACTTACATCCTAACATTTAATAAGCCCCAAACTCTAAAAGAACTGAAGATCGGCTATTGTCTTAAGAGTGTTGAGCAGTACGTCCCAGCTCCCCTGAGGTGCTTCAAATATCAGAAATTTGGACACCACAGGGAAGCCTGTAGTGGAGGAGAGACATGTTCCAAATGCCGTGAAAAGGACCCGGGCCATGCAGAGGAAGATTGCTTAAAAGAAATTCGATGTGCAAGCTGCCAGCAAGATCATCCGGCTTACACAAGAACTTGTACTGTTTACCAAAAAGAAAAAGAAATAATTGAGGTTAAACACAAGAGGAATGTTTCCATTCTGGAAGCTAGGAGAATTGTAGGGAGCTATATGGGAGAAAGCAGCTACGCCTCCGTTGCTTGGAGGGCGGATAGAACCAATGACGACACCAAATATAGAACACTTGTGGAGAAATTGCTCAAGCTGGAAGCCAATGATTGGCCAAAGTTTCAGGAGCACCTGAAAAAACTACATTCGGTTGAATTTTACCAAACACCAGCTCAGCAACAAATTGCGAATGGGGAGAGATCCAATGTTGTAGTTCAAACAAAAACACACGTAGGATCTATCACTCCAACACGAACTACTCCTAAATGTGCAAAATCTCCATCAAAACAGCCGTTACATAAATCACCAATACTTCCACCAAAAAGCATTAAAGATAGACTAAAAAACCTGTCTCCCATAAGACCTGAACAACTGAAACAAAAATCACAACTCCCCATTAGTCAAACTACGAAAATACAAATGAACACCAAAGTGAATAAGTAAAGACAAGGAAGCACATTCAAAATACCCTCAACAACAAGGTCGCCTATAACAACCAAACAATCCAATTCTCAACAACCAACAAAACCCCTACAAAGGACGTATAGTATAGAGAATATGGATAGCGACACAGACCGCCTAGTTGCCAGCCTTAATCTTGAAGAAATAATCAAAAACTACAACACTTGAAACCACTTAAACTGTCGGCAAACTTATAAGCTCAGTCACTTTTTTGAATTGTTAATCTCTAACATATCATACGTATCTATTCAAATGTGTGCTAACAAATGACTGATGTTAAATTCTTATTGTTACATAGAAACTCTTGTAATAATTTAACTGTGTGCAAACAAATGAGGAAAAGTAAATGGAATGATCTATGCTACCTGCATATTTATGCCAAACAGAATTGTTTCTTATGCTAAACTGAATTATTTGAAATAGAACTGTTTTTTAACATTGAAACTGTACTTATACTGAACTGAATTGTTATCTAACTGCTTAAATAAACTGAATTGTTTGAAATAGAACTGATTAGTAACATAAAAATGGATTTGGCGTTAAATAACCTACAAAGGTTGATATGCCATAAAACCCAACAAACCAAACCAAACTAAACCAAAATGGAGCATCCTTCAGCTGTGAAAATTATTTCTATTAGACAGGAATACTTGATACCATATTTCCGTGTGCAAATTATTTGTTTTAGATAGGAATACTTGGTACCATATTACCGTGTGCAAATTATTTGTATTGGATAGGAATACTTGATACCATATTACCGTGTGCAAGTTATTTGTATTAGATAGGAATACTTGATACTATATGGGTCAGTGCAAATTATTTGTATTAGATAGGAATACTTGATACCATATTTCCGTATGCAAATTATTTGTATTAGATAGGAATACTTGATACCATATTACTGTGTACTAGTTATTTGTATTAGATAGGAATACTTGATACCATATGGATGTGTGTAAATTATTCGTATCAAGAAAAGTTACTTGAAGCTATAATTGTTTACAATGAATTATTATTTTTTACTCATTTGAGAGTTTTTTGCACCAGCGTTAACTGATGGTTTTTGTCTGGAGTTTAAGTGACAGCGAGTTTCCTCATGTCTCCAAGACTCTTCTTCGTATTCTGGCCGATCTTTGTATGGTCTCCATTCGTCCTTATATTTCCAAGTCTTCTAGTCCCTGTAC
Organism: Sepioteuthis lessoniana; assembly: GCA_963585895.1. Lineage (NCBI taxonomy): Eukaryota > Metazoa > Mollusca > Cephalopoda > Myopsida > Loliginidae > Sepioteuthis > Sepioteuthis lessoniana. The sequence continues at coordinate 12,285,020 of OY757914.1, read as the reverse complement.
CAATCGTTTGATGACTCTATCGAGCGCGCCAATGACAATCAGTATCACTGTCACTTACATGTTCCGTGGGTTTTTTTCAGTTCAACAAGGTCTTGGTATTTACCTCTCTTTTCACATTCCTTCAGATTCTTTCCGTTCTCCATATTATTATTATTATTATTATTAGTTACTTGAAACACTATAACTGCTTGAAATACTTGAAACTATAATTCTGTGTACAAATTATTAATATTGATAACAATATTTGATACGATATAACTGTGCTCAAACAAATAATCATAATTTTATGGAAATTGTCACTTGAAGCTATAATTGTTTAAAAATGTTTGATTTTTATTTACCAGTTCGAGAGTTAAATTTCGAATACCACAAACAGGACTCAGTACGAAATTTGATTTTTTTTTTCACGTTGTAAGGCGATAGAAATTCAACAAAAGTCACAAATGGCACAGCAATAGAAATTCGTCTACAGTCACGCAGGGTACGTTGATAGAAATTCGACTATAGATGCACATAGCAATGAAAGGGCATAATTGAGTCAACACCTCAATCGAAAAGACATTTCTTAAGCAAAATAAAGTTGATTAGAGTTCAACCAAAATGAGGAAAGATATGGATTCATGCCCTTCTCAAAAGCATTAGGCTCGTCCAAGATTTGAATTTGTCCAGCCAAAGAGACCATTACCAACATTCATAACCGTTACGCTACGTCATCTTCTTTTGATGATAAATCGGTTTCGTTCCTTTGCTGAGTGGCATAGCAACCTTTGAGAGTTAATTAATGCCAAAGTCTTCGTAATAGAACTTCGACAGGTGAATTAGCAATAACCGAAATCTGTTTCAATGATGATGGTTTATTAAAACCGAAACGTTATTGTGTCGATTTTCTATCACAATAAATTCTTCACTCCATTTCTCTCCATATATATATATATATATATATATATATATATATATATATATATATATATAATGGACTCTTCCATCGATCACAACGTATAAGACAATCAATTCAGTAATAAAAATGTTTGGTTTGGTTGCGTTGTGTGGCGTATCAACCCTTGTGGTTCTTTCAAAGCCAAAGCCTGTTCACACACACACACACACACACATATATATATATATGTGTGTGTGTGTGTGTGTGTGTGTGTGTGTGTGTGTGTGTGATTTCTAATCGACTGTGGCTTGATAACACGGACTGGTACCACTCCTGGTTTTCGGGGGGGGGCAGCCTATCATTCACGCCAGATGGATGTTATTTGGTTAAATCACCTGCTCTCAGAAGGTCTTCCTCCGGACTATATCTCCGGACTATATCTGCTTCAAGGATTGGGTTTATTGCTCGGCCCCTGAGGCAATCTAATAAAGTTTTTTCGTTGCTTAGTTTGGTTTATGGCATATCAACCAGCTTGGGTTATTCAATGCTAAATTCTGGTTTATATATATATATATATATAGCAAATAGCTTGTAAGTAACATTTGTAAACAATCCTAGGCTCATTTTTAGCACAAAATGGTTTGAAGAATAGTTTTTTATTGTTGGCACACAGTTAAATATCTTTGAGTAAAGAAAATGATTAAATAAATTCGTTTGTACAGTTAAATGATTTCAAGAATTGCTATTAAACATTAATAATTCTGGTCAACATTTTGAAAGAAGCTACAGCTCATTTGTTTGCACACAGTTTAATGGTTTCAATTTTTGCTATTTATTGTTTGCATACAATGAGTTCAATCTAATACGAGTAATTCTGTTTAATATCAGTCATTTACTTGCACAGAGTTAAATGGTTATAAACATTAGTACCTCATTCTAATAATTCTATTTAATATTAGTAATTTGTTTTAACACTCTTCCATCATTTCAAGTACAGTAAATAATTGAACTGTACCATTTGATCTATAAATTGTGCCATCTGATCCATTGAATAGAATTCTAATTGGTACTGATACTCCGGCTCAAGTTAAAGATGTGAACCGCTGAGCAACATTATTGGTATCATCTTGAATATTAGAGTTAAAAAATAATAGGCGATTCTGTTATTCAGATTCAAAAAGTCTTTATTACCAGGTACAATTTTCATAATAGTAATCGCCACACAAGGTAGAGAAAGATATCAAAGAATCTAGGAGCGAACCATCTAACCAGCCACCCCATACACACATCCGACGCATCACGTCTGCCGTCCAAATCTCAACTTCTCTCCTTAGATTTCAAAACTAATTTTCAGATTCTTTAATTTTTATATATTCTGAAATTAATGTGTGAGGAATCTCCCTAAACGATGGCGTTATATCATCATGATCGTCACACATGTCCCTAATTTTCATTATGTTTTTATTTAATTCCCATCAAAATTATGACGCGACATGAATCCATTTTATTTACATTTTGTCTTCCTGTTCCGAGATGACAAGTGCCCTTTGTCATATCGTTGCACATGCGCGCGCGCCCTCCCTTACCTCGGTGCCGAGTACATTTAAACTACAAGATCTTGAATAGTTCACAACCTAACCAAACTAAATTATAAATAAAATCAATACAATCAATTATTAATAAAATAATTAATACAATCAATTATCAATGAAATAATTAATATAATTAATTTCTACCCTAGTTATTTTACTGCTGGATTACCGACAGAGCTCAGAGGTTATCGTAGTGAAGGATTGCCTCAGACCAACCATACTATTTTGAAAAAGCGATAATAGAAGAATGGTGAACAAAATGCTACAGATTCTCCCTAAAATACTCTCTAAGTTTTGAATTCTGAATTGTTCCTTCGCCGATTACCCTATCAGAGCTACTTTATTCATAGCAGGGAAGGGACGTGAGAAGGACATTAGAGTGAGAAAGTGAAACGCAAATAGTCTTGTCTGGGATTCGAACTCAGCTCGTCGTATCCATTTCCTTACAATAATTACCTATCAATATATATATATATATATATATATATATATATATACTCTTCTTCTTACAAAGTAGTAATGTACATACAAAAGTTACATCACTTTTGTAATACATCCTCCCCTGATAATGGCCCAAAGTCGGGCAGAAAGTACTTGGGAAACAAACAATTATGGAAAATATATCAATCGATTCCCGCCGAATACTATAAAATCAATACGGCAATATGAAAGGATCTACAAGAAAATATGTAGACAGAAAATGTCTATTATATTCAACGAAATTTGTATATATATATATATATATATATATACGTGTGCGTATGTATGTATGTATATGTGTGTGTGTGTGTGTGTCGGTGTCTGTGTGTATGTGTGTGTGTGTTGAGCTGCGGCCTCGAAGCAAGCAGGTTCGAATTCCAGTTTCGCTATTACTTTCACTTCGGACGAATACCCTTATCCTCCCAGGTATAGTTAAAATACTCTCAGGTACACTCTGACCTGGAGTGGTAGTACCTGTTAAGGTCACATCTATGGGTCAAATAGAACTATTCAATCATTTACTCTACTTGAAACCATTTTATGCAAACAAATATTTAATGTTAACTCGAACTATTTGTTTTAAATGGCAAAGTTTGAAACCATCTTTGTGAAAATTAATGAGAAATGTTGAATTATTTGCATTAGATTGCAATTCTTGAAATCATTCAGTATCCTCGACTCGATATTTAACTTCATTTGATGGTGAGGATCCTGTCTGGGAGTTTGAGGAATACTCTTCATTGTCGATTACTCTTCATTGTCGAATACTCTTCATTACTGTTAAACCTTGGCTCACTCTGGCCCGGAGTGAAAGTACCAGTTAGGGTTAAATCTATGGGTCAAAAAAAAATATTTTATCATTTTCTATACTCGAAACCATTTAACTGTGTGAAAATAATAAATGACACTTCTTGAAACCCTTTAATCCTATTTACCAACCCCTCCGCTCGGGCAAGATATGACACAAGGTCAATTTTTAAGCGGAGTTTAACAGGTTTGAATTCAGAGTTTTCCTTCTCCTAGACTAGTTGCCTCACCAAGGCTGAAGAACCCAGTATTAGTGCCATGTGAAATGCAATCATTCTCGTCCAGGATTTGAACTCGAGTTGCCGTGTCCATTTCCTACGACGATAACCATTACACCACGGGAACCTCCTTAAAACACTTTAATTGTGTGCAAAAAAAATGAGCTCTGGCTCGTTTAAAAATATGCTACCCAAAAGGCTCGTTTAAAAATATGCTACCCAAAAGGTATTTGTTTACAAATTATATATATCAATAAACAGAATTCAGCATTAAATGACCCAAACTAGTTGGTATGCCATAAAACACAACCAACAAACTGTGTTCAAACAAATGATTAAGATTTAATTTAATTATTAGTGTTGAATAGCATTACTAGAACCATTTAATTGTGTGTAAATAAATGATTATTATTATTAACTAGGGGAAAACAAATAATTCATATTGAATTTGATAGAAATACTTAATCAATAGAATTATTAGGGTTAAATAACAATAATTGAAACCATTCAACTCTATGCAAACAAAAGATTAATATTTAAAAGAATTATTAGTATTAGATAGCAATACTTGAAACCATATAACTGTATGCACACAAATCAGCTCAGGTACGTTTTAAAATAATGTTACCTACAAATTATTCACTCACAAACTCTCTCTCTCTCTCTCTCTCTCTCTCTCTCTCTCTCTCTCTCTGGGCTAGTCAGCTGGAGCTTCAGAATGCACCGACTCCATCTCTGCAGAGGAGTAAAACTCTCCCAACAAGTGTCCTGGACATGACAATAAACAATCTGATGGTGAGGTTCCAGTAATTCTGGAGCTTTGGTGAATGCAGGGTATCCCTACATTGCCATTGTTTCCGGGTCCACTCTAATCAGGAATAGTAGCACCTGATACATTTAACTGTGTGTAAACAAAAAATTGTAATTACGCTAAAATGAATTGCTTGAAATAGAGATATTCATATGTATAAAAATGGATTTGGCATTAATAACCAACTATAGTTGATGTGCCATAAAACCAAACCAAACCAAACCAAACTCTCTCTCTCTCTCTGTCTCTCTCTCTGTCTCTGTCTCTCTCTCTCTCTCTCTATATATATATATATATACCTGATTCGGCATTAAATACTACTCAAGGGTTGATATGTCATTAGACCAAATAACCTAACTATATATATATATATATATATATATATATAATGTAAAGTTTCGTCATCACAAATCCTCTCGTAAAAATCAAAGTAAGTTTTCTTGTTTTTCCCCCAAAACATTTCTTTTGACTCTTCCATGGCTACCATCAAAAGAAAACCTCAAAGAACCTTGTAACATTGAATTTGGAGAATATTTTTTAATCTTAACTAGTTATGTAGTGCAAAAATATTTTTCCACTTTAGGTTGTACCAGTGGTGGGGCTAGAGTGTGTGTGGTCCAGAACAGCCCCTATGTCTGTCACAGCATTCTCTGTTACCCAAAAGTGCCTTACCAGCTCCTAGCTACCCAAAGAAAAATCAGTATCGTCCAACATTTTTTTCTCTTGTTATATCAAAATATGAACAATATTTTCTCCCGTGGTAAAAAAAAGTTGCAATATGCAATTACCCAAACCCTCCGCAGGAGTTCTACAGGTTTGGATTCAGAGTTTTCCTTCTCCTCAACTGGTTACCATTTCAAGAATAAAGAGTAGTCTGCCCTACTATTCATATAATAAAAGACTATTCAAAAGATGGTTGTTTTGCCAAAATAACTTGGAATCCAACGAGGTAAGATAAAAATAATCCTTGCAACATAACTTCTATCTCTTTTACATCAAATCAAAGTATTGTATCATAATGAAGGGCGTATGTAGAACTATTTAGGATTCTGCATTTTCCTTCCCCTAGACTGGTTACCAGATCAAGATTAAAGTGTCAGTCTGTCGAACTATTTACCTATAGCTGGAGGGGGAATAGTTTGATTTTAAAAATATTATATAGAGGATAAATGAAGCAAAAATGACTTTTTTGTTTGGTAGTTAATCTCGAAAGACAAATTTAACGTAGAAAAGTATCATATCCAGGACACTCTTAGAGGAAGGTCTTACCCCTCTACAGGAGATAGACGGCGTATTCTAAGCCCCCCACTACCATGACAGTGGGAGTTATGGTTGATTATCAGACTGAGCACTGTAGTACATTTCACACTTAATGAAAACAACTAATATATGACATTAGATATGACTATAAGACAAAAACATATCCTCTTTTAGGCTCCCTATTTCATGCTATATAGGTGCCTGTCTGTATTTCTTGAGTTTGGGGGTAGCACAGGAAAAATCAAAGTCAGTTAAAGAGTAGCTAGGAATTTATCACTTCTCCTGATCTCTCGTGTAACGAGAAATTTACAGAATATTTATCGTCAAGCGGACAGTCTTAGAAGGCTGCAGTTTTAATAAAATCATCATCTTAGCAGAATTTATTAGACAGGACTGTCTCTTTGCTTCTAACGTCCAAGCTTCTTTCAAAATAAAAGGTCGGCGATTTCTTTCTCTTGTTGCTTTGTATGTGATTTCTGTGATAGAATTGTATGTGAACTTTGCAAACAGATCAGCGCTTTGCGGTGTGCAGTCAGTCAGAGGTTTATCAGAAAAGCAAGATTGGAGAAGCAATTAGATTTAATCTCGGGGGCAATCATTTTCATAAAAGTTATCAGATCAAGTGAAAATGTCCACAGTGTTGCTTTGATGGAATACCATAATTATGCAGAGTCTGTCTTCTACGCATGCGTCAACTTCTTTCTTTTCTTTCTTTTTTTCTCCTTTTTTTTTTTTTTTTTAATGTCGACATATTTTTATTAGTGGCGAGCTTATTGTACACATGAAATACGGCGTCGAGAAGGCGTCACAATTTCAATATCTTTCGCCAGCATTTCCCAATTGAATGATAGCGGTTTATTGCAAACAAGATCGCCGAATACAAGTGCAGAAGAAGAAGAAGAAGAAGAAGAAGAAGAAGAAGAAGAAGAAGAAGAAGAAACCTTATCACGAGGGAAAAACAGCGAACGAACTCTGTAAATAGAAGTGGGCATGAGTTCTACGATTATCACGGCAGAACGATAAAGTATGGGCGTTTGCCACTTCGTCACATCAGCAAAGCATGTGAGGACAGTTTTATTTTAACGTGCCGGGTCGGTGATTGCCATGAACATATCGAGTCGTCGGAGAATTCCTGGAAAAGAAAAAAAAAGTCATGCTGGTAGTTTTTTCTCATACACATAAGCTCTCCAATACTCAAGAGGATAAAGAAATCAGATTTATACCATATGATCCAACTACTTACTTCACCAAGCAGGGTAGTAAAACAGGTTAAAATCCATATGCACGTAAATTTTCGTTATTAGTAACATGGTAGTTCTGTACACAGAGATCCTATTTACCCAACCCCTCCGCTCGGGCCGGATATGACACAAGGTTAATTTTTTAAGCGGAGTTTAGCAGGTTTGAATTCAGAGTTTTCCTTCTCCTATACTAGTTGCCTCACCAAGGCTGAAGAACCTAGTCTGTCCTACTATTTACCCATAGCTGGAGGGAGAATAATTGGATTCATACCTTTCCCAAGGGTATTAGTGCTATGTGAAATGCAATCAGTCTTGTCCAGGAATTGAACTCGTATCGCCGTGTCCATATCCTGTGACGATAACCATTACACCACGGGCACCTCCTATACACTGAGATATGACTATTGAACAACTGAAATGATCATGTCATGCGCTAACCCCATTCAAGCATCAATTTTTTATGCATTTCTTCTCCTATGTCGTTTTTCAAGGAGTGATTTTAACAAAACTCCTGTTATAGGACCCTTATTGGTTGTAAGTGCATGCACCAGCATGCATAAACATCATTGCAACTATATGACTATGCATTATTGTACCTAGATATGTGGACCCAGGAACAGAAAGGTTTAAACATTTCCTTGTTGAGTGGATAAAAATTGGAAACAATTTCATAACCGCACGGTAAATTGGAATAATCCAGGGAAATGCTACTGTTCAATTATTTACTGTACTTGAAATGTGTGTGGGGGTGGTTGCTTAGATGATTCGCTCCTAGATCCTTTGATATCTTCCTCTACCTTGTTTGGTGATTACTATTATGAAAATTGTTCCTGAGAATAAAGACTTTTTGAATCTGAATAACACAATCGCCTATTATTTTTTAACTCTAATATTCAAGATGATACCAATAATGTTGCACAGTGGATCACATCTTTAACTTGAGCCGGAGTATCAGTACCAATTAGAATTCTATTCAATGGATCAGATGGCACAATTTATAGATCAAATGGTACAGTTCAATTATTTACTGTACTTCAAACGATTAAACAGTGTCCAAACAAATTACTAATATTAAATAGAATTATTAGAATGAGATACTAATGTTTATAACCATTTAACTGTGCGCAAATAAATAATTAGTATGACTACAATACCTTATAGAATTTCAAGCCCTTGCTTTTAAATTTTGATTTAAATAGTTCAAATTATGTTCTTATTTTCTTCTATAAAGGTGGTTTTGCCATTAAATAACCCATGAAGATTGATAAGCTATTAAAATAAACACTCACGCAATGTGAGGACCCAGAATTAATTAGGAAGTGCGTAAATTCTTTAATTATTTATCTCAAATCGAATTGGAGATTTATGAACATGGAATAAAACTTTGCCAAAAAATTATGAGGGGTAAAAACAGCGGTGAATTAGAGGGGCAGCAGAATCACTGTAATTGCCTTGAGGGCACATTCTTACAGAAATGGCCTCCTTTCAACATTTCTAAACTCTTTCCAGAAACTAAACCAAACCTCCTCCATAATGTTTCTATAATGTCTGACTATCCTGTAGATGTTCATCTTTTCTCCAGATCCCACGTCACTGTACCAGATAGTGAATTACATTAATGGTCATCTCAGCGTACTTTAGACAAGGTGATATATGCCAATAAAATAAGTCAAGTTGGCGACTTTAGTCTTGGGCGACTTTAAGGCTCCCTTTTCAATAGCTACAACACCGAGGTGTAGGGGAGGACGCTACTCCTTTCCCTGGATTGCTCCACTTTACCCTTGATGCGTACCTTATAATGCTGAGTGTTAAGCAAGGAGGTATCAAGTACCATTTTTTAAAAAGTCTTTGGTATAACTCGACCTGGGATTGACCCCCGGCCTCCCAGACGATTAACGAACATTCTACCCACAAGGCCAATGAGCCGGTTGTCAATAAGAAAAAAGCCTAAAATATGTCGTCATCATCATCAAATCTCCAGTTCAGAGTGCCATCACGGATTAGATCGATGACATCATGAAGCATTTTTTCCGAGGTCCGAGGCTTCACTCAAGCTGAAGTTACACAGACACTAAAACCATCTGCTACATCTGTTTTCTGACCTAAACCACACATACTTTACTCGGCATTATCACCGGTGGACAGGGAACTGAACACCTTGAGGAAATGAAAGGCATCACCCCAGTAACATACTCACAATGAGCAGCACCCATTGTAGTCGTAAAAAAAAGCTTAGGGCTCAATTTGAGTCTGAACTGATTTTTCAACTGGGCTCAACAAATTACTTGAGGATCACCAATACCCACTAGATGATATCTTCACCATACTCAATGGCAGCACCTGTTTTGCCAAACTAGACCTCATTGAGGCCTATTTACAAACTGGGGTTACTACAGCCTCCGTAGTTTATTTCAATTTACAACACGGTTTCCTGTTATTGTAAAAACATCCCCTGCTACATTTTGACAAATAATGAACACTATGCTAACTGAAGTTGATGGTGCAGCGGCATACTTGGATGACATCATTGTTGACAAAACGAATTCACATAGTTCTGACACGTATGCAAAATTTTGGGTTCCACCGCTAACCTAAAAAGAGTCATTTTTACCTACAAACCGCCAAGGTCGTTGTCCAGATTCAGTTAATGTGGCAAATATTCAATAGACGCCACCCCTATTAGACGTAAGCAATTTACGTTCATTTCTCGGGTCGGTGAGTCATTATGGTTGTTTTCTATCTTCACTTCACCAAATAAAAGTACCGCTCAACAAGTTGTTGGTAATAGAAACTAAATGGTCAAACCCTTTGACCGTCAAAAAGCCTTTGACAAAATCAAATCAATATTATCTCGGACCTACTTCTTACACTCCACGACCCAAGTCAAAAGATAGTAGTGGCAGCTCGTGTTTCAAGTCATCGTGTGGGATCAGTGATTTTACATATATTTGCTGACTACAGCCAAATGCACTGATTTTCGCAGTAAAGAAATTCAAGAAAATGTTATTCGGGCGCCATTTTACACTCCTGACCGATCCCAAGTCATTGCTCTCCATATTTGGTACAAAGAAGGGCATTCCGGTATACCCAACAAGTCTACTCTAACGATAGGCAATCATCTTGCTGGGGTTCGACTTCGAAATCCAGTACCGCAGGGCTACAGATTTTGTCACGCCTCATGAGCTCACAACCAGTTCCTGTGATCGCTGTCATCAACATTGAGGACGATTTCTGGCACACACTCACAGATTGTGTTCGAACAATTCCAGTGACAAAGGTAAACGTTAAACGAGAGACTCGACAAGACTCAATGATCAGGAAAGTTTGCTGGTTCCTCAGACATTCAAGACCTGATTTCACAGGAGACCTTCTACAGTTTAAACGTTACAGTACCTATCTGTCCGTCATTGATGAATATCAGACGTTTACGGATCCTGTTATAATCCCTATGAAGCTCAGGAAAGCGGTCCTCAAACAACTACTTTCAGGACATCCTGATATGAACCGGGTGAAAGCTATAGCCCGTGGTGTGTTGTACTGGACTAATATAGATACTGAGAAGACAGTTAAAAAAGTATCCTGGCCATAGAAGTACAGAAAAACCTACCAAATATTGTCGACACACACTGGATATACCCAGAGCAATTATAGTCACAGATATATGTGGACTTTGCTGGCCCTATTAATGCCCTAAGGTTTTTGGTAGTGGTTGATGTCCATTTCGAATAGCCAGAAATTTTCACAATGCAGAATGCAGATACCCGTTTAACGGTAGCCATTGTTAAGCGACGATTCAACCAACATGACATGCCGGAAACATAAGTCTCGTACAATGGATAACAATTTACATCTAAGACAATCCGTTACCTTCTCAATTCATGCTGCATCACATATATTCGATCATCACCCCATCACCCACAATCCAAAGATCAAACATTTTGTGGATACATTTAAACGTGCTCTGCACAACGCAAAGGATGAGGGAACCACAGAAGAGATACTAAATACATTTCTCCTTTCGTACCGAACCACACCAAATGCTACAGTGAGGAATGGAATGTCTCCAGCAGAAGCACTACTGGCACGAAAGCTCCGGACCACAATGGATGCCTTAAGACCACAAAAACAACAAAGGCAAGACACGTCCCAAAATTTTGAAAAAGCCATTTTTGTTCGACATACCAAACTGGATTCCAGGTGCCATACACAGTAAAAAAAAGACTGTCTATGACGTGAAAGTTAGTAAACAATTCTGAATATGTCAGAGAAACCTACTACGGCCCGGATACACTCAGAACAACCAGGTTGAAAACATGGCAACCATTCGATGACATTTGAATTTCCATCTTCATCACCTCCCTTGCAAGGAAATACAAATGAGATTGAAGCAAGACCTAATGGGAACTTACCAAAGTGCAATCTCATAAGAGGGAAGCATCTCCAAATCAATCCCAAGCGTACTCGCTATAGTTAGATACCAAAAAGGAGAAGCGTTAGAGATCAAACCGAATAAAAAATATCAAAGTTATACCCTGTGAAAGATAGAAAGGGAGTTGCCTCCCGTGGATAGTGTATTGTAGGATTGTAGGTACCGGAAGGATGAATATATGTGTGAGACAAAAAGGACAGACTTGAAAAAATCAGCCACGACGCAGGAATGTATCGTTAATGGGAGTACACACAGTTAAAATAGCTTCGTTTCCTGGTCAATCGACGTATCTCTTTGCCGGTGGTTAAATAAAGTTAAGCTTTTATTGTACATCACGATTCCGTCTTTCTTAAAGTTTTGTTTAGATATTATTTGTTCGTAAAAACGTAACAGTTACTGGGTTATGTTCTATGGTATATCAACTCTTGTTGGTTATTAAATGCCAAATCCTGTTTATAGATATACATTATTTATATATGATTTGGTTTAGTTGTGTTTTAAGGCATATCAACCTTTCTTGGTTATTTAGTGACAATCCAAATATTAAATATATACCATTTTTTTGCTTTGATTTTATGGCATATCAACCATTGTAGGTTATTTAATGCCAAAACCTCTTTGGTTTTGGTTTCTTTGTTTCTTTGTTTCTTTGTTTTAATGGCATATTAACCTTCGTGGGTTATTTAATACCAAAGCCATCCTTCTAGCAGAGCAGCAATGATGTTATTTAACCCATAGCTGGGAGGATAAGGGGGTTCATACATTTCCTAAGGGTATTTTCCCGAAAGTGAACGTAATAGCGCGATTGGATTTCGCTTACTGCGATCCCGCAGTCCAGCGCTTTAACCATTACACCACGAGGAGACACCCAAAATCCTATTTATACATATACTTTATAGATATGTTTTGGTTTGGTGGGGTTAGGTAAAAATCATTTTACGAGATAGAGCTCTTTTGTTGGCACACTGTTAAATGGCTGAAAGACTTGCTATTTAATATTCATAATTCAACAGTCATTTATTTGCACATAGTTAAATGATTTAAAGCATTGCTATCTAACACTAATAATTCAATATAAATCATTTATTTACTCACAAATGGTTTCAATTATAGTAAATGATTAAATGGTTCTGTTTGACACATTGATTGGACCCTAACAGGTACAACGACTCCGGGTCACAGTGGACCTGGGAGTAATGGCAATGACTAGTTAATCCACATTCTCCAAAGCTCCAAAACTGGAGACTCATCATCAGATGGTTTAGTGTCATAAACAGGACACTCGGTATGTGGCGTGAGGGTTGTCATATCTCTCAGAAGAGATGCAATCGGTGTATGCTACTTTGACGTCACAGTCCGGTGCGTTAGCCACTACACTACGAGAAATCCTCCCCTCTGCCCAGATATAGAACAGATGAACAGGGCGAAAATCGAACTCACGATTGTCTAGCGCGCTAACCTACCCTAAAAAATAAACCGAGCTTATATTTAACACAGGACCGTGTGTACAGGGTATCTAGAGAAGATCAAAGTCGAAACTCACTTATAATTAGTCTGAGAGACTAGCTTATTAACCCATACACTTCGACGAGCTACACGTGGATGTGTGTATGTGTACGTGTGTATATGTATTTGTGTGTGTGTGTGTGTGTGTGTGTGTGTGTGTGTGTGTGTGTGTGTGTGTTTATGTGTTAATCTTATCATGTTATAACTGTCAACAAGCCAGCCTCTCTGCAGATCAATTACGACTAAGTATTGAGTTCGTTAACCTTTTGGCTTGAACGTGGCTTTTTTCCCCAATTCTTTTAATTCGCTAATTCTTTTGATCTTGGTTGCCCAGCACTGATGAAGGTGAAGCTCACTCCCTATGGATTCAATTATTGCTTTATTTCACCTTTTTTTTTTACGCCTTTTTCTTTCCTTCTTTTTTCTTCTTTCCTTTGTCATTTCTTTCTTTCATCCGACTTCATTCTTATTTCCAATTTTTTTCCGTCCTTCTTCTTTCTTTCTTTCCTTCCTCCGTTTTTATTTTTAATGTTTTTTTTTTTTACAAATCCAGTTCTCGCTTCACCTTACCCACAACCACAATCTTCTCCACTCACATCCCCCTCTTCTATCCCGTTGTAATTTACATCTTCACACTGAAAATCTCAAGTGATCATCGTGGGAATCAAGTGACAACAAGTATTTTCAAACATTCTTCTCAGTATTCCAAGAGAAGGAAATCCCCATATTGTCGTGGCTTATATGCTGAACTGCAACATCGTAGTTAGTAAGTTCGAACTCCAGACGCGCCAGTCCAGTCGGCTGGGGCTGTAAAATACACAGACTGCTTCTCTGCAGAAGGGTAAGAACCTACCAACGAGTGTTCAGGATATAACATTAAACAATGATGATAAGACTGGAGCTTTGGAGAATACGGAGTACCCTTCATTTCCATCTCACCCCCGTCCACTCTGGCCCGGAGAGGTAGCACCTGATGATTGGATCCCATCTATGGGTTAAATAGAACTGTTTGACATTTAAATGGAGGGCAAACAAACAACTTGTGCTAAATTGTCTTGTTTGAAATAGAACTGTTTGAACATTTAACAGTATATAAACAAATAGCTGATATTTAATCGAATTAATAGATACATAGGAATACTTGGAAAAAATTAACATTATTGACTAAATTTGACAAATCATATATATCTAATATATATCGTTAAGCCAGATTTGGCATTAGATAAGCTACAATGGTTGATATGCCTTTAAAGCAAATTAAAACAAACCAATCCAGACACGCTATTACGTTCACTTTCTTATCCCCCACCCAACTACGGGTTAAATGGAAATTTACTAAGTTTTTTTTTTTGCTTAGATGTGGCACAAGGCCATATGAAAAGGGCACCCAATGAGACTCGAACTCACTCGTGTAGGTTTGCTAGCCGAGCTTGCTAACCATTACGCCACCAGAGGCGCCTAACTACGGGTTAAATGGTATCACTGTTGTTCTTTCACGAGAATTACTTTGACATAAAATAACACACGAAGGTTGCAATGCCATTAAACAAAGAAACAAAAGCAAACTAATATTGCCACAAATTTTCATTTAAATTTTCATGATTCTAAAACTGGCCTTTAATTTTTCCTTCTCTTTCAAAAGATTTTTCTTACCTTTTAATTTAATCGGTACTACGACTACATTAGAAAAAATAATAGCTCCCCAGCCTTGGTGGACAACCAGACTAGGAAAAGAACATCCTTGAATTCAAAACTAGGAATTGGAGTCTCAAAGGCAGTGGGTATGTTGTTTTTCGGCTCGTTCTAGCAATTCCAGTGATGACATATGTGTCAAGTTGTGTCGACTATTGCCTCTCCTTTAATTGGCATAGTGATGGGAGACACACTACTTGGGCAACTGGAGGTCTTTCATACAACCTTGCACAGATTTGAAACCAAATATCTGTCATGTAAGATTAATGGATACCTTACCGCTACTATCAACTTCATGTTCAACGATTTTCACAGGTTTTTCTCCTCATTTCCCCATTTTTTTTAGATATTTACAACTGGCTACTCCATCCATCATTTGATAATTTCTTTCTTTGAGTCTGGATTTCTTGTTTTTAGAGATTATTTTTTCTTTCCTTGATAGAGTGATCTACATGGAAGTTTCAAATGAGATGTATTTTTTACAAGGACAGGTTCAGGATGAATCAAGGACTCCTAGCTTATGCTTTGTCCCTCAAAATTTCTATGGAGTTGAGATTAGGGGTTCTGGCTAGCCAGGGAAGAGTACCGATAGCACTGCACTTCAGCTATGCTCTACTGCATATGATCTTTGGTGTGAGGTAATTTCATCTATGGGCAAGTTACCGATGGGTAAATCATGAAAATGATGTAGGATAATGCGTTCAAATATTCGTTCCTGGTACGACCTTTCCATATTAATGGCTTTATGCTAAAATAATCTAAATTTAGCAAATTGCTACCGGCTTTTAAATAAGGTGAGAAAAAATCAAGATTAAATCCTTTAGAAAATCTTCGGTTATGTGACACGGAAAACAGCCTATATACCCTAGAATATCGAAAATCATTTGCCTCAGATTGATTATGTTAGTCGCTGTGATGTGTGGCTTCTAAATACTTTTAAAAAAACTACAGCATTTATATGAAATTTGCTTATCTTTATCAGCATCCTCATCAATTCGTAACGATAGCACGCATTCCTTTGACTCTCTATCTCTATCTATCTCTCTATCTCTCTCTCTCTCTTTCTCACTCTCTGTCTTTCTTGGGTTTTTTTTATCTTCGTCATATATCTGTTCCTTTTTCTTTCCGTGTTTTTCTTCCTCCTCTTTTTTTTTCTTCTTCTGCTACTGATTCTGCTGTTTCTATTATTGTCATTATTCTTTTTGAAATATTTTTATTTCATTTCATTCTTCCTTTTTTTTTCATCTCCAATCTATTTTCTCGCTGTTGTTTTCCCTTTCTTCTTCTTCTTCTTCTTCTTCTTCTTCTTCTTATTATTATTATTATTATTATTATTATTATTATTGTCTTTCACTATTCAGCCTCTTTCCTTCGTTTTTCTTCTTCTCTTTTCTCATTCAACCTGTCGCATCCCATCACCAAAATCTACTTTTAAAAAAGAGAAAACAAAAAAGAAAAAAAATAGAAAGCAAATCAGTGCAAAAAAAAAGATCAATTAGACCGATGACAATTGAATCAAACAGTGTCTACTCTAATTGTTGTGTTTGGACAAAGACAATCATTTTGTGTGCAGGCAACAAACATAACCAAAGCAGGTGTAAAAAAAAAAAAACAACAACAAAAAGACAAAAAAATAACGTTTGTCTTTCATTCTTACAACAACCTGATCATCTTCATCCGACATAACAATTAACCTATATATTACCAACCGGACAAATATCAGCAAATTTTCTTTTGCTTTAGGATGAAATAAGGCATCTGCAACTGGACAGCATCTTTTCTACTATAACACACACACACATACACACACTCATACACAAACGCATGCACACACACACACACACACACACATATATATATATATATATAGTGCAATGGGTAATTTGTCGTCTAAATTACTCAAAAATGAAAATAACAGTCATCTCACTTGATCTGATATAATTACCAAAACATTCATTAAAAAATCTTGAAATACTAAATATTAAAGTTATTCAAAAACATCACCATTGCCTCCAACTACCGCTTCCAGACAACTTCAAAATCACCCGCAAGCTTTTCCATCGGTCTCTTTATTTAAATTGGTAAATGCTTAGTTTTGCACGGTGTTTTTGTTAGTCTATCGTTCTGTCGCGTCCCATACATAATAATCAATGTGATAGCCATTCGCAGAGTTAGGCGGCCAAATGTTAGGAGTGATGTGATCGTAGAAATTTTCTCACTGCCAAGATTGGGCTCTCTTGCTGGTATAGCAATGTGTTGAGTTCTGTTGCCAGATATAGGGTCATCCAGTAACCACCTTCTCGATCCAGGCCAGCACTACCTCCTCCTTGAGCACCCTAAACACCACGTTGTGTACTGGGTGTTCGGATTTAATAACTATCGGCACAACTTTCGAGGACAGCGCAAACCATGTTCCCCAGGCAGAAATTTTTCTTATCGGTGAAAAACCAAAGATGTTCTGTTAGAGATACTTGAGTTGGTTCAAAAACTTTTCTCTTTCCCTTCATGGTCCGTGTTAAAATTGGCTCTTTTGCATCTTGTATGAGAAATATAGAATGTCTTCACGCCGAATAAGACACTACTTTATCCTTGTCTATGGACCTGATTGACTAGCTGGGATCGTTGTCAATCATGGTCTGGATCTCAGTAAGAAATTCGGGAGTTTTTTTTTTCTTATCAGAACGATCAGAGCGATGCTCCCGGGTTGCTGTATATTTTTACTCACCATGGGACTCATTCAAATGTTTTCGAATCATCTGCATTGTCCTCAGTTTGAAACTCAAACTGTGAAATATTCGCGTTGTACCTTCCGGCATGAATGAAATGAGGTACTGCATGGTGCTTCTAAATCTATAGAGGGTTTGGGTCATGGGTTTGATTTCCCTGCACCCCTGTCTATCTAACTATAGTTTGCTACACAGTAGACGTAACATGAAACAAACTAAACGCATACGTGAAATAAATGATTTTTTTTAAATATACTAATCACCCTATATATATATATATATATATATATATATATATATATACGTTGGGCATTCAATCAGTTTCCAGACTTTTTTGTACACGCATTTAAAATTGTCATAGACTCTTGAAAATTCAGTATCTTATTGCTATACATCTTATGAGATGACTGACCAATTTTTATGATTTCACGTTCAAATGAACAGCTACAGCAGGAATTAGAATACACCCTACTAAAACCTCATTTTCACAGCTAGTGAATTTCAAAAATGCAATCTGACACTTTAAAAGAACGATATGCAATAAAATTCTGTTTTAAACTTGGAAAAAATGCCACAGAATGCCTCATATGGAATGCGTCAGACTGCTTTTGGAGCATCTTGCATGAATCGAGCATCAGTTTTTGAGTGGCATCAGAGATTTGAGAAAGGCAGGGAGTCTGTGAGGGATGATGAGAAGTGTGGTAGGAGTAAGGAAGTCAATACACCAGAGTTGATTGGCCAAAGGGTTAGGGTTAGGGTTACTATGTTGAGGGTTTACGCGAGTTCAGGGAGAGATTCCTAGGGTAGAGGCCAGCATTCTTGAAATCGGTTCAGTGGCATTTCCATCAGGACAATGCACTAGTCCACAACTCCACCCTTGTTACAGACTATTTGACTAAGATGGGCATAAACACAGTTCCTCAGCCTCCCTATAGTCCAGACGTTGGTCCCTGTGACTTTTGGTTATTCCCAAAGCACTGAGGATGTAGTTATGAGACAATTGAGGAGATGAAAGAGGCTGTGACGAAGGTTAGTGACACGCTCACACAAGAGGACTTAAATGGGGCCTAGCAGAAGTTGTTGGAACGGTACAACAAGTGCATTGGAGCCGTAGGAGATTACTTCGAAGGGGACAAGAGTTTCATGTGTGTACTATCAATAAAAGTGCCCATACGAAAAAAGTCTGGAAACTTATTTAATGATTCTCGTATATCTAAAGAATGTATACGATTTTTTTTTAACTCTCACATATTCATATTTTTTATCAGAGACGCACTTTGTAAAACGCATCTCATCTAGGAAAATGAAATAGTCAATTCGAGTTCGAATACTAAACCAAGCTCTTTGCATTTCTCTTCGCGCTTAAAAAAAAATTATTCATCTCTCCTTCTCTCAGCTTCCGGTAATAACAGTGGAGATTGGAGAATTTAACCTTGATAAGACAACCTGTCTAGAAGAAGGAAAACTCTAGATTGAAAGCTGCTTTACTCCGCTAAAAAAACATATTTTTTGACGTACCCTACCATTTGACGAGGGGCTGGGTAAATGCATATTCATATTTTTGCTTACAGTGATCTCAAGCTGTAGAATTAAACGAGTCGCTCACATATTTGTAAAACTGTTACGCAATAATAAGGAATGAATGCACAAAGGAGATTAGCGCTTGACCCAATTATTTCAAATGGAAAATAGTCTTTTCACGTGACTTATATTGTAGCATAAGATTTACTCTGTAGGAAAGCTTTTTTTTATTAAACTTACACCGCGTGAACGTGTGTGCACGAGTATGTGCACTAGTGTGTGATTTGTTTTGATTGGGTTTAATAGCATTTCGTTTATTATTATTGTTATTATTATTTGTTTGCACAGATTTGTATGAATTCAAGATTTGGGTTTGGTCGTGTTTTATAGCATATCAACTATTTTAGGTTATCTAAAGCCAAATCCTCTATATACATATATACTAAATATATATGATTTGGTTTGGTTGGATTTTAAGACATATCAACCTTTGTAGGTTATTTAATGCCAAATCCTTTTTAGACATATATATTAAATATAAGATTTGGTTGGGTTGGGTTTGATGGCATATCAAACATTGTAGGTTATTTAATGCCAAATTCTTTTTATAAATATATATTGAATATATATGGTTTGCTTGGGTTTTATGGCATATCAACCATTGTAGGTTATTTCACGCCAAATTCTTTTTATACATATATATTGAATATATATGATTTGGTTTGGTTTGGTTGGGTTTTATGGCATATCAAACATTGTAGGTTATTTAATGCCAAATTTTTTTTATAAATATATATTGAATATATATGGTTTGCTTGGGTTTTATGGCATATCAACCATTGTAGGTTATTTCATGCCAAATTCTTTTTATAAATATATATTGAATATATATGGTTTGCTTGGGTTTTATGGCATATCAACCATTGTAGGTTATTTCATGCCAAATTCTTTTTATAAATATATATTGAATATATATGGTTTGCTTGGGTTTTATGGCATATCAACCATTGTAGGTTATTTCATGCCAAATTCTTTTTATAAATATATACTGAATATATATGGTTTGCTTGGGTTTTATGGCATATCAACCATTGTAGGTTATTTCATGCCAAATTCTTTTTATAAATATATATTGAATATATATGGTTTGCTTGGGTTTTATGGCATATCAACCATTGTAGGTTATTTCATGCCAAATTCTTTTTATAAATATATACTGAATATATATAGTATTTGTTAACTCATTTTGTAGACAACATTCTCAAATGTGCCTTAGTTCTTTTTTGCAAACAGTTAAATGGGTTCAAGTATTACTATATAAAAGTCACAATTTAACATCAGTCATTTGTTTGCACACATTTTGATCTATTTGACCCATAGATAAGACCCCATCAGCTGCTACCGGGAAGAGTGGACATGGGAGTTGTGGCACTCCCAAATCTCCAAGTCTGGAGGTTCCCCATCAAATGGTTTGATGTCATAATCCGGACACTCATTGAGAGGGAGGTCTTACCCCTCTGCAGAGATACAGTCGGTATATTCTACAACCCCTGCCGACTGGGCATGTGTGTGTGTGTGTGTGTGTGTGTGTGTGTGTGTGTGTGTGTGTGTGTGTGTGTGTGCATCAGTGTATGTGTATATTTACGTCTATGGGTCTGTGCATGGATGTGTCTGTCTGTGTTTTTGTTCAATGCTACAATGATCGATTGAATTTAACGGCATGTCAGCCTGTTTAGGGTTATATTATGCTTAAGGGTCAAGGAATCGTGTTCATTATGCATTCATCTAAAGAAAGGCGCATTTCTTGTAATGCTTTTTGTTATAGGAAGTAGGTACTTCGAACCTTTAAAGAGGCTGTTTGCATTTCATATAACGCTAATACCTTTGGTAAAAGTTTGGTAGACATCTTTTCAACCTAATCTTTGCATCCCATGTTGTGATAAAGAGGTTGAAAAGTAAATCTAAAAATTGTTTCTTGCACTCAAACATTTATAGCAGCAGCTCAATGATTCATAAAGAGTCAAAATTAGATATTGTGATTGCCGATGACATAAAAGAAACTCTTAATTGTTCTCAAAATACAAGACGTAGTGATAGATGATAATCTGAAAACTTTTATTGTTTTATATCTGACTTCATCGCTTGATTCTAAGTAAGCTGAAAACTGCCACAAACTTTCATCATCATCATCATCATCATGTCGTGCTGGTAGCACGGATATCCCTGACCCTCTCTCGCCACTTTTCCCCATCGTTCATCGCCTCTGGCCGGTCTTCTGGACTACATCCCGTATCCTCACATAGTTGCTGAATGTATGTTCGTGCTGGTCGTCCTGCTTTTGCTCGGCCATATGTGGGGGTCCATAAGAGTACATCAATCAACAATTATTATCTATTCTTTTTCAGCTATGGGTAAATAGTAGGGCAGACTGTGCTCTTTAACCTTGGCATGACAACCGATCTAGGAGAATGAAAACTCCGAATTCAAACTGGTTGTAAACCTAAATAAGTGGTGGTTGCAAACCGATTTTTAGCCATGCCCTACTTTGTGTATTTCTAAAATTCTGAGCACACCCCCACTGACATTTTTAATTCTTTCATATTCAAAATTTTTCTGCAATTCACGTGAAGGAACCCCAAAAGGCCATTAACTTGGTCTCAAAACAAGCCCCACCAAAATATTACCATGCTTCTCCAGTGGGGCATTCGCCCCATGTTGAGAATTAATTACCTAGATTGACTTTTCCAGGCTATTCCTGCTCAAGACACGCTAAAACTTGACCTTATGTCGTATCTTGTCCATGAAGGAAGAGTTGGGTAATTGTATATTTTCGTTGTCTGTTCAGTGGACTGTCTGACATGCGTGCCGGACGGTTAATGCTCCATAGCAGACTTGAGGCCGAAAGGCCTCCGGCTTCGGCTAGGCCACCTTCGGAGGGGCGAGCTGAAATATTGACACCTTTGTCACCTTTGTATAGCACTGGACTTCGCCGTACAGTTTAAACTATAATCAGGCATACGTGCCTGGATCCAGATTTAGGTCCATGTCCAGCTAGGCTCATCAGGCCCACATTGTATTAAGTGAGCCAATGACCGGCATAGTCAAGCAGGGCTCGAGCCTCAGCTCTTGCCCGACCTTCCCCCCCCCTAATTCCCCACTATAATCGAACTTTGGGTCATTGACTTTGTGTTAAGTCCTGTCTGGTGGGAGGCAGAGACAAATATTGGGTAATTGCGTATTCATATTTTCGGATATAATGTTTCCACTTTGTAGAATTAAACGCCTCTCTTACATATTCGTAAGACGGATAAACGATAAAAGGGAATGAATCCACAAACAAGTTTAGCGCTTGATCCAATTATATCAAACCACATAAAAAGGAGAGGATGCACAAATAGATATTGCGCTTGACCCAATTATTCCAAACTGATAAAAAGGCATGGATACACTAATAAGATTAGAGTTGCATTTTGACCCTTGACGAGCCGTCAATCAGAGATGTCTCTAAGCATACCTGTCGTACCTGTGTAAACAAGCGAAAGTAGTCACGTGGTTGATCGGAGGTCGTTGGCGTTATGAAATGATATATGCAGATGCCTGCGTCAGTCAGGGTCAGTTGCAGTCAGTGTGAGTCTTGAGTCAGACCCAGCTTGCAGTCACTGAAAGCGCCTACTGGAGCAGCAGCCCGCATGGCCTCTGGTTGAGTAACCCTTGCCGAGTAGCAGAAAAAGTGGTAAGTAGGGTCTTTAAGATAACACAACATGGTATGGTCAAGAGAAGAAGTTATGGGTCAATATAGCAGTGTGTCCCCGTCTCTCTCTCTCTCTCTCTCTCTCTCTCTCTCTCTCTCTCTCTCTCTCATTACAGAGATTTGACTCCAAGAAGAATAAAGAGGGATATATTCTTATAAAGAAGAGTTGTGGTCATTCTTTCATCTATATATATTTATTCGTTATGCGTACAACATTAACACTTGATCCAATTATTTCAAATCATTTTATAAGACCAAATACCATCTAACAACATCTTCAAATGATGCTTATTAACCAGGGAATGATTCCATTGGTTAAATTCTATTAGTCTTCAGTACATTGCTGTCACGTGACTTATATATCATAAAAATTTAACTGCGTAAAAAATTCTATTCTAATTCTACGGACTTCTTCCTTTATGCAACGCAAACGTTATTACCAGATGAGCCGAGACTTACGCTATACGTAATAGTGCAACTTTCATTTCTACTTTATGGACACGAATGAAGGAATTGCGTAGGTCAAATTGTACAGTGTACAAAGGGAACCCGTTTGTGTTAATCTTGTCGGTGGAGAAAAGGGGTTTTCTTTTACGTCAGAATTCGTCTTTGGGGTGACTTTATGGACGGCTTTCCGAGTTTGCCGCTAATAGCCAGCCTAATACGAGCCCAGGAATATTTGATATTGGAAAGAGATTCATAACGACCCTTCAATGTTTTATAATCCAGTCTTTTTCAGACAGTTCTTGCTGTTTATGGCATTAATATTTAGGCGGGAAAATCGCGCCAAAATGTACATGTTGAAAGCACTGACAAGTTTTGTACGCAAAACATTTCCAAAAGTATTATTTATATATGCATATATGCAATTATATGGGTTCGGAATGAAATTTGATAGATTAGAGAAAAAAAGAAGAATGTATTGAAAATCATTCGGATATATTTCCTGTTCAGATAATGCTATTCCAAGAGCAAAGTGTTTCAATCTGATTCCTGCCACTATCACGTTATTTTCATGCAAATATATATATATATATATATATATATATATATATAGAGAGAGAGAGAGAGAGAGATAAATTGACAGAGTAGTAGTGATCAATTAATTAAGCAGTAAAGTCGACGCTATAACGTTTCGGTATTAATTTGTCATTATCAAGACTTTAAAAAGTGACATCAAGTCTTAAAGGAAAAACGATGGATGTTTAATAAAATATAGGTGATGGCATATTAATACCAAACCTATATCGCGTCGACTTTTCTGCTTCATCACTTTGGACTACTCTGTCAATTTTTCTACATATTTTCGGATTCTTTTCCATTATTTACCTATATATATATATATATATATATATATATAAAACCTAGAGGCAACAATATTATTTGTCGACTTCTCCAAGGCCTTTGACTCCATACACGGAGGGAAGATGGAGCAAATACTACTTGCCTACGGCCTACCGAAAGAAACCATCGCAGCCATAATGATGCTATATAGAAATATGAAAGTAAAAGTTCGCTACTCGGGTCGAGACACATACTACTTCAACATTGTAGTAGGTGTGCTGCAAGGAGACACATTAACCCCGTACCTCTTTATGGTCTGTCTAGACAACGTCCTTAGTACGTCTATCGATAAAATCAAAGACAACGGCTTCAAGCTGACAAAGGAAAGAGGCAGAAGATACCACGCACAAATAATTACGGACGCGGACTACGCCGATAACATAGCGCTTCAGGAAAATACACCCGACCAGGCCGAAACCCTCTTACATAGTCTAGAACGAGCAGCTGCTGGCATAGGCCTCTATATCAACGCAGACAAGCCGGAATATATGTGCTTTAATCAAAGAAGCGACATCTCCACACAAAACGGTAGTTCTCTGAAACTAGTAGACAAATTCACCTGCCAAGGAAGCAGTGTCTCATCAACCGAGACAGATATCAATATGGTACTAGCAAAGGCATAGACAGCTATCGATAAGCTATCGGTCATATGGAAGTCAGACCTGACCGATAAAAAGAAACGCAGTTTTTTCCAAGCAGCAGTCGTATCGATACTGCTGTATTGGTGCACTACATGGACGCTAACAAAACCTATGGAGAAAAAGCTTGACGGCAATTACACAAGAATGCTGCGAGCAATATTGAACAAGTCATAGAAGCAGTACCCGACAAAGAAGCAGCTGTATGGCCACTTACAACCCATCACGAAAACTATCCAAGTTAGACGAAACAAACATGCGGGACACTGCTGGAGAAGTAAGGACGAACTCATAAGTGACATAATCCCGTGTATCCCTTCACGTGGACGAACAAAGGCAAGACGACTAGCTAGAACCTATATGCAACAGCTTTGTCCCGATACAGGATGTAGCCTTGAAGATCAACCGGAAGCGATGGACGATAGAGAAGGGTAGCGGGAGAGGGTCAGGGAGATCTGCGCTGGCGGTGGGACTTAATGATGATGATGGTATATGTTGGGTATCACCAACCTTTTCAGCATAATGAGCTGTTCCATCTGACATATATGGCAGTAGCGGAGATCAATCTGGGAATAAGTCATGTTCTTATTACTAACAGTCTCTCTCTTTTAAATGCTCTTTCCTGTAAATATAACTATTTTCCTCACAAATCGTGGTTTGTCTTATTATTACTACTATTTGTGTTCACTAACCAGAACACAACAATATATATAATGTTTATTTATTACTTTTTCCTTTAGCTGTAACTTCTACTTAGATGTGAGTGTAGTATCTGTGCAACTTGATCGAGATTTCATTTAGAAAAAGAGTATCTCGATCCATAAAAAATATCATCCATACAAAATATCAAATATATCAAAAATAATAAATAAATAACTACATTCTAAAAATCAAAATGATCATAGAAATATTTATACATCCAATTTTCTTAGGTTTTGGTGAGGTTGTTTCATTTGATGACATATCAACTCAGGTTATTTAATACCAACTTCTGTTTATAAATATATAAATATTTATGTAGTATATAATTTTTAAATGAATCGTTTATAGCTAACTTCCTTTTCAAACAGGTTAGAGATTATTGATTTGTACACAGTATAATAGTTTTAAATATTGCTAAAAAACACCAATAATTTATGTTATTCTTATAATTCAATTTAATATTAATCATTTTTTGCTCATAGTTAAATGGTCTCAAATTATTAAATAGTTCTGTTTGACCCATGTTATATATTGACCCTCGACCGAGCCGTCAATCAAGAGATGCACCTGTGTAAATAAGCGGGAGAACAGCGGAAGCAGGTGGACGTAGACAATAATATAGCCAGGTGCCCAGACGGTTCGAGTCAGCTGGAGACAAGATGCCGAAGTAAGAGCCAGCGGCAGACAGGGCTTTGGGACCTCAGTGACCCACGGTGGAGCAACTCCAGCCAAGATGAGGAAGAAGCGATGCTATGGTTGCTAAAAGAATTTGGGTCAATATAGCAGTTTTTCCCTGTCTCCAGCTCATCTCTCACACACAAGAAACATCACCCTTTCGTGGATAAAGTGCGAGAAATTTATATTTTTATAAAGAAGTGTGCTAGTTTGTTATTGATGTCGTCATTACCGGTTAATGATGTTTCCGCATGTAAGTGTATATTTGTATATATATATATACGTGCAGTTGTATGTGGCTATACAATGCCCATAGATGTAACTCTAACAGGTACTACCACTCCGAATCAGAAGTGGTTCTCCACATTCCCTAAATCGCCCAGACTAAAGTCTCACTATCTATTGGTTTATTGTCATATCCAGGAGACCCGTTAGGGGGTCTTATTCTGCAGAGGTGCTGTCGATGAATTCAATAGCCCCAGCTGACAGGATAGAATTATATTTGACCCAGGGATGAGACTGTAATAGGTGCTACCACTCTCAGACAGTGTGGACCCCGGAGTACGGCAATGAAGGGGTACCCTACATTCCCAAAAGCTCCAGAACTAGACCCTCATAATTAGATGGTTTAGTGTCATATTAAGACACTCACTACGGGGGTGGTCTTACCACTCTGC
The DNA here is from genome assembly GCA_963585895.1 of Sepioteuthis lessoniana. NCBI lineage: Eukaryota > Metazoa > Mollusca > Cephalopoda > Myopsida > Loliginidae > Sepioteuthis > Sepioteuthis lessoniana. Next base: position 12,258,073 of record OY757914.1, on the reverse strand, counting down.
AGAAATGCATTCGGGGTATTCTATAGCCTCAACAAACTGGGGAGCGGTTTTCTTATTTTGTATATATACACCCATGGAAAAAAATATAAGATCCCCCTCAAAAATGAGGAAAAATATTGTTTATAATTTTCAAATAATGAAAATCAGATAAATGAAAGATAAGGCATAAAGATAATTAAATTTAAAATATCAAGAAATTTCAATTCATTTTTATATGTATATTAGCATTTATGCTTGATTTTAAAATTTTGCTTTGACATAAATATAAGACCAATGAGCAGAACTATCGAATATAAAGGCAATTTTTATATCATATTTTGTAGATCCGCCGTTAGCTTTGATAACCTCAAAAATTCGGCTAGACATACAATCAACTAGTTTCTGAAGTTGAACCAAAGGTATTTTTTCCAATGCATTTAAGATTGCGTTTTTGAGTGCAGAAATTGCTGAATACTGTCGACCTCCTTCATGAACTTTTGCAACTATCAATACCCACAAATTTTCTATAGGATTGGGGTGCGCAGAGCACACTGAGTGGTCAAGAAGTCTTATTTTTTGTGCAAGCAAGTACTTGCTTGTTATAGGTGCATTGTGGGTAGCATTATTATCATGCTGAAAAATCCATTCTTCTCCACATAGACGGCGCCCTTCTTGTGCGAGTGATAAATCATTTAGCATCTTCACATAATCTGCTGCTTTTTGTCGACCACTGACAAATTGTAGTTTAAGTTTTCCTGAAGATGTGAAGGCCCCACCCAGATCATAAGAGATCCTCCTCCACTAGGCCTTGTTAAGTAATTCTCTTCTGGAATTTTTTTTATGTGCCAGTACTTCTGAAAGCCAACTGGACCATCTAAATTGAATTTGTTTTGTCCGAGAAAACAACTTTTCGCCATTCTATAGCAATCATGGTTTATTATTGACGAGCATGTTCTAGTCGTTTCTCTTTGTGCTTCACAGTTAACACTGGACGATGAATTCTTTTCTTATGCTTAATTTTTTCGTTGTTTAAATTCCTACTAATTATTTTAGTACTGCAAGGAGCATCCACAAGAGATTTCAATATTTTGATGTTGACGAATTTTTTGTTTTTTTTGTTTTTGCTTTTTTGTTTTTGTTTTTTTTTTTTTTACTTCGCGAACAATTCTTCTCTTGAATTATGGTGATAATTTTTCTGGCCTGCCGGTCAGTTTTCTTGTTCCATACTTATTTGGACTTTTCAAGTAATTGCTGATGATGGTTTTACTGCATCCTAACTCTTGGAAATTTCCCTCTGAGATTTTCTGACTCTTTTCCGGGCTGTAATCTCGCCCTTCTCAAATTCAGCCATTTATGTTTTTAGTATTTTAAGTATTACAGTTTTAATAGCATTTTTATGACATAAACTATATATAATAATTGTTTCAATTGAATTCAGTCCTTTTTTCTTTAGTTTTTATAGGTGGCCTTATGTTTATGTCAAAAAGAAATCTTAAAATCTATCATAAATGCTAATATACATATAAAAATTGAATTGAAATTTTTTATTATTTTAAATTTAAATGTCTCTTAACCTTATCTTTCATATGTCTGATTTTCATAATTCAAAAATTGTAAGCAATATCTTTTATTTCATTTTTGAGGGTGGTCTTATATTTTTGTGCAGCGGTATATATATATAATACGAGGAGAAAATCCAAGGAGTAGCAGTATCTAATTTGAGTGCTCAATGTCAACGGCTATGGATGTACAATTGAATTGGGGTGAAGAATATATCAAAACTCAACGTGTAAAGCCAAAAAGTTCTTTTTATATAAAAATAAAAAGAAAAAATTCACTTCTTTGATGCCATAAATTTATTTCTGGTCGTGATGGCCATCATCAGATGTTGCACGAAAAGAAAATTTTATTTGAGTGTTCTAATATTGCTTCCGACGAGAATAGGATTTGAAAAAAAATTATTTTTTAAGTAAGACAATTTTTAATGTTTTTATCATATTTTTTAATCAAGAAAAAATTTTACGGTGGAGTTATCTATAATTATTTTATTATTTATACAATGTTTGTATATTCCTTTAAAAAAAAAAAAACGTTACCTCTTAATTTGAATACTACTGAAAATTAAAAAAAAAAACTAATTCCGAAATAAAGTGATTAGTGGCATGCGGCTTATTTAAAATAAGAGATAAAATATGAATTTGTACTTCCGTTGAAACTATTATGTATTATAAATATTAAATAAAATAATTCGTGTTATCAGGAAAAAAATAATTCAATGCTGATATTATTTTACAAAAGTCTATTTCTGATTTATAAAATTATCGTAAAAATTCATATTTTTTATATTAGGAAGAAAATATATCGAATCTTAAGTTAATCGTAATAAGCAAAGAATTGATATGTCATAGATATTCTATTAATCCTCATCATTATTATATCGCGCAGAGAACACGGATTCCCCCCCCCCTCTCTCTCTCTCTTTCTCTCTCTTTCTCTCTCTCTCTCTCTCTCTCTCTCTTCATTTGTCCTTATCATCCATCACTCTCGGCAGGTCTTATCATATTTACCAACCCCTCCGCTCGGGCAGGATATGACACAAGGTCAATTTTTAAGCGGAGTTTAACAGGTTTGAACATAATCTGTCCTACTATTTACCCATAGCTGGAGGGAGAATAATTGGATTCATACCTTTCCCAAGGGTATGAGTGCTATGTGAAATGCAATCAGTCTCGTCCAGGATTTGAACTCGTATCGTCGTGTTCAATTCCTACGACGATAACCATTACACCACGGCCACCTCCACAGGCAGGTCTTATACACTACATCTAGCGTCCGTACTGAGTGAATATATGCAATAAAAAAATCTGTACAGTTAAAACAGAAGTAAAAAAGACAATATATCGTCTGATTTTATTTATGACATCAGAAGCTCCGTTGACAGTGATAAAAGATCGCTAAAATTAAAGTTTAACAGGTCATTTGAACCCGTTCCACAAAATATTTATCGAGTAAACTTTTTATATATCTTATAGAGTATACAATGACCTACAAAACACACTTTGTTGCGCCTTTGTCACAGGTACCGTTATGTTGTGGCTAAAGTGCCGGATTGCGACGTCGTTGTAGACAAGATCGAACTCAAGCTGCGCTATTATATTCACTTTCGGATAAATACTCATCGGAAAAGTTCAAATCCCTTCTCCCTCTCCATCGATGGGTCAACTTCTGTTCTTCTACAAGGATGGCTTTGGCATTAGATAACCCCCAAAGGTTGATATGCCACTAAACCAAGATACCGATCTCTTTCACAAATTTGTCCTATCTGAAAATGTTTAACAAATAAATCACTTGGTTAATTTTGTCTAAGTTAATTTCTGATCCTTTCTTCAATAAAAACATCAACACATCTTGCTCTGTTAACGAGATGTTAATAAAATGAAGTTGTTTGGTTTCTTTGTTTAATAGCATATCAACCTTTGTAGGTTATTTAATGCCAAAGCCATTCTCCGAGAAGAACAGTAGTGGCATTATTTAACCCATAATTGGGAGGATAAGGGGGTTCATACCTCTTTCCCAAGGCTATTTGCCAGAAAGTGAACGTAATAGAGCGACTGGGTTACGGACCCTCTAACTACGATTCCGCAGTCCATCGCTTTAACCATTATACCACGAGGACACTCCCCCAAAACGAAGTTGTATTTATCAAGACACAAATCAACAATGAATTAAATATTCATTGCACTTATCGATTCAGGACACATCACGTACCGTAATGATTCAATTATCTCTAGGGTACTTAAATATTTACTTGCTAAGCGTAGCCAGAAGTATGAGGCACTCAGTGGGAATATAGCTCACTGCTAATGGTCTGCTAATCTAGATTGCTAACTATTACTCTACGTTGGGTCCCCTAAAGGTAACCCATATGTCAGGCCGAATGAGAAACTTAGATTTTTAAATGACAGCATATTTACACTTTATCAAAGATTTAGGCTATGTCATTTGGCTTAATGGCATATCAACCCTTTCAGTTTATTTAATGTCAAATCTTGTTAATACATACATATGATTTTAAAGTGAATGGTTTGTAAATAACTTTTTAAGCGATCTTATTTGTTAGAACACAGTTAAATGGTTTCAAGTACTGCTACCTCACCCCCAAAAAGAGGTCACATAGGTATCAGTAACAATTCAATTTAACATCAGTCATTTGTTTGTACACAGTCAAATAATTGAATAATTCTATTGGATCAATAGATGACACCCTAACAGGTACTAAGACTCAAAATAAGAGTGGACCTGGGAGTAATAGCAATGAAGGGGTACTCCATACCCCCAAAGCTCTATAACTGGAGTCTCTCCACCAGATGGTTAAGTGTCATATCCAGGACACTCGTTAGAAGGTCATACCTTTCTGCAGAGATAAAGTCGGTGTATTTTACTGCCCCAGTCGACTGGGTTAGTAAAAGATTTGCTAGAACTATTATTATTATTATCATTATTATTATGAGTTTTTCACATCAGAGTTAGCTGATGGTTTTTCACTGGAGTTTGAGTGGCAGCAAGTCTCCTCAAGTCTCCAGGATTCTTAACAGTATTCAGGCCGATCTCAACAATGCTGTAGCTTGGATGGTCTCCACTCACCCTTTTATTTCAAAGTCCACTCGTTTTTTTACCAGTCCTTTGGTGACTGTACCAAGAGCACCCATTACAATTGGTATAACCGTCACTTTCATGTTCCCTAGTTTTTCATTATTATCATTATTATTACAAAGTCTAATTAGCTAATAAAAGACTTAATTATCCTTTATCTTTAATGAAATTTTTCTGTGTCTTCAGAGAAAATCATCTTAAACTGAAGAAGTAAGAGGTCAAAAATTAATGCGGACTTTGTTTATAGCGTCTATAATTCTTGCCTAAAAGTTAATCAACCATTTTCTTTACATGAAAAAAAGTTTTATAATAAAGGAAAGTCTCCGAAATTTGTTTAAATGAGGCTTTCTTTTAAAGCTTGATCAGAAAACAAAAGATCAGAGAAGTTGTTTAGATATTTTTGGTTCATAGAATTTTGAAATCGAAAGCAGTTATTGCATAGTTACAAGAGATTCTTTTTTTTTTTTTTTAGATATTTATTATAACATTTATTCTTTATTTTAAAAGGACTTGTCTCGTACATAAAAGACTTAATTATCATTTGTTTCCTCATTAGATTTCCTGCATTTCTTTAAATACAATCATGTATATATCTTATTATTTATAAGTACAATAAAATGCTGATATTTTAAAGACATTTGCTAGATATATAGTGAACTAGTTTGTTCGCCGTTCAATCAAAATTGATTGGTTTGGTTTGTTTGGTTTGTTGGGTTTTATGGCATATCAACCTTTGTAGGTTATTTAACGCCAAATCCATTTTTATGTAAATAATCTGTTCTATTTAAAGCAATTCAGTTTAGCATGAGTACACAGTTTAATAGTCAAAAACATTTCCATTTCAAACTATTCAAGCAGTTATATGTTACAATTCAGTTAAGTGTAAATACAGTTTTAATATCGAAAAACAGTTCTATTTGAAATAATTCAGTTAAGCATAAGAACGCGGTTTAAATGTAAGTCCAGTTTAATTGTCAAAATCATTTCTATTTCTAGCTATTCAGTTTACTCAAACAATTAATTTTAGCATAAGTATGCTGTTAGTTCTAATTAACCCATAGATAGGGCCCTATCAGGTGCTACCACTCCGGGCCAGAGTGGACCTGGGAGCGATGGCAATGAAGGGGTACTCCGCATTCCCTAAAGCTCCAGCACTGCTGGAAACTCACCATCAGATTGTTTAGTGTCATATCCAGGACACTCATTGAGGGGTGGGTCTTACCCCTCTGCAGAGGTGCAGTCGGTGTATTCGACAGCCCCAGCCGACTGGGCAATCAATCAAAATTGAGTCAAATCTTCACATATCGCTGGTATGCTATAAAGCTATGAAAATACAATGTTCATTTATAGTTTTTTTGGGGTTTTTTTTGTTTTTTTGTTTGGATTTTTTTTTGAGGAGGTAATTCTAAAATATAAAATTTTGAAATATAAAATATGGTGCTTAAACAAAGACACAAAAATATAAAATAAAATAATCAATAACAAAACATATGACTTAACAATAACTGAATTTTCTTCATTAAAATGTTATATATATATATATATATATATATATATATATATATATATATATATATATATGTATATATATATATATATATATATATATCATAACAGCATTGGTTTTCACTAAATCACTTCGTGTGTTTGTGTCGAAGCAAGTGCAATATAATATTCCTTTCATTTTCTTAACTGCCTGATGATTGTTGTTTGGCAAAAAACTCCATGAAACCCAGGGGTCGCAGTCTACATTCCATGAATTATATATATATATATATATATATATATATATATATATATATATATATATCATGTCGTGTGACTAGCACGGATTTCCCTCTGTCTGTCTGTCTGTCTCTCTCTCTCTCCCTCTCTCTCTCTCTCTCTTGTCATTCGTCTCTATCGTCCAGGCTACACCTTGAGTCTGTACAGAGCTATTGTAGATAAGTTTTAGTAGGTCATCTTACCCCTGCACGTCTGTGTGTAGGGGTCTATTCGAGAACGTGGCTTGTGAACCCGTCCTGTCTCCTGCAGCAGTGTCCTGTTCGTCTTATTCGTCTAATTTGAATGGTTATCGAATTGAGTGCAAAGTGACAGTACAACTGCTGTTTTGTGGGATACATACATATATATATAGATATATATTTACGGGTTTACTAATAATATTTCGTTCTTCCTGTGAATAAGATCGAAATATCACAACTAAATCCGTTGTAAATGTTTGATTTATCCTCTTTTGCCCTAATTTTTATAATCTGGTCAGATTCACCAAAATGTACTATTTCCCTATATACACACACACACACACACACACACACACACACACACACACACACACATATATATATATATATATATATATATATATATATATATATACGTATAAAGATATTTCCCTCTCTTTTTGAGTATATATATTTACTCAACCCCTTCAGGTATGACACAAGATCATCTTTGAAGCAGAATAAACCTGGTTTGATTTCAAAGTTTTCCTTCTTCTCGACTGGGGCGCAATGAAATGTTAATCTTTTTTCTTTTTTTAAAATATTTTTTAAATCTAGCAAATCAAAAACATCCTTTCTGAAATGTTTAATTCTTAAAGTATTTTTTCTAAGAAAAATTATGATCAAAATGTCATGGTTTGTTTTGTTTAATAATAAATTTATTTATTTATTCATTTGTATAAAGAAAAAAACTGGACTTAAATGGTTTTTGTGCATAAAAAGAAACTGGGAAAAAAATGAATAATTGAACATCTTGATGTTGTTGATGTGAAATATTGGATTAGGAGAATGGGTCTGGATCTTGTTAGTCAATGGAAAAATCCTAAAAGCTTATATTCATATTTTTATGTCGACTTTGTTTCTAAATAAATCCCCCCTTTCTATTTGGATTACTTGTGAATTTTTCTTCACAAATTGTCGGATTACTATCCATAATTTTCTTCCATTCTGTCCCATTGACTAACAAGATCCAGACCCATTCTTCCACCCCAATATCCCACATCAACAACATCAAGATGTTTCGCAGATGCAGAGACCTACTCAAAAACAAGAAGACTTCTAAAACCAACTTTACACAAGAAAAATCACACCTACCTGAATGTCCAGCGTTTTTCATTCATCTCAACATTTTCTGGATTACATAAGTCTGTGCCTTGATGCTTATATTCATATTTAAGGATTTTACTAGGCATATACATTAATATAAAAAAATACAGGTTTATATGATTCAAATTTCGACGAAAACGAGGAATGATTCGAAATCTCTCAATAAACTAACGGAGCGTGGATTCTGCACAATGTTTCTAATGTCAGGTGACGTATTTTAAAGTAACGAGAACGCTGATTCATTGATCAAACGGCCATTTTTTCTTGTTATAAACAGCCAACTTTTCTTGTTATACAACTTTCCCAAATTTTTATATATTTTTACACTTTTTATACATCCATCTATACTTAACATCACTAATATAACCCCTCATAGCCCTGATGATGGTTCAGCAGAACCGAAATCATATAGTGTCGACTTTGTTTCTCAATAAATTCCCCTTTCTATTTGGATTACTTGTTGTCAATTTTTCTTCATATATATATATATATATATATGTGTGTGAAGAAAAATTGACAACAAGTAATCCAATAGAAATATATATATATATATGTATATATAAATATATACATATCTATATATATATATATATATATACACACACATATGCTCCCCCATGGGGGTTGAGCTCTCTGGCGAAGGAAGAGCCGGCCGCCGCTAGCGTAATGCAAAGCTCTTCGAAAGAATTGAGCACTCTGGTAGCCGATAGGGTATAAAAAATGTAAACAAAGGCTGCTGCTGGTGTTGTTAAAAATAAAAATACCTTAAAATTCGCTTGGTGGACGAGTGGTCTGAAACACAGTCTAACGTAAAGTTGGACGGGTTTCGATCCCGGCTTCGAGCGTCCTGCGTGTCTAGCCACACTGAAGAGTTCTGATAGAACGAAACAGTCTTTCTGTGGATGACAGACTATACATATATATACATATATATATATATATGTATATATATATACATATATATATATACATATATATATATATATAGAGAGAGAGAGAGAGTGAGAGAGATCGAACATTTGATATTTGGTCAATGCAGAGAGCAAGAGTAAAGGGAAACATTGTACAATCAAAATGTATATTATTAGGTGTTGTTTACTACGAAACTCTACACCATGAAAACTTTTAAAGCCAAAAATAGAAATACATAAATACTGTTAAAGTGCGTACTTATTTTGAGACTGCTATATGTTCATAGTTTTTCCAACTGCTATATTTTCATATTTTTGGTGATAAAAAATCTTATAATTTTTAAAAGAATTGGACTTGATTTTCTTATAACTAGATGAACTATGTATTTGTTTTGATTGTTTTGGTTTAGTTTAATTTGGTTTGGTTCGGTTGATTAACGACATATCAACTCCTTATATTTTATTTAAAGCCAAAATTATATTCCTTTCTTTCTATCTAATTGTAATAATCCTATTTTTAGAGTTCCCTTCTTTGATTTTTGGGGCGTCTTTTTTTTTTTTTTTTACTTGTGTTATTTTGTTTATCATCATTTGTTTGCACATATAGGGATGATTTCAAGGTTTTGGTTGGGTTGGGTTTTATGGCATATCAACCATTTTAGACTATTTAATGCCAAATCCTCTTTATACATATATATCAAATATATACAATTTAGTTTGGTTGGGTTTTATGGCATATCAACCATTTTCGGCTATTTAATGCCAAATCCTCTTTATACATATATATTAAATATATACAGTTCGGTTTGGTTGGGTTTTATGACATATCAACCACTGTAGGTTATTTAATGCTAAATCCTGTTCAGACATATATATCAAATTTGTATGATTTGTAAACCCATTTGGTACATAACATTTTTAAACAAGCCTGAGATCATTTTTTTTCACACAGTTAAATGGTTTCAAATATTTCTATTAACTACGAATCATTTGAGCACCTACAGGTAAATGGTTTCAAGAATTGCTAAATAACAGATATAATTTTTTTGTGTTATATTCTCATATGCCGGATCATAACGACGAAATAATAAAGACGCAAAAAGACTTCTTTATAAATATATGTACCTCTCACTTTATTGTAAGGGTTCGAAAAGGTTATTCAGGGTTTGCGTGTGAGAGGGAGTTGGAGACCGAACATAAACTGTAATATTTCGACCCCCACTCTTATGGGCGTCATCGTTGTGTCTTTCTCGTTCTCCTGATGCTCAACCGGAGGCCTTGGGGGCCACTCTGCTGGGTGATGTATTTCTTTACTGCATCTTATCAGCAACTTCTCTGGTCCCAAAACTCCATCGGGGTTCCCTCGGGCCCCCTCGGACGGGTGCGGCTTTCCCTACCACATCTGGTCTATAACTCTGTCTCCAACTGTAACTGGAACTGTCTTGACTGAGTTATATAATAGTCCAACGTCCACTCGATCGCCTACTCGATCTTTTGGAATGGCATGATTGATCGTCATCCAGCGGAAATAACTGTCATGCAATTCACAGGTCACTCTCTTCCGGTGCATCAGTCTATGAGTGTATCATAGGCTTTACCTTGTCCCATTTCATCAGCCAAATCCACACACGCGATCTCTTTCGATTACTGGCCATTGGAATGTGTCACTTCCTTCCGGTGCATCACTTTGTAATGGCATGTTTGCTCGGGCCGAAGGTCAAAATATAACATTTGTACACAATTTGTAGATTTTTTTAATGAGTTACAAATAATTTGTTTTCTCACTAGTATTGCTATTGTTTCGACTCAGTTAAACAATTTCAATTATTGATATTTAGCACTTATAATTCTATTCAAGTAATCATTTGTTTGCTCAATGTTTAAATGTCAAACATTTGACCCGTAAATATCAGGTGCTACCTCTCCAAGCAAGAGTGGACCTGAGAGCAATGACACTAAATTGGTACTAAATTGGTACCCCACATTCCCCAAAGCTGCAGGGCTTGAGCCTTACCATCGGATGGTTAATGATTTCAAGTATTTTATGCAATACTAATAATTCATAAAAAATTAAAGGTAATTATACACATTCAATATATTTTGTTTGGATAGTTTCAAGTACTTCTATCTAACGCCAACAATTTGCAAGGAGTTATATGGTTTCAAGTAACTAATAATAACAACCCTTAGTAATCAATTATAGCTTGCCAAGTCGGCTAGGGCTGTAGAATACACCGACTGCTTCTCTGCAGAGGGGTAAGAACCCCCCTCAACGAGTTTTCTGGATATGACACTAAACAATCTGATGATGAGGTTCCAGTAATGCTGGAACTTTGGGGAATGTGGAGTACCCCTTTATTGCCATCGCTCCCAGGTCCACTCTGGCCCGGAGTCGTAGCACCTGATAAGGGTCCTATCTATGGGTTAAATAGAACTATATACCATGCTTCTTTCACTTTACTGATTTTTGCATTTAAACTGCGTATTTTTGCTAAACTGAATTGTTTAAAATAGAACTGTTTTGACATTGAGACTGCGTACTAATACTACACTGAATTGCTCGAAATAGAACTGTTTTTGACGTCTAAACTGTGTACAGATGCTGAACTGAATTATCTGAAATAAAACTATTGGACATTTAACTCTGTGTATTGCCCAGTCGGCTGGGGCTGTAGAATACGCTGACTGCACCTCTACAGAGGTGTAAGACCCCCACCCCACCCCAACGATTGTCCTGGATATTACACTAAACAATCTGATGGTGAGGTTCCAGTAATGCTGGGGCCTTGGGGAATATGGAGTACCCCTTCATTGCCATTGCTCCCAGCTCCACTCTGGTCCTGAGTGGTTGCACCTGATAGGGCCCTATCTATGGGTTAAATAAAACTAACGACATACTTATGCTAAACTGAATATCTTGAAATAGAAATGTTTTTGACAATTGAACCGTGCTTACATTTTGAACCGCATGCTAGTGCTGAACTGAATTATTTCAAATAGAACTGTTTTTCGACATTGCAACTGTATTCACACCAAACTAAATTGTTTAACTTAGAACTGTTCTGACATGTAACAGTGTGTAAACAAAATCTGTACTTATACTAAACTGAATTAGACTTGCTTGACTAAACTGAATAGCTCAAAATAGAGATGTCTTTTTACAATTAAACTATACTTACATTTAAACTGTGTGCTTATGCTAAACTGAATTGTTTTAGATTTGACATTGAAACTGTACTTATACTAAACAGAATTGTAATATATAACTGCTTGAATAGTTTGAAATTTTTTTGAGAATAAAACTGTACTTATCTTAAACTGAATTGTTTGAAATAGAACTGATTCGTTACATAAAAATGAATTTGGCGTTAAATAACCTACAAATGTTGATATGCCATAAAACCCAACAAACCAACCAACCAAGTAATTTACAGACAGTTGATTGCTTTCAAGTATTCATGTCTAACCTGAATAATTCTATCTTATATTCATAGAATACATCGACTGCATCTCTGCAGAGGGGTACGACTTTCCCAACGAGGGTCTTGGATATGCCACTAAACAATCTGATAGTGAGGTTCAAATAATGCTGGAGCTTTGGGGAATGCAGGGAACCCCTTCCTTCCCATTATTCCCAAGTCTACTCAAACAGAGAGTGGTACCACCTGATAAGGTCCTATCAACGGGTCAACTGGAGCTAAACAGTGTACTTATGCTAAACTGAATTGTTTGAAATAGAACTGTTTTTACATTTAACTGTGTGTAAACAAAAAACTTTTCTCATACTAATGTAAATTGTTTGAAATAGAACTGTTTATATGTATAAAAATGGATTTGGCATTAATAACCTACAATGGTTGGTTGGTTGATTGGGTTTTATGGCATATCAACCTTTGTAGGTTATTTAACGCCAAATCCATTTTTATGAAAATAGTTCTATTTCAAACAATTCAGTTTAGAATAAGTGTGCAGTTTATATGTAAGAACAGTTTAATTGTGAAAAGAATTCCTATTTCAAGCTATTCAGTTTAATCAAACAGTTCTAATTCAGCTAATTCAGTTTAGTATAAGTACAGATTTTGTTTACACACAGTTAAAAGTCAAAACAGTTCTATATTAAACAATGCAGTTTAGTGTGAGTACAGTCTCAATGTTTAAGAACAGTTCCATTTCAAACAATTCAGTTTAGCATAAGCAAGCAGTTTAAATGTAAGAACGGTTTAACTGTCAAAAACATTTCTATTTCTAGCTACTCATTTTAGTCAAACAATTCAGTTTAGCAAAAGTATGCCGTTAGTTCTATTTAACCCATAGATAGGGCCCTATCAGGTGCTACCACGCTGGGCCAGAGTGGACCTGGGAGCAATGGAAATGAAGGGGTGCTCCGCATTCTCCAAAGCCCCAGCATCACTGGAGCCTCACCATCAGATTGTTTAGTGTCATATCCAGGACACTCATAGAGGAGGAGGGGTCTTACCCCTCTGCAGAGTTGCAGTCGATGTATTCTACAGTCCCAGCTGACAGGGCAACCTGAAATGGTTGATGTGCCATAAAACCAAACCAATCAAAATAATCTTAAAGTTCAAAGGAATTTTAGCCATGAATAAGCGTTAGCTCTTTTTTCTTCAACTTTGAAACAACAGAAAATTCTCTTGGGGATGATTCATTTGATTTATTTCCTATTTATTGTTGAATAATGAAGAAGTTTTGTAATTTACGAAGCTCTTTGCTTCGATGTGACACAAGGCCGATTGAATGTCAAGCTTGGTAACCATTACACTATCCGAGCTGTCCTGAATTATTAAGAAGTTTTATTTATCAAGTTTAAGCAAACATAAATGTAAATTTCTTTTACTGAATAAACCCACGGCAAAAAGATTATCCAAATTATGTTTCCTATTTATCATAATTATTCAAATTGATGTTTCATGTTCAAATCAACAATTCAGGTTCAAACATGAAATAGTCATTTGGTTAGTTACATGGATCATATAAGAATAAATGGATTGAAAGTGAAAAAGGTGTCAGAAAGTATTTTAAAAAAGCTGATTATGATTGATTATTTAATTATCATTATCATTATAATAAATATAACGTTATTTTTGGTTTAGTTTGGTTTTATGGCACATCAACCATTGTAGATTATTAATGCCAAATCCATTTTATACATATAAAAAGTTTTATTTCAGACAATTCTGTTTAGCATAAGTACACAGTTCAATTTCAAACGATTCAGTTTAGTCATAGTATACAGTTTAAATGTAAAAAAACAATTCTATTTCAAACAATTCAGCTTAGCATGCTAAAACGGTTCTATTTTTTTTTAATTCAGTTTCAATGTCAAAAACTGTTCTATTTCAAGTAATTCAGGTTAGGATACACAGTTTCAATATCAAGAAAAGTTATATTTCAAACAATTCAGTTTAGCATAAAAACAATTCTTTTTCAAACAATTCAGTTTAGCATAAGTACACTATATCAATGTCAAAAACTGTTATATTTCCAACCATTTAATTTAGCATAAAAACATAATTTCTAAGTCAAAAACATTTCTATTTCATGCAATTCAGTTTAGCCAAAGTATACAGTTTCAACGTCATGAAAGAGTTCCATTTCAAACAATTTAGTTTTGCATAAGTTCACAGTTTAGTTCTGGGTGCGATGGCAATGAAGGGGTACTCCGCATTCCCCAAAGCTCCAACATTACTGGAGCCTCATCATCAGAATGTTTAGTGTCATACCAGGACACTGTTTGGGAGGGTCTTACTCCTCTGCAGAGGTGCAGTCGGTGTATTCTACAGTCTCGGCCGATTGGGCAACTTTATTTTTGAATATTGCACACTCTGCGTCAAAAAAAAAAGATATCATTATTATTATTTACTCCTTGGAGAGTTTTTCACACCAGTTTTAGTCTCCCGGATTCCTCTCAGAATTCTGGCCGATTTTAAAAATGCTATTGTCTGGGTGGTCCCTACTTGTCCTCAGATTTCCAAATCTTCCAGACCCTTTGCTAATCCTTTGGGGATTGTTCCAAGTGCGCCAACCACAAGTAGTATCACCATCACCTTCGTGTTCCATAGTCTTTTTAGTTCTCTAGCAAGGTCTAGATATCTCTCTCTCTTTTATTATTCCTCTGTGGTCTGCGGTGACGGCACACTCCTCTATTTGGTAGTTTCTCTTTGTTTTATAGTTGAAAATCACGAGGTCTGGTCGACAGGCCGAGAGCAGGTAACCTGTTTGTATCTCAAAATCCCAGACAAGTTTTTGCGTCCCAATCTCCCGGACGGAATCTTGATTATGCATATAACATGAGAGTTTTTCACATCAGCGTTAGCTGATGGTCTTTCACTGGAATTTGAGTGACAGCAAGTCTCCTAAAGTCTCCAGGACTCTTCTCAGTATTCTAGCCGTTTTCAACAATGATGGTCTCCACTCGGCCGCCAACTTCCAAGTCCTCCAGGCCCTTTAATAATCCTTTAGTTACTGTGCCAAAAGCACCAATCACAATTGGTATAATTGTCACCTTCATGTTCCATAGTTTTTTTTTAATTCTCTAGCAAGGTCGAGGTTCTTATCTCTCTTTTCACATTCTTTCAGTTTTATTCTGTGGTCTGCCGGGACAGTAAAATCGACAATTTTGCAGAATTTCTTTTTTTTTTTTTTTTTTGTTATTGATTATTATAAGGTCTGGTCTTCTGGCCGAGATTAGCTGATCCGTTTGTATATCAAAATCCCATAGGAGTTTGTGCGTGTCATTTTCTAGGATAGGTGCTGGGTTGTGCATATACCATTTGCTGGTATGGTCAAATTTAAATTTCTTGCACTTTTCCCAGTGGATCACCTTGCCCACCCAGTCGTGTCTAGCTTTGTACTCCTTCTGTGCCAATTTGCTGCATTCACTTATTCATATAACATTATTATTATTATTATTATTATTATTATTATTATTATTCCCAATGAGATTTTCACACCAGCGTCAACTGGTGATCTTTCACTGGAGTCTTAGTGATAGCAAGTCTCCTCAAGTCTCCAGGACTCTTCTCAGTATTCTAGCTGATCTAACAATGTAGTTTGGATGGTTGAGCCTCTTCCTCTGTTTTTCTATAATTCCAGTCTTTTTTCCAAGACTTTAGAGACCGTACCAAGTGCACCAACTATAATTGGTACAACTGTCATCGGCAAAATCTGTTTTTTATTACTATCATAACTGAAGCCAAAACAGCTTCTATTATCTGGGATTTCGCTATCCAAACAAATAGAAAAATAATGAGTTATAGACAAGATATGAAACTTAATGACACAATCTTCAGACGAAACCAAGAGAAAAAGTGGCTAATCAAATGTATGAATGATTTGATGAATTTGTCATGTGGCGTGAGATTTGTACACGTCACACGCACACGAAAAATTATGATTTGTACGTATTAAAAATTCACGAATAGAAAAAAAACTATAATTATATGTGTGTGTGTGTGTGTGAATATGCACAAATTAGTCATTATTTTTATTAGATACTACAAATTATTACTTATTTTTACTTGATGTTGTACTAATTATTGGTTATTTTTACAAGAAATTACTAATGATTTAATTTTTTATTTGTTTGAGATAATTATCAATCATTTCGATCGATAGTGCTAATTATTAATCATTCTTGCAAGACGGAACTTATAATCGATTATTTTTACTTGATAGTACCAATTAATTAATTCTTTACTGAATACGTATAGTTATTTTTACCAGATGGTACTAATTATTCTAGTTTATACGAGGATCATTAAATAAGTTTCCAGACTTTTTTTTCGCATGGGCACTTTTATTGATAGTACAAACATGAAATTCTTGTTCCCTTCGAAGTAATCTCTTCCGGCTGCAATGCACTTGTACCGTTCCAACAATTTCTGGAACGCCCCATCGAAGTCCTCAATGACCTTCGTCACAGCCTCTTTCATCTCCTCAATTGTCTCATAACAACAGCCTCTGAGCTTGGGAAATAACCAAAAGTCGCAGGGTCTGGACAATAGGGAGGCTGAGGAACTGTGTTGATGCCCATCTTGGTCAAATAGTCTGTGACAAGGATGGAGTTGTGGACTGGTGCATTGTCCTGGTGAAAATGCCACTGGCTCGATTTGAAGAGTGCTGGCCTCTTCCGACGGAATCTCTTCCTGAGCTCCCTTAAAACATCAACATAGTAACCCTAACCCTAACCCTTTGGACCATCAAGTCTGGTGTATTGACTTCCTTACTCCTCCCACACCTCTCATCATCCCTCACAGACTCCCTGCCTTTCTCGAATCTCTTATGCCACTCAAAAACTGATGCTCGATTCGTGCAAGATGCTCCAAAAGCAGTCTGACGCATTCCATACGTGACATTCTGTGACATTTTTCCAAGTTTAAAACAGAATATTATTGCATATCGTTCTTCTAAAGTGTCTTCACGACCAGATTGCATTTTTTTTAAATTCACCAGCTGTGTTTAGTAGGGTATATTCCAATTGCTGCTGTAGCTGTTCATTTGAACCTGAAATCATAAAAATGGTTCAGTCATCTCATAAGATGTATAGCAATAAAATAGTGAATTTTCAAGAATCTACGACAATTTTAAATGCCCGTACGAAAAAAAAATCTGGAAAATTCTTGAATGTGCCACATATGTATTATGCATCACTGGGCCTTTGGCCTAATGCGTAGAGTGTTCGCTGAGAGTCCGGGAGACCGGGGTTCAATCCCAGGTCGAGTCAAACCAAAGACTAAAACAAATGGGACTTAATGCCGCCTTTCTTAGCACTCAGCCCTATAAGGTGAGGATCAAGGTTAAAGTAGAGTTATCCTGGGAATGGAGTAGCGGCCTCCCCTACATTAAGGTCGCTAACTTATATATATATATCTTATATGAATTATATTCTTATAATCATTAATTATTTTACTAAATAGTCATCATTATGTCATACCGCTCGTACGGATTTCTCTAACTCTCTCTTGCCATTCGTCTCTATCGTCCATTGCTTCCGGCAGGTCTTCTAGACTACATCCTGTGTCCGTACAGAGCTGTTGTCGATAATTTTTAACAGGTCGTCCAACACTTGCTCGTCAGTGTGAATGGGGCCCATAGGAGAATGTCGCTTATGAAATCGTCCTTACTTCTCCAGCAGAAGTTCTTTTTATTTTTAGGGATTTAGGGATGGGTGGTAGGTGGCTGTACAGCTGCTGTTTTGTGGGGTGTTGCTTCCTGGATATGTTCAATATAGCTTGCAGCATTCTTGAGAAATTGGCGTCAAGCTTTTTCTCTATACGCTTAGTCAGCGTTACTTAAAATATTTGGACTGTTGATTTCATCTTTATTGTTATACACACAATGTTTCGGCCGATATGTCCTTCGGCCTTCTTCAGATGTTTCATGTCGAAATCGGACGCCCACGCTGAATCTCGAACTGAACCCTTTATTTAAACCACAGAGGTAGACTGTTCCAATTCTGTTAACCATGGCTGGGTACAAGTGTGAAGTTATGATAAGTGATCCTTGTTATTCTTACCGGTTGTTGGGATTGAACCTGCAATGTCCAGATGATTTCACTCGGAAACACTTTCCAACCAAACGCCATGTGTCCTTGCCGGGCATTTCAGAGTGAATTGTTAGGACTTATAAACTTAATGTCTCCATCACCTCATGAGATACTCATCTCCACAATCATGTCAGATATTTTTTACCATAGCTCATATCGCAAAAAAATTAAAGATGTGGTCAATCGTCCGAATATTCTTAATAATAAGAATTATTAAACTTTATCTCAGAAATTTTAACAAATATTATCAATATTATTTTGGAGGTGCCCGTGGTGTAATGGTTATCGTCGTAGGAAATGGACATGGCGACACGAGTTCAAATCCTGGACGAGACCGATTGCATTTCACATAGCACTAATGCCCTTAGGAAAGGTATGAATCCAATAATTCTCCCTCCAGCTATGGATAAATAGTAGGGTAGACTGTGTTCTTCAGCCTTGGTGAGGCAACAAGTCTAGGAGAAGGAAAACTCTGAATTCAAACCTGTTAAACTCCGCTTAAAAATTGACCTTGTGTCATATCCTGCCCGAGCGGAGGGGTTGGTAAATATGAATAAATATTATCAATAATTATTAATCATTTTTGCTAGATTATAATTATCCATATTTACCAACCCCTCCGCTTGGGCAGGATATGACACAAGGTCAATTTTTTTTGTTCTTATGATGATCAAGTAATGCTGATGGCAAGGATTCCCTTGACTCTGTCTGTCTGTCTGTCTGTCTGTCTCTCTCTCTCTCTGTCCGTCCTGATTAGGCATAGTTCATGGCAGCTCCTCTACGCGGCATCCTATGTCTGCACTAAGCCGATGAATATTAGTCTGGTCTGTCAAAACTGATATGTCCATACGTAGGAGTCCATAGGAGAACGTCGCTAATAAGTTTGTCCTTGCTTATTTATCACTGCCTAGCATATCCTGTTCGTCACACTTAAATGGTTTGTGAGATGGGAGGTAAGTAGTCGTATAGCGGCAGTTTTTTGAAGGGTTGCTTCCAGAATTTAGTCAAAACAGCACTCAACATCCTTGTGTAGATCTCATCAAGCTTTTCTTTTCTATAAGGTCCATGTGATATAACCGCTCAATTGTACTGACACGGTCACAGCTTGGAAGGCTTCCTGTTTTATTTCATCAAAGATATCAGATTTACATATGATTAACAAGGTGTTTACGGCAGTCTATGCCTTTCCTATGCGTAAATTGACATCGTTTTCAGTTGATGAGATAATGCTACCGAAGTATGTGAACAAGTCTAATAATTTAAGAGGCTTGACATTTATTGTGGAAATGGTTCCATCTTGTTTGAAATACATGATCTGTGTTTTATCTGAGTTGATATAGAGACCATTTCTTCTTGCTGCATGTTCCAGGCTATGCAGCAGGGATTTGGTTAAGTGGGGGGTTGTGGGATGTACTTTATCATCTGCGTAGTCTGGACCGGTAACGTTTACGTTTTGCCTTTTTTAGTGTAATACTATATTCTTTTATTAGATCTACTGACGTTCTTAGGACGTAATCTAGGAAAATTATGAATAGAAAGGGTGCTAATGAATCTTCATACAAGACTCCTAATACAAAGCCAAAGGAATTAGAGTTGCCATCGGCTGGGCGAACCATTGTCTTCGTATATTTGTACAGAATCATCATAATGGCAACGGTTTCTTTAATGAGATCATATACTTAAAGTATTATCTTCATCTTTTCTCTGTGTATGGAATCAAATGCCTTGGAGAAATTTACTAACAAAAGTGTTGCTTCGAGGTTTTTTACGCGTATTCCTTCGCTAATTTGACGTATTTGTTAAGTTGTGGATCAATTTCTTGTAAGTTTTAAATCAATTTCTGTGGATCAATTTCTTCAAAATTACTTCGAGTATTTCCGGAGAATTTTCTCGTTTTCAGGTCGAAATCGATGTAGAAGCAGGGCGTAATAAATCTTAGCTGAACTATATCAGTAAGAGATATGCCTTAAGGATTCCGAGGTTGCCTTTCCTTAGAAAGGCAGAATTCAACCTTTCAGTTGATGAGATAATGCTACCGAAGTATGTGAACAAGTCTAATAATTTAAGAGGCTTGACATTTATTGTGGAAATGGTTCCATCTTGTTTAAAATACATGATCTCTGTTTTATCTTTTTCCATTACTCCATTGTGTTTAGTTTATACCTGATCTTTCATAATCGACGGAATATATCGTCAAATATCCTTGTCTGCAATATTTCAGGGTATGTTACGTCGAGATTTGCTAGTTGTCTGTTTTTAACTGTTTTTAGAACTACATCGAGTTCACTCATCGTCATCATCATCATCATGTCGTGCAGCCAGCACGGATATCCCTGACCCTCTCTTGCCACTTCTCCCTATCATTCATCGCCTCTAGCAGGTCTTCAGGATTACATCCCGTATCCTCACAGAGCTGCTGTATGTATGTTCAAGCTGGTCGTCCTGCTTTTACTTGGCCATATGCGGGGTTTCATAGGAGTACGTTACTCGTCCTTGCTTCTGCAGCAGTGTCCTACGTGTCTGGTTCGTCTAACTTAGATACTTTTCGTGATGGGAGGCAGGTGGCCGTATAGTTGGTTCCTTGTGGGGTGTTGCCGCCATGACTTTGAACTGTTCAATTTTGATGATTTGTTGGCCATTGATATTTCTTCGATAGGTTTATCTGTGATTTCAAGAGGATATCCAAGCAGATTCATAAAGTGTTCTTTTCATATCTGAAGCCTTTCTTCTTTCCTGGCAATTTTGATTTCGAGATGATTTTTCAACCTTTAACTCCATTTGTTGTCTGTCATACAAGTTTCGATTGTTCATTTCTCTTCAGAATTTCTCATTTTGCTGATTTGGCCTTGGATGTATTCTAGGTTTGGTTTAATTTAATTTGTTTAATGGCAAATCAACCTTCGAGGGTTATTAATACTAAAACTATCCTTTTAGAAGATTAACAGTGAGGATATTTAATCCATAGCTTAAGGGGATAAGATTTCATACCTTTCCCAAGGGCATTAGTTCAAAAGTGAATGTAATAGCGCGACTGGAGTTCGAACTCTCGTACTTCGAGGTCGCAATTCAGCACGTTAGCCATTACACCAAAGTGACTCCCACGGACCTATTCTAGTTGTTCTTTTTGGTATGTTTCAGGTCTTTTTGAGCTTTCTTGAGTTTCTACAAATTTTATGAAGTGGAGATGCTTTTTTTATATTAACTAGGTTTTTCCTAACAGCTATTGACTCTCAGGGAACAGTGAATTTGTATATCGATTTGGCTGGTACGCACTTAGCAGCTGCTTCTAAGTGGGTGGTGACGAAATTTTCTTATTCATCATTTGTAGTAAGTCTTTTAGATGAAAATATCGAACTTTTTTCTTGACTATGTAGTAATTGCTAATATCACAATTGGCAAGTGAGGACCAGTCATATCGCATGGTTTCTTATTTCTGTATAGACACAGGCGAATCTTTGCTGAGACGATTCAGTGATCAGAAAATACTCCATCAAAAGAGAAGTATGGCTCACAGTTCGATATATCAAACGCCTTGTACCGTTCAACACGTTCTCATAGAATGTAGAGAATTCCCTCTCATCAGAAAGCGATTTTTCGAGTGGAATCGTTTGAGAGATTTGTTCGACAACATCAAAATCGATGGCGTTCTGTCCTTCTTGAGAGAGACAGGGTTGTACCAAAAAATACGATGAATTGAAACCATTTAATCGTGTACAGATAAATGAGATCCTGCTTATCTAAAACGTTATCTGCAAAGTTTTCGTTTAGAAATCTTTGGTAATATATATATATATATATATATATATATATATATATATATATATACGGAATTTGGGATTAAATGACCAGTGATGGTTGATATGCCAAAAAACCCAACCAAGCCTGTTCTTGAGAGAAAACTCGGTTTGATGTTCTCCCCTTCTGCTGGGAGAGTTGTGTCGACAGAATTCCTTATTTTCGTCTTTGCCTTTTTGAGCATGCATGTCTTCACCGATAATAAGAATTAGATGAGGGGGGATGTCTTCGTGTTGTCATGGTCAAAGCGCTGGATTACGGGATCGTACGAAGCGAGTTCGTACTCCAGTCGCTCTATTACGTTCATTCTCGGACAAATACCTTTGGGAAAGGTATGAATCCCCTTATCCTCCCAGCTGTGGGTTAAATAGCATCACTACAGTTCTTCTCGAAGGATTGATATGGCATTAAATAAAGAAGGTTGATGTACCATTAAACAAAGAAACCAGACCAGAATTAGATGATTGTGTTTGGGAATATTTCAGACTAGGGAAGATACCTCATATTATAGAAGGTGAGCACCTATGTTTCATTACAAACGTAATTGTGGCTATAGTATGAGACAGTTGTTACACTGGGTTTACATTTAAATGCTGCTTACATTATTCACGGTTGGATTTTGTCGATGCTATTTAGAGATTTTAGATCACTAGAGCTTCGAATTGTTCTTACACTCCTTATGATAACATCGTTCTTCTACGCAGATGCCGACCTAAATGTTTATCTACTACCGGTATTATCATATTTTTGATTTATTTCACTATGGTAATATCTATGTTCCTTTAGACATTTGATATTTATATTTTTATCGGCTGCAGACATAGTAACATCTGGTTGTTGGTTTATTGTATTTAAAATTCTTACGTTAAAAGTTAAGACAATAAGTGTTCTTACCTCTAAACAAGTTTGATTCGGGTTTAGATTTTGGCTCTGAAACTGATTTTTTTCAAACGATGATGCCACTGCCCCTATCTTACCAGAACGCGCGTCTTGTTGAATCGTGTGAAGGGCGATGTGATTTGGATGTGTGGTTTGTATTTGAAAAGAAAAAGAAAATAGATTAACAAGAGGAAATTGTAAGCAAATCTAGAACAATTTATTGTTTTGTTTTATTGTGTATTATCTTTTGCATTAAAGCCGGTTTTATTGCTCAGAATAGATATGAAACTATATTAAATCTGTTGTATAGCCATGAACAACTATACATACACGTATACATATGCGTGCAGAATCATAACGACGACACAATAAGGACGAGCGACACAGTTCTTTAGAAAAATACACCTCTCACTTTATTTGAAAGGGTTCGAAAGGGTTACGAAAGGTTTTACTGTGAGAGGGGTGAGTTGGAGACCGAACAGAATTGCAACATATTGACCCCCACTCTTATGGCCATAACAGCGTGTCTTTCCCGTTCTTCTGGGCTGTTCAACCAGAGGCTTAAGGGCCCAGCCTCTCTGGGACATGTTCCTCATTCCAGCATCTTCTCTCCAACTGATCTGAACTTCAACTGCTCAATCGGGGGTCCTGAGGGCCTCCTCTGCTTGGTGCTGGGTTTCTCTACCGCATCTTATCTCCAACTGGTCTGACTTCCTGTCTTCACCCGGGTTATATAATTGTTCAATGTCCACCTTCTTATGGGCGTCACAAATCGCACACTATTCAACCCGTTCACAGTCAAGGTTTTATCCTGATATTCCTCGACCGGATGCACCTGTTATTTACACTGGTGCATTTCCTATTTTGACAGCTTGGCCGGGGTCAATATGTTACAAATCTATTTCAGTGTATAGTGTAGCAAAGATATTTTTTGAAACTTTCCTAAATTTCAACTTTAACAAAGTTAAAACTTAAAACTTAGAAAAAATATCATTTTATTTTATTTCATTTTTTTAGAAGGAAAACTCACATCATCAAAACTCGATAAGCATAGAGGGCGCCTCTGTTGGTGTAATGGTTAACAAGATAGACAAGCGAATCAGCACGAATGAGTTCAAGTCTCATTGGGTGCTCCATGCGTATGGCCTTGTGCCACATCTGCCCAAATAAAACCCGAACTTAGAGGGCGCTTCAGGTAGTGTAATGGTTAGCAAGATAAGCTAGCAAACCTACACAAGTGAGTTAAAGTGTCATTGGGTACCCCATTCACATGGCCTTGTGCCACATCTACCCAAATAAAACCCAAGCATAGTGGACGCTTCTGGTGGTGTAATGGTTAGCAAGATAGACTAGCAAACCTACACGAGTGAGTTCAAGTCTCATTGGGTACTCTATTTACATGGCCTTGTGCCACATCTACCCAAATAAAACCCGACAAGCATAGTACCGGATATGTATAACTTCGCGACAGTAAAATAAAAATAGAGAAATAGTATTGATTATTAATTACTCTTAATACAATCGATAGTACTTTTCAGTAAATTGTTTAAAGAACCAGGCTGAAAACGTAATAAAATAAAGTTTTTTTTAAGCTGTTAGGTGTATTTCCATGGAAATACACATATTTTTAACTACAAAATCTAATTAAACTAAATCTAAGATCTTAAGACATGGAGCCATTCATAACTCAAGTGATTCATAATAAGAACGTTTTTATTAAAAGTCATATTTTAAGCTATCTTGATATTAGATAGAACTCTATGATTTCCCAGGGAATACAGACATGAATTGTTGAGGAGGAAATAAGATTAAAAAAGACGAATAATAATTCTTGGTTCATTTTAGTTTTTATTTGATTTTTCTAAACACGCACCATCAACAAAAATCCAACTTTTCAGCATCAGCTTTCAATGCTTTTCATATCACATCTTCTATATTTCAATCAGATGGATATTTTTCTCCAAATAACTACGAAAGGTAAAAATGATAGTCACATTCTCACCAACACAATTTTAACTTATAAAATCGAAATCAAATTTTGATTAAGCCAGTTTTTACTACACCAAGAAAAAGTTATTAGATTAATATACTGACAGGATGCTCACTCACAAATAAAATGAAAAACATTTTTAATAGCAGAAAATTCTGGTTTTATAAGATATTTCTGTAATAAAATAGAATGAATTATTTGAATTAATGATATATTTTTTCACACCTTCCCTGTATCGAGATCTGGTGACTTCACGGAGGGAAAAAAAATTCAGATTTTTTTTCTGGGAGCGGAACAACAACTAAAAGCAGATTTGGTTGTTCGAATTAGAATCATCAACATTGAAGAAAATGTCACAAAACATCATGCACCAAAAAAAAAACAAACTATTATCATGCCGAGATCAAAATCTTGACATATAAAATACTAACCTCGACTTAATAGCAACAAGTTAAAAATAGTAACCAGAAGTTAATAGTAAAAAGTAGTTGATTAGGTTTTTTACTGGTCATATAACCTGATTTGGTATATCTACTTTGTAGCTTGGTTTGGCTTTTATGGCATATCAACCATTGCTGGTTATTTAATGCCAAATCCTTTTTATACATATATATTAGATATATTGGATTTGGTTTGGGTTTTATGGCATATCAACCATTGTTGGCTATAAAATGCCGAATCCTCTTTATATATATATATACTATATATATATAAGATTTGGTTTGGTTGGGTTAGATGGTATATCAACCTGTGTGGGTTATTTAATGCTAAATCCTCTTTATTAGTATGTATTAAATGTATATGATTTGTTTTGGTTGGGTTTTATGGTATATCAACCTGTGTAGGTTATTTAATGCCAAATCCTCTTTATACATATATAATAAATATATAAGATTTAGTTTGGTTGGGTTTTATGGTATATCAACCTGTGTAGGTTATTTAATGCCAAATCCTCTTTATACATATATAATAAATATATAAGATTTAGTTTGGTTGGGTTTTATGGTATATCAACCTGTGTAGGTTATTTAATGCCAAATCCTCTTTATACTTATGTATTAAATGTATATGATTTGTTTGGGTTGGGTTTTATGGCATATCAACCTGTGAAGGTTATTTAATGCCAAATCCTCTTTATATATATATATATATATATATATATATATATATATATATATATTAAATGTATATGATTTGGTTTGGTTGGGTTTTATGGCTCATCAGTCCTTGTGGGTTATTAAATGTCAAAGCCTCTTTATACATATATTTTAGGTATATGATTTGTAAACACGTTTTTGAGATAACATTTTGAAATTAACCAGAAGGGGATTTTTTGCCCACTTTTAAATAGTTTCAAGTATTTCTGTCTAATACCCATAATCCTATCTACTCTTAATCATTTATTTACACCGAGTTAAATGTTTTCAAGTTAAATGTAACATCAGTGATTTATTTGCACATATTTAAATGGATATACATTTAGGATTTGTGAAGGAATAGTTTATTGGTAATTTTATTTTTCAATGAGTTAGAAGTAATTTGTTTGCTCACTAGTATTGCTATTGCTTCGACACAGTTAATTAGCTTCAATTATTGCTATCTAACTGTAATGATTCTCTGTGATATTCATCATTTGTTTTCACTCTGTTAAATGGTTGCAAGTATTGTTATATATAACGTATTTCAATTTGACAGTCATTTGTTTACACACAGTTAAATAGTCAACAATTTCTAATTTTAACAATACAATTTAATGCAAGTCATTTGTTTGCACACAATCTAAATGACAAACAGTTCTATTTCACCTAAAGATATGACTCTATTCCTTTCTGGGAGTAATGGCAATGTAGGAGTACTGCACCTACTCCAAAGCTCTAAGACTAGAGCCTCGCCATCAGATGGTTTTCTTTCATATCGATGGGGAGGAGATCTTACCGACCTCCAGAGGTGCAGTCGGTGTATTCTACAGCCCCAGCCGACTTGGCTGTGCTTTTGTAGCTTTTCATTTTAGCAAATCATGAAGGCAAATCGTATTCTGAAATTGCTGGCATCATACGAAGGTCAAAAAGACTGGGTTATCGTGTAATCAGTAGATTTAAGAAAACTTCACTAAATATTGCGTGGAATAGTGGTTAAAGCTATGAACTGCGGAATTGTAGTACGCCAGTTCGTACTCCAGTCGCGCTATTACGTTCACTTTCGGACAAATACCCATGGGAAAGGTATGAATTCCCTTATCCTCTTAGCTATGGCTTAAATAGTATCACCACTGTTCTTTTAAGAGAATAGCTTTGGCATTAAATGACCCACAAAGATTGATATGCCATTAAACGAAAAAACTAAGTATTGCATTTTTCTTTAGTTTATATATTGATCTAATTGATGCGTTTCTTAACTTTTGACCAGTGCAAAATGTACATTTTTTGTTTATTCAGTTGACTTTTAATTTACTGTAAAAGAAAATTTAGAAAACCTTATATGTAATAAATGCATATATGATTCAAGTATAATTTCTAAAAATTTCATCAACGTACATGCAATTTTTTTCAAGAAAAATCATCTACGACGATCATTAAATAAGTTTCCTGACTTTTTTCGTATGGGCACTTTTATTGATAGTACACACATGAAACTCGAGTCCCCTTCGAAGTAATCTACTCCGGCTGCAATGCACTTGATATACCATTCCAACAACTTCTGGAACGCCCTATAGAAGTCCTCTTGTGTGAGCGTGTCAATGACCTTCGTCACAGCCTCTTTCATCTCCTCAATTGTCTCATAACCACAGCCTCTGAGTTTAGGGAATAACCAAAAGTCACAAGGACCAACGTCTGGACTATAGGGAGGCTGAGGAACTGTCTTGATACCCATCTTGGTCAAATAGTGAGTGACAAGGATGGAGTTGTGGACTGGTGCATTGTTCTGGTGGAAATGCCACTGATCCGATTATAAGAGGGCTTCCTGAACTCCCTTAAAACCTCAACATAGTAACCCTAAGCCTAACCCTAACCCTCTGGCCAATCAACTCTGGTGTTCTGACTTCCCTACTCCTCCCACACCTCTCATCATCCCTCACAGACTCCCTGCCTTCGTTGAATCTCTTATGCCACTCAGAAACTGATGCTCGATTCATGCAAAATGCTCCAATAGCAGTCTGAAGCATTCCATACGTGGCATTCTGTGGCATTTTTCCAAGTTTAAAATTGAATTTTATTGCATATCGTTCTTCTTAAGTGTCCTCACGTCCAGATTGCATTTTTGAAAATCACCAGCTGTGACAATCAGGCTTTAGTAGGGTGTATTCCAATTCCTGTTGTAGCTGTTTCTTTGAACCTGAAATCATAAAAATGGTTCAGTCATCTCATAAGACGTATAGCAATAACATAGTGAATTTTCAAGAGTCTACGACAATTTTAAATGCCTGTATAAAAAAAAGTCTGGAAACTTATTGAATGCACCAGGTAAATATTTGTTGTTGTTCCGTTCTTTAACTGATGGCCACTACTGAACTTGTCTTACGTTGTATAATGATCAATGATCGAGAAAAATAAGTCATTGTTAAATCTAATTTTTACTGGTGGCTCCTGTCATTGTGTCCAATTAAGTAAAGCTTGCTAAATGTCTACGGAGAGAACAGATCGAGTCGGACACTAAAAAATAAGTTTGCTATCAACGGATAGTTATTAACTAAGCTTACTTTAGCTTCGAAACAAAGTTTGGTGCTCTTAGTGATGATCGAACTCACTAACAATGGTCTACTAATCCAGTTTGATAACCATTCCACCACGTGAAAGCCCCTATCAATGCTTATACAGGTTTAAGAATTTCCCCATACATAAAGCACAATGCAGGGGTGGGGGCGTGAGTGGTATAATGGTTAGCAAGCTAGACAAGCAGATCATTACTGCAGATCTCGATTCTCACTGGGTGTTCTATGCTTTTAACTTTTTGCCACAACTAGATAAATCCATATACCATTAAATCTCTGCGTCTGTTAATTTGTAGATGAATTGTTAGGAAAGCGAGGTATAAACTTATTTTTATGATAAGGTAACCCTTGATTTTAGTCGATTCGACTACCGCCTGCCAGGTCAAAATCATATTGTGGGAATACCAACTTGGAAAATTTACGGATCTTATACACAACACTAGGATTATATCTCTTTTCCTTTTCTTTTTTCGATATCAAATCAGAGCTAAAACAAGTAAGTAGTACATTAATGTCATATTGCTAAAAGAATGATCTATCAGACGGAAGGAAACAGGAAAAAATTAACACTCTTATTTTTTGCTAACAAGCAAATGCTAATTTCCTAAAAAGAGTGAAAACTATGAAATAATAGCGATATTATTTTTTTATGATTCATCTTCTATGTAATTATTTTTCATTTTAAAAAAATCAATAAAATAAAAATGATAAGGAAGTTGTCAGGAATCTTTTAACAAGTTGTTTCAATTTTCTTACCTTAATGAGACAAAACTCTATTTGAGTATAGATTTTGCTAAGATGAACTTCAGATGATTAATGAATGGATTGATTTTAACGGCAAGTCAACCTGACTAGGATTATTTTATACCGAGAGGTTAGGGAATCGCGTTTATTGTACGCTCTTATTTACATTTTTTACGAGGATTTTTATTCTTTACACGGTCCAATCAAATAAAAATACTTCTTAAACATGTGTATTTGACTCCTTCAAAGGATCCTAACAGGTCAAACGACTCCAGTTTCGAGAGCAAACTGGGTGTAATTTCGATGAAGGAATACCTTACACTGCCCACATCTCAAGAACCATCAGACGCAGTCTAGTGTCATACCCCAAAACACTCTTTTGTTAGGGGAATACAGTTAGAGCAAGATTCACTTCTAGGTAAAATTTTGAAAAATTAAACTAATTAATCAATTTAGAGGTTATAATTATCGAACCCATTTCTTACGATAACCATATTTACCAACCCCCCCCCGTTCGGACAGGATATAACACAAGGTCAATTTTTAAGCGGAGTTTAACAAGTTTGAATTCAGAGTTTTCCTTCTCCTAAACTAGTTACCTCACCAAGGCTGAAGAAATCAGTCTGTCCTACTATTTACCCATAGCTGGAGGGAGAACAATTGAATTCATACCTTTCCTAAGGATATAAGTGCTATGTGAAATGCAATTAGCCTGGTCCATGGTTTCTTCTATAACGTTATCTGCTTTGTTATTCCTTCCAACCGGGTAACGGAGGGCAGCATTTCTAGTATCTATATAAAATTCTATCTTTGTCCAATAATTGCATATTCTGTATCGAGAATAACAAATTCACTAGCTTTTTGTGGGTGACTGAAGTATTTATTTGACTTCCTTCCAAATTAGATTCGACATTAAGTCATTTTATAGTGAAGAGCCGCGTACACATCGAGACTAATAAGTGACCATTTAAAAAAAAACGCTTTGTCCCGTTGGCACTCCCTATTTCGATGTGCCTCAGGCGCCAAGTGATAAACTTAACCCTGCTAAGCAGATATTGCCAGGAAGGAAGGGACCATGAAACCAAGCTAAAATTGTTTTCACACCTCCGGTACGGATTGCAGCGAAGCCGGGAATATATAGGGGGTGACTGAAGTAATCGTGTTTTTTTCCTAGTAGGCCACAGATTGCTATTTGAGATTAAGTTTGAGCCTAAGTTTGAGCCAAAAGATTTTGAAGGCGGATTTACAAAACAAGTTGGTAGATTATCTCAAACAATTTTATCCCATCTTTGTGATGTATGTGTGTGAGAGGGAGGGAGAGAGAAATAATGTGTGTTTGTTTGATAGAGGAAAGGAAATAGAGTGAAAGGATCTGCGTGTGTATATGAGTGAGGGAGAGTGGGAAGGAAGAAAGAAAGTAAGAGAAAAGGAGGAGGAGAAAGAGAAAAATTGAATGAGAGATATATTGTGTGTTTGACAGAAAGAAAGAATAGTAATTTACAAAGCTCTTTGCTTCGATGTGGCACAAGTTCGATTCTCATTGGGCACCCAATGAGAATCGAACTCACTCGTGTAGGTTAGTTAGTCAAGCTTGCTAACCATTACACCACCAAAGGTGCCCAAAGAAAGAAAGAATATGTGTCCATATGTACTATGTGCGTGCGT